>SEMN01000125.1:0-600000 GCA_005408345.1 Macquaria australasica
TAAAAAGCCCACTCTTGATCCAGGGTTTTTGTCAAATTATAGACCTATATCTAACCCTCCTTTTCCTCTAAGATCCTTGAGAAAGCAGTCGCCAATCAGTTGTGTGACTTTCTACACAACAATAAGCTGTTTGAGGATTTTCAGTAAGGATTTAGAGTGCATCATAGCACAGAGACAGCACTGGTGAAAGTTACAAATTACCTTCTAATTCGTATCTCCAGACAAAGGACTTGTCTCTGGTACTTTGTCTCTACTTTCAGATCTTAGTGCTGCATTCAGAATACCATTGACCATCAAATTCTATTACAGACTAGAACATTTTATTGGCATTAAAGGTACTGCACTAAGCTGGTTTAAATCCTATTTATCAGATCGATATCAGTTTGTACACGTTAATGATGAATCCTCTATGCACGCCAAAGTTAGTCACGGAGTTCCACAAGGTTCTGTGCTTTGACCAATTCTATTTACCTTGTATATGCTTCCTTTAGGCAATATTATTAGGAAGCACTCCATAAATTTTCATTATTATGCAGATGATACCCAATTGTATTTATCGATCAAGCCAGATGAAACCAATCAATTAGCTAAACTTCAGGCATGCCTTAAGGACATAAAGGCCTGGATGACCTGCAATTTTCTGATGTTAAACTCAGACAAAACCGAAGTTATTGTACTTGGCCCCGAACACCTTCGAAACACATTATCTAGGGATATAGTTTCTCTAGATGGCATTGCCCTGGCCTCCAGCGAAACCGTAAGGAATCTTGGAGTTATCTTTGATCAGGATATGTCCTTTAACTCCCACATAAAACAAACTTCAAGAACTGCCTTTTTCATTTACGTAACATTGCAAAAATCAGGCACATCCTATCTCAAAAAGATGCAGAAAAACTAGTCCATGCATTTGTTACGTCTAGGCTGGACTATTGCAACTCTCTATTATCAGGCTGCCCCAATAAATCCCTTAAGACTCTCCAGCTGATTCAGAATGCTGCGGCACGTTTACTGACAAGAACCAGAAAAAGAGAACATATTTCTCCAATATTAGCTTCTCTACACTGGCTCCCTGTAAAATCCAGAATAGAATTTAAAATCCTTCTCCTCACCTTCAAAGCCCTAAAATGGTCAGGCACCATCATATCTTAAAGAGCTCATAGTACCCTATTACCCCACTAGAGCACTGCGCTCCCAGAATGCAGGGTTCCTTGTGGTTCCTAGAGTCTCTAAAAGTAGAATGGGAGCCAGAGCCTTCAGCTATCAAGCTCCTCTCCTGTGGAACCAGATCCCAGTTTGTGTACGGGAGGCGGACAACCTCCTCACATTTAAGAGTAGGCTTAAGACTTTCCTCTTTGATAAAGCTTATAGTAGGGCTGACTCAGGTGACCCCTGAGCCCCCCCTTAGTTATGCTGCTATAGGCCTAGACTGCCGGGGGACTTCCTATGATGCACTGAGCTCTTTCTCCTCCTCTTCCTCTCCATCTGTACGCCCTCATATCCCATCAATGCTTGTTATTAATTCAACTTCTTCCCGTAGTTGTGTGCTTTCTCTCCTCTCTCTCTCTCTCCCTCCCCTTCTGTTGCTTTCTGCAGGTATTTCTGCCTCTGGAGCTGTGGAGGTCTGGGTCTGTGGTTGCTGCCGCCTGCTGCCCCCGTGCTCCTGCTCTGCACCCGCTGATGCTATTGCTGTTGTTGCTGTTATTAGTATTGCTATTATAATGTTGCTCTTAGTGTTGTTTCTGTTGGTGTTAACATCAATGCCATTACCATATCTATGCTGTATTGAGCTGCTGTATGTTCTCTTTCCTCCTGCTCTCTCTCTCCCGCTCCCCCCTTCCCCCTTCAACCCAACCGGTCGAGGCAGATGACCGCCCACCTTGAGCCTGGTTCTGCTCGAGGTTTCTACCTGTTAAAAGGGAGTTTTTCCTTGCCACTGTCGCATAGTGCTTGCTCATGGTGGGAACTGTTGGGTCTCTGTAAATATAAAGAGTCGGTCTAGACCTGCTCTATTCGAAAAAGTGCCCTGAGATAACTTTGTTATGATATGGCGCTATATAAATAAAACTGAATTGAATTGAATTGAATGATTGTGATGAAAGACTTGCATGACGCTTAGGACCATGACAATAATCATTACTGTCTTCCTGGAAATTGTCTGCAGGAATGTGGATTTTTTCCCCTTTTAAATGCAGTGATGTCCTCATTGTCTGACTGTCACATTAACTCTCTCCAGGGAGACGTGGTATGTCGTAAACATCAACCCCTGCAGGGCCAATGACATCGCCTGTCCAACCCCTCTCCCTTGGACTTCAGTCAAATCCTCTTGTCTTAATTATCACTTTGCTGAAGCCATTTCGCAGTGGAGATGAACACCCCCTGCAGACAGTAAACAAACAAGTGGGCTACTTCATGAAGCATCATTGCAAAAGTTGACTGCTCCACAAAATTGGTCGCTGCCAACAGTAAACAGCAATTACTTTGCCCATGGCTTTTTATCTCTTTCATACATATAATTCAAAAGCTCGTTCTCCACAAAAGCTTCATTTGTATTAATATGTCTGTAAATATGAGTCTCAATGGCCCTTCTGAGTAGTTTATTATCAATTTGATGTAATTTTAGAAACATCACGCCTGAGTAGTGTCAGAGAGGTTTAGAGACGTTAGAGAAGTTGGATAAACAGATCCGGAAAAGTGAGAAAAACCATCTATGGTAGACAAAGCTAACTGTCCAGGAGACGTAAACACTTCCTCTGCCGGCCTGTACAGAACACAAAGGAGGAATTTAAATATTGGACTGACAATGCCAAACCCCCTTGACAGTAGAACAATATGAACCAGCTGCTTGCTGCTGAACAATAAGTTTAAAACATAACCCTTTCCTGTTGCCAGAAAATCTCCTTAGACAGTCCTCTGAAACCTGCTTGTCACAATGAGAGAGAAGAAGAATTAAAACTGGAATGCGGTCGCCCACTCTGATAACGTGACAAGTAAACAGATTAATCTCAAGGAACTTTCTGGCAGAGAAGCCCTTTCGTACAGTGAGAAGATTGGTTTCACATTTACCTCTGTGTGTGTGTCACAGAGCATATTGTGTTGCTTTGGAAATGTGTCGTTGCTTAAAGCTCTTAACAGCGTGATGAAGTTACCTCATAACACTGTGGGGAAATGGACATACAGAGGTGAAAATGCTACTTGAAGTGTTGTCAAATATCTGCATTCCTTTAAATCTATAACACTGTGCATTGCGCAAATGTGGTCATTGTATAAACATTTTTGCTTCGTCACTAAAACAGAATTAAATAAGACTCAACAATTGCTTATATTGCACATAATGGCAGAAATGTCAAAGAGGCCACATCGACAGAAATGTGGCAACCTATTATAGAAAAACAGTACAGAATATCATAAGACTAAACTTTTGGGGGGCTCATTGAAAACTGTATCCTACCAAATTTTGTGAAATATCTAAGAGGAGTGGTAGAAAAATTATTAGAAATTCAAATTAATAGTTTAGGTTTAAGTGGGCAGGACATATACTGATATTCATCCAATGAAAACCATTTTATATATTTTCACCTCATGGTGCTTTTAAAATGGCCACATGGTGGTGCTGTTGGATCCAGATCCACATCAAAAACAAATCGTGTGCTTGTGCATGATGCAACAAATTTGGTGCCCTGTAGAGTTTTCTTACAACAAAGTTATATTTACATTGTTACACACTGAAACACAAAGTCTGAAACTTTTTTAGGTAGTCTGGAGCCAGCATTGTTACACCCATATTTGCTAACTAGCAGTCTTTTTTCCTGCCTTTTGCTGGCGCATTGCTACTTTTCTTGGTGTGTTATCCCCACCAACCGTCAGTCAGTGGTCATTGTGTAAAATAGCTCAGGAGGAATGTATATCACTACATCTACGTACCCGTATATGTGAACGTGTGTCCTTTGTGTGCATGCTATACCCACACTTAAAAACATTACTCCACAGCACTACTAGTGGCCAAAAACTTACCTTGATCCGTTTAAGATATCCTGCTAACAGACAAAGACAAATGAGACTGAAAGCAATTTCTTTGCTTAACCAAAACTTTTACTTACCTATATTTAACCATTTGTTAACATTCATTTGATAGCAGGATGTCCAATTTCTGCTGTTCTCACACAGTTCATAACAGAAGAAGCTGATCTCTTACCAGTGATCTAGCAAACCAGATAGTGTTGCTTTTCTAAAATGTCTTGAGACGTTTGATATCGGAAAATAAGGAGGAGCGCCACATGCTTTCCAATTCAACCGTCTCTAATGTTGGCACTCTGCTTGTGAAATCAAATTACTAATGAGACTGTCCACCACGTGTGTTTTCACCTCTCACATTGTCTTTGCTCTGCTTTCTTTGGCTGGAGTGCAGCCTGATGCTGCTGCACTTTGGGATATGATGTCAGGACGGACGTAGGGAGCACCTGTTGATTTACGCACAAAGGCAGGGAGCGAGCCGATAGGTTCATGACCCCTACCAGCCCTTATGTGACGGCATCTGAATGCTAAGACCGTCCTGCTGCCCCTCACGTACATGCAACCGCTGTGGCAGTGTGAAGCACCTCTCGGCAGTGTTTGGCAATATTAAAGTGCGGCAACGTCAGTCCTCCTTCAGTCCGTTTCACACACAAACACTGCAGACAGACTCCCTCAGTAATCAGAGGAAGCTGGTAGCAGAGGTGCTTTGATTCCAACAGGAAACACCCTCCATTGTTCTTCACTGGTAGCTAACCCACACCCACAGGACTGGCCTTGCATTAATGACATTTTAACACCATCCTTCATTGCTGTGACAGGCTTCTGTGCTTTAATATAGCCCTCGTTTTCCCATTTTACATTCCATCTCCATTTTAGGAATTTAGCTGACGCTAAACAAACCAGCTTTGTAGAGATGCCACATGTAAGTTTTATGTCTTAGCCGAATTTAAATCAACATTCATGCCCTGTGGTGGGATAATTTGAGAGATTTTTAGTTGTGTCTCACTGTCCACAAGACCTTTGTTTTAACTGAAAAGGAATGACACTTAAGAATTAAAATGTTTTTTAAATAGGCTGTAACCTTCTTGTTAGTCTTTTTCTTGTTAAATTATGCACTGTAGTGTCCATGTTGTGTTGACGGCAGAAGATGGCACAGCAAAATCCATTCCCCACAAAATGGTGGTGCTAAAAGCTTGGTGACAGTGACCTGGGGGCTAGTTGGCGAGCTACTATAGCCAGCAAGCCAACTACAACAGCCTGCCAACAGCTAGCAAGATGGCGGCGACTTTTATGACCCCTGTAGCAACTTGTTTTTGAATCCCCACATAGCACCTAACAACAAATATAAATAGTGATGATAGCAGCTTGAAAAATAATAGCTAATGATAAAGCTAGCTAGAGTCAGTTAAGTTTAGCTTGACCGCATTTCTTTTACTTTCATTTTTTTTTAAAATTTGTATACATGTAAATAACAATGTCGATGACCTAGCAAAATCTAGTAAAGTAAATCCAATTATTGCAAAGATCTACTTAAGATCAGGCCACTGGATTTCAGTACACAATTTCGGGATATGTATTGTTTTGTGCATTTTATGTCATTTGATTGAAAATGAGCCATTAATTTTAGCTTTACAGCCCATTTTGTGAAAATGTTTGTGTTCAAATGTATTTCATATTACGCATTTCCGTTATGAAAAGAAACCCTAAGTCTTCCCTTTGTGAATTAATTTACATAAATTAAGTGGCTCCCTTGTGCAAAAACTGCACAATCTTTCACAGAATTTAATATACTGAAGACAAATATAGTGTTTTGATCACAGTATGTTTCCATTTGCAATCCACACTTATCTTTAGTAGTTAGTAATCTACATCCTCAACAGGTCTGGCCAATCAGCAGCTTGATTCATCACATGAAAATTGCAGGAGTGCCCACGCTATGCATCAATTTCCACACTACAAAATCACATTCACATCACACTGTTGAATACCTCTACAGAACATATACTGTGGGTGCGTATGCTTCATGGAAATCCAGTTTGTATAAAATCTGGAGGCGATAGCAGATTTAAAGAAGCAGACGTGACGAAGAAGTAGCTGGTTAACCCTTTTAACATTCAGTTTTCTATTTTTTTTTTGTCCTGAAAATAATCATCTTACAGTATTATAAATATTCTGTGTCTTGCTCCAACTCTTCATTGAGGACAGGGTATATTCAAAACCGAAAGACTCTTTGTGTGATTGCACCAATCCATCAAATGGAAATATTTTATGTGTTGATGGCATCATTTTATACATTTCCCCAACTTCAGACATATTTGGTATCCTTGGAAACTTTGGGATCTCCACTAGAACTTAAAATACAGTTCTGTGGGTTTGATAAATGAGTTTATGAGTGACCCACTGGCAGGTGAGTAACCATTTTTTTATTCGTCACTTGCACACCACTTGATGTGAAATATAAAAATGAGGTCCAAGGGGTTAAAACTCTGCAGAAGTGGGATAAATTTGGCCAAGGAACGTTGACCTCCCCCTCCCTAGCTTCTTAACTGCGGTGTACCCTTGATCTACACATTAAACCCCAATGCAGCTAGCTGTGATTGTATTGGGCAGTAAGAGAAGATTTTTAGGGAAAAAAACAACACTCCAAAGAGCATTTTAGTGTTGAGGTTGCAGTTGCCCCTTAGCTGCCTTGGTAGGAAAAAAATAGTGGGTACGCCACATAGTTCTAGACTCTTTCTTCAGTCCTTTGACTTCTATCAATACATTCAAACATGAACAGTGGGCGTGGGTCTCTTTTATACCTCTCATCAGTGAATGGCTAATCAGCCACACCTGGAGTTCCCATCATTGTTAAAAACATCCACACTAGGTTAATTGAAGCTGCAGGAGGAGCGAATCAGCAAGAAACAAAGGGTTGGAGCCAAGAGCAAAGAGTGAGAGAAATAAAAGTGGAGGCACAGAAAGAACAACATAGAACATTTTTTAGAAAGGTATTTTTAGATCAAATCGGTTCCTCAGTGGCTCTTCACACAGACTGTTACACCTTCATTCTACTTTCCCCACAGCTCAACCATTTGTCAATGTTACTTGGTTTTCAAACACACACAGTATGCGGTTAATGTCTGAATACCGTCACTTGTTGACAGATGTCTGTCTTTAAATAAATGCAGACATTTCTTGATAGAGATTAAAGATGTTTGTTTCTGGTGGATATGATCACTGCAGTATTATAAGATGGAAATAACCACAAAAAGACATGACAAAATATAATATATGTAGGACTGTAAGATTTTATCATCATTATCTCCATTGTCTCTGGCAATACACTGTTGTATTTATGCCTTATGGGGCGACAAATCACTTTAAATCACTGGTTGGAACAAGTAGAACACAGTCGTCAGCCGCAAATTTACATCCTCCTGCTATTTATTTATGATTGTTGAACATAAAACTAATAAAGCCAATTTTGAAACTGGTCCTATGTATCAAAAATAAATCATATTGTAAACCTGCAGAGAACAGGTGAGTACAAAGGAGATAAAAACCACAAGAAAAAGTTCACTAAAGGGCAGATAGTCCAATTATCTCACAAGCTTGTATTTTAAGAACTGTAGTACAATTTGTCATGTTTATGGTGTATGCCACCAACGCTGACATAAAATCAGAAAGCTGGATTTGGTCCAATTTAAAGAAATTTCCAAAATTTCCAACACCTCTGGAATGCAGAGACGCTTTCTCAAATATTAACAAACTCCACAGAAACACATCCCGCACAAGCCTGAAGGCCCTGTCTGGTGCCAAAGCAGGTCGTGTGATAGTTTTGTCTAAAGAAGTCTCTGTTCCCTAATCTCAGCGAGACTGAAGAGTATCTGGTATCCGGTTCAAGGCCACGGCGTCTATAGGGGTGAAATGGGAGTTCTTGTTTTGACACCATGGGACAGCTCGCTTTGTTCTTACTTATCTCTCCTTTCTGTAGCTAAACCCCTACACACTGTTTCCCTGTGATGTCTGGGTGTAAGATAGTGGACCACAAAAACACACTCTGTTCATCTGAGAGGGCAGCAGAGCCTTCCTTTGGGTAGTGATTTGAAAAAATATGCTGCTCAGTGCTTGTACCTGTTGGTCACCTTTTAAGCTTTTTGACAGTTAATGATAAATGTGCTGCCACCAGTCCAGACAAAAAGACGAGATCCAGTCCGACAGGAGGAGGAGGAGGAGGAGGAGGAGGAGGAGGAGGAGGAGGAGGAGGAGATGATGATGATGATGATATTGTTACTGTTTTGGATGTGCGTTACTGATCAAATTAAAAAGTATCATCATCACTAGTGTTTGTAGAAGTAAAAACTATAACACTGTAAGTGTGTGTTGCACCAACAGGTAGTAATTTAAACTAAGATTAGCACAGTTTACCTAAACTTTGTTTAAAATGATCAAACCACATTTAAATGTGATCCCATCTGCTTTGCGCAATCTAAATTTTAAAACCTGGATTAGCACTCTTTAAACTTAAGTTGAATATTAGTGTAAACCCCCTAAAATACAGTACAGGCCAGAAAAAAAATGACCTCCAGATCAAATGTGCCACTGACAAAAGCCCATAAATAGAACCGTGATTGGTAACTTTCTTCAGCAGGTGAATTTCAATTAAAAAACAACAAAGAAACACATTTCCACCTGCTGTCTGTAGCTGCACTGCACTAGATGCTAGTTGGCATTCGCTTGTTATATGGTGTACAGGTCAAAATTTAGAAATCTTCTGTTTGAGCTGATGGACAGTTTTAATGTTGTTTTGGAAACATAAAAACAGACAATGTCACAGTTAGAAAGAGGAAGAGGCTCCAACTAGATTTTTGCTAACTCCCTTGTTTTAGCAGGTCAAATTTTTCTGTTCTGCAGCAGTATTGCTTTAAAAACTCGAAATCAGTAAAGGTTATTTGGTTGAGTACTTTGCTTATTTTTTTGTAGTGTAGTACTGTGCTTATTTGTTTCTATCCTCTTAAAAAATGCAGCCATTTTTAGGTTAAACTGTAAGTTAAACACCAGAGATCAGAGTAGCAACAGGGCTGCTTTTAATCTACGTTTACACAGAAAAGAAGAAACACACATATACTCTGAAACTAGGTTTAGAGTTGTATGAGAACAGAATTGTAAGAAACTACAAATTATCTTGGTTTAAAGTTAATCCTGGTTGGTGAGTGAAACCAGCTAAATGAGTAAACAAACAGCTCTCTAAATTGCAAACTTAAAAGATCTGTCAAAGGAAAATCAACACTCATTAGCCCCAGACAGATTTACTGTATCATACTGAACTGAAACCTCATACATTTTTAAGGTTTGTTGTCAGAAGGAGCTGCTTTCAGGAGCATTTGCAGAAAGCTAGTAGCCTGCTTGATAATAACCAAATTCTACTTGATCCATAAGTATGCAATCCTTCCTCCCATTTCAAGGCCAGTATGACGCAGTTGATATATTGTTTCAATCCTGAAATTGTCAAAACCTTGCACGTATCCATTACACTTCATACCATCCACTTTATCTTATGAGCTTTCACCCCTCTGCCTGCTCCCCACCGTACAGTACCTGGGTGTATTGTTTCCCGGAGAGCCCATGTGATTTGCTGTGCAGCGCTTAAGATTATATTTCAGCCCGAGGCTTTGGAGTGGCCATACGTCTTGGGAGAGCGAGAATTGGCTCCACAGGGGGGACGGCCAAACAAGTAACCATGGACCAGTTCTCCTTCTAATCCTATTGAATGGCAGTAAGGGGTGAGAAACTCTATCGCACATAAAAAGACAGAGGCCTCATTTTACACACTCTGCACCGAGATCCCAGCTGCACACAGCAGGTCCACAAGGGGAATTAATGTAGATTTCTGCAACAATGTTTGGCCAAAGCACCCTGAGATTTGCATGAGAGCCTTTAGACAGAAAGATGAAGAGAGAACGACTTTGCACCCAATTTCCCGTGGCTGCATTGAGCAAAGGATTAGTTCAACACCTACCTTCATAAGGCTTGATAATGCTCAGTCTAAAGATGTTTCCCACTTCATTACTACATACTAATTCGAGTGTGGTTTTGAGTACATTCTCTGGTTATGTGACACAATTAAGTGTAAATCTGCTTGATTTTTGAGTGTGCTGTCGATGCATACTTTTGTTCCTCTATGCAGTGCACACAGGATATGGAGAAAGGGCCCACAGTGGCAACAAATGAAAACTAACAGTGGAAGGTGGTGAGGCATCTCAAGGATCATCTTAAGGCAGACCGAAGTGGACTGTCTCAGCTCGACTCAAGCCAGCTGATTACATCGCCTGCGACTCAGCTTGTCAAATCTCCAGTGGCTGGTTTTAGAACGTAAGGCACGTCGCCTGTTTCAACAGCAAATCAGCTCGTAGCGAAGACAGCTACATGGGGGTCATCTCGACCCGCTCCGTTTTTTTATGTTTTCGCCGTTTCATCAATACTAAAAATGCAACTGTAGCAAGAAACTCACTATCAATATCCTCTTTCATATTTTAAGACGCTACAATTTATATCCAGCTACAAAAAAAGCCTGAAAAGCCGGCAGATAGAACAGAAGTATAAAGAGTCGTTGTTATGGAAACCATACACCGTCTCGTCTAGCCGCGTTGGTGTGAACTGGCAGGTTTCAGAATGTTGTAGACCGTGAATCTTTGGTCTGAACTGGGCTTTAGAATAAAAGTATTTCATCTTTGGAGAAACATTGTGCTTCTCATTAAGCACCGTTTTGGTGAATTTCAGTTCAAAAGGCATCTAGACATCTTAAGTCAAAACTGGGCCACATTTGGTAAACATTGTGTCTTTCTAGTTAGTCAATTGTGCATTATAAGCTTTAAAATGCCTCTTTAAGTGGAGTTTTCAACTGCAGTGACTCTGTGAAAGCTCCACACAGTGTGCAAGAAGCCGTTTTCTTTAACTGCAGTTTTTAAGTGCAGGAGTGAACTTTCAGTCTCAACCTATAAGCCAAAATGGATGAGAAGTTCTTAAGCACTCAGAAGAAGAAAAAAAATGCAAATTTGAAAATCTCTACAATTCCATGACAACTGGGCAAACTCCATCTGCTGATGAAGATCATGCGGCATTATCCAAAGCTTCAGAAACAGCTGCTAAATGGACCTTGTGGCAAGATTGTTTATGTCAAGATTAGTATGGTATTAGTACACGTGATTGGGACAGGAAAATAGTCCTAAGTGTATTGTTGCTGTACCTCTACATAAATCTCCCCAAAGCTGTTTCCTGTACCCTTTACTGTTCTTGTTAAACAGTAGTTTTGAGTGTGGACAGCCTTAAATGTCTTTATTTTCTAGACTTTTCATTTGGGATTTCATCAGGAATGAATATCACACTATGGCTGAGCATCTCTAACTCCACTGAAAGGCACTGAGAACTATCTTTCTCCTATATATCTGTTCACGCTCAGAGAGCAGCGCATCTTTCTAATTAGTCGACTGTGCAATAAAAAAAGTTCTCGACTGCAGTGACTCTCTGTTTGTGCTACTCGGGGATATGAAAGCTTGATGCAGTGTGTCTTCATAACGCACGACTGGCACGCTAAAACGGTATCCAGGAGCTTATTACTTCCACCTTATTAGCAACCTGAGAAAGCGCACGCAGTTCTTGTAGGAGAAAATTGATACTAAGTGGTGGGATTAACTCGGTGTTATGGTGACAAATTAGTTTTGCCTTTGTCTTTATTCGACTCCATCCTCTGCGAACGATAAAGTCTGAGAAGCAGAAAATATGTCAGAGCTGCGTGAGTGTGTGAATTGGGCATTGCCTGTGAAGCACATGGAACACAGTGTGCTTTACCATATGAACATGTGTTGTGTATCAGCTGGGAATCGGCCCAGATCACACAACTGGTGTACAGGTCCAGACATATTCAAGGATTCTGATTTGCCTTTGGGGAGTTGAACGAGTCGTTTATCACTGGTGCCAGCCAAGAGAGGCATTTCTTCACTCCACTCTTCCTCACAGCGGCTTTCGGGTCTCTAAAGGTTTATCTCACTCGTGACTGACATGTGGTTTGTCAACGTTTGCCAGATACCAAATGTTCGATCACACCAAAAGGTTTCCAGAGACCCTATAAATCACTGATTCACATTCAGTCTGCTTGCAAACAAGTGCCAAAAACTGCTCAAACCTGAAATCAGACTGCCTGTGTTTGCATCATTGTGGAAATAATCAATGTATTATTATACACATATTTGCAGTCAGTGGGTGTTGGTTTCATACGCTGAAAGCCTGTAATTTGTTGCTGAGCACGGCTGCGACTCAAAGAGCAACACTGTGAGCACTCAGCAAAAACGGCACTGTAATACACAGCGTATGTTTTCATGCCCTTTACATTGTCCTGAGCTGTTAGCCAAACTGCCTGCTTTTGTTTTCTGAACAAAGGCTCAAGGTCGGACCATGAAAAACGGCTCGATGGACAACGCTTTCTTCCCTCTGGACAAAATTACAGTCATTTTTCTTCTGTTTTGGTTCTGAGCTCAACATTTTTCAGAGCACTGGGAAGCAATCTGGGCATGTAAATATGAGAAGGCTGTGCCCTTTTGGACAGTAAACTCTGTGCAAGTCAAGTCAAGTTTTGCTGAAATGTGACTGACTACCAACAACAACCTCCACGTTAAATCTAATCAAAAGACTGCGTCACCTGTGAGCAATAAACCTGATGCACGCAGAGCAAACAATTAATGCAGCTGTTTTGTTTAAGCTTCAGTGCCAGCTTCAGGTGCGCATGACTGCACATTTCTTTCAGAGGTAACTTGAAGTTGTCCGAGCATTAAATCACTTGAGTCCTAACCTGCGTACTTCTATTGTGCATTTTAGGAACACAGTTGGGTGAATTTAGAAGTTAAAGATACTTCTCTGGTGTTGCGAGTTCTTCATCTGGGTCTGTCAAATCATTGTTAATCATACAAAACCACTTTTGACTGAGTTTAATAGAGCTGTAGATCACTGATGTAGATGTCACATTTTACATTTACAGCAGCACTGGCTGTTGTTACACTTCTCGTTTTAGTGAGAACATTATTCTCAATTTACAGCTGGATACATGAGATGTCTAGCTACTGCGACTGCTGCAAAGTCTTTACGGTTTTATAGAAGTGTTTAGACCTGCTTTGAGATCTAATCCAGCTGTGTGTTGGATCTATTTCTCTTAAAAGGAAACTCCGGTATTTTAAAGATCCTTTTTGTTTGACCAAAAACAAAAAGATTTGATCAAGGAAAAGTCTCGCTCTGAGGTTGAGTTGTTGCAGGAAGACGAAAGGATCTTACTCTTTAATTAAAAGGTCTGTATCTGTAGGGATCCTTTCCATAATGTTGTCAGACACTTAAAATAACAGTCTGAGCCTGTCAGTGGCAAAAACAAGCACTTTTAGTAGACGTACTTTTCACGGGCGCAATTGTCCGCAAGGATTACATTGCAGCCATTGTAGCCCGTTCGCGGATACCAGGGGAGGGGATCTACTGGACCAATTCCAAAACTTTTGGTAAGTGTTAGTCATTTCGACACCAAAATTTGTAACAATAGGGCCCAGGTTTAAAAATACTACAGTTTCCCTTTAAGTAGTACAGGTGTTTATTTGTGACAAGATGCTTTCAATTCAGTTGTTAGTGTTGCCCTCATGACCCTTTTTTATGGAGTCCCAAAGTGTTTAAAAAAAAAAAACAATCACATAAATAACTACAGACAAAATTAATAACACAACCCTAAAATTGTGAAATAATCCACTAGAGTAAATGTTTACAACTTAGGTCATGATTGTAAAATGATATTTTTAGCCAGCTTCTTGGCACAGTTTACTGCAGCAGTTTTTATTTCACAATTCATTTTCTCTCGATGATCGTTACTAGTGCCACTTTTCATCACACAGTTATGTGATTGCCTGTTGTTTCTGTCTGAATAAGCAAATGAATAAAAAAAGAAACAATAAATAAACAGTTATTGTGAAAAGGAGTTAAATTTAATAGCATTTTACAATAATGAGCTGAGACAAATACTAAAACTACAACTGCTACATTGAAAATAATGAAAAAAATGTGATAAAATAAAATAACAATTTCACGGGAGTAATGTGATCTCATAAATGCAGATCTTTAGATCACATTTCAGGAATCATTTTTTAAAATGAAAAGTGTTCAGTCTTCCTTTCCAGCACAGCAGTAATTGTTCATGGCAGTTTGTCTCAGGTCAAACAACCTGGCTTTAAGGCAAGGTCTCCATCTGGATACATGTGCAGCCTCATTTTACACAAAGCTGATTTACAAACAGCATTCACATTTCACTTTAATACTGTATTCAGTCAGTGTTTTATTCACAAAGAATTTTTTCTTTGTAAATCAGTTAACAAGGAAGCACTGTATCTCACATGAAGATGGTTAAGACACTAGAAAACAATCAAACAATGTCGTAAAATTGCAAGAAAATACAGGAAATGTGCTCATTTCACCAAATTATATGCGATTAGCTGATGAATCACTGTGAGTCAAGCTAAATGCCTCTCAATTGCTGGCTAGAGAAAATAGTTGGCTATGAACAACTGGGAAAATATCATTAGCAGCAGTTTACAGCCAAAACCAAAGTCAACTGGTGGTTCATGTTTTGTGGATTTAACTATATTTGGGGAAATAATTATCATGTTTTTGGCTACAGATGGTAACTACTTCCACTGTGGTTGCCAATGAAAAGGAAATTGTCATCAAAGTCAAGACAAAGGCAAGTTTTTCTGTTCTGAGAAATGAAAAAAGCTGAGATTGACTTGGTGCCAGAGCTCAGTGAAGGATGTGTCTCAAAGCCTAATTATTTAGATAGATTTAACAGGGCAACTCAAATCGAATGGAGGTCTTTCAACAAAGAGCTCCTGATCTCCTCTGCTCGCAGGCTTCTGTCCATACTCATAAAGGCTGTGAGTAAATCAGAGCAGCAATCAGGCAAGGTGTTTTGACAGATATTAGATTAATTAAAGCACACAGATGTGCGTTATGCAAAGCGTTTCTGCTAATTCATGTAATTGTTTGCTGAGTAGTAAAAGCAGGGGAGGAAACACTTTATGTGATTATGTTGTAATTTTCGGTGTGTCAAGACTGAAAGGGTGTTAATTTACAGCTTGGTCGCAGCCATCATTTCATCTCCTGTACAGGAGCCTATGTGTCATACATGTTGAGTCCAAACATGTCCTTTTAGAGACCCTTTAGTCTCACCATAATAATCTATTAGTAGTCTATTAGTCCCACGTTTTATGTGCAAACATGTCACCATGTCAAATCAACAGCAGATCTATCCAGAGCAAACTAAAGCTGATGAACACGTCTTGACATGTTGCTTTAGTAGAAAAAAATAAATACTGAAATAGACTGAAATATTTCAACAACTATTGGATGGATTGCCGTGAACTTTTGCGCAGACATTCATGGTTCACAGAGGATGAAGCCTTGTGACTTTGGTGATCTTTTGCAGTTCATCCAGTGCCATCAGCAAGTCAAACATTTGATTTGTCCAATACTTTGATTTATAACTAAATACATGCTAAACTTATAACATTCCCATCAGCCCCAGCTGTAGGCTACTTTGTGTTTAAGCTAATTTACAAGTGTTATCATGCTAAACTAGGATGGTGACCACTGTAAACAGTACTTTCTAACATCAGCATGTTAACATCATCATGAAAATGTTGATATTTTTAAACGTAAACTAAAAATCCATCTATTTAGTCTGGCTTTTATGTAGCGTTTTATAATTTTATTATTTATATTTATTTTATTGACTTTATTTTAGTCTAATTTTGTTGTCAACATTTTACTGCTGATTATTGTGATTATTTTATTTTGTTAACATTTTGCTATTTAACTATAATCTCTTTATTTTGAGTAATATTTTATCATTTTAAATGGTATGTTGTTTTGGTGAGCATTAGTCTCTAAATCTATTTTTAACATCCTATGTTTTGTCAATTGCTTGTAAAGCACTTTGAATTGCATTTGATTTGTTTGAAAGGTTATATAAATACATTTTGATTGATTGATTGAGAACATGTTAGCCTTCTGACGATAGCTCAAAGTACTGCTGTGCCTAAATACAGCCTCACAGAACATGACTGTAGACTCTTATTCTCAAACATTTTGATTGCATGATGCCAGTATTACTGAACATATTGGCCTATAATACCTAGCATTTTACTGAAAACACCCTAGTTATCAGTTTTTTGTATCCGTCACTGTTTATAAATTAGCTTGTTTTATACCTTTGCTGCATTTTTTCTAAATGTGATGCATGTGGTGTTCAGTGGTGAAGATGTTTCTTCATTTGCTTGTGTTTAAGTCTTTTTACAAGTTTTTTTGTTGTTGTTTTTTTTTACTGTAGTGCATTGAGCTTTTTATGTCACCATATTATTTACTACAAATCACACATGCATAGCTACATAGGCTACAGCTAACCACTTTGCAAACAGTGCTGCTTTCCACCATTCCAGGCCTTCATTGATTTCCAGTCATTTCTGAAACTCATGAAATCTACCGTTTCTAACTATTAGTAGCCACATGCTTCAATTGTATAATTTTGGTCAAAATTACATTATTGTTATGAGGTAATAAGGTGTAGACTTTTCAAATCAGTCTGCACTTAGTCTGCTTTATTGTGCAACTATAGGCTAACGTAACATTAACAAAAATTCCTGCAGACTTGTTCACTGTGATTTATTGCACAACTTAAGCAAGTTTCAACAGGAGTAGATTTTAATACTCTACAGAAATGACTGAAAACCAATGGATGTTTGGAAATGTAGTCAAAACTGTATAGTTTGCATTGAAAAATGGTCAGCAAAAATTATAGTACATCATATTTAATAGAAAGTAAACTTGCGAACACACATGTCCTGTTAGGGTACATCTGACTTCAATTCGGTAATACTGGTTTAAAAAACAATCATTACCTTGAACTCACAGTGTAAACGTGTTTCCTTTTCAAACTCAACTTAATTTAACTGCCATCTTTTATTTAATTTAATTGAATTTTGCTAAATAGTTCTGTAGGTTTTATAGTCTCTGTAAGGCACGAATTCCACTGCAGTTGGATATTCTTCTGGCTCCAGCATCCAGTCTTTAAGATGCAATTTAGATGTTGTGAAAACAATGAGGTCAGCCAGAGGATCCTGAGATGAGATATAAACCTCTCTCTCTCTCTCTCTCTCTCTCTCTCTCTCTCTCTCTCTCTCTCTCTCTCTCTCTCTCTCTCTCTGTTTCAAAAGCTGCTCCTGAATGATTTCCAAGAGGTTTATAAAGCAGCTCCATAAATCTGTCACTGAGTGAAAGCACTGCTAAAGCAGCTGTGCAACAATGGCCACATTTATATTTTACTTTTCATGTTGGCATACAGTTTAGCCTTTCTGCTCCAGTGGAAAGGGAACCACTAAATCTGGCTTTTTCCTTTTAAAAAAAGAACTATTATCTTTCTTAACAACAGCTCCTGCATGATGAGGGTCATTTTTAACCATATACACAAAGCTAGTAAAATAAAATAACTGGATAATTCTTACTGATTAAAGTCATTTGCATTTAAAGGACAAGGTTGGCATTGCCGTATATTTCTTGAAAGGACCCAAACCAACAGTCCATCTCTCTCAACCTGGAAATAAATCTTTAATATCGACTCACTAAAATAAAGTTTCATTTTAACAAAAGGCCCAGTAATTTCCTAAAACGGCTGGGCACTGTAGTTATTAGCAAACGTCACTCAAACAGGAGTAAGTGGTGCATATGTTTGGGACTATTTTCAATGGCAGATTAA
Organism: Macquaria australasica; assembly: GCA_005408345.1. NCBI lineage: Eukaryota > Metazoa > Chordata > Actinopteri > Centrarchiformes > Percichthyidae > Macquaria > Macquaria australasica. Next base: position 17,822 of record SEMN01000125.1, read on the forward strand.
TACACATTAATACGCTCTATTTGAGTATTTATGGTAGCAGGACGTCATATGTGGGATTGACGCAAAATAGACTAGTGTGTGTGTTCATTGTAATGAAGGAACATGTCATCTAATGCTTCAGTGTGGCTCATTGGACAATAATAGAGGTCTATGGCACAGAGGAACACAAGCAATGCTTTTTATCTTTTTTGTGGCCTTTTTTGACAATAAAAAATATGGAATATCACCAGGCTTATCCTTTAAATGATTTATTTAATTTTCCCATTTCAGACGCTGACTGTCTTTCAGGATTTGGAGGTGGCATTATAAATCTGCTGTTTGAGATGTAAACATATTCAGATATTCAGCTTCAGTGGGAAAGCTGCCACTATCAGCCTCTCAGGGCTCAAATGATGTTAAATGTATATGTGGCTGTGGATGAGGAGATAGGAAATGTGGTGAGATTGTACTGTATGTATCATCTCTTCTAAAGCCACCCTCCAGACCAGCCAGTATTCATTATAGCTGAGATTTCAGCAAGAAACTGCTCTGCGTCAGTGAGCTCTCAGTAAAAATGAACACCACCAGCTGTCATCAAGAGCCTCTGATGGGACCATTATAGGCCACAAATAAATGGAATAATTGGGTTGTCTGACACAGAAATTGTGGAAAACTGAGCTTCATCCTATCATCAATAGAAATGCAAATTTCCACAGGAAAAAAAAAGCAGCATGGAACAGATGGTCAAGACAAAACAAAAATTATTTTCATGGTTTCATGGTTGTCAGAACTGTCATGCAGTGAAAACCATTCAGTTCTGTTGATGGGCAGGCATGGACTTTAAACTTGCAGATGGTCTCACTGAAATCACATTGAAAGGACATTTTCTTTTCTTTTTTTGTTTTTTTACCACATTTTTGTTGATGATGCTGCATTCACATGGAATCAGGCAGACGGTAGACGGCAGACGGACAACGCCTTCTGGACGGCACAGGAAAAACAAAAACAGTCTGACGGAATGGCAGAAATTGGCACACCAACATGGCACACCTACATTGGGCGAGGACGGGGTACACCCTGGACTGGTCACCTGTCAATCACAGGGCTGACACATAGAGACAGACAAACACTCACAGTCACACCTACAGGCAATTTAGAATCATCAATCAACCTAACCTGCATGTCTTTGGATGGTGGGAGGAAGCCGGAGTACCCAAAGAGAACCCACGCGGAGATGGAGAGAACATGCAAACTCCACACAGAAGGGCCCTGTTGCTGTGAGGCGACAGTGCTAGCCACTGAGCCACTGTGCCGCACATGGGGAGTTATAAAGAATGGAATAAAATATATTAAATAAAATTATTTTGTGTCTTTTATCTTATGTAATTATTCTAGTTATGCATGTAGCTATAAAATGCAGCTTTCTCTTAATATTCTATTGTAAACCTTTCCCTCCAAAAGGTCATTCATTCATTTCCAACACGGATAGTGAAAGGAGAACTGCACTTGGGTGTATCTCTTGTTTATGTTGTAGCTTCTCATTGTCCAGATCGCCCATGTTTTCTCCTTGTGTGAGGGAGCTACATAACAAACTTACGGCAAAAAGTTACAATATTTTAACTTGGCGTCTACTGGTATTCTCTGCCGACCTCACCTAATTTTACCGTCCTGCTCTCGTCCACTAAAATGTATGTATATGTTTATCAAAGTCACATTAAATACATTTTGTAGGTGTGGGATTCAGATTCTGACCAATAACACGACTGCTGCCTTTTAAAAGGACCATACCAGTGTTATTACATGTAGCTGGCTCATGAATACAAACACCAGGGAGCAGTGAAATAATCTGTGAACTCAACGCTGACATACTTTTACCTCATAAAACTGATATGGGGAACATGTTAGCGAAAACAGTTGTCCCACTCCTGAGGACAAAAGAACTGGCTATTTAGCTGCTAAACGCTCCACCAAGTTCACCTTCAACTTTGTCTGTCTGCAGTTTGGTGCTGAGCAGGTAGTGCACAGTGTGTTCATCAGAGCTTTTTTCTCTGCTGCTGGAAACGACGGTGATGAGAGCGGTCACTGTGAACCAAAACAGTAAAGCTGTAGGCAAGAAAAAACAAAACAATGAGCTAACAGACACTAAAATAACTCCATAATAATCTTCTGTGGGCTCGTCACTATGAGCAACCCCTTTCATATTTCACGTAGTCATTTAATCCGCTGTTAATATAAAGATTTTGATTAATGCAGTTTTAATGGTAAACAACTTCACTGTCCCTGTAAAAGTGCAAAATTAAGTTTACCTTAAAGTGTTGGTGTTTGATATAGAATTTTGGTAACTTTGGTTCGCCACTGCCAGACCATTCATTTTCCGAACTTCTTAGAGTTCAACAAAGTAACGCCAATGCAGCAAAATGTTGTTTCAAGGACCTTGGCTTCTCTACTCTGCTGTACTCATGACAGTGACTGCATCTGTGAATCATGTTCAAAAGTGGGTCTATGAATCATCCCAAGTAGTGACGTCCACCAGTGACAGCAGGTACATCTCTACGATGTTAAAGGTCCCCTCTCCACTCCAAAAAACCCCACCCCTCTGTGATTAAGGCCACAATATATAGCCACATCTACACCAGAAAACACGCATCAGTGTTTTATAACACATTGTCATAGTTATTATTATCATCATCTCTACAGTCAAGTACAAGATCGAAAAGATCATCAGCTTGGGGAAGTTATAATTAGTATTAGTATTAAACAGGATGAAAGAGGCTATTCTACATAATTAATACTTTTACTTTTAATACTTAAAGTACATTTAGCTGATAATATACTAGCTGTTCTTATACTCATGTTTTATTACAGGATTTATACTTGAGGTATTTGTGCTTTACATAAATGGTATCTAAGCACTTGTTCTGAAAAGTGCTGTGCACATTAAGTTTAATGGTACTAAATGTTGTGAAATGAGCTAAAATGCAACAGATGGTATAAGACAGAATTATGTGCAAATAATTTTAGCCAGCAAAATATATTCCCTTATGCATTAGAAATATATTTTTCATGCATAAAAATATTCCCTATTATAACATATTTAATAATACTTTTGCAATATATTACTGTATTCAATATTATATTTTGCAGGAATAGCATTGCTGCTTTTCATATACTGTACATAGTATTGCATATGATTTGATATGATATTTTGAATGTAAAACGTAGGTATAATATTGGGGAACATATTTACATTTATTGAAATTTTCTTACATAGAGTTTTACCGTATATTTTAATTGATTATATTTTCCAGCATTATTTTAGTTACTTTATGTTTGTTCTATTTCTTTAGTGAAAGTTGTTGATTTTGCCAACTTTAGAGAACAAGTATCTTATTTAGAACAGCAAATCCATGTGGCCAAGATCAGATAATAAATAAGATGTGACTTGGTTCTCAGAAAAACATGACATCAGAGTCACGTGTGAGGGAGAAAGTTGGACAAATTGGACACATCAAGCTGCAGTGTGAATAGCTGTTATCTTTGTGCAGTTAAATAATACCGGTCCTCTTTCTACGCACGCAAGACCACAAGCAGCAACTCATTACCTGAGGGGTTGGCCTAAGACAAGAATGGAGTTTTCAAGGATCACTGCAAAGCCACTCAGATCACTAAAGGCAACACAGCCCCAGTAATTGTTGGATGCTCCCATTGTATCAAACACTGTTCTCCCTTAAGTAGCCTGGGAGATTTCTTTTAATGGGCTTTTTTCCAGCTTTGACTCTTTGACCTGCATGATGGACAGCACAGAAGCAAACTTTGATATTCCAAAGACAAGCATCCAACGTTAAAGCAACAGGTTGAGCTCCTGACATTTCTTTTAGAAAAGTTTGCTGTGAGACAGATTTATTAAGATTTGGACCCATACTACCTGACATGTTGATGCACATTTTTCTTTTCCTTGTTTGGTATGCAACATCCCAAACTCCCATTCAAGGGTTTGTTTCTTCTGAACAACAAGCAGAAGACTTTGGGCCTTTCTCAAACCACTCTCTCCCTACCCACTTCCACTCCGTTTGCGGATTCACATGGAGGGTCCGCCATATCAAGTGCCATCCCAAAATGTAGTGGGGAGTGGAAGTGGGTTATAAAACCCTCCAACAGCGAGTCTACATCGATGCTGACTTACTGACCACGTGCAACACCGTGTTTTCATCCCTGAAGACGCTCTGTACAAAAATAAGTTCCGTGCAACTACCTGTACAAACTGCTCAAACTAAGATAGACATTTAATATTGTCATGAGATGAGATGTTAACTTACATTGTATTTAGGATCAAATATAAGAAAAACGGTAGACGTGTTGTATATTTACAGGGACTGTTGCAAAAACCAAGCAGATTATAAACATCAGAGTGAATAGTTCATGGCAACAGTTGCCACTTCCGAAAGATGCTGATACGAAACCATGGTTACGAAATGTCACGACAGTCCCTGTTTCCGCTGGAGAGTTTGTCCCAAAGCTACTACACCTTACAGGTGGGGTAGGCAGTTTTCTTTTGGCGTCATTGGGCAAAAATGCCATATTAACCGTGCAGCATATTGTAATTCAAGTGGTCTGAGAGCAGACCTCTACTTCAGCCCCCCTTCTTGCCTCTGTTTTCAGGCTTCAGAAAATCTATCCCGTGGCAGTAGACTTTAGCCAATCACAGGTTATTTCAGAGAGACAGTGCATTCGTATTGGCTAAGCTACAAGAGCAGATGCGCATGCACGTCCCTTCAGACGGTGAAAGCCTGATATAATGGCGTAACATCCTGCAGAAAATCCTGAAACTTGTGATACATTTCCAACACCTCCTTTGCCTACAGCGGTGTATAGTACAAAACAACACGTCCCGGCTCCACACGGAGCTTCAGGCTCATTATGTTTGATGACATGACGCTCCTAACAACAAGTGGCAAAGATGCATGATGACAAACAGTGGGGAATAACTTTTGACGGGGGACTGTGTGTGTGTGTGTGTGTGTGTGTGTGTGGTGTACTAGCCTCTCTTCCCGCTGCTGGACGGCCTTGCAGCTGCCTCTGAAGCCTGGGGTGCTCTGCTCTGCGGCCGTGAAGCGCTGGAGGGGCGTCTTTGAGAAGACAAGTCGCGGTGGGAGGGACCGCGGTCTCGGTGAGGCTCACGCTGTGGAGAGCGAGCCCTACAAGGGATACGGTTTCGCAGGGGAACCGACTCCTTCTGCTGCCGGTCGAAGTTGTGGGTTTGGTGGCAGGGGCTTAGCGGAGTGATACGAGGCAGCAGAGAGAGAGGAGGAAGGTTTTGTCTAGGTTGCACAGATTCTGCCTACCCCAGCTTTAATGAAGGGTGCTTCATTCACCTGTGAGCGAGCTACAAACAGAGTAACGGAGTCGGAGTCTGGAAAGGCCGTTTCTCTCATTAAATCTAGACTTGCTTTCCTTTCGTCACTTTGATTTAATTCCTATTTAGTTAGTGTTGTAATTCCGCATTTGACTTTGAGATAAACACTATCAGAGCAGGAATTAATATCTCAACACAATCACAGCACTGTGCTGTATCTCAGCTACTCTCAGTAGCACTGTTTGAGTAACACATTCTGTGCATGCCATTTAAAAGTCGATTACTGTTCTCTCCACTGTTGACAAATGGGAACAGTGAACTCCAAAGAAGGACATCTAATCTCTCACTTCTCACTTGAGGTTTCTGGTAACACATCTAGTACCGGTTCCTGCATACCTCAGATTCCACAGACCTCTAAAGTATTTACCTCTGACCATTTTCCTGGCTAAATATTATCTAATTTTGGTGGATTTAAATAGGCACTTCCAGACACCTTTATTTGCTTCAGAAGGACCTCCTCTGTAATGGAACATTTTGGTCAACTGCATAAAGAGAATATTTCATGTTTCTGAGATGACATCAAGGACAGCCTCTCCTTGTATACACTGCAGACCTACTCAGTACGTCTACGTGTGTTGTTGTTTTTCTTCTCTGTAGCGTGAGAGCATTTAGTGGGTTTTGAAGAGCTCATTCATCCCTTCCTGTGGCGACTAAGCTCATTTCTTACACATTGAAAAGAAGCACTGACTGTGGTGGGAGAGTGTTCAAGTGTTTATACCCACACATTCCCCCTGGGCCATCTTACAGTTCCGGCAGCTAAATCTATTTCAAAAGCTTACGTAAGCCAAGCCATGGCCACAGTGCCAAGTCCCATCAAACCCGTAGGGGTGCCTGGTGTGTGAATAAAATTTCAGAGAGGAGACGGTGAATATGTTTGACCTTTTGTGAGGTGCACGGTGAGGGCCTGCCTCCTGATCTCTCCAGGGCATTAACCTTATCTCAGAGTCACATAATAGCCTATTGACTGCTGTGCATATCTATCCTGTGGCTTCAAGTTCAATGGCTGCTGATGTCTTTTTCTCTGGAAGGACTTTTTTGGTACAGCATGGCATTAACACCACTGGGATTAGGGGTTCATTTCCTACTGGTGCCACTAGTGCTACCACATTTATGCATTCATGATGTGTGCAAATGGGCTAAAATGAGCCATTTAGTACCTCTATTAAATATGCTTTAATTTTGAGTAACAACTGCTATTTACTTAACTTTTGAAACTTTTCAAAGGAGAAATAACACATTCCTCCTCTTCCAAAATAAAAGTTAAAGTCATAAGAAATAAAACACACCCTTTTTTCTGCTCTGTCCCACTTGATCCATAGACTTTACATCTTTTATAATGGAAGTCTCAGGAGAAAAACGATTTTGGAGTGCAGAGGATTTTTAGTTGCAGCACCGTGGTTGGCCACTGGAGTAAACTGGCTGAGTGCTGGCACTGTCTCCAGCTCTCTTAATACATCCAACTTTAAACAGATTTTGTCGTGTAACATTACTGAGTCAGTTTGCTGTCTTTATGACTCTTAAACTTGCACCACTGAAAAACACATCAATGATTTTATCACAGAAGTTAACCAAGAAGCAAGTACACAAAGACAGGTAAATTAGTTCCCAAAGCATAAAGCAAACTCTAACTAAATTAATCTCCTTCCATCCAGGCAGCTGTCAGTTTCCATCTGCTAATGACTGTGAACATTTGGCTGCCTTCATTTTTTGTGAAAGTTAGTAATTATTATGTCATTTGATGTTGTCAGTTGCAGGCATAAGCCATTTTGTCACCTTGGCAGTGCATTTAACACTGCTCCAAGTTCCCAGATCTGACAGTCGGCTACCAAAAGCATTGCATTCATGAGTTATTTTGTTATCGTGCATTATGTTTGTCGAAATCAAAACTTTTTTAACAAGTCATCTTCTCTTCTGACATAAATACCATAAATACCCCATAATTGCCTCAACTTGCCCACGGGCTCATCTTTGCTCCTCCACTACTATAAAATGACTTGGATTCAAGCTGTATTTGGGGTTTAATACTGCTGAGACACATGCACTCACAGCACATACATCCCCCCATATTGGATCAAATGTCAAAGTTCAGAGGTCTAATGTTGCATCATGAAGAGTTAATGCCAGTCACTGGGCAACCTGGCAGTACATTGCAGCCATATTGTTCTCATGGTTTTGCATGGCACTGCTGCTTGTTTCAATTTAAGATCCACCTTAACACCTTAATCCCACCTTAATCCCCAAAGTCTTTTAATTTAAAATGCAAAAGTAGACAAAAGGGAAGCCTCGCTGCCATGAATCATGGGAAAGAAACATTTTCATTTTTGTCACTCTTGATCTATTAAATTGTATGTGGAAAGTGCAGATTAATTTTGAGTTATAACAGGATTTTCCTTCCCTCATTTCTTACATACATGCACAAACATATAGTAGCCTATAATATAATAATAGCCTATAAATAACTGACGTGTGTAAAGACATATTTTCCTTGTTTTAATAGATTAAAAAAAAATCCAGTAGAAGTAACCCAGAGGGATGATGTCTTTCTTTGCCAAATTCATAATGAAGAAGACATGAATGAATCTCAAATTGACTCCATCCACGTGCTTTTCCCCCCAAACGCATTATACTACTGCACTGCTAATGATCAATAATGTGTTGACATTATTGGGAGAGCTGACTGGTTGTCTGTGAATCTCATGTTGAATCTTAATGGGCTGCTTTCTGCCGCTGTGGGTCGATGCAGAGGAGTATCCTCTGGAGCTGAGGCCCAGCTGAGGCCCAGCAGGCCTGGCATGGATCGGCGCATGTGAACGGGTTTCAAGAAATTATCTTTTGTGTAACAGCAGCCCTTAAAATGATAATCCACTGCAACATTTTCATCTTAAATGAATCACTAGTAGCAATGCAGCTCAAGAGAAAGCAACTGACGGAAATTTAAACAACAGTAAAATCTTAAAATACATCTAAAAGAGGAGGGACATTAATAAAATGATGAAGTGTATATGTTAAAATTATAGTAGAGCAATAAAAACAGATTGTAATGTGACACAACAGTATTCAACCTGCATAAACTGCATCTGTTGTTTTGAACACCCAGTGTCTCACATGTCGTTCTTGGGAAAATTGTCTGGCACATTTGCACTTATTTGTTTGGGGTAATTGTGTGCTGGATTACAGAGCATGGGATTTACTGCAGGAAACAATGTCAATAAAATAAATAAAATGGCCTATAAAAAGTATTCACTTTTATGTCTTAATATTTGCCAACTTTGAATCACGTTTGTTGGGATTAGACTTTTATATTCAATGATCACCAGAAAAAAGAGTCTTTAAAGGCAAAGTGAAAACAAATCTCTACAGATTCTTTAAAATTAAGTGCTAATATTAAACAAAAAAGTGTTGATTGCAAGTGTTAAGACAATATTTAGTACAGGCACCTTTGGTAGTTAGCAGATTCTGCATGACTGTGGCATTGTATAGGACCACCTACAAGCTTAAAATTAAAGCGAGCTTGACAGGAAAATGCAATTCAGTGGTCCATTCATTGTCTCCACTTATTGTCTCTCCCTATTCATCTTTGCACTAAACAGCAATCGTCACGTCCTGACACAAATTCTGGATTGGATTAAGGTCTGATCACTGCAGCATATAAAGGTTGTTGTTTTAAAACTAATCCTGTGAGCGCTCTGATATAGGGTAAAGTCAAACTAACAAGGATCCCACCTATTACCACGTCAACACCTATTCTACATATAATCTTTACTGCAACAAAGCAGGCAGACACTATTCGTGAATTTCTGACAACTTGGGATCAGTAATGAGGAGGTTTGCTGGGCTCTGAGTCATTCCTGAGGTGAACAATTGCAGCTGAAGTTTATAAAAATAACTGGCTGTGTCATTTCTCCTTGAGTAAAAGTGGACACTTAACTCCTAACAACACACTTCCACTCCAATGTTGAAATAAGCCATAGTCCAGTAAATGTCTGTCATCTGTAGCACTGGGATAGAAAACTAAGTTAGCAGCAACTTATGTGGAAACACAGTATGACTGTCACATAGCATAAAGACAAACTAATTCATCGTGGCTGCCAGGCACAGGTCCAACTGGGAAAACGGATCCTTCTTTCTGCTCCAGCTTGAAACAGAATATGATATCATGAGAGCTCAAACTTCCATCTCACCGGACAGACGGCAGCCTTTTATTAGTTTTAAGGAAAATGACACTCGTTATGCTCTGAGCCTCCAGAGGCCGCTTTAAAATTTCATTTGTGTTCACGAATGATCACAAAACTGCTTGACTGTCACTGTTCCTGGTGTCGGTTTGCTTTCATCAAACTGTTACACATTAAGTGCGTCAATTTAAGAAGCAGGCAGGTTTAGGAATAAGTTTGCATGTCACATCACAGAAACAAACTTCAGTATCGTGAGCTGCTTGATATAAAGAGATGCCCATCAGCGCCGAACAAAACCTCATTCTACTGTGTGAAGCATTTTGTCCTGCAACACGATAGGGAGCAGATGTAGGCTACATGTCGCAAATAAACTTCCCAGGTAAATGTAATAAGAAATGTAGACTATTGTGTATTGTGTGACATAAGATACAGCCCTGAGGAGAAATCCTTTACTTCCTATTGCAAGAACACGGAGTCCATAAGCCCTACAGTCATGTTAGCATCCATATAAGACTATGAGGTGATACCCTGACACCACTCTGTTGTGGACCACAATACCCACTGGGAGTGTTTCACAGATAAAGAAGTGTTGGACAATGTACGTCAGTGCTGCTCCTGTCCGTTCCCCATAATGGGACAGCAAGTCCCTGTATCAAAATGACAAAAATAGATCATTTGTCATCGCCTTTCAAACAAACCATAAACCAAAAACCGATTCATAGGAACGTTATGCCACCACTATGCTTTGATCCAACCATCCAGTCTGACCTACTCGCTCAGAAGTTTTGTGGCTGTACTTCACGCTGCTTCGGCAAAGACATGAGTGGCAAGAATTAAGGCGAAGACTCATCCACACAAAATTGTTCCACGTGAAGCGAAAAATTCACATTTAACCAAAGACTTTATGACACCAATTCATGAACGTACGGAGAAAAGAAAAAGAAAAAAAACGAGATGGGTCTGGTGGAAAATAACAGAAAGTAAGTTCTGCAATCAGTCAGAGGCTGAGTGGTCACACCCACAGATAGGGTTGCCACTCATCACGGCTACGTCTACGGTTTCACATGCTTGGAATGACAGGAGAAATAATAAAACCAAAAGAGTTTCACGAGACGTAGCGGAGAAGTATTAAATCAGAATTCACAGAGGAGAAAGACACCTAGAATGACAGGCAAATTGGCTGTCACTCAACGTCATCATTGCCCTGTTACGGAGACTCAGACGGCAAATGCCTTCAGCAGACAGACCAAACATTTTGCCTATGATATGATCGGATGTTTTAATCCTTTAATATAACTGATGCAACTGTGCTTTACTCTTATTGACTCTTTATTTCCATTTACATTTATGCAGAGAGAAGCAGAGGACTTTGAAATCGATGCATAAAAAGCACAAAATGGTGCATAAAAATTTACCAGAATGCAGGAAATGAAGTGTCTGACGCTCAAAATCAAGATTGAATGTGTATGTTCCACACACACAGTTGGTGCATACATTGCTAGCTAGCTTACAGTTAATGTAGGCCTATGCACAGTCCATACATTAGCTGCCCGGAGAGAATGAACACAGACTGCCAAAGACAATCCAGCTGTCAAATTTGCTGGGATAACTTTTTTGCTACTATTGAGAGAGGGCAGTCATTATTAACACGATTACACGTTTTGCTTAGTTAATAATTTGGTCTATAAAATGTAGACAAATAGTGAAAAATGCAGTTTCCGAGAGCTTAAGGAGACATCCTCACTTTGCTTGTTTTGCCTGACAAATTCTCACATTTTAAAAATGACTTAAACTATCAATCTGTTATCACAAGTGTTGTAAATTTGCCGTCTATCAATTAATCAATCAATCAAGCAACGGTTTCAGCACTGCTGTCGATTGACCCTCGTCTGTCCATCCGTTCAGCTTGCAAAATACTTTGGGGACAACCAGTCACTGTCTTGTTTGGTTATGACATTTTTCATTTAATTTTTCACTTTAACTGACAACTTCACTTTAAATTAAGGAGCCAGTATCTGTATTATACAGTGTCACTAATGTTAGCACTATGCTGCAGCTTGCCAAGTAAAAAATGGAAATGCAACAGTTCCCATATATTTTACCTTCTAACTTTTCATTTGAGTATTCATTGAGTATGTCTTCATCACATCATTTTTGCTTGAAGTTATTTTTGTTCTTCTTCGGAGCTCAGTAATGTGTTCCTCCCCCTTTGTTCATCTGGGCTGAAGATGCGTTATGAAGGAGCCGCTCATCCAAGAAATGTACATCGATGATTCATCTTAACCTATTTTGCTGTACATCGCAGCTACAAGCGTGAAAACTAAATTCTTCAACAGAACAGAAGTGACATAAGAAGATGCCAAAGTGATCCAGTCAAATATGTCACACCATAAATAAGCCCCTGTTCACAGCTCTATTTGTCATTTTCCAAGATATTTTATCTTATATAATCTTTTGACGCTTGTACTCTTCACTGTTGGCTGCTTGCATAGTGGAAATCTAGGAAATGTAAATTTTTTGTGATACTTTCCCCTTCTCAACAGGGAGATGAGATGTGCCCTTGACTTAGGTACCCAGACATCCAAAATGACTCTGACTGCAGTCTAAATGTAGAATGCCTGGTTATTGGACCCAGGCCGGACCCATAATGAATGACGCACCAGAATTGGCTCAGATATACTACCAATATTAGGGGGCAACATTGGGCCCACAGATGGCCCAAGTTTGGCCTAATGCCACAATCGTCTCAATTCCACACCCCCAGAACTTAAACAAACCTGGCAGCCAGATTTGGTTAAGTTCTAGAGCTCAACACAGCTGACTACCTGGACAGCGATTTGGTGTCTTGTGCAAGGAAAGTCCTCATGCCTACCTGGCAAAATGTAGGCCCTCTAGTTGCCTAAGATTTGGTTAAGTTAAGGCAACTAAAACTACTTGGTTAACGTAGGGGAAAGATAGCGGTCACGGTCGATAGAAACCGATGTTGAATGCTGATAGGAGACGAGATACAGCCGTGTCTCCAGTGTTGAATTCCAACACCTGAGTTCCTCCGTATGACATTATTCACACAACCACAAGAGGTAAAGGAGGATAACGTTGGCATGGGTCATTACAAGTGTTTGAACAACAACCAGTACTGTTGTTTTTCCAGTGAGAACAGCCTCAAGATGGAGTATTGCATGAGGGAGAGAAGGAGAGAGGGATGAGCTGCAACTAACCTCAATGGAAACCTAGTTTAGACTGGTTTTTCAAGATCCCTTGTCTCTCATTGGTTGTCCATTGCAGTTTGGCAGGTAGTCTTGCAACTCCACATTTTATTTTAGCGCTGTGCCAACCCTGGAGAAAGGTCTGGCTGAACCCATAATCATTCTGGTGTAGGGGGAGAAACACTCTGGCTTGTTTGTATTTCTTTAAATCAATCATAATCAGCTTGGGCGGCGCCAAGCCCAGGATGCAGCAATGGTGCCCTTGCAGAAATGGTAATGCACAGATAACGGAAGGGGAGGAGAGTCGGCCAATGGCAGGCTTATACCCACAGCCTACCTCATAGTGAGTCAGACTATTTGGCAGGTGATCTACACTGCTTCTCCTAAAAAACTGAAAAATTGTAAACAGTTTTCACCTCGTGCTCTGGTACAGCAAGTCCATAGCTATGCTTTGGGTCTTTGTGAGGCACAATGATGATTTGAGCTAACACATCTTAGTGTGTTAGCATGCTAACATTTGCTATTTGCCACCAAACACAAACTAGCCGAGGCTGTAGTCATCAGGATTTATCCTGTGAGGGGCAGTAAATGTCGGTACAAATTTCCATCTTAATCCATCTAATAGTTGTTGAGATATTTCAATCCAGACAGCCATGTGGCTAAAAAAACGCATGGCAGCGCTCCCCTGCTGATCTCAGTGCTACAAGTTGTATTATTTCATTTAAAACATGTGTTTCTCCTAAAAATAGGCCCAAAAGTTCATCTTAACTGGCCTTCTAACAAGTGCAAACATTTTAAACCACAGTATTATAAATGTCCAAGTATTTATGTTTTGGTATATTACTGTAGGCTTTAGAGAATCACATGGTACTGGCGAAGATTGGTAGCTTCAGTCTCACACAAGTAGTACTTTTTAGCACTTCTTAACACTGTATTTTCCTGATGCATATTTATTACTCTCACTTTTAAATCTTTAATTTTTTTAAATTTCCCCTGCATGGGGCCTATAACTTATAAGGTTTGTCTCACCTTTCATCTTTGTTTTTACTGTGGTAAATACTTTTATGTTTGGCTTTCCTGAAGAGGAAAAATGTGACTGAGTTAAGGGTTTTTCATCCTCCTTGCATAACTATCTGCCATTGCTTGAAACTCAGAAAGATGAACCTACAGTATGTTTGCTTTAAAGGAGCGACATCCCCCTTCTGTGTTGTGACGTAAAGAAAAGGCTGGCCGACAGAGGCTGTTAATTTGTTTCATCATTAGGCTTCTTTAATGATTAATTGATGGTAAATTGCTGCATTACACCCTTTAAGTAAATCAGGACAAGATAGTCAGGACTAAAAACCCACATGTGAGCGATATCCGCTGCAACCTGACAGTACATAGCTCCAGTACCGTATGTGTGTAAAATGTCAGACTGTGACTGGTGGCTTCACGCCAGGCGAGACTTTCACACGTTTAACAAGGCAACAGGATGAGGGGTGTATGGAAGAACTGGTTTTCTCTCATCAGAGTAATGGAAGTGTCACACCTTCTATAGACCTAATTCTCATCTCAGTGAGACGACCCAACAGCCCTGGGGTCCCTTTCTTACTTAATATTTCTGAATCATACATATCCTGATGTTTTTTTAAAGGATTTTATAGAATACAAACTTTTTGTGGGTAAACGACAGAATTAGTTTTACCTGATTTAACCTGTGATGCATGACAGAAAATTGTGAGACCAGTTTAATCATGCACCTTCGTCATAAATCACACCTTTGGCTCAGATTTGGTTTTGTGGTAAACGTATGTGCAGAAGAAGCTAATAAAAATGTGACTGCAGCAAGCTTCCCTCTCCTTCTGCATTAGATTGATTTCATTTTTGTCATCAGCAAGCACAGTTTTCCTTAAATATCAATATTTTACTGGAGCCCCTGATCCTCTCTTTTATATAAAATATATTATTTATCTGGTTCAGTATTTTTGCAGTTTTGCGAAGCTCTGTGGGAAGAGCATAACACTGAAAGTGTCGTGGTTTGAATCCCCTGAACAGCTCCTCGTATTCAAAAATGTTTGCATTCAAAGCTGTAGCATGAATCAATAAAAACATGTACCAGTTAATCCACTGTATGCTCTGTCATCTGATGGAATCAGACAGAGTATTTGTACTAAAGGGGGACAAAGCCTGTATTGTAAGCTACTTGTAGTGCACAGTCAGTATTCGGTAATATTTCAAGCCCAGGGGTAAAAGCACTTTGTGATACAACAAATTTAAAATAAGTTAAACTGATTCTAACCCAAATGTAAATGCGTAGATGTCTTTCTTTGTTGTTATTTAAAGCTGCTTTAATTTAGTTTTTTTGGCCACTTGAGGGCTTTTCTCCATTGGCTCCCTGTTTGATTTAGAATTGATTTTAAGATTTTACTGATCACTTCTAAAGCACTGTTCTCGGTCTGGCCCAAAGCTATATAGCAGAAATGTTGACCCCATGTGAGCCAGTTCGCAGCGTTAAATCATCAGGTTTGCCACCAGGGCCCCTCGGCTTTGGAACGACCTGCCTGAGGAGATCAAGGCTCACAGAATCAGTAACTTCTTTAAAATAACTTCTTAAAACCCAATGTTATAGACTTGCTTTTATGTAATGTCGTCTTTTCATCGACATCATTTCATTGCTTTTACTGTTTTTATTCTTTTATTTGTATTTATCTATCACTCAATTTTATTTTGCTTTTGTTTTGCCTTACAATTTGGCTTTCTGTTGTTATATTGCTTTCTGCGTATCCTGCTTTTGCTTTGTCTGTCAAAGCACTTTGTAAACTCTGTTTTAAAGGTGCTATATAAATACACTTATTATTATTATCATCATTATTATTATTATTATTATTATTATTATTATTATTACTTTCATATCCAGCAGACACAGAGAAACATTAGCATTAGCATTAGCAAGTCCAATATTCACTCTCATTTTAGCTCTGGTTTTGGTCTCCACCACTTTCTGAGGGAAATATGTGGCTCTTTAGCTGCTAAATGCTACACTTTGTTCACCAGCTAATCAATAATTGTGTCTATCTGCCGTCTGGTGCTGGGCAGGTAGTGTTCAGTGGGTTTATCACATCTTTTTTGCTAAATGCAATTGCCTGCTATGACTAACAGAGTTGATGAGAGCAGAGTTGTGAAGTGTGATTTTCCTCTGATTGTCTAGACTGACGACTTATTACCTCGAAGGGAGAACCTCTGACGTGTCCTTGAGCAAGACACTGAATCCCTACCAGCCCTAAGGTTCCTATCTGTAGCCGACCATGACCTGTGCAGAAGGGAATTGTCCGACATGGATGAATAATGTATTCTCCTGAAGGCATTTCACGAGTGATATGTTCAGCAGTGTTGAAGTGTATACATAAAAACACACACTACATGGCTGATCAATACCACCTCTGCCTTGTATACCAGCCATCACTGCCGCTCTTTCTTGTCTCCAGGTATTGGGTATGAAGTGCATTCATCTTTCCTTTTATGCTTTTGTTCCGCAGACTAAGTGCCCCATCATAACGCCAGTGCTCTGCCATCTTCCATCTTGACTGATGAAAACGGTGAGGGAGTGCAGCGCTCAGTCCCACCTGGTGCTCCCCCATTGTCTTTAAGTGGTTCTAGAGGCACTTGTGCCGTGCTTTAAGAGAAATATCACTCTGACAGACGGGAAAGGACAGCAGCCCTGTCGTGTCCATCCTGAAACTCAACTGACGCATGTTCACTTCAAAGTTACAGGGGGTGGAGACCACGGCTGCGTTTGTTGTGCTCATGTTGGAAAAACAGGGGGGAAAAATCTGCACTGCTATTTTAACCTCTTGAACTCTCATAAGTTTTCTGGCTTTAAAGAAAGTAAAGCACACTCTAAATACAACACAGAAAAAGCTTTAGTGATCAATTCAGTGAAGGTTTCAGGTCCTAACTTCCCACTGCAGTAGGCATACAGTGGTGTAAGTTTTACCCATCACCCTTAAAAAAACTAAATTACTTTAGTTTATCTGCCATCTATCATTCAACCTGATGTGTTCACTGGCTGTACAGTTATCCTGTTACAGCATGTAGTCAATGAGCCTGTCATTGCCACCGCTGCCCTGCAACAGTATTGCTACCTGTTCTCTCAGCTCCACCACCACCCCAGCATCCACCTGCAGGCTCTGGCTATGGGGTTTAAGATATTTGCTCACCACTCCCCAATATCTCATGTAAACATATCTGCGGGGAGTGATGAGTTCGGAGCCAAACTCTAACTATGTTCTGCTGCTATAATAAACATTTCAAATGTGAGTTGTCTGACTGAACTTAATTGATGAAATTGTTTCAGGGGAAACACTGCGACAATGCTGCTCTGTCTGTTAGCTAACGTTAGCTTTCGTTAGCACTTTCTAGCGAGTCTAAAACATTACAGGTCCTCAGGTTGCAACGTTAGCAGTGCTAAAGAGCTACCAGTTACTTGTTAGATGGCAAGTTGTGAAATAGGTACACAGAAACCTGTGTATCTTGTCTAGAGTATTTAAGATTGAAGAGCATATAAACACCATATGGCCAAAAGTATTTGGTTTGGGGGTCTTTTTTATGGTTTGGGCAAGGCCCCTTAGTTCCAATGAACGGACATCTTACTGCTACAGAATAAAGTGGTATTTTAGACAACAATGTACTTCCAACTTTGTGGCAAAACAGTTTTGTGAAGGCTGTTTTCTGTTTCAACATGACAATAAAGAAATGGTTTTCACAGTTTGGTGTTGAAGAACTTGAAACTCAACCCCATCCAACACCTTTGACATGAACTGGAACAGCAACAGCGAGCAAGTCCTTCCAGCCAGGTCCAAAGTCTTTACAGAAGAGTGGAGGCTGTTATAGCAGCAGAATAATGCCCATGGTTTTGGAATTAGATGTGGGTGTGATGTTCGTCTGTCCACATAGGTAATGTATGACCGTAGCAGGTGTCACACACACACACACACACAGCATGTCAGTTAAGATCTATACCATAGAAAGTATGATCCATACATTGTGTGAATGTGAGAGAAGCTGTAAATGAAAAGCCATCTGTTTTGTTTGATAGAAAATGGACTTTTCCTCAAGACTGTGTTGCACTTTAACCAGCAGATGGCGTGATGATCCAAGTGTTCAGCACTTTTTCATTTGTGATTTCCATTCCTCTGTAGAAAGTCTTCATGCACACTATATGAACACCTAAATGTAACACCTATATGTGATTGATCCACAATTAATCCCAAATATGCTATAACATCCTCCACTACTATTTGAAGGCTTTCCACCAGATTTTGGAACCTGGCTGCAGGGATTTGCTCACATTCAGCCACAAGAGCACTAGTAGAGGTTGGCCACTGATGTTCATCCCAAAGGTGTCGGATGGGGTTGAGGTCAGGGCTCTGTACAGGCCAGTCAAGTTCTTCTACACCAAACTGGGAAAACCATTTCTTGTTTGAAGTTAGAGGCACATTGTCTAAAATATCTTCTTGTGCTGCAGCATTTAGAGTTCCCTCAACATAGACAGGGGTGTCCACATACTTTTGGCCAGATAGTATAGTTCTAGGCATCTAATCACAAGGATAAAGGTTAACAGTAAACTGGGCATGTGGGGCTGTGTGTGTGTGTGTGTGTGTGTGTGTGTGTGTGTGTGTGTACAGCAATGTAAAAAGAAACTTTTCAGCTGTATCTTCATTGTTTTCGAATAAGCACAGTGTGTACCTCTGTGGAAAGTGTATGTCTGTATATTTATCATTGAACCAAATGGTACTGATCCTGTGCTGCCATCCAGTGGACTCATGCAGAATTCCCTATTTTTAAATCTCAAGCCTGTTACTGTAAAACCAACTATATCCCAGTTTCTTATCTTAAAGTGAGCAAAACCATGATTTACTTTTTCTTTACGAGTCAAAACATTAGATTATACTTTCATCCATTCCTCCCTCGGCCAACGTGCATGTGCTCCCATGTATATTTATGGCGTATATGAACTACCTGGAGGTGCAAGCCAAACACAGTCACGTCAGATATATGGGCCACTGCGGGGCTGCCGGGGAGCTGGGCTGCAGTTTGGTTTGGCCACCGCGCAGCAGCAGTAACTTAACTGATGGATACTGTCTCTCTGTGGTCCGATTCCTGCTGCTGACAAATGCAGCTTTTCATATGCCAGGCTGCTTATATGAAATTTTCTTTGATGTTTTTCTCTTGAAGTTGATGCGACACCTATGAAAAGCAGTTTGTGGGTTTCGCGACAAAACAGATTTCTGACACATTTCAATGCAAACTAATGTGCTATTGTCCTTTGACTTTATCCTAAATTGAATAACATTTTTATTATTTCTTGCTTTTATAAAAAATGAATACAATAGTGACAGATATAAATCCTATAAACTGTTGATTATTTGAGCTAAGCTAGTTTGATTCAATTTTAACTACTGATTTTGAAACCGTTTCAAAATCATAACTTTGGCCTTCATTTACTTGTTCACGAAATACTTTTGTAAATTAGAAACTCTTGTCACTAAAACTTTTTGAATTTGAAAATCTTCCTCATAAAGTCTTACAGACAACTACAACAACATTAAAGGTATACTATGAGTGAACTGTAATCTTTACATTAAATTTGATTTTTTTTTAAATCTTCCAGTACAATCACTTATTGAAACCTCAAATTGTTATTAAAGGTGATCATTTCTAGTAATTTTCTGATGTCATTACCATGTTTGACTAGTGCAAAGTTTGCCTGTATTTTCATGTGATTCTTCACAATGCAAATCCAGTTAAATTATAAAGGTTAATATATATAGTTTAACTTATTTTGGCCTAAATACCATGTACATACAATTCAGTTCAATTCAGTTTTATTTATATAGCGCCATATCATAGCAAAGTTATCTCAGGGCACTTTAGTATTAAGACTCGGAAATATCAGCGAGCATTTCCAGATGAACCTAAAATCATGCTACAAGATGGAGCTGAGGGAGGGACTGCCCCAACACCAGCGATAATGACTCATCTGTTCCTAGGCAGACTCATTACAACAGGATCAGCGAGATCCCACACTCCTAATCATCTCCCCTGTACAGCTCTTCCCTGCTGGGACTCTTGAGCCCGACTGCAGGGCAGAATGAGGACAGCAGGCACATCCATAGTGGGACCTTTATCACCTCTGAACAGCGTGAGTCCTCTAAAACTTTAAATACTGTCAAAGGAAGAGAGGAACATGAGCTACTGGGTGGCAGTTTAGTGTTTTCTCCTGAAAAAGTGAGTCAATACAGTCAAAACAATCCGTGCTGAGAGGTCAAAAGAAATCCAAAAGAAATTCTGACAATGGATATGGACACTGACATGAAGGTACAGAGGAAATGAGGAATCAACACTTAATGGTAAAACACAAAACTCCTCGTCTCCTACGCAGTACTGAGTTATCATCTAGTAAAAGTTCTGGTTATTAAAGATGGCTGATGCTGTGCCCGGTGGATTTTTTTATTGTTTTATGTCCAGTTATGTCAAAGACATTTACACATAAACAGGGAATGACATTTTATTTTTAACATGAAACAATTTCATGGTCTAGAAATGTACGTAAATCTCAATTTAGATAAATGTCAGCGGAGAATATTATGGTCAGTTTGTACAAATTGCAAATAATGGTGCAAGAGTGTTTTGGCAGGGAGTTGCATCCTGCTATTATGGATTTGTTCTTTACAGATACAGATAGACTCCCTGAGTTTGTCAAGATTATATTACTAACTCACTGGACTGAGTTGTAGAGTTGAAGACATTTCACCACTGATCAAACCAGAAAATGCTACATCTAAAGCCTGTTAATCCAAAATCTAGAAATGGGAAATTACATGAAATTTTTGTTCAAAGTTCAAATCATTAACTAAAAATCACCTGGCGAGATAATTGTGAAATCGTTGATACTGAACAGTGAGTCTATCAATCCATGAAGAAATATAAGGGTAATTCTGTAGTTTGAGACAAAAAGCACATTAATATTACACCTTTAATTCAAGGTAAAACCAATCACAGTGCTTGAGTTTCATGCCTCCTCATGCCACAGATTTTCAGCTCTTGTAGAGCAGATTTTGCTGCTTCAGGTCAATTAGAAATAGGCACTTTTTCTATTTTCGGTTTGACTTCAGCCATTAAAAGTTAAGTCAGAAACCAGATGGCTCATCCACCATGATTTATACTTTTTCCCCCATTTTTTCTTTACTTCTGTCTTTCTCACAAACGCTTTAACACTAAAATCTTCTCTTTTGCCGCAGAGATGTTGAAATAATATAGTTACCAAAAACCAAGCCTATTTATGGCCTGTCCACAGGCAAGGTCAAACTAACCATCCCATCAGTCACATTAGTGTTGTCTGATGACTGTGTTTGTTTATTGCTAATTGTTGCCTGTTGCCAGTCTGTGTACACATCATTATTCTGCAGGGGTTCTGCCTCATCTGACTATTCATGAGTGAAGCATCTGTCAGAGCCAACACGATGCTTTTCTACTGATAGATGACTCACTGTGGGAGTGTGTGCGTGCATGTTTGTGTTTTCATTTGAAATATCAGGTGCATAATGTTTAACAGGTTTTCTGTTACTATACACATTTTGTTTGTTTTTTTGTCTGCTACAGCATGCATATCTGCTCTGTCCTGAAAATAAATCTGAAACGAAAGGGAGGAATTATATTTTATAATTTTTGGTTTCATAGTGGCGCTCCCTAGTTCTCTGTCTGTGGAGAACTTGTTTCTTTACAGCCAATCAAATTGCTTCATTTTAAACAATATTATCATAAAGCAGTTACATCACAGTTCTACCATAGGCAGTTAAACTAACAGCCAGACAGGAACCGACTACACAACACAAGAACCATCAAGCAACCAACTACAACCAACTACATCAGCTTTCCTTCTCATCTAACTTACAAACGTGAACACACGTCTTGTCCTGCACCTTAGCTTGTTGGACGAGCAACCAAATAAACATTCCCCGGGGGGAAAGTCCACTGCTAATGTCAGTTTGCAGGCTAGTTAGATAATTAGCACATGTCACTTCGGTCCATTTAGATGCTGGTGTGGTCCTTACTCTTCAATACCACTACTAACAACACACTTGTCTGTCCATGGCTTGTAAGCTGCAGCGCAGGTTTGTTTGTCTCTCATTCCCCTGCCGGGGGTCAGCCTGCCAGCTGCTGTCAATCAAGAACAGACACAAACACGCCGCTGAAACAAAAAGGAGCATTTCTGATATTTCCCCAAAGACCTTTTTCTTCCATTTAATAATAAAAAACTATTAATGACTAGTGATTTTGAGTTGAGGGCAAAAAAATAGCTGACTCTCAACCCAAACGCTCCACACTCAAAGGGTTTTTTGGGGAGTTTTTCCTCACCCGGATCAAGTGCCTGAAGATAGAGGGTGTCGTATGCTGTACAGATTGTGAAGACCCTTGAGGCAAATTTGTAATTTGTACATAAAATTGACTTGACTTAACTCACCTGCAAAACACCCCAGTAGTGTTTTGCAGGTGGAAGCGAGAGGTCCCCAGTCTCCCTGTTCCAGGGAAGGTGGACACTGATCCATAGAGGGCACTACTGGCACCTCACCTGGGACCTTTTTGACTTGGTCAACCCTACCAGGAGCTGTTGCCCCCAGACAACACAGCTGGTATATAATATTATTGAACCAGCTCCAGTTGACACCTGAATGCACCGAGTTGGCTCTACATTTGACATACTTTCTTAGACCTTAAAACCTAGTCCGGGTCAGCTACAATGTAGCCTCAGGTGACATATTGACCAACCTGCATAGCCTCTCTTAATATCCAGAACTGTCACATACCCCTTTTCCACCAACATGGAACGGGTTCCATACCAATTTGCGCACCTAATTTTGAACAGTTCGGAGCATTTCGATCAAAGATAAATTGGTTCAGAACCCAAAAAGTTGGTTCCCAACCAAACCAAAAAAATAGCAGGTTTTCCTCGACCTAAACCGTGACATCATTAGTGGGCGTGTCCTATTCTATAGGTTGGAAAGAGAGTATGGTGCGTCTTCTTATCATTAATAGTTGGTCCATGCTTGTTTTTTGGATAAAAACAAATATCTGTAATAATAGAACTAAAGCTCTCAGGTAATCAATGCAATCCGCCATCTTGCTACTACTGTTTACTTCCATTGTGCATTGTGCAACGCCCTCCATTGATGATGCAGATAAATGCTCCATCAAAGTGGACTGACAATGAAATCTCATTTCAAGGATCCAGAGTCAGTTCATTTCACTTCAGCAGGAGCTGTGTTTCCATCAGCACAGCTTAATTACGAACTGCCATGAGAGAAACAAGCAAAAGAAAATAGAAAGACCTTTACGCCTCAACGTGACATCACCAAAGCACATAATGATGAATTATGAGTTGAAGAGAGAATGTCTTTTGACCACTTGTGAGAGGAGAGGAGCTGTAGGGAAAGTGTTACTGGCAATCCAGCACACATAACAATTTTTGATGTTTTGTGCCTTCTGTCTTCAGCTTGGGGAATTGGGAAAGAATTCTAATAATTACTCAAAGAAAACACGATGACGTCCAGTGTTCCAAGATGTGAATTAAAAAGAGCCACCATCTGCCCTTGGAGCATATTTGGGCCCCAAACTCTGCACATCCCAGAGGAGTTTCCTTTCAGGAAAAGCTCCTATGGATCCTCCAGTCTTACCAAATTGTCAGTACTTAATGGAGAGACCACTGCTTTAAAACAAATAAAATGATCCATTGTGATTGGCCATGTAACCTCTATCATACCCATTATTAAAGGTAATAGATTTTCCCACATTCACTTCTTTGTTTCCATGTTCAACTTCAACCACAAAAATAAAAGTTGGCTGCCCTGCCCTTACCAAACTGAGCATGACGTCGCCCACTTGACCATGCTTTGCACCCTATGACTTGATTCAAGAAATGTTCGGCCATGGTGTCTATTAGATCTTTCATGTTTCTGTTTGTTTGGTGTAAACCAAAGAAAAATTGGTACAGCATTTGCAGCGATAGCCATCGGATCGCCAGCCTCACAAAGTCAAACCCTGAAAATCAGAAAAGGAAGAAAACGCTACAGAACCAGTCACACTGTGTAATGACACTATAGCAGCAGTTGGTCCCTGACAACACTACTTAAGAGTGGCAGCCTCCAAGTGATGTCAGTCAAACCTCATGCACAGCAGGGAGATGACATCAGTGATTAGGTAATAGTCAGTTAGATTCTCCATTGGTTACGGTGGATTGGACTACATTTACCAAGGGACCTGGCCTGCAGCTTTCCCACAGTAACACTGCTAGCACATGCCCTGTATGTGTTTGGGTATTCACACACACAATGTGAGCAATATACTGTATACACACAAACACACCATGCACATTAACACACTCCAGACTGAAGACACACACAAACCCATCACCCTTACACACACACTAATATTCCACTTCTCTGGTAATTGGACACCTGCTTTCTCCTGCTCTGACTGACAGGCAGCAGTAGAGAGTCCAGATCCAGTCCCAGCTCTTCCTAATTGGATTTGTGAGGCATCCTGCCACAGGCCTCTAATAGCCTCTTGTAAGCCGCCTCGGGCCTGTTGTGGACCACTTCCTCCCTGTGCTGAGAATAAGGGACCTCCTGAAAGGCATTTTTGGCTGCACACCCTGATTCCTCAGAGATATTAGGCACTTGTAGATTTTGAGAGACTTTGACAACAATGTCAGAACAACAGGACATATGCTAGGAAAAAGGAACAAAAAGGGTTACAAGGTTGCAGCATTAGGAAGGCCGAGCCACTGCTGACTGATAGTGGTTTCAAATTTTGGAACATTTTTTCAACTGACTTCCCGTACGAGCCAGTGTTTAACTTTCAAACCCACATCAGGAAAACAAAATTCCGTGCATTCACCTTTAGAGGCCACAGTGGGATTTTTTTTTAATGTTAGGCAGGTTTGGATAATTTTGCTGACATGTTAGCTTGTTTACAGCTTGTCTGATTATCGGACTTCTCGTGTTTCTTGCCCCATCAGACTTTGATGTAGCTGTGTCGCCGTGATCAACAACAAACATCAGCCAAAATTACAAAAACAAGAAAAGTTGTAATAAAACTGAATTATCCTTTCAGGTGCATTACACATCTTTTTGCAATATCTCTTGCAAAACTTAGTACAATGCCACAATGATGGATTAACATAATTCTTTTTACTTGGACTAAATACACTGATACTGTGTCATTGTTTAACATGATGTAATAATAAATTATGAATTACGTAAAAAACACAAACTAATAAATTCTCATGTCAAGGGAAATTTCTAAAAGAAAGGAGAAATCTTTATGTATTTGTAATCTTTATATTTAGGATCTACTGGAGCTAAATGCACTGTGAATAACTTCGGTACATATTTTAAATGTAGAGAATACATAAGGAAATAGTATCGCAAAGGTAAGAAAAGTGAGAGTATTTCATAAAAATAATTAACCCTGACCAAAAATATAGAGAGAAGGTTTCAATGTAATGATAAAAGATCTTATAAATAGTTAGTAGATGTGAAACAAGGTGATTTTTGCACATTAAAGCATACACATGGTTTGCAGTTAGACTCCCAGAAAGAAAATACAAACCTGGAAATGTGTATTGTAATATGGACTCTTTTAAAGTGAAGACATGTTTCTAGAAAATCCTCTACTGGGACTTCTAGTGATGAGATTCGGTGACTACAATCAGTTAATTTATACAGCAATTTATAAAGTTTAACCAAAACCATAGCACAACATCAAGTAAATTAAATGTAGATAACATTCAAATTATTATGTTCTGAGTTCTGTGGATTTAATCTGGCAACAGTTAAATGACCTTTGCACACTGACTGATTTCATTTATGTTGCAGGCGTCAAGTCTTACACTGTACCTGCACCACAGCAAACCACTAGAGGGCTGTAAAGGGAAAACTATCTACATCTTTGGACTTTCAGTTTGGATTAGCAAATGTTTCACTGCTGCTTTCCAGAACTGGGAATAAGACAAGAGGAGCTTGTCCCTTCCCCCTGCTCTGCCATGTCACACCAATGTACAACAGAACTGCACAAGGATCAGGAAAACGGCGTTTTCAGTTTTTTATCATGAAAGAAGAGTGCAGTGCAATGGTCGGTGGAAGATGTTTTTATATTTCAATCAGAGTAGTTGTAAGTCCTTTGAGGTAGTTCCAAATGTTTACTATTATCCAAGTTTAAAGACTTCATATAGAGAGCTGCAAGTTCAGATAAAGTCTTTTATGTCTCTGAACACAGAAACCTCTTAGTAGTGTTTTTTACACAGCTGAGACCAAGTTCCTTTAATGCAGTTTAATCACAATAAAATACATAATGTTGAGCAGCTTGCTTCTTGGTGTATATACAGATGGTATGAATAAGTCTTGCAAATGCTGCAAAAAGAAAAAACAACAGTACTATCATCAGTAACTGAAGCAGAAACTTGCATATAAATGTAATGTGTTCTACAGTGAACTGCAGCGAGGCAAGTATTAATGTTCTCCAAAACACGGCGAACATGAAGTTCTTTGTTTTATTACATTCATTTTCTTACGTCAGCCAATCTGTGAGTCATAGGCCTAATAACTGATTACACGTCTGCCTGCTGCGGACTTATTTATATTTTGTTGTTGCAGGATTTCAGCGGAACAAAAGTGATCACGTTTGTGCTTTCAGGCCTCAAGTCAGGTCAAGTCTTACAGAAGAGAACATCAAGTCCTCATTTCTGACTTGTTTTTTTATTTCAGTCCGTTTTATTGATGTAAATTAATAAAACACTTTATATATTTGCACAGTATTCGTAGGAACAGCATCCTTAATTCATGAAGTTTGCTGAATTCACAAATCTCCTCTAAAGAAACACAAATCGGTATATAAGAATATTACACTGAGCCAGGGAAAGGGCTTATGAGAAATAACTGTCCTTACAGAAAAAAAAAAGAAGATGGACTGGTGGTGAGCTGGTCAATTCATTCCAGAGGAGAAGAAGAAGTAGAACATCAGTGTTGAGTGATTAGAATAAAAACAGTGGGCAGACAGCAAGTGTAGATCTCTGCTGTGGAACATACGTGACCACCGACTCCATTTTTCAGCCGCCTTCTGCCAGAACGTTTGATCTGGCTCTATTTTTTCATGTCAACAGCCATGTGTGTGTGTGTGTGTGTGTGTGTGTGTGTGTGTGAACGTGTGTGTGTGTGTGTGAATACACACACACACACACACACACACACACACACACACACACACACACACACACAGGCCTGTCCTCCCCCACGTGAGGTAGTGCGGGAAGTAGGGAGGCAGGGGAGGGAAGCTCTTATATTAATGGCTGCGGTTAACCTGAGAGGGTCAAACCCATTGGAGCTGTTGATGGATCTGGTCTGCAGGAGCTTTCTCTCACCCACTCTCTCTCTCTCTCTCTCTGTGTGTATCAAACACACACACTTACACATGTGAGCTGGCCTGGTTGCATGACCATCAGTCTCTGATTGTCGAGTCACAATGTGGTGATCACTGCCGTGCAGAGAGATGAAGATGACGGGGACGGGAGGGCAGCGGGGACGCAGAGATGGTGGAAAAAAAGATGATGGATATGAAAGAGCATATTGGAGTTTTAGTTACAGGCATGTTTATCAGAGGCAGAGGAGGAAGAAATCATGTCACTGGAAGAGGTAAACCACAGTGGGTGGAGCTACAAAACCAGTGTTTGTGAGCTGGCAAAAAAGAAGGAACTCTGGTCAAATTAGAAAATGTAATGAATCCATGAGCATGCTATTTGAGCTCACCTACAGTATACAACTGAAGGCTATAACCAGTGGATGGTCAGAAAGTATAAAACCATACAAATACCATGTATGACTAGACTTCATTTTCTTATTTCCAAAATCTCTAAGTTGCATAAAATTCGCTTTTCCTTATTGTCACGTCTTTTCCTCTGGGCTTTCGTGTAATTCACTGTTGGTAAAGGTCTTCCAACTGGAGCCTCACAAAAATGTCCTCATACCTAAACAACAATAAAGGTCGCTTGTCAATGCCTTCCAAAACGAGCCATATGACTGCAATAAAAACAATTAGCCTGATATCAATGTTTCCGATTTGCAGTTAAGTCTGGCCAGCTAAAACTACTCACGTAACCAATGTTTACTGTTGGTAGGAGACAGACTGCAAACTATGGTCTCTGGTGTCAAAGTCAGATCATTTCTTCACCCAACCTTTGACCTTGACATCCCACCCTAAGAGGTTTGGTGGGCCTTAGGCCTTTGCTTCTCAGACACAGCAGTTATTATTCTCATGGCCACAAGAGTTAGCTCGTCAGGAAAACCTAAACGTAGGTGGTTTTAAGTGTCTGAATGAACGAAAGATGTTGATAGGTTCTGGCGCAAAAGCAAAAGTCATGAGTGACATGACATGCAGTACATACATTGATTTAGTTTTAGTGGTTGGTTAGGGGGGTTTTTAAAATTTGTTGTAACTAATGCAGAATACTACAACACAAATTCCATCCATTGACAGTTTTCTCTGACATTTTGTCCTACCTTGTACGCTTGCAAATGGGTTATGGTTATAGCTTGCCTATAAACATACAATGCTGTGTGATTATTCAACAAGGTAGCACAAACCAAGGACAGCTTGACACATATTTCCATTAACAATGTATGGCAGTGTAACATCAATAGTTTTCCTGTATTGAAGATGTATAGTATTTGAAGATGGAGAAGCGTTAAAGATTTTTCTCATGTGCCAATTGTAATGTTTACAAGATTCGGTACACCAGAATAAATGTTTTAATGCTTCAAATCAAATCCAACGTAATATTTAAAGACTGGATTACCAACATGGCAAAAGTGGGCCCAAAAGTCCCACATTCACTGCATGTCAGTGGATTTTGGTAATTTAAAATAATAGTATTGTGTCTCTGTCTTATAGAGGGGCCCTGTGCCAAAAGTTTGAAGACCTTTATTATTTTAGTTTACTATATGTGTTTATAGATAACATTTTAGTAGATAACAACATGTTATTTAATCCAATTACCGCAAAAACACTGACACACTTATACTTAAAGTAATATTATTCCAGCACAGGGGCACAGGTCTCTGGGTTTCTGGACATATATGATGCCATGAATAGTGACCTCTTTGAACTGTACTTAATGGGAACTTGGAGGAAACAAGGTACATACACAATGCCCAGAGGGTTGGAGGATCAACAGAGGCCCAAAAAAGTACCAAGAAACACCTCACTGCAACATCAGGGAACACATCCAACACAGTTTCCATGGACACTTCAGGATCAAAGCCTCTCTGTTATGATGCGTGCAGATAACGCACTTGGGTTTGTACTTTTGAATAGCAGTAACCAGGAAGTACCCCAAGGAAACAAACTTGTTTCCAAAGCGAAGCATCTGACACAAGTTACAGTCCTAATTGAATCAAGCCTACCGTTCCTATAGAAAGGGTTTCCCTGAGATGCTATCCACCGCCGACTGTGATCTCAGAGCAAAACAAAGGGATGATGTCAGTAAGGAAACAGAAGAGAAAGAAGAAGACATGCTCCCAATTACATGACAGTGTCATAGATTAAAGAACACGTAATGCATGTTTTAGGCAAAACGTGTAGTGTTGGGGCTTCGTGGAAACGGCTACTATTGAAGAATGAAGAGATTAACTGTGTTTAATGGGCTGACATGACTGTTTCCAAACTACAAAGGTCAGGCCTAAGTTTGGATGGAGTTTAAAGGATAAGGTTGGTTATATTGTATATTTATATATATTTTTCTTGTCGTCAACCAAACCCATGTAAAGACCAAGTCAAACAATAAATTATCCTTCTAACAAGTATTGTCTGTGTACCTAAAGCCTGATATATCTTATCCCTTTGTGCCATAGAGCTCCATTTTTGTCCAAAAACTATTAAAAACGAGTCACACTGTTGCACTGGCTGACATGTTCCTTCATTAACATGAACAAGAGAAGTGCAGTTTATTTTTAATTGATCCCACATACACCGTCTTACCCTAAGTTCTCGGTAGAACACCAAATGTGTGTTAATCTGCCGCTGAAAATAGTCACCAACAAATTCACTTTTTTAAAAGTAAAATGAAATATTTGTGACCCCAAGATTCACATCTTCAGTAGGAACCAATGGGCTTGGAGCTGAGCACCTTTTGGTCTTCATGGGGTTGCTGACAGTAAGAAAATTATAAAATAACAGCCTTATCCTTTAAAGTGCAGCAGTATAGTTACTCAACAGACAGAAGATAAATCAAGAATTTTGATGATTGATTAATCATGCGTGTCATTTATCCTGCAAAAATGCTGGTTTTAGCTTCTAAAATGTAAGGATTTTCTGTTTTACTTTGTTTTATATCATTAATTGAAAGTTTTGGGGTTTTGGACAGTAGGTTGAGCAAAACAAGCAATTTTAAGACTTTGGACACCAAGAACTTGATTGATATTTTTCAGAATTTTCTGACATTTCATAGACAAAACAGTAATTACCAATTCAATTAATAAAAAATAACTGACCGTTTAATAAACAATAAGTAGTTGCAGGGGTGTAGTAATGAGCCACTGCTTGTAATGTTTTATGAATGAAGAGAGTTATACCTCACAAGCAATAAGATACCTGCTGAAGATCTGTGGGGGGTTTTTTGGTACTGTTTTAGTTAAATGTTTTTTTTCTCTTAAATATATAACTTCAATAAACTCTTAAAAGTGTATGATTTTAATAGTCTTAAAAGATAAAGCTTATGTTATTCTATACTTTTCTTATTGTCCACAAATTCCACTAAAAGACCAAAAACCAAAACCAACAGTGCATTAGTCCACCTCTAATTACTACTGAAGAAGTACATTTTTAAAAACAGGTCACAAATAAAAAGTTTAATTTTTTAAAAAGTCTAAGTAATTTCTTTAAACAGCTGAGCACTGTAGTTTTTAGCAAATGTTAATCAAAGATAGTCAATAGCGTTTTTGTTTGGGGACTATTTTCAGCTGCAGATTAATACACATTTGGTGTTGTAGTTATGGCAGGGTGGTGTATTTGGGATCAATTCAAAATAAACTGCCCCATTTCCATGTTAATGAAGGAACATGTCACCCAGTGCAGAAGCGGCTCATTGATGTGTTTTTAATAGCTTTTGGACAATGGAGCTCTATGGCACAGAGGAAGAAGATATATCAGGCTTCATGATCACAGATCAATTCATATTGGTTTTGGTCTTTTCATGAGGTTTGCTGACAATAAGAAAAATATAGAACTTTTACCAGACTTATCCTTTAAACACTGTAATTTAAAAATAAATAAATGTGCAGTCATGCTGGAATCAAGTGACATTCATTTATTATGCTTCCACCAGATAAATTTACAACACAAACAATTTTAAAACCTGCTCTGCCTGCGTCGTGTACCTGTGATACAGAACGGAGGCAGACGACAGAGATTACAGAGCTTTGCTGCAAAGCACACAGACACGTCGGTGCGTCAAGTCAGTTTGTCTCCACGCTGCTCATCTTCAGTCCTGAGCTGGAACGAGGGAGGAAGATGAAAGGCGCAGCTAAAGAAGGCTTATTCACAGTGCTTAGAAATGCTGTAGTGGTTTGGGACCCCCTCCCTCTGGATCCACATGTACCCACACTGGGATCGAATCCCGCTTAAGCCTCTTGCTTCACCTCCCTTTCAAACTTCTTTCTGTCTCGATAAAGAGGAAACACTGAGGACTTCCCGACCCATATTAAGAAACAACAACAAAGAAAGCTTATTCATACCGCAGCTCTGGACATTACCCTGAAAGTCTGATTGATATGAATGTATTGCTTTAGTTAAGCTGCATGACGGTCTAGATCATGTCCACCTTTCAGAAAAGTGTCTTTGACCACTTGATTGTCTAAGTATTTTAATGATAGTACCAGTCCACTCTGCTGTAGATCTGCCTTACGGCTATTTAATTTTTTTTGGTTACTAGCTTGAGCTTATTGACTTGCAACTTTTAGAAAATGCAGAGAACCACAAATCATGACACATTTTCCATTTACATACTTTATCCAGACCTTATTTTCTTGACTCGCCGATGTAAATAGCAGGGCAGTATGATTGGGAAATTGGCCAGATCACTCCATAGCTGATTTCATTCACAACAACAAATAAGTGACTAGTCTGTAGATGACAAAAAATGTTGTTAAATCTGTACTGTGAGTGACAAACCGCTTGTTTTTAATATGATTTCAGACTCTTTGGGCAATTCCCACACTTTGTAAAAACTGGAAATTCTAAAAATTATTTTTCCAAACATTATCCAGACTTTCCAGACATGCAGAGGAACCCAGATTCACATGGCCCACGAGATGTTGGCCGTGTGCTCCTTGGCCTTCATGCGCAGCACGGCGATGCTGGACGAGCGCCTCTCGAACTCGGGCTTGGTCTCGAAGGCGTGGTGACCGTTGGCAGGCGTGAGGAGGGAGTCTGCGCTGAAGAAGTTGTTGAGGGAGACATGGCCGAACTGGTTCTGCTGATTGGGGAAGCCCACGTAGCCGTGGTCGGCGGCACCGGCAGCCGAACGAGGGGAGTGCGAGTAGGAAGTGACGCAGGGAGGGGAGCCTCGGGGCAGCATGCAGGAGGAAACCACAGAGCCGCCGGGAGCAGGGCTTGGCCACAGGTTGTTAGGAATCTGTTGGGTGGAAGAAGGTTTTAGATACTGGGGAGAATGAGGATCCATTGGAGCACATTCTCCAAAACTAGTTTTAACAGATTGATAACTTGGCATATACAAAGATTTCAACTACATAGATCTTTTTGTGAAGCAGCATGTATAGATGGTTATAGATACATTTTCTAATTTACACATACATGTACAGTATAAACACTTTACATAACGACACCTGAACCATTCCATTTGCTGATGAAGACCATGAAATGCGGATGAAAGCTCAGAAAAAGCTAGTAAGTGTGCCTTTTGAGTTAAGATTATTTTGTCACGCAGTACAGGTGTAGTTTATAGGAACATTTAAGTCCTGTGTACTGCATAAAAATAAAAAAATAGAAATTTAGGAACTACATATTTACATAAATACCGCTGTAGCTACTGATCTAATAAAAATGCTCTGGTGTAGTTTTACATTCAATGTAGCTGTTAAAGTAATATTATGCTAAATGGTTAAATAAGTGGGCAAAAATGCAAATTTCTTACTGTAAAAGGTTGTTTCACCCATATTACAAAAAAGAAAAAACATTTTCTCACTTAACTCTGGTGGTATCTGGGCATGCAGTATGTTTTGGTGTTATTTGCCCAGGTTTTGATATCTTTATTCTCTATCTGTCCATCAAAATTAAAACACGTCGCACAACTCTTCTCCAGACAGTACACCATGCTTTATTCACCTTATAACCATATCTGTCTGTCCACGCACATACACAGTACTCACTGGAACTGCTTTCTACAGAAGAAATAGCCCCTGTGAAAACTGTTTTATTCTTATGCTTTGAGCACCGAAAAAATGGAATTTCATTCACTTACTGGGGTGGAGGCAGAAATCTCAGAAAGGTATCTCAAAATCTGAACAAATAAAACCAAAACTATCAGCATGGCTAGATAACACTGGAGGTAAGTAAGAAAATAGGTTTTTGGGGGGGTGAAGTGACCCTTTATGCACACAGATCCAAACCATTCCAAAGACACAGGGCGTCTTATGATTTTGGAGTTCACATAATTTAAAAACTGATCATGAAAGGGTCATGAAGCCTCTGTTGGCATTTTATTAGATGATCAGAGAGCAGAGAGGACAGAGAGGAGGTATAAGCCCATCTGGTCAGCACACAGTAAAGACCACACGGGTGAAATTTAAGGTCCAGTTTACAGAACAGCATGTCCGTCTTTAACGCAAAATGCGGACTGAACCGACAGCACGGTCACATTCAAATGACTTCATTCACTCTGTGGCAGTTCATTTAGTCTCATTTGCCAAGATTTCAATCTAACTGAGAAGACAAGCCAGCGTAAGTAAGTAGCATGTGAATAGCATGCAAATTCATTTGTTCCTTAATTGTATTTGGTCAAAATGAAGTCAGTGACATGTGCGACTATAGCTTTCTTCCCCACAACATAAATTCCACGTGATATTTCAAGAAAAATAAAAACAAATAAATGCGCCACAATAGTTCCATAAATGTTTACATCAATAAACAAATATACCTGCAGCGTCTTCAGAAAATTCAGAAAACTGCAAAAGCATATAGACAGAACCAACTGGCTATTGCTCAGCACCAGACAAAACCTTTTGCCAAAGTATAGCTTACAGACAATTTCAACAAATACCACCAAACCAATAGTGGTTTGGTGGTAAGGAGTAAAAGTCCACTCTGACAGTTAGATAAACTTCTTTTGTAGCACGAACGTAAGGTTCCAGCTTGGCCAACATGTTCCTGACAACATGTGCCATCGATAAGCAGGACCTCAGTCTTTGCCCCAAAAAAAAGCAAGAATATTGGCCAAAACCTCACAGTCAACAAAACAAAACAAAACTCTTTAAAACCCACAAGAATGCACTCCTTGTCCACTATGTTTAGGGAGACAAAAACACCCACTGCCTAATTACATCTAGGACGGTCCATTTAATGACAGTAATCGGGATCAGCTGTAAGAAAAGGGGCATGGCTGGTATCCAGGGGTATCTATCAGAGGGCATAGCAGAGCCAGGGCATAGCAGAGCTGTGACTCTGACTTTTCCTGCTTGGTTTTTATTTTATTTTATTTTTTTACAATTCTACCTCTTTGAATTCAACACATAAGCTGCTTTCTGTAAGCTTCAAATGTCAGCACACACCCCTCTGAGGAGCAGCCGCCTGCATACTTCCATCTGAAAAACCTGAAAGGCTGTACAACACTTAATCTCAGTTTTCTGATAGAGAACACCTACCAAAAGGACAAACTGACATTCTGCATCTCCTCTCACCTCATCTTGTACCTGACCTTTGTCCAAACAGCAAGATGAATGCTCAGCTAACATGAAATCTGATATAAGGCCATTAATTCAGCCATGACACCTCACAGAGACTCTAATCAGTGTTCGGCTTCTTATCTGAAGATGCCTTAATAATAAGTGATTTATAGAGCAGCTGTGACATGCACTGATTTATGCACATAAAAGCATTCATTTGTTGTGACTTACATAAATTGAGTATTTTAGAAGAGAGGACTTAGAGAAAAGAACAAGGCGTCCTATATACAGTATGCTTTTGACAAATCCCCATCAGATGTTCATTTGACATTGACAATAAAAACCCTAACTGCTAGAAAAACACTGAACACAACTTGCCTGTGTGTAGCTGTCGGTCCTGGGTAACACTGATAAATCGTAGGTGGCTGCAAAGTGAGTTTTGGCTTGTTGGATCTGCCCGTAGCGCTCTCTTTTCCTCCACTTTGCTCTTCTGTTCTGAAACCACACCTAATTGTGGAAAATAAATTAAAAAAATTAGACACACAAAAACAACAATTAATAGAATGTGACTTTTCGACAAGATATCACGAGGCATTTGCTTAGAAAAGAAGTGCAACCAAATTCTGGAAAAAATAATCTGCAGCCTTAAATTTAAAAAAATTCTTCTGCGCTGGTTTAGTAAAAAAACAAAAAGTATGTCTTCAATCAAGACATTTGTTTTAATTACTAAACATATTTTTGTGGTGTATTTATATGAGCTACACTGAAATTGAATTTTACGCATAGCGGCATAGTTATTGCTCCACAGTTATGTTTTATCGTCTTAAAGCCCTTCTTTCTTTCTTTTCTCCATACGTGAAAGTTAACAAAATAAGAGTCTGGTGATAAAACTGTACCTGGACTCTGGCCTCCGTTAATTCCGTCCTCATGGCCAGCTGTTCCCTCACGTAAACATCTGGATAGTGAGTTTTCTGAAAGACTTTCTCCAGCTCCTCCAGCTGCGCGCTGGTGAAGGTCGTCCGGTGTCTCCTCTTCTTGCTGCTGGACACGTTACTGTCGCACTTGTCCCCCATGTCGTCCAAATCCGTTTTCTCCTGTCCGGTTGTCACCGGAGACGCCCGAAGAGTGCAACAATTGTCCATCGACCTCCCGAGATCCGAGTGCAAAGTATCGTCGTCTGTTTTTGGCACGCCGTAATTTGCTAGAATAAACAAGTGATAACAATACATTTTACCCTTGCCATGAAAGTGCATAAAAATAAATCTGGACAATACAAATTACTTCTTACAGTTATTAAAAAAATATATCAAAATGATAGGTCAACTTCGATCCTTACACTAAAATAATTTACGAGGATTTTTTTTTAAATACAAAGATTTTCAAAATTAAAAAATGCCGAAAACATTAAATAATACAAAATAAACCACGTCTAATGACACGCCATACATTTTACAGAAAAGTTTTAAGACAACAAAAAAGAAATGACTGAATGTTAAAAAACCTCTAGAGCTCGCACACGGATGCAGACCACCTCCTGTAAAACGGCAGTGTTGATGCACAAAAAAGTTACAAAAACTAGTTTTTACGCACCGTTTTGGTCTCCGCAGGGCGAGGAGCGGTGCTCGCCGTTTTGAAGCCCGAAGGCCTGCACACATTTCGGGGAAGATTTGGTGAAGTACTGCGCGCTGTCCAGGCTCTCCATGACTTGGTCCATGTAGTAATCGCTGGCCTTCATCGCTTGGCTTTTCAGCGCAAACTTATCCTCCATATACTCCATCATCTTAACCGTAATCCGCTCGCTTTAATCAAATGTCACCATAAAAAAAAATTAAAAAAAATAGAAACTAATCGCCGTCGCGCACCGATGAGCGGAGCAATGACTTGTAATGCAATAATTCGCCAATGGAGTTAATTTGCTCTGTCTTGAAGGCACAACGTCTTTATAGCCCCAAAAAGAATGAGATCCTTAAAGAGCCCCCCCCCCCCCCTCTCTGAATATGAAACAGCACCCAACTCCTCCCACGAGCTGAATCCAAACCAAACAGCAGTTTAAAAGTGATTCTAGATCCACAACGACTGACTCTGAGAGGAAACAATCAAAACTGACTTTAATTTACACCATGTTTAGACATCCAGAATGAGGCAATCATTTATCTGCAGCTACAAGTTGCGACTGCAAAACGGGATTTAATCTGAGTCTTTGGATACTGAAGGTCTCTGCTGTTCATTCATTTCGGTTTTGGGGCAGTTTAACCTGTATGGTATCGGAATAAAGTGATCAGCAAAATACTAAAAAATTTACTTTAAAGATACATGAGAAATAAACTATTTGCTTTATCTTAATTATTATTTTATTCTTTATGTTAGGCAACCTGATTTATAACCTTTTACATTTAATAATTAGGCCAAATTTGTTAAATCCTATATTTCAAGTCTCTAAAGGCGTTATATCAATAATCTAACATTTACAAATCTGTATGGAAAAGCAAACACATTCTAACATTTAATTAGGAACATTTAGGATTTAGTTTTTGTTAGTTCAATAAAAGCACGTGCTGCTTACAGAAAATATGTGTTTGGCGCTTGATATAGAAAATAAGGCCAAATCAATTTTATTTTTTGTTTTCATTTTTAAATGGTAATCCTAAATTACACAGTTTAGGCTAATCGTTATGCACGTGAACGCATATGCTTTAGACTCAAGTCGCAGTCCAAAAAGCATTTAATTAAATAATTTTTAAGGCGTGACATTTTGACACACAAGGACAAAAGCAAATTTATTTTGTATCTATTATTATTAAT
This sequence comes from Macquaria australasica, assembly GCA_005408345.1. Lineage (NCBI taxonomy): Eukaryota > Metazoa > Chordata > Actinopteri > Centrarchiformes > Percichthyidae > Macquaria > Macquaria australasica. Next base: position 55,383 of record SEMN01000125.1, read on the forward strand.
TTTATCTATTTTTCGCACATGTCCAGTACGTCCTAAACTATTAATTACATTCCGAGTTTCCCCGAAGAACTTGGTAAAAATGTCCAGTTCTTTATTTTGTCTCATTTACTGTGTTGCAATGTTCGATAGCTTGGCGCGTGTCTATCCACGAATTGCGGTTATTATTCTCTATGACATGCGCGTTTTGGGTCAGATGTTTGCAAAATTGTTGATACGATTTTGTCAGGAGAACAAGCTTTGAGTGATTATGGCAGGGGGCTTTTTTCAGTTGCCACAAAAGCAAAAAAGCCTGCCATGCTGTTAAATTAAACATTAGTGTATTTCTCTGAACGTGGGCTATATATCCTTTGTGAAAATATTGTATGAATAACAGCAAATTAGGATTAATATTTGACATTCAAAAGTCCTGTAAATGAAGTATTGACCTTTTCTTGCTTGAATTAAAGACCAAACATCCTCCTCATTCAGGAAAGTTGAGTTTCATTGAACCCAGCAGCCCTCAGGAACAGACACACACAGCTCAACAGGGAGTTTTGCAAAAAAGGACAAGAAGAGCGGTTCTTCTATTTCTCCTTATTGGAGGAATTATGTTACCACTAACCAAAAGCCTCCCACCTCCACATCTCCACCCAGGCCCACACCACCTGCAATGCACGGCATGCTGTATAGCTTTGGTTCGCTCTGGGGTCAGTGGCAGTTACCTGGAGCTTCATGGTGCCACAGGAGAAAAAATAAAAATAAATAGAGGTGCTCTTAAGTAGCGAGGGGGGGGGGCTTCTAAGATGACCTCGCACACTGGCTCACGCTGAGGAGAAAATGTGAAAAGTTCACTGTGGTTTGGTGGGTCTTCGGCTGGAAAGTCCTGCCACAATAGATGCTGCGTGGGTTTGTAAAGTTGGAGGGTTTGGTCACCTTTAGGCCGATCAGTCAGACTAATTCTTCTAAGTGCTGCGGCCAATATGTCATGTGAGCCACCTGGAAAGATCTACACCTTCACTTTTAATAAAAACATATACTGCCAGTTTGTTATAACATTATGTAGCAGCCATCATGGCCAAAATATGATTGAACTGAACTAATTATCATTCATTTCAGTCTTAATGTGACTGATCACTGTCCAACACAACCAAACCGGGTCCTGAGAAGCCAAAACGTGCCACTTCAGAAGGCAGAAACATGGCATCATGATGCCTTAAGCCACCCTTGGGTCTAATTCAATCTATTGAAATGTCTTCAAACTTTGGCTAGCCACGAAACACAAAAAAACGACCAGAGTTTATTTTCCCCAAAAGCAAACATTCTGTGGAGCTCGTGAATGTCATTTGAGCCAGCAGAACATTTGGCTCATAAAGCTGAATATCAAAAAGTGAAAGCAGCGCATTCGTGCTTTAAAAGTTTGTTTTCATTTTGTTTGTTTGTCTTTTGTTTTTCCAGGAGTCAGGCATTCCTGAGCGCTGACCAGCCTCAGCTCTCAGTCACTTGACTAAGTCATCTGGGTTCATGTCGACATGTTATACAAGTCACCTATGACTGAAACCAGAACCAGAACTAACCCAGGTCGGTCGGACTAAATCCAGATGCTGTGATACAAAGCTAAAGCAAATTTTAATAACAATACAATAACCATGAGAAGATTTTTCTTATATAACCACTTTAACAGTTAAAAAGTGCTTTACAGAATTAATATCGACAGAGCATACAGCAACACTCAAGAGTGCGAGCCTACACATTATCACATTTTAAATAAGCATTAACATTAAAATGTTGTCTTAATATTTTGCATTTTAAAATACACAACAGATTTAGGTCAAAGCAAAACATAGAACAGCTAGAAGCCTCTGTGGTGGCTTGGTTTTAGCGTTGATATTTTTCATTTTAATATTCATTTCATTTAAAAAGATAAAATTAGTCAAAATAACATTTATTAAGAGATGCACAAACACATAAAGTACCTATTGCGAAGGGTCATAAACAGATGAAGTATGAACAATTTGTTTTATAATTATTGAATCCAGTAGCAAAAAAGAAAAACCTGAAGGTACTTTTGCCAACAGGCTAAAATAAATCATGCCACTATATCAATTCTTTTTAAAGAGTTCTGTCCCCCATAATCTCAGCTCTCACTGCAATACAAAAATATCATTTTTATATGATATCATACGATCAGGCTCTGTTATGAAAACACAATTAAAAGTATGGAATATCATAAATATTTAGATATCAAAAAGATAAACATGCATTTCGTGATACATTTCATAATGTAAATTCAAATTCTATAAATTTTATAAGCTGTATAATTTATGTATGTGTGTGTCTAGAGACACATACTGCACTTATTTTCATAAATATCCTATGTATTTCTTTGTCAAAAATACCAGAGACAAGCTCTCTAACATCTGACAAATGTAAGTGATTCTGTACCTTAATCTCAGTTTTCAAACGGGCTAATAATCTTTCAATTTGTCTAAACCTCTAGGGGTACTTTTGTCAAGGCTTGCTACCTGGGACATGAGTGTGAAAAGAGTGACTCTGACCTGTTTTCATCTAAGTGATATTATGAGCCAGCAGTTGTCGTCCAGGGAATAAATTAGCGTTGACTTTTACCAGGGTCCACTGTGGAATAGTTTCTGCTTGTGTGAGTTTATTCCCCATTTCTTCTATAAGTTGGGTTCAGATTTCCAGAAGAGCTTGCACATTCCTCAGAGTTTATATCCATTTCCCATTTCTTTACTTTGGCTAAAGGAGCTGGCTAATTGTGTCATGAGGCAGAAATAAATAAGAAAACAACATCTCGTGTCATTTTTCTTTATCAGTAAGCGTTGATTTGGAGTTGAGGTTATTTCCAGTGCTGAGACTTAGTAAAGCTATTTATCTCTGAAAAATTATATAACTATAATGTTCTGTTTTAGGGATTTCCCTCCAATCCTAATCACTTCATTTGTCTTTTTATGATTCACCATTTACTTGAATAATTAATATTAACAGCACATTACTAGACCTTCAAATCCGCTTTACTCCTACAGTACAACCACATTTCAGTTAGTATGTCATGCTGCTTGCACACACATGTACTGTAGATTGTCTATTGTACGCACTGCCTTCAGTACTATAGAGGCACTGTCCTCATCACAATATGCCTCAGTATAGTGCTGTACAGTGTCAGTATTTGTTTGTACATTTTTTATACTTTACATCACAGGTAATCATTTTGCAAGCCACGCTGTTGTATTTTAGAAATGTTATTATCTTATTATCCAGGCAGAAACTGTTTTCCATTTATTTATATATGATATAAAGATCAATCAGAACACAGTGATAAACAGTGATGTTAACTGTGATTAATTACACAACTCAAGAGAGCCAATTCATTTTCAAACATACAGAAATGAATGGAAACCAATGGCTGACTGGAGTGTCCTAAAATCTAAAACTGTACAGCATGCATTCAAAAATGGTCAGCAAAAATGTACAGTATATATAATTTGTAGCTGAAACTTGCAAGCACACTGTCATGGTCCTTTAATGCATTTGAAGAAAGCACTTGGAGGGATTTGGATAGAAAACCTCTCTCAGCCAGACTCCATCTGACAACATTTGCTGGCTTGAGGTCAGGCTGGCAGGGCAGTCTGGGCTGAGAGGGACATTCTTCATCTTATCTAAATGTGTGGTGGAGAACTCACTTCACCAGGCAATGGATTATGGATGTCTTAGGTTACATATAATTTACCCATAACCCAAAAGTAAACAAATCTAATGAAGACTGGTGGACGATGGTTTAACAATATAATTTCAGAAGCAGTAGTTGTAGAGAAGAACTCTGACTCTGGCATCTCTGAACTTGTGTCAAACAAAACAACACTAGTGACAAGATACACAGTACTTTTATGTCACCTGTCTGTTCATGTTGTATGTGCAATAAAAATCCAAATTCTCCAGCATCACAGCTGTGTAATGACAGTTTGATGACAGGGAAACACCCCGTTGATGTCCCCCAGAGAGCCTGAAGAATAAGTCTCCCCCTGAAGGAGAGTAGAGCTCTTGGGTTTCACAACAGCCCCCGAGTGGGCAGGACCACCACCTCTCTGGCATGCGCCACTCTCCAAGACAAAAATCCCCATAAGCTCATGTACAGTCAAAACACACCCTCCAGGCATGTGTAAGTGAAAGATAGGAGGAAAATAAATGGACAGACATGCATTTCCTGCCAGGGAGCCACTCTGCAGCTCTGACTATTTGTTTTGACATTCATTAAGTTATCATTTCCAGGCGGCGGACCAGCGAGGAACCTCCAAGCCTGAGGTTCACCGCCTCCGGTAGGGCAGTGTTTGCGGACGGACGCCTTAGTTCTCCAAATTCAAATACACAGACAAGGCCATTATAATCCACGACTGAAAATAAAGAAAACATCGTTCTAATTCTAACACCAATGTTTGTGCTCGGCTCATAAAAGCAGCAATTTCAAGCCCACTGTTGGTGAGCAGGAGCGAAATATAGCCACAGAATGGAGAAACGGCACTTAAATCTCTGGGCTTTATTAAACTTTACTCTTAAGAGAGCACAGGAGAAGTGGAAAAAGCAAGTCTCTTCCCATGGCTACAAACTATAATTACTATATTTTTTGTCAAGAGAGAAACAACAGTTCAGCATCCTTAAAAACAAGGTTCTGGTTCTTATTTCTTGCTATCATTTGCATATGAAGCGTGCCATTTCCTGAAGGTTTGTGATTTGGTTCCATGTGTTTTGGTGCTGGTTGGTTGCGATCACATTCAGGCAGTGACACCTGAGCAGAATGAACATAATGGAACTGCCTGAAGATATTTGGGCTGGTCCAGGTCCTGTTGGTCTTAATTAATTTTCAGGAGAGGGAGCTCGAGTTTTCGGCTGAGTTTAAAACGAACCGCTACAGGGGGATTCAGCTCAGGCGATAAAACAGCATTATGAATAAAAATAAAAAAAGTATTTTCATGCAAGGAAAAACTGAAACTGGTTTAAATGTTGGGTGATTACATTTGTGTTTTTTTGCACGAAAACCACAACACAGGTTGTTGTTAGCATTATGTTGCATTCAAAGGAAGTATAAATATATGCTGTCCTGAACTAGATTAACATATATATTTGAAAATGCTGCATTCTTTATAGGGTATCAGAAGAGGGAAAAATATCAAATGTATCTGCCTTTAAGTTGCTGTGGGTGTTGGGTAAGGACAGCAAAAAAGAAAAGGTGACGTGGTTGTAGAAGAGTTTGTGTTTTACTTCTACACTTTGTCCCTCTTCTTGCCCCCTCCCCAGCCGCCGCTCAACTGGACACGGTTGTCTCGGAAGGAGATGCGCTCCTTTTTTGACGGAGCAGACGTGACTCGCTTAGGAGATGGAACCTCTTTTCCTGGAGACACAGAAGGGAAATGCATCAGTATCTCATATGTAAATCAAGCAGTGTGAAATCATTCCATCATAGACTTCAAATGGTAATTCATAGGATTTGCGCTATTTAAATGACACATTTGATGCTAAGCACTCATTGTTGGACATTTTACTTTTTGTTAAAGATTAAGGTGCTTTTTGTTTAACCAGAAACACCGTTCTTTTCCTGCAGCAACTCACCTCTTGCGAGATTTCAGAGCGAGACTTCTGTTTCTGGTTAAACAAAAAGGATCTTAGTCTTTAACAAAAAGTAAAATCATGATTGACTGCAAAATGCCCAAGTAGGGATCTGAGCCTGTCAGGAGCAAAAACAAGCACTTTTAATGGACATACTTTGACGGGCGCTGTTGCCCCCAAGGATTATGTTGCAGCCATTGCAGCCCGTTTTACGGCTGCCATCTGAGGCGATCTACTGGGCAAATTCCAAAACTTTTTCTACCAATAAGTCATTTGGACCCCAAAATATGTTAAAAAAAATAGTGCCCAAGTTTAAAAATACCGGAATTACCCTTTAAGTCTGAGCAAGTAAGTTTTGTGTTTGTGTGCTCCGTCTCTCGTGAGCACTGTGTGCTGTATCAGAGGCCCTTCAATTTCACCTGGGGATCAGTACAAAGCTTTTCAAACACACAGAACAAAGGCATCGCTTCTACCAGGCATGATGCATTCCACGTGTAGAGCCGAGGCCCGCGGTCTCCACGGCCGCCCCACACAGGGAGCCAAACAGCGGGGAGGGCTCTGGAGGAGGTGGGGGGCCTGGGACGCATCGCAGGTACTGACCCAGCTCCAAATGTCTGCACAGCTGGCAGAGTGTATAGAATATTCATCCATTCACAAGTCATACCTAATCGCACCTCTTTAGTTTTTGATTTAACTCATGTCCATAGTGTAACGCTGTGCTTTTGTGAAATGTAGTTTGAAGAGAAATCACCAGTCTTTTGTGTTTATTTTCAGAAATTTGAGGCCAGCTTTGGTGGCTAATATAGACTTTTGTCCAATTATCTGTTCTAAATCAAAAACAGAATGCAAAACCTGAAGCACGTGTGGCTAATTTCAACGCAGAGTTGTGCAGTCATGCTATTCAATGTACGGAGATAAACAAGTGGCCACACATTTGACCCAACCGCTGTGACCAAACAAACTGTTTTCGATCATTTTACTCCTATTAAGAGTTGAACAGTGGACAAAATTGAAGGAGCAGATATGCAACTGAAGTGGTTTCCTCTGCACACGTAATGAAAATATTTTGTGAGCTTGGAAACGCATTTTATGGCACCGTCCCAGCAAGTGGTGAGTATCGCATTGCAATGGGTTATAGAGTAGGTTATAGAGTATTTATGTAGTCTTTACTGCTATGGCAAACTAAGTGAACCTTCTCACTTTGATGTATGTATGCCACTTCAGAGGCAAAGGTTATACAACGTTTTTGATAAATAAAGTTTGTTTTTTGTTTTTTAGTGGGCTGACTATAAAAAATGTTGTCAAAGTTCCTATTTTCCTGATTTAACCCATTTTGTTTTTGATGATGTAGCACGGAGACCATCAGGTGCCCTTTCCAAGTTTATGAAATATCTAATTGGCTTTTTGAGAAATGCTCTTGCCTTACACATACATTCATATTTCAATTTGCCCTAGACAGTTTAGATAAGTGGTGTTTTCATCAGTGTAGACAAAGAGGCTTTCTTTCTCCCAGCCGTACTCCTGAGGGGAACAACAGCCTGCTTGCTTAGCACGACAACACTCCCCCAGCTGCTACTGCACCTCGTGGATATCATTTTGAAATCATCATCGGAATCCAATTTGGCTTCATTAACGGGGACAGGGCTCTCCCATACTTGGATTCCTGGGCTTGTTTAATGTGGTCATCTGCTTTTAGCCTGTCAGTAGCATCTTTGTCACTCAAACTCCTGAGCCCCACTTCTCCTGACAGAAGGGCCAGTCATTCTTCACTGAAGGACTGCGTTTTTTTTTTCTTTCTGCCCATTTCCTGTCAGAGGAGAAATTCACGGCACTCTGTCCCCGGCCCGACCTTGCGGCTCCCCTCCCCTCCCGAAGCAGTCGACCGGTGGACTCAGTCTGGGCTGAATAAGCAGCAGCCTTTATCCCTGGCTAGGCGCACTCAGGTCTTTGTGACCCAAGACCCTTGGGTGCAAGTGTGCAAACACAGAAACATCTGTACACACATGTGCTGAATGTACAGGTATACACACACATGTGCACACAAAGATATGCATACAATCACTGACATTGAGTATGACTTTGGCCCATCCATCAATACAAACATGCAGGAATACTGATGTACGTGTCAGTTAGCTCAAGTTGTGGTTTTGCTGCTGTTTAAAATTACTATTGACTTTATGAATTTAATTAGAGTATTTTTATGTTACTGTTCAGTTTATATTTGTCAGCTAAGCTTAATAACAAGTCCCATAAATAATACATTTGAATGATAAATACTGGATATGCTCTATAACCATACTGTTATACATACAGCACATATCTATCTGTCTGTCTATCATTCAGTCATAGCTGTGTATGTATGCATGTTTGTATGTATAAAATAATATTCAATTTCCAGTGTTCTGAACAGTCAGTAATGCCTGACTAGGAAAGTTCTCTAAATTACCTTTAAATTTAGCATTGGCAATAAATGTCTCTATTACCATTTATCTGGATTACCAGTTATTGTGAGAGAAGGTTAAACAGAGTCAGTGACACAAATAATTTACTTTAGGGGAATAGTTGAATTTTGTGTTCCAGAACATTTTATGAACGTTGTTTCGGATTCAGTTTAAAGTTCAGCTGAAAAATTCTCAGCAACAGAGTGATTTTTGGTAGAAAAACGGCTGTGAAGTTCACAAGACTCACTTGCATGACCCAAAGAGTTTCTGCGAGGACTGTTCTCTTTGCAAGGCTGGGCAGCCAAACTGTTGTTGGCCCCCAATCCGCTGGCGTGATGTAGACTTTCTGTGTATCCTGGGTCCGCCTGCACATGCCACACACAGAAACACAGAAACACACACATAAATGAGGCCAAACATGACACGTCTCACGCAAGCAGTCCAGCATTTTGAAAAACATTCAACAACTAGCGGCTCTGCAGTCTGAACATATCTAAGAAACAGGAGGAAGGGGGCGGCTCCTCTTGCCAGTGATCGTAACTCAAACTGCTCTATAACGGCACAGGGAGACCTGCAGTTTCCAACTTCAAAGACCTCACGAGCATCAGTATCGTTCTCGGGTCCGGGCAAACTGCTCCAAAGTGACACTGGGATTTCTGCAAGTAAAATGAAGAAATTGCAGCCAGTTGATCCAATTGAAAGTGTCACTGTGGAGCTAAACCTCAGACTCACCAACTCACCCCCCCGACTCCCTCCTTTAAATTGAAGCTGATGAGACAGGCTCCAGGGGAGGGAACCTACAGTGCGGGACATGACTCTGACTGGTGAATGTAAATACTGCATACCTTCACATACATGCAACTGCCCCCCCAGAAAAGATTCAAATCAAGATTCACTGCCAATCTATGAAGTGAATGAACTGCAGGGGAAAACGAGAGGGGAGTGTACTCACCACGAGCTGCACTCGGCCTCCATTCAGAATGTCTGAGCTGATCTCCGGTAAGAAATGCACACTGAGGATAAGATAAGAAAAAAAAAAGCCCAAACATGTGGGCTGTTAGCGCTCTGCATATTTCAAGTCAGTTCAGCAGTTTCCCCTCTTCAGTTCTATGCAATTACCTCTGACATATCATAAAACAAACACAGATGCCACGAATGATAATCTTAATGTCTGTTTGTTAGGTAAGGGGTAGCACAGGCCTAGATGCTCACTGCTTCTGTTACTCTGTTGGTGCGTGTTTCAATATGCAGTGGTTATACTGAAGTGTCAGCTCCATCTTTTCTGGAATTTTGGTGATACTTTGCCCCTCTACATTAAAATAAACAATCAGTACTGCAGAAATCATTCTGTTTTACCACACTGAAAATTACCAGCTAATTCATGTGAAATTATAATAAAATTAAAAATCATAAAACCCACTCACCACTGTTAAAAAGTAAATACTAGAAATAAGAATTTAAAGTCTCCCTTGACTCAAAAACTGGTTTTACTTATTGTTACTTCACTTGGATGTCTAACTTTCACTGCAGAGTTTGTCTCTAGAAGTCTGTTTTCAAATGAATCTGCTGAAGGGAGAAAGTGTTCACCTTAAATCTGAGTTGAAGATGTGTACGCACAAGCGTGATTTTGTGACATCACAACTAGTTTGGAAGCCAATCATGATCCAATGTGCAACTCACACAAGCGGGATGTGGAAACTTAAAGCCTCGATATCAACTCGCTATGCTTTTTAATGAAAGTGGGCGATATCTTGTGTCTAGTAGTTAAAAATTTGAAATGAAAAACATTTGCATATTCATAGATTTTGGATTATTCAATTAGAGAGAAGGAGGAGATGTCATTTTAAGAAGAGGTAATTGAACTTTTTGTGGAAAAAACATATTATACACAAATTATTATTCCAAGTATGTCTAGAGAGGATATATAAGAAATTATGCCAACAATAACAGCAGCTCATTTATGGATCAGTTTACCCAAATTACAAAAAACATATCACCTCTAATGGCATCTAGCCATGCAAATAGTTTTGGCTTTATTTGCTCAGGTTTTGAGATATCCCTCTCTCTCTCTTCTACCGCCTCCCCAATACAATAAAAGTGAATTTGTGGCAGCAAACTGTCTTCGTCTTTCCAGAAACACTGTCCAAGTTACACTGGATAATCCACATACTTCCCTGTGAAATCACAGAGATAAATATTTCAAAACCTGAACAGATAAAAGCAAAACTATGTGCATGGCTAGATATTTTAAGGGGTAAATTATAAAATACATATTTCTGTAATTTGGTGAAGCAAACCTTTAAAGCAATTTTAGCTGCACAACAAACCACCTACACTACCTTATGACCCCCATTAAGAGCCTCACCTCTCTGAGTCCCTGTCAGAGTGAGCAGCCTGGGTGTGCAGCCACTGCTGAGCTCGCTCCTGCTTTGCTCGCTCCGTCTTCTCTGCCTGCTGAAGGCCCAGCTCAGCCTCACGAACTACACTCAACAGAAAACATCAAATAAAGATCACAGGCCATTACTTTTTTTCTCCAACTCCGCTTGTCAGTTAAGTAACATTCTTGATGACAATGGTAGCAAAGAATGATTGGGCTGCCTAATCAGCGAATGTTTGTATGAAGGTGGCATGTTTATAAATGACAAGAGGCCTAATCAATACTGCAGTGAAGGAGTTGTGTTAACAGATGCTCACCAAAGTACAAGCTTTACAAATAAACAGCTCATGGGCCTGGTCTGTAGCAACATTTGACATGTTTCACTGTAATTACAGCCGGCCTGGGTTCCCAGCGCTGGGAGAGATCAGTGGTCAAAGATCCCCAGCGTTTATTTTTGGGCTTAAGGTGGTGTATTTGTTTGGAGGAGTCAGGGGCATTACTATAATACATTTAAAGTTGCTGAAAGATGCAACAGGAGAAGATGAGCTTCTTTCCAACAAATGTTGAGGCTTACGGTCCTTTGTAAAATTGAATCCAAGCAATGATCCGACAGTTTGTTAAAGAAAGAAATTTGAAAGGCTGCTGATTTACAAGTCTTGCTGAAATTCCATAATAAGGTCATAATTCAAAGTAAACATTTATGTTGTGCTGACAGTAATGCTGCCGTAGATGGGTGTAAACTGATAATGGATTTTGACAGCCCAATGCTGGAACTAATGATGCATTTATTTAAGCCATTTACTTGCTTTTGCTGAGCTGTAAAAAGGAGAAAAAAGCTTTACAGTTTTCATGGGTTAATTGAGAAGCCCCACTAAAAATGTCAAGTGATAGATGCTTCCCCCCGGGGCAGCAAAGGCCAGGAAATGGCTATTCGCACTTCCCAAAGCTGAAAATACACAGAGAGACAGGGCACAGGCAGTCCAGAAAAACCCTCAGAGAAATATGTTTTTCAAACACCAATTTGCTCATATACTTATTATAGCACTGTATGATCCAAACAAGGGTTCTGCCTGTTCACAGTTTTTATGGATGTCATTCACTTCATAGGATCCTACATATGAATAGATCAAAAGTTGCTAAAAAGAGTGACAATATTAATGCATAGTGTAGCAAAGACATGTTCAGTGTGTACACAGTGATCCAAGATGAGCACCATGAAAAAAGTTCACATTTATTTTGCACTCCAGCAGCATGGAGATACTCTTCTCTGCCTTTTCCCCTCTGAACCCTCCACTAAAGCCCCCCTCCTGACTCAAACCTCCTGAATCCCCCTCCAGTACTCCTCTAGGACATCAGGAGGGGGCCTGTAGGAGTCACGCCTGTTAAGAGGGGCTCTTAAGCGCATTAAGCAATCTCGTCTCTACTGAGGAGGGGGAAACTCTGACTTAATATCAGAGAGTTGGGGAGGAGGAGGGTGGAGACATTGTCCCGCAGCAAACCAGAGCTGAAGGGCACGATGATGGCACTTTAGAGCCTGACCCTACAGGACCAGTGGAGACCCTAATAAGAAATAGTGCCATGAAATGAGTTGACAGCTGTCATGTCTGTGGTTAGCATTCAGAGACTTGACAGACTTGGCTTGCTATTTGCTTATGAAGACTTGTACTAGACCTGCCCAAAAGAACTTGAAACATGCCATAAGAAATAAAAACAGCTACACCAAGGCTAACCCTTACCTTGTTTTGGATTGTTTGGATTGTTTTGGTTTTGGAGAATCCTGTTTTTATGGCATTTGTAGAGAGGAAGAAGAATCAGAGCGTGTCTGAAATTTGAGGATACTAACTCTTTTACTGTTCTTTTCACTGTTTTAGCTGGGTGTCTGTCTCTGTGAGTGACTCACACTGCTGTCCCACTGTACATTAAGTGTGTGCCAGTGCATCTCAAACATATACTATGAAGAGAGAGCTCCACTGCCTGACATAAATAGAAGCTCTGGGATTATGGGGGAGAAATTGAATGCATATGAATGGTGGTAAATAGTCTGACATTAAGTTATTTTGGATGAAGGATGATAAACAAGATGATTGCGTTTCAGTTGGACTTTGTAGATGACTTGAAGTGTGAAATCAAGTTAAGTGCTCGGGAGGTAGGGGTTCCAGGCTGTAATAAAAATATATACCCTTGTGTCCCTCTGACATGAGGACGGATGTTTGGTGGGATTGGATCTCAGTTTGGATGGAAGAAGGAGGTTGGGAGAGTGCGTGTGCCGGGGAGGGGGGTGGTGGTGGGGGGTTGAGTGGAAGGCGTTGGTGGAAAGTAAGAGGAGAAACAAGGAGAATTGCTTGGAGGCATACAACATCTTCAACATCTGCAGCACACAGACACTTGACAATACAAACCATCTAAAAAAAGGGAAGTGTATTTTCTATATTTTTTCCCTTTAAAATAGAATGTCTTGTGGCTCTGCTCCATTCTCTCCCTCTCTATCTCCCTCTCTGGGTATGTAAGCCGATACCCATTTCAAGTGGGTTACTCATGTCCAGCACATCCACACAAAGAGCCCGGATAAAATAAACACGCCGCGTCGGATATCTTGGAAAGAATCTGTCATGGGTTTGGGGCTAATCACCTCCAGAAGGGGCTTGACTCAAAGCCTGAAACGTTAGCCCCTGTCGGGGAGCGCTGGCTGGGCTGGGCTGGGCTGGCTAGGCCCCGGGCACTGGGGATGGATCCGGAGGAGGGGGTGCCTTCCACAGGTCAGGACCAGGGGAGCAAGAGGGGAGGCTGGCTTGGGCCCGTTTACAGACCCGGGATCACAGCACCGTGAGCCAGTTCCAGACACACCACCTCTGACACAGCCGTCGCCACTGCCTCACGGTCACTCTGTAAAAAGTCAGCAGGAGTTGTCTCCTACAGAAACGAGCTGGTTATGGTTACACATTTTATAGGATCCCTCTCCGTCTGATCAGAAAACCAACTGAGGACACGGGGTATTAGGCAGAGAGGGGAGACTGATGTCCAAACCAGTGACCCCCGTCACTTTATCAGCTAATGTAGCTGCTTCACTTCATTGCTCGAGAACACCAGTCCTGTTTGAGGAATTATCAAGACAAGGGTGGAGATAAGAATACTGGGAAAAAAACAGAATTGGAAATATTGTTGTAATGTAATAGGTCATTTGGATGGAACCGGTCCTCGACCGCCAGTTGGCTGAGAGCTTATCCACAGCTATAGTGTGCTCAGACACGATTCCAGTGTCAGTTATCACAGTGTTCGGAAAGTTGACATAATACACCTGCAGTTCAAAATAAACACCTGATAACATAATGATGTTGTCATATTCAAACTCATAATGTTACAAATAAATTATCAGCCGAAAAAATTCTTAGTGGGGAAAAATCAACTGCCATTGACCAAATACTAAAGATAAGTTTGTCCATCATTGTCTGATGAAAGTGCCTGGACTGGCTGCTGACGAAAATAAAATAAAACATCTTCAGAATCTTTGAAAACATTGAAATAAGTTGTTGCTTGATCTTTGGCTACACAGCAATGAATCACTTTTAAGGGAAACAAGGGTACTCCTTCACAACTATTCTACAAACAAATTACTAAAGCGATCCACCCAAAAGAGATAAAGTGAAACGAAAAACATCCCAAAGTTGAAGGTACAATTTGTTCTATTTTTTTTTTTCAAACTGTAACATGAAATGACAAGCAAACATATTGTATTTCTCCAGAGCTAATTAAGGGGTATTTCATGCTTAAGGCAGCATTGGACTTGGGCCAGAGAGAGACCAGTCACTTCACTGCCTGTTGGCAAACACTGTTGTTACAGCGTCCCCCTGACTGCTGGATGACCGCGAGCGTCGTGCTCTCTGGATGTGAGGCCTTGACCCTGGTGGGTGGGGGTGCGGGTGGGGTGCAGAGGAAAGCTGGAGACAGGCCCTCATGATAAAAGCCGACTTCCCCCGTCCTCCCTCCTGCCCTCCCTCCAGCTCTTCCCTCCCTTTTAAGTCTGGCTGTGGACATCACAATGTCAAATCATCTCTCCACCTCAGGGCAGGGCAGGAGGCCACAGCAGAAAAAGATGGAGGGAGAAATTTGCTTCTTCTCAAGGCCTTTACACACCAAGGGCATTTTTTTCGTGGTATTAATTTGCATGTTAATACATTTTTTTCAAACTGTTGTTTGTGTCCTGATTACTTTCACACAGAACGTAAATATTATGCGCCGAAAAAGCAAAGTATTTTTTTTCCAGAACAAGGTCGATTTTTCTGAGCTTTCACACAGCAAATAAAGGCATCAACCAATCACGTTGTGCGGAACAGACGTCACGTCACAACTCCTAATGATAATAGGCGACCTGTTGATTGTGTTTCTCATCACCCTGTATTATATGACAAAAGACACAAAAATGATAAAGACAATGAACTCAAGGACAACGTGTGGAGCAGCATCGCCGGATGGTGAGGAGCTTATGTAGTTTACTTTTGGATGTAGTAGAGTTGGTAGCAAGGCAACAGTAGCAGGTTTGGCTCATCATATTAATCAAATATGGGAGGCACTCTGGGTAGTCTATGTGCAGTGCCCAGGTAAAAAGCTACATACAAGTAACATAAGACACTGGAGCATTCCTGCGTCTTATTTTTGTATGTGCTGTTATGGCACTAATTTCTCTTGATGATAAAAAAAAAATTGTATTCACCAAGTCTGATCGCTCACTGCTAATTCTTCTTATCCAGAAACATTACTGTCACCGTGTTGCCAGATCTCAGCAATTTTTCGTGTGTCCCTGTTATTCTAACTGATACAAACAATTGCCAAAATTATGAAAATAATAATAATAAAGTTGTAATGAATCAGTATTTTGAATTAAATTGAACTCTCTGGTCTGTACAGATGGTCATGTCAGACCAAGAAAGTAGTATTTACAGGTGTAGCATGCCTCAAGTCCTACCTTTTATATAATTTCTGTTGTGTTGTGCTGGCTTCTTCCGTGCCTCCACTGGACCCAGCTGGTAACTGCAGTTTCTGAACAAGCCAAGATGGACAGAGGGATCTAGGAGAGTAAGAGAGAGAGAGGGTCAAAGAAGGACAAGGCAGGCCTAAAACCAGAAGCAGAAAACCAGGACCTAACATTTGGAAAATATTAGAACAGTGTTCTGGTTCCACTGAGGCAGATGCCATTAGGAGTTAGTGCAGACATAGACCTGTGTGTCGGTGGAGCAAGATGACAAGAGCCCTGCTATTGGAATCATGCATTTGCAAGTCTGATCAAAGAGCAGCCTCCCTCTACATGACCGTGGCATGATAACCATGGCAGGACTACTGTTTTCTTGGAGCAGAACAGAGGTGAGGTCACCTTTCACTGCAGCCACACTCAACCACTACAATGAATGGTAATGAAAATCATCACGGGATGACTTGTCAAGAGGTTTCTTGGCAATCACTGTTTCCTTTGCAGGCTCTCAAATAAGGCCCAATAAGAGGTGACAGGCCCTGGCTTCTGCTGTCTGTTATGGCTCGTTAACGAACACGGGGTGGAAAGGTTCGCTGCTGTTGAAGCATGGTTGAAGAAACAAAGACAAGAATGAAAAGAAGCAAAAATGAGTGTGGAATTTTTATTCCCTCTTAGAAAATGGATTGATGTCCTCACAGCAGGTCCTTCTATGCTGTGAGGGATATTTAAGAGGGACACCATGAGAGCTTCTGACCATATCTGCCTTCATAAACTGCTGCACCCCTGAAATGAGTTAGCATTGTTGCACTTCTGGTTCCCTCGTCTCGAAGTCAGTGGGTTTCTTGAATGGATTTTTTGTTAGTTGCCTGAAATAAGGTCCGTGGTTAACACAAGCTTAAAAGATTTTCTACGACATAAAATAGGTCAGGAAATACACCCCTTTGTGAATTTTGAAGCTTTTACGTGTCTTAACAAAGGCGGTTGCTAACAAGTAGCTAAATGAGACTACAGAGGTTGTCGGGGACATTAAACGTCATCACGCCGAACACAGAAACTCATCTACTCACTTGTTCGCCTTTACAGCCTCGTGTTTATACTCACGCGCTTGCAAACTATTCTAACTCAAACTTTCCAAAAAGCTTCATTTATAGCCTAACATTAGCTTTTTACTTCTGGCGATTGCATTTACACTTCAAATCATCGAAGTGGTGTTTTTTGTGAAGATTAAATTGTGTAATAACGTGTAAGTATCATAAACTTTGGTTTGCCACAGAGCTTATTTTCTCCAATAATCCAAAATCCATTGACAAAATCCCAGTGGCTTTTTGTCGAGGGAACCAGGGCAATGCTAACTTCCAGGTTGGCCCACAAAAACCTGAACCTGAAATATTACACACATACACCACAAAAAAGGCACATACACTTAATACAAAGCTCAAATATATATAATTTTTTACCAGTACAATTCTACACACTCTCACCCCTATGTTTCTTCTGCTGTTGCTTCTTTGACTTCATCTTCTGGGCCCTCTTGAGCATTAGAAGAGCTGTGTGGCTGTGTGTGAAGCCCCTAGAGACAACAAGGACAAAAGTGTCTCACAGAAAATCCCACATAATAACATAACAATAATAAAACACACACACAGATGGGGATAAAAACAATCGAAACCTCATCATGACGACTCAGCATATGATAACATAATGGTTTACCATTCTTCCAGAATCTTTTCTGATCTTTCAGAGAGACCACTGACCACTGAGGTTGAGGCAGGAGATTTGCTTCTGAAATCATAAACAGATTATTGTCCCCAAAACATGAGATGCAGGAAAGTATACATTCAAATTATTTTAGCAGACATATTAATATACCATCATATGTAGTGTATATAGCACTGTCACAACTGCAGAAAAAGTATTAGCACATATTCGATGATATGAGCTTATTATCAGAAGAGATCAGGACATAAACCTTCTTGATGTATCCCATTGTTTCCAGTACAACAACAGCTTTTACTGTTGGCTGCTGAGAAAATCCACTTGTACAATTTGGGTTTTTTTTTTGTTTTGTTTGGAGTGTTTTGCTTAAAGGCTGCATTACGTAAGATTGAAATGTAGACAAAGTTGATTCAATCATGACACAAACATGTTAAATATGGACCTAATTTAAACATGGGTCGTCATGATTCTCATTTCAAAACTTTATCAGACTGTCCATTTATATCCAATTTCAACATAAATGTATCAGGATTGATTCTACAGTGTATTTAGACAGACTGTACCTTTTAACAGCTGCTTGTTAATTGTTGAAAGACAAAAAATTGTTAATTTACTTTCACAGCCCAAATTTTCTAAGCTACCAGTTTGGAAAATCTGGTCATTTTTGTGCATTGCATTTATATAATATAGTGTGGATAATATATTTTTTAAATCATAAAAGTATGTTCAAAGTGAGAATATCAAGAACCCAGTTCTGCTGCCTTGCTATCCCCTATATTCAGTGGCTTAAGGCTGGGTGTGCTTGTAACAAACCAGTTCATATGACGTATTATCAGGACCACGTCTGAAGGCAAAAGTGTTTATGGCTGCATTTTTGTGAAAAGCCTGCCGTCAAAGAGAGAGGTAATATGCGATGAATCGCACAAATGGGGATAACAGCACACGTTTTCGGACAGTCTTTCCTAAAGTCATTCATTGCATTGCACTTACAGACTTTATCACCTCTGCACACTTAGTCAGTTGTTGCATGAAGTGGGCTTGTTTGTCAGATCGTCGGTCTCGGAAAGTTACAAACATTGTTGGATGCAGCCTCCTCTAAGACTATTAGACCATCCAACAAGTGCTTCAGTTGAAGCATACTGATGCCTTTATTGTGGCAGGGAAACATCTTGTTCCTCTCACTTTTGGGTTTCTACTGTGTGCAGACTCGAACTGACATGGCATTATCGTGATGAAAACAAAACAAACACACTAATATACACACAAATGTGTAACTGTGTGAAACAGAATTTAAGTGGATTATGACCAACAGCTTTAATCCCTACAAGTAAATGACAGTCAGTAATTAGGCTGTGGGTTGTCCTACCTGATGGAGCTCACTGGAGAAGCAGAGTTCACCTGTTCTCCAGCCACCCAGGCCTGTTTTGACCTCCATACAAGCGGTGGTGGGAGTATGTACTGGGGGGGTTCAGGAAAGGGCCCAGGAGGCTGAAATACATACATGAATCAGTGTCAGCAATAATTTTCAGCTCTTATCACTTTATTTGAGTAGATTTTTAATAGCTTGCTTTTTAGTATATTTGTATATTTGTAAGTATATGCAGCAGCCATTCTTTATATTAGCTCAAATGTTTTCATTTACTGCAGTGGTACTTTAGATTTAGATTTTCAATTTTAGCTGAATCCTTATTTGAGGTGTGTTCAGAAGGTTGTGATGCTGTAGCTCCAAATGGAATGGAGTTTAAGCTCTGTCTAGACAACATACAGTCCTCAGTATACTTTAGGGCAAATGAAATGTAACAATACACAATAATGTCACATTTAACTCAAGTGCATGTTTTATTTTGAGGTATTTGGCTGACACATTTAACCAGAGCGAGTTTTCACACTCGAGGAATGCTCATATGTAAGTCAGACTAATAGCTTAATTACTCTCAGATCCCATTTTCTCTTTGTGGAAGTGCTAAATTGTTCATCCCTGCCTTTGATGTGTACCTCAGTGTCAACACATTGAGACTGGTCACGACAGCAGCTGCACCACATCAGCTGGCCTAAACCGGCTACCATGATGTACAGCGCTGAGAACGCTCCAAAGAAAAGATCCAACGAGAGGTAAATGAAGGGAAAAAAACAGGACGACAGTCCGCCAGTGTGAAAAATGACATCTGCTGGTGCAGAGCAACCTTCAGCCCTCCAGGAAATAATCTTGTTTTTCAAGAGAATAAATTTAAAGATCAATCAGGGAGAGCAAGACAAATCCTGGAGGGGGCGATAACTGAGATGAGGGGACAGGGCAAGAAAATAACTCTTCCATTGACATCACACAGAGGCTGGTAATCCCCAAAATTCACCGGCCACTTTCACTATAAAACCAGCCCACCAGGTTTTAAGAATATTACAGAATGTCCTGGCTGCTTCACCTTCTGAGACAGTGGCTGCTCTGGCTCAGGGTAACGTCTGGGAGGTGAGTCCTCAGAAAGCGGCAATGTCCAGTGTTTCTCCAGCGCTGCCTTTTTGAAAATAAAAAGATTTTTTAATATATATATTTCTGGACAGCAACAGGTGAGGAACAACAACAAAAAGTGTCGTCAGAACCAAACATATAATACTGTAGGCTATGTAATATATAATATTATAGTGTACATAATATATAATAGTGAAGGGAGTGTCAAGATATGTGTGATGTGTATGTGTCTTTGTATGTTTTTGTTTTTGTGTATGTGTCCAAATTTATATGTAAACCTGTATGTTTCTGTGTATTTTTCAAGGCACGTGCAGGTTTTTGTGCACGTGTGCATGTTTATGTGTCTATGTATGCATCTTTGCAGATTTGCATGTGTTTGCAAGGATTGTGTGTGTATGGAGAGAATTTTGGGGAAGTATATGTATGCATTTATGCATTTTTGTATTGTCCTCTGTGCAGGTTTGTGTGTCTGATAGGGCGTGGGGTGGGGAATTGCTGAACCATGAAAGTGAAGAACATGTGAACTTGTGTGCATACCTCATCAAAGACAAATTCATCCACGTACACCTCTTCAAAGGTGTCGTCCTCTCCAGTGTCCAGGCATGTGACAGCAGCCAGAGCAGATGTGAGCCTCCTCCTCAGAGTGAAGCCCCTCCAAAATGCCTGGAGGTACCCAAAGAAGAAATGGTAGAAAACCTTCCATGAATCACGAGGCAAACGTAAATATTGTGTGTTATCCCATTAGAGAGATAAAACATGTTAACCTCTCTTTTAATTGCTGAGTGTTCTGCTGTCTGAACTCTGCGTGACTCCGGGCTGCTCTGAGACAAATGGAGCTCCAGTGTGCCTCTAAATCTTCCAATTCCCAATGGGCTTGGGGTGGGGGCACACTTCACTTCAAGTTGAGCCGAGCAGGAATCCTAGAACTCTTACTACCGCACTTCTTTGGAATCTGATTAATCACTCTGTACCCCCCCCCAACATGCACACACACTATTCTACCACACCACCACCCCCAACTTCTACCTTAGAGAGCCCTAAAGGACTCATCAAACACTTTTTGTGTTGAGAGGGGATTCGGGAGTGTTGAGAAGCATGTTTTTCAGAACAGCAGCTTATACCTATATGCAGAGGATTAGCCGAATAAGCCTCCATAGCACGTATGAGGCCTGAAGACGGATGTTCAAGGGTGAATATGGACATTTTCAGATATCCACTCCAGCCTTCAGCCACATTGCTGGAAAATTCGAGTTGTAGCAGTAAGGTCCTTAATTACACATCGACAGGTTCAGGTTCAGCCTCTTGTCTATGCTAAATTAGGCTGCGAAATATTGACCGTTTTCAACCTAGCAGGCACATGGACAGATAGACAGGTTTTGTGCAGAAAGGGTGCTGAAACAATTAACTGATGAGTCGACTGACAGAAAGTTAATCGTCAACAACTTCTTAAATGTGAGGATTTGCTGCTTTTCTCCGTTTTACATCATTGTAAATTGAATATCATTGGGGTTAAGACTCTTGGGTGAACAACACACACTCTGAAAACATCACCTTAAGCTATGGGAAATTGTGTTGGGTACTATTTTCTGACATTTTATAGCCTAAATGATTAATCAATAAACCAAAAATATAATTTACCAATTATTTGATATTGACAATACTCGAAAGTTGCTGTTCTAATGCAGATGTCCTTAGATTTTCAATGCATCCATGGACATGCTGATATAATGGATAGATTAGTCTGATAGACTCCACTGAACTAATACTTGATTATTAGCAAAACATCAGATATATTGATTGATTAAGTTCAGGTCAGATATTCTGAAAGTAGTAGGCAGTCTCTGGCTTCTCATGCTCTGTGGGTATGTTGTGTTGAGTACATAATTTACATACTCTACTCCAACTGGACGTAGCTGCCGTACTGCACACAAGGAAGTTCTTCATTTCTTGCTGCACAGGCAACATAACAGTGTCCTTTCAAAATAGCATCAGAGGGAAACTGGTTTGGTGAAGGATGTTGCAAAAATGGGCAAATGATAAAAAACTCCATGTAAGCTACGGGGGTATGCACAGTTTGAAAACTGACTCCCCTCATTGGACTTAACCTCCTGTACGGTAAGTCAAACAAAAAGGTCAGAATGACAAAATTCCAACAGTTTTACCTGGATGACAGTTGCTGCATAATCTTGGCTCCCGTTACTATAGGAAGGTCCTAACTCTGGCTTTCCTCCATCTCCTCCTCTTCCTCCTCCCTTCTCAGCTGTGGAAGGGCTGCTGATATTTCCACATTTCTGTCTGTATTTCCTCCACAGCTGCTGAATCACAACTGCTGCTGTGCTGCTCCAGAAAGGACACACACACAGACAAATACACACACACACACACAAAGTGAGGGATATACATGATGTCATAGCACCTTCGTCTTTCAAAACATGAATTTATTTCTGAGGAGACATCTGGAAAGCAGGACTCTGGAGAGTTTAAGCCTGTCCAGAGCCACCCTTCATATGAAAGATCTATTGTCCTCCCAAAGATAGCGCAGTGTTAATGATGAAGCTGCGTGTTAAAATGAATAAGATGTTCAACATCTTCTGCTATAAATCACATAAAGGAGGCTCCAATGATGACAAATGCTCTGCAACAGAAACTAATAAAATGCTGAGCTGCTATAAAAAGAATTTTATATAAAAAAAAGGGTGTTTGCTATAAGCCAGCAGTGTCCACGTGTGTACCATGAAAGAATTTGGAGGCTTTCATTACTAACACTACATCAGCTGATCTCACTGATCTGTTGTCGACAACGTAGAGTTGGATGGAATGGATGCACACAAGTGGACACTATTGACTCAGAACATTTGGTGAATTACTTTTGGAGGTCCAGGTCTTGATGGTTGGAGACAAGTGCCAATTCAAGATTGGAGGAAATAGTTTTTCCCTTTGTTGCTAAAGAGTGAACACTGCCAGAGTTAGCTTTGGTAACTGTTGGCCCTGCCTTTGGACCTGTTGTAACAGTGTCAAATGTGTCATGCCAACTCTCTGCAGCTGACTTCTCCTCAAAAGTCCAGTTGCAGCTGCATCTGATATTGTCCCCGTTTGGAATAACTGGTGGAACTTTTCCATTGGACTCCATTTCAGAGCGCTCTTTACTCTTCTCAAGATTGGTACTGTCCATGTCAAGTGTTTCCTCAGGTGTTATTCGGCCTGCAGCCATGGTGGTGTCACCATATTCATGGGCAAATCTCTGGTCCTTAGCCAGCTGCAGAGCCTCAGTGAAGTGTCGACAGGAGGTCTTTACAGCATCCAGGTAAGATGAGGCATTACTGTGAACATACGCACACAAAAACACAATGTTTTAGGTATGGATGCTAACTCTCTTTAGAATGTCTGCATGTACTGCAGGTAAGCGATGGCTCCAGTAACACAGAAGAGCCTGTGACAAACAGCTCCTCACACACACATTTAAGAAAATTACAGTTACATCCTATCTTAACTCCAGTCCCCACGAATTAAAAAAAACAGACCTACACAGTGGACCTACGTAGTGATTGATGTGGGCTGGTAGTCAGGAAAGCTGTCAACTAAATGGCAGCACTGATTAACTGTTATATATTTTGTGACAGTGTACTGAACTCGATGATTTCACCAATGCTGCATAAATGTAACAGTAGATATATATCAGGAGCAGCAGTTTTCCAGTTTAAAAGCTTGTTAGTTTTAATTAGATTTTGGTGTGATTGGTTTGACATTGGCAAATTCATGCCTGTATGAGATGGATTCTGTACAGTTCAGATTTAATCACCCTACCTACAGTATGAGTCAAGAAACCACACCGGAGAATATATCAGTAGCTTTGCTTACAAGACAAGTAAACTTCTTCTTTTTTTAATTATCTGTGGTGTTATGAAATTTAATCATTCAAACAAACAAAATTGAATCAGTTGCAATTCTAACAATTCACGAGGTTCAGAGTAATTTAGTTTAGAGCATACTGTTATGAAATAGTATTAGAGAAGCTTAATTCAGCATGCTAAATTTCTTGAGAAATTCAATCTATTCTGCTGCAACACAGAAACATCTAATAGTAAACAAAAAGAATGTCAGATGCTGATGTTTAGTTCTTATTCTTGACCAGTTCATCTGAGGTGAGGTGAATGAACTGATTGTGTGTGTGTGTGTGTGTGTGTGTGTGTGTGTGTGTGTGTGTGTGTGTGTGTGTGTGTGTGAGTTGCCTGCCTGCTCTATGTGTGCCCTAATACCATATAATGTCTCTTTCATTGAGGGGATAAACTGACTACAAAGCCACCTCAATGGAAACTTAATGAATCTATTAGCAAAGCTTGGCTCTGCTCCCCACCCTTTCTTCAACCCCGAGGGGGCAGAGACACTTCAGTACCCAGCCAGTCTGGAGGGCCAGTAGCCTTAGGTAGTACAGCTTCTTCTCTACAAAGACATAGCTCTTCGTTCTCAGTGGGACAAGAGAGAGAGGAGTCAGGAGGTCCAAAAGGATTGTGACCCCACTGACCCCTGCCCCCCGTACCTGCTGGTTCACTCCAGGGTCACCATCAACATGTATACCACTGATATAAGAGAGCAGGAATGAACAGCAACAAAAAAAAATTTCACTGTTAAAGCTGCAATATAAAATGTTATTCACAGGGAAATAATAACTAGAGGGTCGCGGGGGGGGCTGGACCCTCTAAGAGGATAAGCGGTATAGAAAATGGATGGATGGATGGATAATAACTAGGGCTGCAACTAATGATAATTTTCTTTATCGATTAATCTGCTGATTATTTTCACGATTATTCGAGCAATTGTTTAGCCTATAAAATTTCAAGACATTTTGTCCAACCAACAGTCTAAAACCCAAAGACTCTTCATTTACTGTCATAAATGCCAAAGAAAAGCAGCAAATCCTCACATTTAAGAATTTGGAATTAGCAAATGTTTGTCAGTTGTGCTTGAAAAATGACTGAAATATCAAAGTAGTAGGCAATTAATTTTCTTTGGATCGACTAATCGATAAATCGACTAATCGTTGCAGCTCTAACAATAACTACAAGACACATATTGAGTCTTACTAGCCTTCATCTGTCTGTAACCCAGTGTGTACATACCAAAATCCATATTGGTTGCTTGTCTTTTCAGTTATATTTCAGGACATTTGGGGCCGTTTCATATGGGTCCTCCCAGCAGAAGTCATAGCAGCAATAACTGGTGGAAAGCAGTAAGAAACTGAAGACCAGCTAAGGTCAAGACAAAGCCTATACCAAAGTATGATGAATTTAGTGTGTTTTTTATTGCAGATTGGATCTGCTTCTACAGCAGTGGTCATACAGATGCAATTTACCTCAACTAAGATGAATTCACTAAGATGAATAAAAAGTGGTGGCGTGTCACGTAATACACTTTAGAAACTTAAAGCAAAAATATGCAAGATTGTAGCTTAAAAGGTCAGGTTCATATTCTTTCAAGTCTATCTTAATACAATATTCACATGCCCATAAAAACATTGAAAAGTCAATGGTCGCTGTAATTGTTTCTCCTGTCCATACTGGCCATGAAGACATCCTTTCTTAACACGACTCCAATGTAAGAGATGGGGGACAGAATCCACAGTCCACATTCAGTGCATTCTAAAAGGTCAGCCGATGCTAATATGAGGCATCCGCAGTCTGAGCTAGACGAGTCAAGTGGGTATCTTCCATAGTTGTGGTCTTTTTAGTGAGAAATTCCCTCTCTGTTTCTCCTTGGTGTTTCCTTGCTGAGCTGTGGGATAGTATCACACACACAGGGAATTATATACTCAAAAGACTGTAACTTTAAAGGATACTCACTTGATTTGTCTAACTCAGACTGCTGAAGCCACACATTAGTCTCAGCTGAACTTTGATATGCACCTTTACACACAAGGACTGTGAATTTTGATCCCCATCTGTTACACTGTAATCATGCTAGAAAGAGATCACTTGGACAGGAGGAACAATTTCAACGACCAATGACTCCTTCAATCTACATATGGGGCATGTGAGTACTGTTTTTAGACAGACTTCTAAAAGCAGCCCAGTATCCCTAGGAAGTAAATTCACATTGAATGATTTGCAGCACACAAATTACATGCAGTGTCAATGTCCAGTGCCAGTGCAGGAAGTAGGGTGCCCTTTATGTAGCGAGGTGGAAAGTGAGGACGGAGAGTTTGGGGTGGGTGCGTACCGCATTTGACATTCATGCCAGAGGAGAATATTTGTTGTGTTGCTTTTCTTCTTTTTTATGACAAACATCCACAAAATGGCAAATGTTAATGTTAAATGGCATTATTCCTGTGTCTCTAAACCATGGCAAAATGCAGTATCTGCGATGTATTTTATGTATGTATGTATAGCAGTGTCTTACTGAATATTGACTGTAAAGCCAACTGCCCGAAGAGAACATTAAAGATTCATTCAATTCTGCTGCATTAACCCTACAGTTTGTCTCTAAGAGGCTGTTGCTCTGTTCAGTAGCAAGGGATGTATGCAGGGAGAATACAGAACATTGCAAGAAAAAATAAGCAGTAGCAAGATTTTTTTTTCACAAAAACAACTTCACTTTGTCATGGATTTTTTTTAAATTGATTTCTCTATCATACATGATCACCGTAGGACACAGAAGTATTTGTTTTATCTGTTGTGATTCTGACTTTTGTTTTTCTTAAACTTCAGTGTTTGACATTTTAGTTACTCAGCCAAATTCATAAAAAGTCACTTGTAAGTAGAAAATAGAGGCATTTTGTAAGGAACAGAGGATTCGGCCTCCACCCTACACCCTGCGGAGAAAAGTTGTGAAACCATACCCCTGATAAACCCCATGGTTTCCCACCTTACAGTCACCAGTGGACTGGCGTGTGGCACTCTTCTCACCTCCTCTAAACCTCGGTCAGACACAAGGTCAGGCCAGGGGTTAAATGGCTGTGTTGGTCCTTGCAAAGCCCCCAGAATGGTTCATTGTCCAGAGGCCAGGGGGGTAGAGGGCACACAGCGAGGGGTGAAGCAAAGGGAGCACCACGCTACCCCCCAAGCCATAGGAGTCCTCGGTGTGACCCGTACGGGTAGCCGCAGCCACGTTTCATCTTTTGTGCTGTGTAATTTGGAAGGGTCATGAAGATAAGCAGAAAGTTGACCACTGTTTTAAGTGATGGTGGTCCGTCTTGCATAGGAGTGTCAATGTGTGCCGAGGCCAGTGACATCGAAGGACTTGTGAAAATAGATAGACGTTGTCTTTAGGCTCCCTACGCCCTATGTATCAGACATAACAAGAGAATAGCGAACATTCCTGACTGCTTCATGTCTGTTTGTCTGACAGGCTGACCAGCACAAGATAAAACGTGTAATACAACCTCTTGTAAATAGGATTGCAGTTATTCATATTGTCTTATCCTGTTCAATTTTAAGTTTAAGTGTGTTATAATCCCTTTAGGGTTTTACCTCTCGCCTGCATGTTTCATTACTTTTTCTTCTTACTACTTTATAAGTACTATCGATCAAACATACAGTACTGATTGACTTGTTTTTATTGAGGAAAACTTTAAAAAGAGAACAGAGAAATTGTGATTTTTTTTTTTTGCACTTCCTAGCAGAAAGAGATATTTTTAGGTAATTTGGTGTGGAATTAATATTTACTTGACACAGAGGTGTGTAGTGACAAGTTGGATAACAGGGAGAGAGAAAAGCTATCCGTGACATTGGAACTACTAAAGTACATGGTGCATTCATTACCCTTTTTTCTATTAGGACACCTCAAAGCCAATTTTGAATGAACAAATCTGAGCTGAGCATTTCCTTCCTTCCCGTGAGCTGCTTCCAAGCAGAAATCAGTCCTCTAGACATTTCAGTTCAGACACAGATTATGTAAGTGTGTTAAGTGGAAAATCAGCAGTACCCCTGGTGTCAGTATTAGAGAAAATGATCATGATGAAAATGATGTTATCTGAGTTAACAATAAGCACCTCCGATTACGGATTTTTTTCCCTTGATGGGTCCATGACAGCTATTGTAAGGAGTCATTTATCTCTTACCTGTGCTCCCTGCTGTGCCGCTGCTGTAAATCATGAGTCTGCTGAAGCTGAGCCTGACAGAACGTGAGGAAGCTGCCTACGGCCAAGCTGACCTGTTGAACAGCAGGGGGCGATTGAAAAGAGTCTGTCTCCTGGTCATTGATGGCCCTCAGGCCAGACACTGCTTTCTGCAGAGTGGATCTGAGAAGGAGAGCAAACTGGATAAAATATCAGAGGCCACATTTTAATGGCCTTCATTTGTTTGTTACTATAGTATCAACAAAAATTCTTATAGTACAAGTAGCCTTCTTAAAATGGAAATCAC
This sequence comes from Macquaria australasica, assembly GCA_005408345.1. Classification (NCBI taxonomy): domain Eukaryota; kingdom Metazoa; phylum Chordata; class Actinopteri; order Centrarchiformes; family Percichthyidae; genus Macquaria; species Macquaria australasica. The sequence continues at coordinate 83,299 of SEMN01000125.1, forward strand.
AAATGTTTTAGTTTTAAACATTTAGTTTTTAAAAATGATTAAAATTAAAAATAAAATCATGATATCGGCAATCATATTGGCAGCAGCACTGAACAATACCACTGCATTTATTTGAAAATGTAGGCAAAAAAAGAAGCTTCCCACTATATCTAAATCTATCATCTACCAAGACCTTTTCAGCTGACACATTCACATTTCAGTCTTTTTAAATAACTTTACCATTGCTGCTATTGTTCTACATAATAGTACAGCTTTTTGAATGCACTCTTCACTACCGCAGTGAATTACAAACAACTTGGTGAGTCCTACAGTTTGTATAAACAGTATATACAAAGATGATGAAGGCCTTTGAGAGCATCGTGGACAGATGCAGTGGAGACATTTTCAAAATGAGACTCAAGTTAGAGAGCAAGGTTCTGTCAGGGCTAAGGAATAAGACATGACGCTTTTACCAAGGGGTATCACTGTCTCATTGTAAACCCATTTTCATGGCTGTATAGCTCAGTGGGTGGACCATTTCTCTAATACTGAAGAGTTAGAGCAGCCATTCTCGGTTTAGCTCCACAGGTAGAGTTTGAGAAGACAGTTTCGGGTCCCACTGAGGCCATCGTACATGCTGTTCTGTATGAGTACACTGCACATTTTGTCCTCTCGACTAACTAGACTAATCTATTTACAGTGATTTGGTCAATTTGCTGTACTTATTCACTGGTGTAAATGTTGCAGACTTTGATCTGGCATTACAATCTGAATACATTTTAAGACAGTTAACGTAATTGTTGACTTTATATTGTTTTCTTACGCAGCCACTTTGGATAAAAACTCTACCAAATGGTGTATGTTAGGTAGTATCAGCCTTCAAACTGGAGGGGAGCCCTGAATGTCTGTGAGTCTGGGGGAGAGGTAACCACTGCCTGAGGCTAAGGATGTACAAGCAGAGGAATCCCAACTATCTGCCAGAGAAACAGACTCAGAGCATCCACCAGCGGAGGCCAAATGTGGTCTGTGTTCAGTGGGAAAATGTGGAGCTGGAAACTCTACAGGACACTAGGGAACAGCAACAATAAAATCTGTTAAAAAAATACAAGCCTTCAGGCTACGAAGTCGATTTTTTAAAACATTTTGAACAAGTGGGTTTTTCAGAATTGATTCCCAGAGCACCATATGCTCTTAAATCTTGTCACCAGAGGAGGGTAAAACATGTGTTAAGGGCGAACCTTTCATTTCACCATCTCATAATGTGTGTTTTTTGAATATCTGAGCATTTCTTTTTTCATACTGTATCTTGTTACATGTATATCTCAAGATGTTTTACCAATCCATGGCTATAATAGATTTTCAAGGGTTGATCTTGCTGGTTTATTTAAAACACAGCTCCATTTTACTGTAATAAACAACTGTTCCCTGTAATTTATGTACCATAATCACTGACTGTACAACTAATAAAGATGAAGCAGAGAGCAAAGGATTAAATCCAGTGAAAAAAATAAACACACAAAGCTGACGGTGGAGTAATTGTGGCACTTCAGGTGGTTTAGTGTGATTCAGGTATGGATTGTGAACCCTTTTCTTCAGACCCTTGTAGAGGATTTAAACTCGTATAAATGGTTCATACTGTCTTCTGAAAGCATGCAAAGTTTTCCCAACCCTACTGCCACCCTGAGACAAAGACACGACCGCAAAGGACAGGGTCTGTGTACTGTCAGCAGGGGGATACGGTTTTGATGTGGCCCACTTGGTCTCTCTGACACAGATCGGGATTAGATTCCAACCCTTCGGTAATGTTGTCTGGCTGGCTGTCTTCAAATGAAGCTCCAAACCCAAATAGGACCTTTTCGATCGTTACATGAGCTCATTGAGGTGGGGAATGTAATTCAGTACAGGAATGGACACCACTTAGACACACTTGGGAGAAGGCGGAGTAGACCTATGTACAAAATAATTAGATGCCATCAGTTGTGGATGTTTACAATGGATGATTCTCATTAAAGAATTGGGGCAACTGAGTTTTGCTGGTTTCAGAAAGTCGACTCTCTCTGTACTGTGATAACCTCTGCACTACACTCAACAGTTTTCATTACCTTTTTGAAGCATAAAGCTTTTTTTCTGCTGGACTAAACTGTGTATTTGTCAAGACTCATCAAATTTATCCATATAAATGAAACTCATTGTTTTTCAAAAGAAGATAGGAGCTTCACAGTTTAGATGCTATGAATCTCTTTCTCTCCTTACAGCCATATCTACATTGACTATACTTGGACTTGGACCTGAATCTTTCCTAAATTGATATAAATTTCATCCTCCTTTCTGAGGGAAACACTGTTCTTGGCTCACATTCCTTCATCCTCCTTCTCCAGCCCGTATGCGCACAAGTCCGTATTTCATTTAGTGAAGACTTCCTCCAAAACACATGCTCTTAAAGTGGCCCTGATTAATCAGACCCAGTGTTTTCTTCTTTCACGTCTCCTGGATCAGGGGCTGCCTACAGGGAGTGTAATTCTTAGCGCTTGCCTTTTGGTGCTTTAATTTAGCCGGTGTTATCACTGGCTCGGGATGAAAGGGTCAGGGCATGAGTGTGGAAATACAGAGGGTTAATTCCACTGTTGGCATTGGAGGTTAGGTAAAGTTCAATGAAATATTAAGGTAATGTTTCAGTTAAGGCTTAAGACAGGTAAAATGTTCACAAGTAACCCATGTTTTTAAGGGGTTTTTGAAGAGAATTACCCACTAAACAAGTAGATCTACAAATAAAAAATAGAAATGTTATGTTCAAACTACCAGCATTATTGAACCAAATGGCCAGTAGCACATAGGGATGTTTCACGTGTGCAACTGACATTCAACTCTTCTCAGTTATGGTGTTGATGATATAAAGGTGCAAACGTAAAGTCCAAAAAATGACAGATGAAACCCCCTCACTACAACAGTGTAAATGCAGTTAGCTAAACAACCCATAAATTAATTTTTAAAAACTGAAACATTCAGGGCTATTTGGAGAGGCCAGCGAAGTAGTTTTAATGTTTTGGACATATTGCTGTTACCAGATCTGAGAAGCCAAACAACTTTACGAACCTGTAACGGCTGACACCATGACAGGCCAAAAGAAGCATGAAGAATATAAGTGGTCATTGCATATTTTTCACATAAACTCACTGCAACTGTCTTAACATCGGTAAAATATTTAGGCACGATAAGTGAATGAGCAAATTGACACTGAAAAGATAATTGATTTTTCTGTTGTATCAATATTTTAGGAATTACGAGCACTTAGTACGACGTACGTACACACAGATGTCGGTGGCATGACACAGTAATCTAATAGCAGGACGCGAATCACAGTGCTAATCCTGGGAAGTGGACAGGAAGGCCTGTGTTCTGCTGGAATGTTTGGACTGCCTGAGCCAATAGACCGAATTTGTAATAGAGAAATACTGGCTTTTCACTGGTATACTCCTTTGAACATCCATCACAGCGAGCAATATTTCAGAGCAAAGGAAGCTGAAACTGAAACTTTTGTCCAAAGAATTTCCAGAAAGAACAACGGAAATTTCTAATCACACTATCTTGATTTGAAACTGCAGCAGGTACTGCAGAGGGGAAGGTGCTAAAGTCAGAGGTGAACAGCCAGCCAGAAAAATGCATGCAGATTAGAAAACAATGTATTTAGATCCTACTGTAAAACTGAAAACAGTAGCCCATGCAATTTCCTTTAACTCCTCCATCCAGCCCTCTCCTTACCTCCAGCCATTCTCCTGCTCAAGAGGATTCCCTGTGAGGTGGACCTCTCGCAGGAACTGACATCCCTCCAGACTCTCACACACGTTCTGGAGCTCTGAGAGAGAAGTGGAAAAATAACTTTGCCGTGTCAACGTCTATTTTTCAGTCTATTCATCACTATCACCAGTTTCTCATCCAGTTACACAGAGCTATATCAACTGGATGAAATAAATAGAGATGTGTTCCAAAGACTTGTGAACTCACTGTATACATCTTATTTCCATGGAGTCATATACTGTGCTTGGACAGTTGGTATAGAGCCAGTATGAGGTACATGTAAATTTATAGCTATTGTAACTTCTTCGTGAAATCAGTCTGTGGCTGAGTGGGAGTAAGAGACTGGAAAGGAAGAAGGCCTGTGAGCTTGCAGATGGAATGAGATGAGTAATGAAAAAGGCTGAATTTTCAGTATGCGAGTGTCACATAATAATAGTAGCAAGAGCACTTTTCAGCAAATTTTGAATTTGTCCACATTACATGCATAGTAGAAGTTGGTATACCTTTATGATGAGGAAATTGGATTTATATAGTCTTGTTTGATAGAGACAACCTGTTACCTGACATACAGTTGAACCGAAGATCCAGATTTGCAAGGGACACAGAATCAGACATGGAGGGCAGCTGGGTAATTCTAGGAAACACAGAGACAAATTATAACCCTTTTGAAAGCATTCATGACGCTGTTAAACACAGAAACATTCCGAAATCACGTGACTAGTAAAAAGTGTATGGAGTTTTCATTTTTGATATCAAATTACTTAAAGAAATAGAGAAAAACCAAAATTGCAGTATGTGTTATTTTGTGCTCTGTGTTTTTAATCACATAGCAGGCCTTATGCAAAGAGAGATATCAAACAGGACTGGAGGAATATACCTGTTTTGGGCCACAGAGAGATGCTGCATGAGGGGAAGCCAGCAAGCACTGAGGGCCTCCAGGGAGGAGATGCTGTTGTCGTCCAGATGCAGATCTCTGAGGAGGACCTGGTTGTTCAGACTGGGGGGCTGATGGACAAATGGGGTGAAGTTGTCAGTTAATACTGGTCACACCATGGGGTTAGACTAACTTTAAGCTGCCGCTGTTGCTGGTCCAGTGACGCCTAAATGGCCCCGTCCATCACTGTCAGTTGTTTTAGTCCTGCTGTGTTTACAGTCATCACTGTCTGTTAAGTTAAGCTCTGCTGCAATCAAAGGGTGCCTTAGGAAATACTAAAGTTGTATACATTATCATACTGATTACTATTGTTTGAATGTACTTTTATTTTGCATGTATTCTTTCTCTTTTTCTTTAGTTAACCTCATCAAGCAATTACCGGTGACTTACTCTCCCAAAGAAAGAGAAAGATAAGCTTCAGTAATTGGACATTCTCTCCAATTGTTGCTTATAGAGCATTCTCGTGGAAGACATTTTGACTATTGTAACTGTAATGTAACTAATAACATCAATTAGTGCCTTTCACTAGCCCTCTACCCTGGCATTGTGCATGCTGACTCTCTTTTAGTTCAAATGAAGCCTGTGCAACTGACAGTTTGATGTTTCTCAGACTTGCAGGTCAAAGTTCACCATTGTTCAACTTGCACATTTCTACTGTCTGCAAATAGAAACAGTGTTCTGTTGGTGTATCATATGTGGAAAAAATTGAGTTTGCCATTGCCCCGTTTTGTACAATATTGCACGGAGCATCACCACTCTCAGATCACCTACATTGAGCTTGTTACATCACATGTACCCAAAGGGGCAAGTTTGTTGGACTGAAGGAGAACATGATGTTCCTTTATTTCATCCATAAATTTAAACCCCCTATTCTGTTTAATGTTGCAGAGAGCTGGCCACAATCATGTTGCGTGAAAGATTTTCAATATTTTTTTATTTTAGATTTTGTTTTTGTTATTTTTCCACAGGTGGAGTAAACAGAAAATGTTCCTCAAGAGGCCATGACAGTAAGTTGAGTCACAGGGAAATTTGGTGCAATGTGTACTGCCAAACAGCAGCCTGTGGTTTTGTCAAGATCTGTTCAGTCATGATCTTTTCAAGATTATAATGTGAGCTCCCAAAATTGACTTGTTGATTTAAATAAATCAGCTCATATGTGTTTGTATCGAGATTTTATTTTGAAGGTTTGACACCCATACCAGATGGGTTTTTTTTTAGTCATTATGACTTGCATCACACATTATCCCTGTCAGACATCAAATTTGGGGTTTGTGATTATAAAACCAAATAAGGAAATGTTTTGCTATATCTTTGTTTCTGTATCTTGATAAGAAAATGAAAAAAACAACTAGTAATATGCAGAAAAAGTTTTCCATCTTTGTTTTCTGCATATAACTAGATGTTCAGCAAATACTTTTTTCGATTTTTTATTTTTTTTCATTGATTTTCCCTACTTACAAATTATTTACATCCCTACAAGATGAAAACAGAATTATGTGGGCTTATTTCAATAAAACCTGTTGAGCTACAAGCCCCTCACCCCCCTCAAACATCTAAATCCGTTTCTATACAGATGTCACTGATGTCAAAACTGAACAATGACATCAGAACCAGTGCTTTCAGTTATTAGCATACTAGTTGCTGTTTTGTTTTTTTAACCTCAGTAAGGCTGTTGGCTCTCAGGTCCAGTGTGTTGAGCAGAGCACTATTCTCCAGACCCTCCACGCTTGCCAAGTGGTTGTGTGAGCAGTTCAGGTGGAGGAGAGTGTATACGTCCCTCAGTCCTTTGGTGCTGATCAGCTGGTTGTGATCCACTGACAACCTCTGCAGTCTCCTCATAGACTCCAGACCAGCTAGGGATGAGACGGAGATGAGAAACCACTTATTCAGATTGGAAAACAGCACAGGGTGAGTCTGTATATAAGCAGTAAACAAACAAGGTATGTCTATAAACTTAATTTGAAGTGAGACAGTCCAAAAGCTCCTCCCTATATACACCATATAATTTGTTCATGATTCAGGGTTCAGTTTTAGAGGTGAGTCACATCAAAATGTTACAGTAGCCGAATGTACAGTTCTATGCATTTAACCTCTTGCCTGGCCAATATCTTTTTATGATTTTAGCCTCAGGGCTCATGTTGACTTCAGTAAGTAAATCACTTTTCAATGCATATGGCAGTAAAGTGAATGAAGTCCAGGGCTGAAAGGAATAGAGGTGAAAAGAAAAGAGATGCTGCCCTCTTGTGGAGTATTGCAGACTTGCCAGGAGCTCAGACTTGTCAAGCCTCGTCCACAAAAACATCTCAAGCTGCTACATGCACATTCCAAGGACAATAATCAATCAAACTACAAACGATCAGAGACCTCAGATGTGACACAATCACACATCATAATCACAACAATCTGTAATGTTTCATAAGGTATAAAATTAATTTTCAAGTTCTCACCAATGCGGGTGATGGAGTTGTGTGAGAGGTCGAGAACGTCCAAATTTTCAGCCCCAGTTAAACCGTGGATGGACGTCAGCTTGTTGTGGCTGAGCTGAAGAACTCGTAAACTAGTCATATTTTCACAGTCAACAAATGAGATGTCATTTTCCTGTGACGAAAGAAATGAAGATCTTAGGACACAACAAAATTCCTGTACTGACTATACTTTCTTACAGTAAAATTTCAAAAGAAAAAGAGATAATTATATTTAACTGACAATAACCAAGATCTGCACTATCCAACAGCCCAAAATAAAAGTAAGTAAAGATCTTGGATTACTTACTGTAAGGTCCCTTGAAAAAAAGTGGCATTAAGACAATAAACTCATTATATATTGACTGACCTGTACATCGATGTAGTAGAGCTGTGGTAACTGGTTGATGCCTTCCAGGGATTTGACGCCACAGCGTCTGAGGGTGAGGGAACGAAGTTGAATACACTGAGCAAGAGTGGATAAGCTACAGCCGGGCAAGTCCTCCAGGGTCACGGTGGTCACCTGAAAGTGAGGCAAAGATGCTTTAGGGCTCAGGAGTTTTTCTGGATTTTGAGAGGTTAAGTTGGCATGCGTGACATAGTACAGGGATGTATCATGAACTAGTCAGAAATTGGTTACATCCTCTTTAACATAGCTAGATGAAATCAGGAGTAAATATGCAATACAATTTTATTTTCCTTGCAAATATAACATTTAATACGTTTGTTTATTGTCTCTTTTACTGCAAAGTAATTTAATGTGTTAACATATCTCACGGTTTGCATGCTATTAGATAGTGCTGGTGGATGAATGTCTACTAACCCGTGTGTAAGTACAGTTTCAGAGAGTTTTCCCCAGTGACAAGAATACAATACTGAGGAAAACGACAACATTGTTCAGAATGAAAATGACCAGAGACAACTGGCACAAAATATAAAGTACAGGCCAAATCCCCCAAACAACTTCATCCTTCATAAATGGCAATGTCAATGTGTCTGTATCACAGCTGAGCATTTGCACAAAGGTTACCTCTTGCAGGGATTTCCAGCCTGTGGACTGAAGCAGAGAGTCTGGGCGGAGAGGTGGCAGGCTGCTGGCCTTGGCAGCCCTCCTCGGGGCTCTCCGACTCTGGACAGATCCTTTCTGTCTCCTCCTGTTCTGGAGGGAGAGTTTGGACCAGGGGATGCAGTCCTTCATCCATGACAGCCTCTTCTGCTCTGTGTGCTCTGGGAGGCACATGGGTAAAATAACAGGCGCAGTGAAGGGCCTTGCTGCTTGATTTTCGCAGTCCACAGTTTTATATATGGAGGTCTGGCTGACGTTCTTGTCTAGGTCATGTTGTTGTGGTGTGGTTTCAGCACTGGTGGGACAGACTGCAGACTCACTGTGTAAAGAACCAGGGCTTGAGGATGTCCAAGTGTCTTCTAGCTGTGAGGCCAGGGAGTTTTCTGTTTTATGTATATTCTTTTTCACATTTTGACCTATCATGCTCTTATGTTCTCTTTCCTTTCTTTTCTCTTGCAGCTCATTTGCTGTTACCACTCTTACCTCCTTTTCGCTATCCTGCACCATTCTCTTTTTGCTCTCCTCTTTTTCTTTGAGTCTTATTTCTTCTTCAGTTTTTTTGTCAACCTCTTCCTTGTTTTCTCCCACCTCTTCCTCATTCTGCTCCTTCTCTGCCTCCACATTTTTCCTCTCCTCTTCCCTTTTTCTTTTCTCCTCCTGCCTCTTCTCTTTATCTTTTGTTTTGCTCTCATGTTCCATCTTTCTGTCGTCCACATCATACCCTTTATACCCCTCCTTATCTTCCTTGAGCCTTATTTCTTCTTCTGATTTTCTGTAATCCTCTTCGTCCCTCTTTCTCCTCATCTCTTCCTTCTGCCTCCTCCGTTCTTCCTCTTTTGTTTTCCTTTCATCTTCTTTTTTCCTCTTCTCATCCTCTTCGATGGGTCTTAGTTCTTCTTTCATTTTTCCATTTTCTCCTTCCTTTTTTCTTGTCACTTCCTTCACCTCCTTCTCCTCTATAATTTTTCTTTCCTTCTCCCTCTTCCTGTTATCTCCCTTCTCCTCCTCTTCCTCCCTCTTTTTACTATCCTTGTCTTCCTTCTTTTTCCTCTCAAGTTTTATTTCTTCATCTATATTTCCATGTTCTCTTGTATTCCTCTTCCTCAACTCTTCATGCATCTTTGTTCTAGCATCAGCCTCCTTCTCCTCTGTCTTTTTCCTCATCTCCACCTGCTTCTTCCTCTCCTCAATCTCCTTAGTTATTCTCCCCTCTTCCTCTATTCTCATATTTTCCTCTTCCCTCTTTTTTCTGTCCTCCTCCTCTTTCCTTAGGCTCATTTCAGCCTCTATTTCTCTCTTCTGTTTCTCCATCTTCTTCCTTGCCTCTTCTATATTTTTTCTTTCCTCCTCCCTTTTCCCCTCCTCCTTTATCCTCTCTACATCTTTTTTCTTTTTTCTCTCTTCTTCCTCTTTAATCATTCTAATCTCATCTTCCAGCTTCTTCTTCTGCAAATCCATCTTGTTTCTTTCCTCTTCTCTCTTCCTCTTTTCCTCCCTCTCTATTCTCCTCTTTTCCTCTTCCTCGTTTTTCCTCTCCTCTTTTTTAAGTTTCATCTCTTCTATTTTTCTCTCTTCCTCTTCCTTCCTCCTTGTCTCTTCCTCCATTCTTTTCCTCTCTGCCTCTATCTTAATCTTCTCCTCTTCCCTTTTCCTCTTGTCCTCCTCATCCTTCATTCTCTTCTGCTCCTCTTCCCTCCTCCTCCTCTCGTCCTCCACTCGTCTCTGTAAGTTGCTGATCAGTTCCTAATTGGTAAAGAAAGTCATTAGAGTTGTTCCATGTTTCATTAGAAACATTTAATTGCAAGTACATAAAACACTCCACATATAAACTGTAAACAACCCAAAGACCAAACACCTAAAGAGGAATATGGAAATATGACCACTAAGTGTAGATTATAATAATCTGGTATTTGAGGTCAGTGAATATCTAATTTGAGAAGTCAAACATTACAAAAGAGCTCATGTTTTCCCACATACTCTCACTATGCTGATTCCAAGTTGTTGAAATTATGATGAATTTAGATTATTAACTTTGTTTGGCAGTCCCAGTACTTAATTATTAAACAGGAAGAGTGTCTACACCCAGTGGTAGCCTCTGCAGGTTGAACGTCTGCTAAAAAATGCAACAAGAGGATTCAGGTCTACCTTCTGGAGCAGCAACTCCTGGTCGAGTTTTTCCTGAGCTCTCTTCTGCATCAACTCAAGTTCCTTTTGATGGAGCTGGAGACAGACAGAAATAATTAAAAAATAAACATGATAATCGTATAAATGACATTTTACACTACACAAATTCTGAATTTTCTCTTTGATATCTTTCTTCACACAGCATATGTCTCTCACTGGCTGACAAATTGCTATCTATCTATCTACCAACTGTCCAACTTGATGTCTTTACTTAAATTCCAGAGGATGAATTTATTCTTTTGGATGCCCTCTCTCACATTAGCATGATATTTCTTGAAAAGGCAAGGAGACAGTATCCTTCTCAAGGAATGAAAGGCAGCAGTTTGAGACGTATGTGAGACAAATCCATACACAGTGGGGGAATACAAATTTGCTCACCTGAAATACCTATTTGAAAAAACCTACATCTGCTATATTAAGAATTATTATGGCAAGTAATCATGTTGAGTAAAGGAAGTCCAGAGTGACTCACCTTTTCTAACTCCATTAACTTCTTCAGCTCCTTCTGGAAGTCCCTTTCTATTTGTCTCCTTTGCTCTTCCTTCTTCATCTCATCATAGTGCCTTTTCTCTCGCTCTTCCTCGTATTCACTGCCTTTCTTTCTCTCCTCTTCATTCAATGAGATCTCCATATATTCATCTGTTCGAGCTTCATCTGTGACAATTACAAAAATGCAAGGCTCAGCAAGCAAGTAGTTCAGCAAAGATGCACTTGTGCCATTGTAGGTTCAAGTCTGGCTCCCGTTGAGCATGTCCTCCCCTTTCTCTGCCTTCTATGTTACCCTCCATTGCACACTATGCAGTGAAAACAAACTGCCTGAAAAATAATGCATAAAGAAGTTTACATATCATCTCAAATGAATGATTCAAACACTATACATTTTTATGTCAAACATGTTGCCAAAAAGCGTATTTGTACTGCACTTGTAAAATGTAACCCTCTACTCTATTCTCTGTTCACAAGGTGCCATTATGTACATCTGCATCATTACTGTGTACACCACTAGAGTCATTGATGAGAACAACAAATAGGACAACAGTGACCTCTTGTGGGCAATTGTTCTATCACCATAGAAATTTCAGTGCATCATCAGACCTACAGCAAGGCCTCAACAGTGCAATGAAAAAGAAACAGAGATGTAATTTAGCATCAACTTCCATCACACCTGTGCAGTTAACTACCACATTTAACATGTTTGTTCACTTTGAATTTTCATCGTGCTGTCACTCACACATAAGTACATACTGTACAAGATTTTATTAAGTACCAAAACAAAAATGTTCTTCGGGAATCGTGCTTTTCATTCACAAGTAAGTTCACAAGTGTTTCCCAAAATTTGACGCTTTTACCTGGGAAATATGATAATAAGATAATTTAAATATTACTTTTATCACCCTCTCGTGTGGCATAAATAATGCCAGGCTTCACCATGTGTACAAAATTTTAATAGATGTACTTTTGAATTTGATACTTGTGACATCCTGTGGGGTTCACACAGCACTGCCTCAAGCACTCTCGCTTCATTTTTCTAAACATGTACTGTACCTTCATTGTTGGGACACACTGACACATTGTGAGTGAAAAGTTCTTCTGTCTCTGTGGGTGCAGGAACAAGGCGGGTGTCAGTGAAAGTGTTGTTCTCCTCATTTTCCGTGTCACAAGTGACCTGTATCAGGCAAAACATACATTTAGTAGGAGTGCCAGAACTTGTATTTTTGACATGTCCTTGAGACTAGATTGTAAAGACAGACATTTACCTGCTCATTCAGTTTCATCATGTCCTTATCGAGGTCAATAGGCAAGTTGATCGTGTCCTCAGTGTGATGTGATTCAGCGACGTCTGAGATGCAATTCAAAGAAAACATAGATATTAGCCATCATCACGGGAAACAATCTCAGCCATGGCATGATATGGAGGTCTTTTCATTGTAAATATCCAGAAATTCAGAATATTTAACTGATAGAATCATGAATGTGCCAGGTTAGATTGGTAATTTAGCAGCTAATGCCATGCCCTTGTTTACCACAGAGAAGCAGTGCCTCTAGAAGCATGATGTTGAACGATGTGTTTGCTATTTAACGAGTACCTTCAAGTTCTTCAAGGATGAGCTTCTCACAAACTGCTGCTCTGCCTCTTGAGGTTTCAAAGTAGCTGAGCAGAGATGGTGGAATATCATCTAGGTCCTGTTGTCAGAAAGTTGGTTAATGGTTAATGTTTAGTCTTGTATCTACCTAAACATCCAGACATGTGTTTTCCTACGCTTGCGTAGACAAAGTGAGGGGATGACTGACTGGTTACATGAGAAAGAAATAGCCTACTGTATACGGTTAGTGTGATAAATACAGTAATTAGACTTGCGGTAGGTCAGCTAATGACTCCATAATCCAACCATTATATATGCATCTTATCCTCTTTAGTGTCCTGCGGGTTGCAGTGTGTGTTTTAATATATGGCTTCCAAAATTAATACTCCTGATGGTTTTGCGATGCATTTATGCAAATACACACTAAAGATGTGTGCAGAAGGAATGGCAAGTGCTCGTCCTGACCGACAGATGAAGAAGTCACACTTTCACCTTTGGCCTTTGACTTTATTGTCCATTGGGCACATTTGACCCAGAACACACAAACACTTGGACATAAAACATAATAAAACACATCAAACATACAACAGAAACATGTAAAACATGTGCTAAACCCCACCACTCAAGCTGACATCAAACAGACAGCTGCCTTTAGCTTGCCGTTAATGTCACCTGTCCATTTAACGTTAACCGTGTTATTTCAGCGCTCTGGCCTCAGACTACTTACTCCCTCCCCGTGAAGTGAAAGAGCCCCCTGCTCTTCTTCAGTTTCATCAGTATCACAGCTGACTACATTATTCCGCTCCCGCATGACTGTGTCATATATCTGGTTAGCGTCCGTCATTGCGACTCGTTTTCTCACAAACCTTCGCATTCAGTGGCCACCACATGGCGTCAGAAAGTTATCTCAAGTTCGTATCACTTGCTGTTTATCTGAATAATACGCTGTTTAGCTAATTTAACACTTGCCCGCACGCAGAACGAGTCGAAAAGATCCTTTCGCGTCCAGGCGACACTGCAGTCTCCATGGAAACAGCGCTGTGAACTATGTGACCTCGCTAGGGACAAATCGTGCAAAAGGCAAAGGGTAAACGTAAGCTTCTTCATAACGTGTCCTTGCAACTCACATTTAGCAAAATATCGTTATTTCTTTCAATATCATCTTTACTTATATTATCACTATTATTATTTTCATATATTTTATTAGTTTAAATGATTATAGTTGAAATAGCCCCTGGTATATTGATATTTTACATTTATATTATATTATACAGTCAGAATTGTTGTATTGTTTTCTGTATTGGTGTTTGTTCATTGTTGATTTAACAAAAAGGCAAATGGAAAAACTTAAGTACTGTAGGTTTTAGGTAAACGTCCTATATTGACTAATTTATTGACAGTAATATTCAGATCTTTATCTACACTTTGGCGCAATAAGGAATCTGAGAACAGCAAGGCTGTTTGGTTCACTGCTTAGTGAAAATAAAATGCAGTGTCATGGACCTATGTGGGCATTTTGGGCAGCTACCTAGAAGGGGTCAGTGAGCCTAAGACCTTGTAGGTGAATCACAGGACCAGAACAACAAAAAATGTGTGAGGCTGTGAACAATGCACACTTTTTCCATGGCATTTCTGATCACAAAGACCAGTTCCTCTCTCCCGTGGTGAAGTCTCTGCACTCGTGCTGTACTCCTTCTCTTTGAGGAGATTCCAGTGGCCCACACAGGTTTTCCCATACACATTCCCCAGGGCTTTCTAAAAGGAACCCAGTCTCCTTCCTCAAAGTTTCAAAGAAGAACAGCGTGTCCTCCATCCCAAACTGTTTGCTCTGGAGACACACTAAGGCCTGTTCTCTTTTCTCGTGACAAAAACAAAATAACAGAATGGCGCCAGATCAGACTCATTTTTCCTTCAAAGCCCAAAACTGAATTCCACAACGACAATGAAAGGCACCACCACATCTACAACACTTATGTGGCCTACAAGGTCAACACCATCAGAACTTTCACAGGTCCGGCACGGACGTGCTTTCATAAAGGTCAATATGGGTCAAAGCACAACTTCAGTCCTGAGGCTGATGGGCAGATACAGGACACTTTGGTGCTGCCCCCGTTGTTGGAGTCAAACTGCCTGTCCCTTATGTTTCATTAGGTCCTCTAAGATTCATTGACCAAGTTCAATTGCTCAAAAAGGCTCCATCAGCAAGCCTTGTCCACTCCGATTAGGGCCAGGCCCTTTGTCAGTGGGCAAGGTGTCCGTCGCTTTTGTCCAAGTGCACGGAACCCAGACAGCAGCCAGACAGGGCCAAGCTGCAGATTTATGCAGCAGATTACGTCAGTCAATGGCGGCTCCGGCCCAAACGCAGCAGCGGTTTGGATAGCATCCGTGTGTTTACACTGTCAAGGGTTTTCTGTTACTCGTCTGTTGCCATTATCTTGGCAGCCATTTGGGCCTATCAAGCCTATCATTTCCATCTGATGGCTTTGACAAAAGGAGGAATTGGGGGGAAAAATGACCCTTTAACTTTCTCTCAGTGCTCATTTTGAATGCACAGGTTACAAGTCACTGGTTTATTAATTATGCAATACTAACAATGCATGATATGATTTACTAAATTGTGCTTTTGTGCTGTTGTGTAGACCTTGTTTAATCCATTCACCATGTTTAGTCATTGTGCATTTAATCAATCGCAGGAACCTAAAATGAAAATACTATCCAGAAATAAAATATTTTCCATGCATGAACTCAAGTTGACATTTCAAACCCCAGTGCTGGAAAATGGATGATTATTCTCAATGCACTGAGCCAGATTATAGGCTTCTAAGAGTAAGGCGACTTGTATGTAGACCTGATGGTAGTTTAAACATATTAGGCGCACGTGAGAGGGGAAATGTTTAAGCGAGCTAATCTTGCACGAATGCCGTGGTAAGCCCAATCACTCTTATGTCGCATTCTTGCAGTTATCCTCTGTCAAATCAAATTCTTGCTTGTGTAAGCAATATCTGATGTTGGTTCTTATTGAATTGGCTTAAACTGGTGAAGTTCAACCAGTTCTTCCTCAGCATCCTCCTAACCGGGATTATCTCTCCTTCAGTGGGGACAACAGCAGTGAATCGGTTCGATTTGGACACAGATTTGGATTGCCTTTCAAAGTTATCATTCGCTGCCAGTGTGACCTTAGCACACCTAAATCTGCTTCAAATGACTGTGGTATTACTGTAACCCCTAACAGGCTGGGCGCTGGGAGTGGTTTCCTCCAGGTTTAGTGAGTTACAGTAACGGATCTACTGGCTTTTATTCATCATTTAGACACTTCTTCCCAGTTATATGTTTTGTTAATTCTGTATGTGATATTACGAGGTTCACACAACGTTTTCAAGGTCAAATCCAAACATTTGCAAACGTCTTCTTTGCAAATATCCAACAGTCACATGCTGAGAACAGCATTTCCCTACAGGGCTATGGTAACAGTGACAACCAGGGGCAAAATGAATTGTGAGCTCTTTTGTTTAATTCACTAAGGGATGGAATACTGTACATGTACAGAGAATATCTCAAGCTGAACACAGTATTTTGTGCTGAGCCACAGTCTATGTAAAGACATCCACTGTGTAGAGACAGAATGGCTCTCAGTGAACACAGACAAACTGTGGAGGACAGTCACTGCTGGCTGTCTCAGATTATCTGGTGCAACATTTGCTTTTTAACAAAACATGCAGAATAGAGGAAAATGACATAAAATGATATTTTTTCCTTTCTAGATGAAGCTGATCACTATGTGTAGTAGTATATAGTAATATGTAGTATGTAGAAAGTTTATCTTCGAGGAACTATTGAATTTGGAACAGTGCAGCCATTCATAAGAGTGCCAAAATGTTAAATAAATATACCAGTAATAAGTGTGACAGTGTGTGGGTGGTTGTTTGGTTTTTCACTTTTATTCAGTTACATTGACATTGTATCAGCACTGACAGGTGATTGTGGCAACTTTTCAGGAACTAACCACCTTGTTTTTAGATTGATAACCAGCAATTTATTAATTTATCATATTTGTTTTGAAAAGTTTTCATATACTGTATTGGAGGGTTTTTCAATCGTCAGTGGAGAATGTAAGTCTTGAATGCTGTCTTGAGTTTAAAGTATGACTATGACAAAAGTTGGAGTGGGCTTCACTTGCTTACTGCTTAACCTGCTTAATCTCTGGAGTACCAAATGCAGGGAATTTATATTCAAATCACTGACATTGCTGTAACATACTGACATCTAATAATTAATTGCGATTGTCATGCATGGAAACACCCATCCACATGGTGCCTAAGAGGGATAAAACAAACCATAAAGAGAGCACTTGGCCCAGGTCTGGTGTTAGAGCTGTGATGTACTGTGTTGGGTCCCATGACTTGTTCTTGGCCTTGTGTCACAGGACCGCTCCTAGTGAGGGAGGAGAGGAGGCTTTACTGCAGTTAATCCTCTTTTTGAAAAAGCATCTCCACCTCCAGCCAGCGAGCACCAGAGGTGAACCTGAGCCACATTACTGTCATTATGTCGTTGAAAATGAGTCCTGCGTGTGTGTGTGTGTGTGGTGAATGTCCTGGTGGACTTGGGTGTCACTGTCATATTGTGTGCGAGTGCCTGTAGGGCTGGGCGATGATTCAATATTATTGTTTATCGTTCCTCTATATAATCATGTTGTCACAAAATTCTCATATTGAGATATTGCGGCTTACACTTCTTATGTCTAAATGATTGACAAATTCAATTTTACCCACCTCTGTCACAGCATGGGGACTGAAACATACATAAGAAAATGTAATTTTTGAAAATATCCCGAAAAACACTGTGGCTTGAATATGAGTTAAATATTTCTGATTTCATTTATTACATAGAGTATCATTAACATATGCATCCATCCGTTATCTTTACCTGTTTATCCTTTGCCGGGTTGTAGGGGACTGAAGCCCACACCAGCCCACACTGGGCATGAGGCAGGGTAAATCTTGGACAGGTCACCAGTCTCTCACAGGGCTAACACACATAGCCAGACAACTTTTCACAGTCACAATACCATCTATGCGCAATTTCACAAGTTTCCACTTAACCTCACCTGCATGCTTTTGGACTGAGAGAGAAAAGTGTTGCACCCGGAGGGAAATCATGCAGTCACAGGGAGAAACCAATGAGGCAAACTCAGACAAACGCAGAAAGGCCAGATCTGTGCTATCTATGCTGCCTTGTTAACATACTTGTATCAAAATAATGCTGTCTTAATAACAATTTTGCCCACAGCACCCTCTAAGTGCTTGAGTGTGTGGAGGTACCATGGTATTTTGCAATCATGGCAGTGACTAAACTACCATGCAATTGTACTTCCTGTGCTACCAACAGGATCATAGAATCATAGGGTAATTTCATACTGAAATCAGTCATTTATTTTGATTTTACAAATGTTTTAACTGTGATGATTTTTCTTTTATGCCAGACTACCACAGTAATAATGTCCTACAGTATGGCAGTGTGTAGCATTATAGATAAACTGGCACTGCATCAGACAATACCATGAACCAACTGAAAACAGCCATTTACATCCATTATCATCAAAGCAGGCTACCATTATACTTTTTTTGGTCTGGGTGTCAGGGCAAAGACCTTTTTAATTATATTTAAGTAACAGGCCAAATGGTAAAATGAAATATTGTGATTCAACCTATATCCTACATTTGCTATTGTTTTACATAGAACTTGAAGTTAAATGTTTTAATAAATGTTGTGTCCATTTTGTTTGGAATTAAATGAAGGAAATATATAAGAGCAGCAGTAACCATAGATAAACAGACAAAGAAAAGAGCAACATGCAGAAAGTTCAACAAAACCTCAAGATAAAACAACACCACTTTACTGGCCACGGTGATTGAATGATTGGCAGTTCCAGCATTGTTGGTCCTTGGACCAGTAATAATAATAATAATAATCTTGCATTGGTGCAGACATAATGACAGTTCACAGAATGACATAAGAGCACAGGGACACACAAGTCTTAGCAGTAGTAGAGCTGTAACAAAAGATGAGAGCACCAGAACACGACCTGCGCCAGGGCCAGCACCACCAGCTGCTCCTACTGTTGTATGGTCCATGAGGTGGCAGGACCTACAGCTCTGTGGTCAGTTATTCTACAAAAGCTTGGAAACAAACGCCACAAAAAATCCCTTGGGCGAGAGAAAAACCATCCTTGAGTAACCCACAGTTAGTAGGACACTTTGACTCAGACAAGACACAACATGGTGGGAGCAGATAGTACTAATCACCATCTAGTGTTTCCATTCTTATTTTGCCCATCCAAACTCCAGCCATCGGCACTTCTCATGGCCTCGCCATCTCATTTTGACATCTTGTCTTCACTAGAAAAAAGCACAAAACTGAACCAAGACTGTTGGGGTTGACGTCACTGTTGCCTCACTGTTGCCTGTTTTCTTTTGTTTTATCAGAGCAGGTCTGAGCTGCACATCGCCTATAATAGCCCCACAGGCTTTTTTCTGTTTTTCAAAGCAGCTCCCAGACAGCACATGAAATACACTTTGTTTCCCCTGGGTGAAAACGGAGCTTTTCAAGACAATAGCACACATACTCAGGGTTTGTAAGTTAAAAAGCTTAGTGTGTAACCATGATGTTATAAATAGTTAATTTAAATATAAATACATCATAGGATTGGATAACAGTTGCAGGATGTTACCTCTTTATTTGGGAGTAGATAGCGTCTGTGATGCACAAACACAAAGGGTTTTTGGTTGCCAGTCCTGAAAGTTAAAAGTTCATCTTCCACCATTTTAGCGACTTGATTTTACTTCCATGCATGTTGCTCTTCACTTAATACTGCTATCAAAAGTAATAAAATGCCTCTCATCAATTATCCATCACTTGTAATTTATAGGTAGAGTTGTATAGTTAGTGAGGATGTAGTTTGTGGTGCTGTTTAACTGTATTGCATTATACAGAGAGGTGTTTCTGCTATTTAGCCTATACTCTCATTAATATAAATGAATGGGGTGGACAAAAAAATAGAAACACCTGTCAGATTTACATGATGTAATTCAACAGAACTATAAACTGAAGCCTCCAAAATGACCATACAGTTGAATCAACGTCTCGCTAAAACTGTTTCAACAAAAATTGAACATTACAACCTTCATGAAGGTAGGATTTATTGCGGACTGTTGTATGAGACTGCATTCGTTTTACTTAGGTGTACCTAGAGTAATAAACTGATGAGTGCGTGTACGATTTTTCTTAATTTCCATATGATAACAATTTATCCTATAAGGACAATATTTGGATGACACGAGAGCATTCTCACTGTTTGCAAGATTTGTTCCCTTAGCATTTCTTTCTGAGGAGGGGAGTGTGAAGAATCAGGAGCAGCATCAAATCATTGATTCACTCATTCATGCCAGCTCTGTGTGATTCCCATTGGCTGAGAACTTGCGTCTCTGTGACACGGTGAAAACCAATATGCCTTAACTTTCCATCAGAGGTCTGGGAGGGGTAAACTCGTGACGGCCGGATGGCATCATGTTACCAAAGTCAGGTCAGTTCATGAAGAATTCAACAGGTAGCCAAGGTAAGCCGTGTGACCGGCTCCGTGTTTACCATCACAAAATCAAAACAGCAGCATAGAACAGAGAACACCAAGAACCTGGTGTTCAACGGCCTATATAAATGAATCACTTATTTGTTCCACGAAATAAGGACATGAGGAAAAAAAATTCTAATTAAATTTCTACTCATCACCAGCCTTTCTCTTTATTGATGTGTGACACTATGTAGTGGGTTATAATGCCACAGTACACACTCATCCACTGAGTTGTGTCACCCAGATGACCTACTGATGCACAAGCTCCATCTGAGACAGCTGTGTTGCAGATGGCTTAACCAGCTGGAAAATGACTGAAAATAGATTGTAATATAGAACATGACGAGGTAATACAGGACATGAGTCAGAGAAAGGGTCACAGCATGGGGAGGGGCAATAAATAAGTCGTGAAAAAGTTCAAATTAATATACCAAGTACGAGACATTTTGTGAATGAAAATAATATAATAAAGTGTGTTAGTAAGACGCTGGTTCACCATGAGCTGTGACCCCTTCGTGCCATGTGGATGGGAGCACTGTCAATTTTGGAAGAGCCCACTCCCATCATGATAGAAATGTTTCATTATAAGATAAAAATTATCAATCAGACGTAAGTTTGTATAGTTTGCAGTGACCCTTTCCTTTATGGGGACAAGTGGACCCGAACCATCCATTCATTTTCTTCTGCTTATCCGGGGCCGGGTTGCGGTGGCAGCAGGCTAAGCAGGGTTGTCCAGACATCCCTCGCTTTCCAGCTCCTCCTGGAGGACCCCAAGGTGTTCCCAGGCCAGATGAGATATATAATCCCTCCAGTGTGTTCTGGGTCTGCCCCGGGGTCTCCTACCAGTTGGACGTGCCCGGAAAACCTCTAAGGGGAGGCGTCCAGGAGGCATCCTGGTCAGATGCCCGAACCACCTCAACTGGCTCTACTTCGAGCTCCCTCCGGATGTCTGAGCTCCTTACCTTATCCCTAAGGGTTAGCCCAGCCACCCTACGGAGGAAACTCATTACAGCCGCTTGGACCCACACCATGCTAAGAAAATGCCCCCCACAGCATAACAGACAAGCAAGCATTCAGGTCCGTAGCATTCTCTCAGTGTACGCTACACATTGCACTTGCCTAATTGTTGAGAATATAGTGAAGATATGACAACTATATCAGTTTTTTACACATCTCTGTAGACCAGTGCGTACGGTTTTTGCTTTGTCAGTCACCCTTAGATCTTTTCCTCCGGCCATTTTGATCCAAAATTTACGTCAGCTAAGCCTGCTCAGCGTTTTTATACATGTCACACGTGATAGGATTATAGGGTGTTAAAGCTGTGTGTGATAATATAATAATGAAAGTTCAAGAGAGGCAGGATTGTAAAGAGGTTTTGGACTGCGACATGAACACACAATGATTGAATGAATCTATCACAATGACCGTAAGGGATAGGAGTTTTTTTTATCATCCTCCTTCTGGTACTTTAGGCGACACAGTCAGTCTGTCTCATGAGTGCAATCATCGTGCGTATCATCATGCTCCACAAAGAAGGAGGCATTCTTCCAGCCAGACAGTAACATCATTGATTCCTTGAAGAATGAATTGATTCCTGTACTGTCATCTATTAATACAAAGATACATACAGTACGTACACACATATATAGACACAGAAACACACACATCATTATACTCTCTACCAGGAACATCTCTGATCTCTAATTTATGCTTGTCGAGTTGTGTCAGTATAGTGTGTGTGTGCAGTGGTGAAAGGTGTGTTTATCACCTATTTCAAAACAAGGGTCAAAGCTCCACCTAAGACATTTTGGTTATTTTTCAAAATAAACACAAATGTCACAAGCCTAGTTTGTTCCACGAAATAAGGACATGAGGAAAAAAAATTCTAATTAAATTTCTACTCATCACCAGCCTTTCTCTTTATTGATGTGTGACACTATGTAGTGGGTTATAATGCCACAGTACACACTGAGTTGTGTCACCCAGATGACCTACTGATGCACAAGCTCCATCTGAGACAGCTGTGTTGCAGATGGCTTAACCAGCTGGAAAATGACTGAAAATAGATTGTAATATAGAACATGACGAGGTAATACAGGACATGAGTGATAATGGCTCTTATCAAATCTGTAAGAGTGTGACCTTCAGAAAACTATCACAAGAGACATTTTGGCTCACTGATTTAAAATATTACATCAATGAATGGTTCACTTGGTTGGTCTAGAGATTACAGACACAGTAAAAGAGAGACTAATTATGAGGCTAACTATTAAGGAGAGATCAATAACTACTTCTGCAAAATGAATCTGTATCCTGTGCTGTTCATTCAAGACGATAATAGGATATGATGACGCAATATAAGAGCTCACATACAAGTGCTGCTACTATCTCACAGACGTTTTAGGCGCAGTACTACAGTGTTTTTGTGCTGTCGTCTTTTTTGCCGCTCAACTTAAGTGTTACTTCAGTTAGCACACCAGATTTTAGTACTCGAAATAAACTTCTGGAGCTCTGATGAGTTTCATTTTATGAACACCTTCTAGAAATAAGTGGTGGAACTCATTTTCTCTCCTTTATGCATTTTAAACTGTAAACTGCGGCACGCTATTATCACCTTTCTTATCAGTGACACTTATTAGCTACTTTGTCTGCAGTACATTGATCCCCAGCTGATACTGTAGATTACACTAAGAGAGTTTGTGGAATAAAATAATATGAAAAAAATAGGTATAATAATTGTAATCATCATTTTAAACAAATTTAATGACTAGAACCTTTCATATGCAGTTCAGGTAAATAAAAGAGGGGGCATATAAATGTATTTATAATAATAAAAATAATATAATTTCATTATAGAACACTTTTCAAGCAAAGGTACAAAGTGCTTTTCACATAAAAGGATTTACAGAACAATAATCAAAAATCAAATATAAGAGATTATCTCATATAAGGCAGATATATAATGATCTCAGATAAAGTAGATACAATGCCAAAAAAAAGAACAAACTCTTGAATTTAAGCAGATTAAAGATTAAACAGATTAAAAATCTGAAGGCACATAAAAACACTAAAATGATTATGCTAAAACAAGGACAATTAAAATATGTAAAAACAATCAAATTAAAGTAAAACACCATAAAATAGTAACATAAAAAGGATGTGATAATGGAAAAAGAAAACATTTTTAAGTGTAGGCCATCTTGTAAAAGTGAGTAAAAGTGAGAGAGACATGGGGAATGACATGCAACAAAGGTTCCCGGACAGATGGGAACCAGGGCTGTAAAGGTTCATGGTCAGCGCCCTAGCCCTATAGGACACCAGGGCACTAGATTTTCAGGCCTCACTGGTCACTCACCAGAGAAATGGTTCTTCTTTTTGCTCCCTGAAGCTGCTCTGCCATCGAGAAATGTCCATAATCACCTATAGAGCTACTGCTATCCTATTAGCCAAAGCTGCTGGCTGCTCTCCTCAGCTTGCTGCTTCTTTATGACTTGACAAAATCCCTGACCACAAAAACCCTGAATCACTCCCAATCACCATAATACGTAATGCCATAAATCCACTGCATCCAATTCCCAGTGGGTTAACCTAAGCTTGTCAGCTTTGTTGCTCAGCCACAGCTGCTAGTTCTGTGTGTTCTGTTTGACTTGTCCATTGTATCTTCAGTGAATACACAGAGAGGGCGGCCTGCTGCAGCAGCAGAGGTACCATTTAGGCGTTGGGCCGGTGCTGATAGTCTCTGCTGTGACATCAAGCTCTAGACCCACATCCTCTTTCACTTCCTGTTCCCTCACCTGATGATACCAAGGTGGTTTGTTTTCTCTGAAATGTGTATTTCTTTCTTCTCTGTCATATGAAAGAGTCGTTTGAATGGATGCCTCATGTTTTAACCAGTATTAGCCTTTAAACAGTTTTGAAGCAATATTATCATAAATGTGGTGATTAAGTGTGAAAGCATTGGTGACACTTTTAGCCATCCTAGCTGCATTGCTCTGGGGATGGGATTGTCGGTGTCCACCTCATTTATCCAGGCTGAAATATCTCAAGAACTATTGGATTGCCTTGAAATTTTGTACAGACATTCATGGTCGCCAGAGGATGAATCCAACTGACTTTGGTGATCCCCTGACTTTTCCTCGAGAATGAAATATTTTGACCACTGTCGGGTGGATGGCCATGAAATTTGGTTCACACATTCATGGCCCTCATGAGAAATAGTAGACATTATATCTGCTAAACATCGGCATGTTAGCATTGTCATTGTTAGCATGCTGATGTTAGCATTTAGCTCAAAGCAATGCTGTGTCTAAGAACAGCATCACAGAGTCGTGTGGCTTCAGACACTTAGTCTTGTTATCTCTTATTTATCTCAAACAGGCTGTCTAAACACACCTTTCACCACTGCACACACACACTATACTGACACATATTCCAACCTGGGAGCTGACCACAGGAGGTGATATGCTCAAGCACACTTTGAAAGGGGCTAAGGACCAAAAGAAGGACCACATTTTTACAGCTTTTCTAGCATTCAATCCCAATCCACAGTGCTACTCTCTGAACAGATGGTGATTATGCAATCATAATACCCCTCTTGGTGTTTGAATGGGTGGTGGCAGGTACCTAAATAATTTGTAAGTGAACTGCAGCGTCATCAGCCAAACAAAACATGCATGCACTAATAGAATTAACACGAGCATTGGTTTTCTTTCACTGCTCTCAGGGTTTCTGCACTGCCCTGCTAATGAGATGGAAGCTATTAGCAGTAATCAATAATTCTGCTACTTCAAGGCCGTTCTCACCGAGCTCCTGCAGAGAAGGAAAACTGCAGGGAGCAGGCAATATCCTGGACACTTTGTACAAAGAGGACGTGTTCATGTCAGGAGCACAGAGATATACGAGATAACGTCTGAGATACTCTTCATCCCTCAACAGAGGAGAGTTGTAAAGATCAGTAATAAGGGCTATGACTTGGAAGTAATAGGATTTGTGTGAGAATCAAATACACACTCTCACACACATGTTTTAGCCTGGCAAAGACCGCCTGATGACAACCGTGAGATTTCTGTGATGGTGTCCTTGATGCATTATTTCAGGCACTGGGGCAACTCAAGACAGAGACATGAGTGGTTTTGGTCTCACCTTTCTAACATACACATGCATGAATTCCATCTCAGTGAATTAGCCAGAAAAAGCAAGCACAGCTTTCCAGAGGAAAAAGAGGGCGGGGCAGTTAGTCGCCTCTTCTGTGGAAATTTGAATAATCCTAACAAGGCAACAGTAAACATATCATTATTACATGTGATTTGTAATTTTCCCCACATTTTGTCAAATTAGGACTTGTGTGTCTGAGATATTGCACAAAAAAACATTATTATGGATCAATCAAGATCATTTTGACAATGAAACAATGTCCTTTTTTTGTCTTTTTATGTGACAACCATCAACAAAGCATGGGAACGATTTGGGGTATACATTTCTTATTCTACTGTCTTTATGTCCTCATTGTTTGCAGTGAAGTTGATCCATTTGTCCCATTATCTGGGAAAGGTCAGTTTTTCCATCACAAATATACCCCTCACGACGCACACCCATCGTTTAAGTCTGGGAGGTTTGGTTTTATACCAGTTTTTAGTTAATGGCTTTTTGCTGGCAACCGATAAAACTTTACAGAGAAACAGGGTGCTTCTTCTTATTACTACTTCTTCTGTTATCAAAGCAAAATACAATATGCTGCTGTCCTTAAGGATTTCAAAACCAAAGGTTCAGCAAATTTCAACAAGTAAACAAACCCCTTGAGCCAAACAGTGTAATTTTAAACAAACCAGAAATGAACAATGATGCAGATCAGCACAAAGTTTCTCCTTAGATTTTGATGAGATGGACACAGAATGATAGCACATGCCCTACATGTGCACAAAAGTGAAATTAAGACTCTTTTCCATCCACAGAAGGATTATGTTAAGGTGGCACAATAGTCTGACCCTGAAACTGTGATGTGATGGGGAGGTGGATGAGTGCACTCATACAGTTCCCTCCCATGGCCTAGTTTCAGTTTTGAGTCATACCATTTCAAGTTTTTACGCTTAACCTGACCAGATACTCTCTCAAACGCTTACTACATAGCTGTGCCATACTTTCAACTGCCTTAACTCTAACTGTAACTTGTAAGCTGCTCTGTGCACAACTTAACAGTTAGCAAGCACTTCACACCCCAATGTTTGCAGCACTTTCACATAATCCAGTAGGTGAAGGAACTTATACCTTAGTGATCACATGAAAACAGGTCATCTGTATATTTGAGTTGTGTTCATTTTAACAGAGAGAAGGTGGAGCCATAGTCGCTTCATTGATTCTATCATATGTATCCAGTCAGTCTTTATCATGTCAACTTTTCAAGATGGAAGTCATGGAATCAATGAAATAATCCAAAAAGCACAGACACTGTGTATTTGCTACTCAATAGTAACTTTTTTTTTTAATGGTACTTTTCACGCTGTAATATTCCAACATTGTTCCAACTGCAGTGCTGAAAGAAGCATTCAGATCCTTTACATAAGTAAAAGTATAACAACAGCAAAGTAAAGTAAGGTATTAGCCACCAAAGGAAGTTTAAAAAGTACAGTATTTCCCTCAGAAAAGTAGTAAAGTAGAAGTACAAAGCAGCACAAGTACACAAGTAAAGCAGAAGTACCTTACTATGTACTTAATTACATTCCACCACTGTCTAATTACTTTTTGCTTTGTAATACCTGATTAGGCAATATATCCATAAAAACTGAAAAAAGAAGAATAAAACCATTTGTTTTCATAGCCTGAGGCAAAGGCATATCAATACAACTGGACAGTGTAGAAGGATGCAAAACTTTATTTTGATCAAGGAAAATGTGGTCTTGTCTCTGTTACAGCCCTTGGCCATGTAGTAGACCTATATGTAACTTCTAACATTTTACCTTAGTTAATAGATTCATAATGCCAGTTAGATCATCAGTCTGTTGGTGCAGGGCCAAGTAGCCACTTGCTTACTGTGCTCTTTGTGTTATAACTATTAGGGCTGTTAGTTATTTAAGTTATGTGTCGACAATTCTTTTTAAAATTGAATATTGTTTCATCTATGTTTATCTATATTTATAGTAGCACTATGTTGGTAGTATATATATATATATATATATAATGTGTGTGCTGTATTGTCCAGAAAGCACAAGATTTCCATTGTATGACTTTGCTCATGTGCCATTTTAACGCACATTTCTTGAATTAAATCGAATATTTGTCATTCAAAGTTCATTTAAAAAATTCACTGATACAATGAACCGTTGCATCATCCAAATATGTCTGCATGGCCCACGTATAAAGGAAAAACATAAAACATAGAAAACATAGATTTCTGTCTCGTCAAGGCTATATGTTGATTCTTTTTGTGTTTTTGGTTTTTGCAACAGCCAATAAGGGTTGCGCAGGTGGATGACGCGCAAAATGCCGACCTTGACCAAAAAATCTAAATCCTAAATACTGTCTGTATTTCGACGTGAAAAAACATTATTAAAATAAATCTCTATAATGTCCAAATTTGACAAAACAATAAATATCCAGTGAGGGAAATTAGCGTTTATAAACAGAGGCACATTGCATTCATCCATGAGCCAGCCCCTTTCCTTGTAGTAGTGGAGCGTACCAAGTGGAACTACAGGGTGGTCGCAGAAAACAAAGACGCTAATTTCACCTTAAATATTACGATGCTAACACGTTTAACATGCAGTGCCACACGGTATAGGTGACCAACTTGCGTGCGGTGAGATATAGCATGGATAAAGAGTGGAGAAATAATCTGTCGTCCGCGGGTTGAAGGCGGAGCACCCCTCCGGAGCGTCTCGTGCTTCGGGCTGAGCGCTGAAGACTGGAAGACGCCGAGGCTGAAGCAGCACACCGGCCGGAGTGGTTCACAAGGAAGCAAGTGATAATGTCTGCCCCGTGCATGTGCTCTCACAATTTCATTCCTTGAGACGCATCATTTCAGAAAAGGACGACTGTTATTCCACACTGGTGAGTACCAACCACAGCATCCTCTATGGGGTTTGTTAGGATAATGATAAAGGCATGGCGTGGTGCGTGTGTGTGTGTGTGTGTGTGAGGCTGAGGTACCAGTGCGCAGGATGTGGCTGGCCAATGAATGATGAAACGCTTCACATGGATGTCATGAAGACTGGGCGGGAGGGAAGACATTAATTTATGCGCATTCCGCACAAATTGTGCCCGGGTAGAACAACGAGCCACATGGCACCGGTGTGGCTTGTTGGGTTAATTATTATTATTATTATTATTATTATTATTATTATTATTATTGTTGTTTTAAATCCTTTTCCCCATCCGCATTTTTCTCATTGTAAAGCGTCGGCCCTTTTTTTTTTTTTTTTTTTTTTTTTTTGACTCATCCCTCCTGAGGCATGTGCAGACAGAAAAAAAAGGAAAAGCCTTTTTTTTGTCTTTGTGCGTTCAGACATCCTCAGCCCAAACACAGCCATACCCTAATTTACCATGCAATAGGCTAATTGTGATGCCATTTCCTACTACAGCCTCCATAATAACCGCAGTGAAGGTTGCTCAGCATCAGCGGTCCTTTTGGCTGCTATGTTGCGTTCACTGGATTATGAAACGACGGCCTTTGCCTCATACAAACCAGGCTAATCTGGAAGCGGTAAAGGAAATCTATTAATCACTTAATCCTCTGGTTGGTGAACGGCGGGAGGCATGTTGTATTTCTGAAACATGGTCGCATCGGAATATTTCCGGGATAGCCCATTTGGCACTCATGATGCGTTTTTATAAAAATATTTAAGGTAAAAACAGTTGTAAAATGCAAAACCAAGACGCCCTAGGATGCTGATATTTAAAACGGGCAGGTTGCGCACCTCAATCCGCCTTTTGGTGGATCGAGTGTCCACACCCTTGAATGCTATTTATAGTAAAAAAAATCATTGTAAGTGGTATTAAATGTGAATAAATGATGATTGCGTCTTTTTACAGGACAAAAAGAGACAAAAACAAGTGCTATAACCCCATGTTTCCTCCACCCTTTTACTTAGGGAACAGCTCATATTCCTATCTTTATTTTGGAAGTTGATATCCTTTCATATTTGAGGGCTTTCCCCATCCTAGAGAGCAGCGGGGAGAAGGAGTGTTTGGGTTCGTATGCAAATGGCCACCTCCCTTCAATTATTCAGGAGGCTGGAAACGTGAGTCTCCATACCTCGTCCACAACCAGGCTAATGTTCCCAGGTCTTTTTTCAGAACAATGACTTAAAATGAAACGATACCCTATCTTTGATTTTGCTGCAGCAGCCAGCCATGTGATTTCCATGTGAGAAATAACTCTGCATCCTCGGGATAAAGCAATAATTCTCTGTATGGACTTTTTCCCCAGTCAGATGAGATGGTGAGGAATAAGTAGAGACTGTAAACATATAAAACTAAAGTGTGATTAAAGACTGGAACACTCTACTGTTTGGGTTGTTCAGTTCAGTTCCTGACACTTTTCTTTTGTAAGCAGATTTTGGTTATGCAAAGTTAATTCAGGGTAAAACCAGTCAGATAGCAATTTGTGAGGGGAAATTAGAGGCTGAAAAGTAGAGACACAAATCTCAAACTAAACCGATGACTAGACTCTTGGCAGCAGCTCATCAAATGTGTTTTCTCAATGACAAAGCACTGACACAACCTCTTTCAGAATTTTCACTTTTATTGGCTGTTTACTCACTGCAATATTTCCTCTTCTGCCCCGCAGACATTTGGTGATAATGAAGTAATAAACCACTTCCTGATCACTCAACCTCCACAAACTGTCTCGAACCCCCACGGGCCCTTGAACCCAAACAACTTCAAACTCGCAGCTTTGCACAGTCAAAGTTCAAAAAGTGACTTTTCACGCATACCGGCCCTGCCTTTCCAGCCCGCCAACCAAAAAGACGTTCCACCCTTCGCCCTTGTTTGCTTTATCAAATGCCCAAAAACAGCAAGGGCGTCAAGAGAGACCTTGACGACGATGTCACAGAGTCTGTCAAAGACCTGCTTTCCAACGAGGACGCCTGCGACGATTCCTTCAAGAAGAGCTCGCTGATCGTCAACAACCATGAAGGGGAAGGGAAAGAGTGTGATGTGGAAGAAGGGGGCTCTGATGGCGAGGAGGAGGAACGCCCGGCCTGGAACAGCAAGCTCCAATACATCCTGGCCCAGGTTGGCTTCTCTGTAGGCCTGGGCAACGTCTGGAGGTTCCCCTACCTGTGTCAGAAGAACGGAGGGGGTGAGTTACCGTCAGCAGTCCTCACTTGAAGTTTCACTGTGGGCATTTCAGCTGACAACCACGTACACAGTAATTGTTGTAAATTTCATTGAACTGCGTTAATATATTATGAAATTTATGAATGAATCAATCAAAATTTCAAATAATCTATGAAGGATTTTCTTCACAATTATACATAACTGTGCACACGAGTTAAAGGACCATTCTAGGTATTACAACGTGGGTCTTATTTTCATAGTTCTGGCTTATCATTTCTATCAGTTACGATAACATATTAGGCTACTCACCAAAGTAATTGCTGAAATTGGGAAATGCAACAACATCTCTACAACAAAGTCCAACGGGGCAGGAAACACAAGCATCAAGATGATGAGACAGGTTGTAAATAAGACAACAGATTGGCCACATTTTATTTTGGAGGCTGAACTGAATGTGAGCGCACCTGAAATGTCGGTAATAATGCCTTATTGCACAGGAAAACCGTGCCTGAAGAGTAGGTCAAAGTTGCACCTGGAAGATTGTCTCTAAACTGTGATGAATATTTAGAACTAACAGTTTGGGTAATAACTGTACCTGTTCGCCTTTGTTTTCTCCTCCAAATAAGCATCAGTAACCTGGAGTTTTGTCTAAAACTTGTCAGACCATGTGACTTCTCGGGTTTCTTGCCCTCTCTGCGGTTAATTCGGTGAGTACAATGTTATTACCAATAAAAACGATGGCCAAAACTACGAAAATAAGATTCAAGTTGTAACTAACAGGAAGAATCCCTTTAAAGTGAGTACAGCAGTCGAATAGACTTCAGTTACTAAATCAGCAACATTAGACTGAACCTGCAGTAACCCAGCAAGTATTTCACATAGACTGACGTGCAGACAAAATGTCATAAGATGACACTAGGGCATCAGGATCTCATGGGTGGGAGCTGGGATGAAACAGAAAGAAAGAAGTGCAAAAAAGACTACTATACTTCTACTATCTGAGAGTGCAGAGACCCAAGTGTGTGGGTTGTGTATGTTATTGCAGAGGACAACGGAGGACAAAAACAATATTGATGTGATTCACTTCTTTGGCCTTGTGGAGGAATAGAGCCAGACTGCGTCACTGTTTTCTTATATGTATATTAACAACACAATGGAGTGGGATTTCTAGACTCTCAGATACCAGAATTACAGTCTTCTTCTTTTTACTTTTTTCAGTTTTGACAACAGCTTGTATGTGGGTCCCAATTTCACAAAATGATCATGTAGCTTTTATTATGACACTGTATTTATACTGTATGCGGGCACAGAGCCCTGTATCAATATCTATTCAATGTTAAAGTGAATGTATGTGTCTAAAAAGTGCTATGTTAAGAAATACTAATGCAAGAAAGATCAGCCAAACTCCTCCAAAAAGTCCAAATTTATCATCAGGCTACAACTCTTACATATCTAGAATCAACATGCACCAAACAGATGCACGTATTGTATAATGTGCATTGTGTTCAGTACTCCCTGTGTGATTTTAAGTGTGTGTGTGTGGAAGAAAGATGGAGAGACCTTCCTTTTTTGTGCTCGTCTGGCAAAATCAGACTGCTCAGTGACCTTCAGGATCGACATGAGAGTCATGTGACCACCTGTGTCCAACATGCAGGAAATAAGTGTCAACCCTGCTGCAATCAAAACTACATTTCCCACAATGCCCTGAAATGAGCGCATGCCCTCTCCCCACATAGTGCTACTATGAATGAGGACTCACTGCAGGGTTTATACGCGTGTGTGTGTGTGTGGGGAAGGTGATAAGGTGTTGCACTTCCCACCTGGAGATTATGTAAAGCCACTGACTGCTTCAAGAAAGCTGATTAAATGAAACCGTCTCAGACAGGTTGTCCAAGTCAAGTTAATATGAGTACAACGTGTATGTGGGCTTTACTCAACCACAACAGCAACAGTTCCTGTTATAGTCCAACTCTCTAAAAACACAAGGAAAAATCCACAAAGTCCCCGCAGCATGTAAGGAAAACAATGGGAGAAACCTTGGTAAAGAAAATCTGCCTTCTCTTGACTTCTTTATTACATATTATATTATTATCATAGTATAATCACAAGTTCAGGAATATGTATAGTATGTGGTATGCAGTAGGGCTGGACTATAATAATGTTATCATTTATTGACACTTCAGTGGTATATTGTGATCACATGATCATATTGTGATACACATTTGAAGAGTTTTGTCTATTGTAAAGCGTAACAGTGAAACACAGTTCACTGCAATGAACATCAATTTGATTATTTTATGTGATTTTGCATAGATTTGCTCAATGTCAAATTCAATATCAACTCAGTTCCCAGGTAAAGTGTGTGTGTGTGCAGTTTGGTACTACAGCAGCTCTGTGTGTGTGTGTGTGTGTGTGTACCCATACAGTGAATCATGTTCTTATGAGTGTGTTCACTTACATCATTTGCGTAAGATCCATCTGTTAGTATCTGGTGTGTGTGTGTGTGCAGGAGGGTAGGTAGAGCTCAAATGTTTCAGGTCTGTTTTAAACAGCTCTGCTCACCCTGCTGTGTTCAACTGTAATTAGATTAAAATGGGGCAAGTGTGTGTGTATGCCATGTCAATGCCTTTCATCTTCTTACTATATATTTCCTTATACGGCTGTGTGGTGAGTACAGAGGGACCCTTTGTGCTCTGAGTGCTGCAGTGAATCCAATATTTTCTCGTTCCGTCTATAAAATTTCAGAAAGTAGTAAAAAAAATAGCCCAAAGTGACATCATATTCAAATTGCTTGTTTTATCCGACCAACCATGCAAAACTCAATGATATTCAGATCACTTTCATACTGCATATGACAAAGAAAAACATCAAATCTTCACATTTGAGAAGTGCCCCTCTTTGTGGCCTAAATGCCCCCCTGGTTAGTTCACATTTTGCTCTGGTGTCACCTTAGGACAAAAAATTAACCCTAAAGTCGCAAGCTGAAGAAATTTCGCTTCTTTCATTTTTCAGCCCTGCCATTTAGAGTTTATTCCAAACAATGGCAGTGCATACATTATAATGTTTAACACACATGTGCCTACTGTCAACGCCTGAGCCTGCATCTGGAACTTCCCGGCAACACTTTCAAGCCAAAACCAGCTGTGCCAATTTGTTTTTCAGAAACAGAGATAGTGTATAGCTCTAACACATCTGGTCAGAAACCTCTTACCGTCATCTTGTGTTTTGTTTCTCGGTTAATTTCTCCTCCATTCAATGATAAATTAACTCAAATACTATTTAAGGTTGTGTTGATATGATAATCATTCCTTGTTGCTTATATGCAAATTATCCATACCCTTGTCACTGTGCAAGTGCTGCTGCCAGAAAAACACTGAAAAATGACTAGACTGGTTAAACCAGCTTTCCCCTCCACGTAGTGTAAGTGAAGAGAATTGGGAAACTATTTTAAGAAAAGATGAAATGCACTCTTATCTCAAAGTGCCATCAAAGTGTTCGAATGTCCAAGGGAAACTGTCGAGGGTTTTTAAAGACAATGGAAACCAGAGGGGTTTTTGATGCTGACTGATGTCAAAGCCTCTTCCCAGACTGAACGGTGTACTCACTGAACCAGAATTAGATGTTTTAATATTAGAAACCATACACAAACACACACACGCTTTAAACAACAGATAGACAGACACAGACACACACACACGCACTCATTTACTTCCTGTCTGTGACCACTCCCATCTAAGCCAAACCTGGGAGGGACAGCAGGACTCAGGAAAGGATAAGACCAAACGTCCTGCCAGATGAAACAATAAATGCTGTTGAAACAGGGATGAAACTAATCTTGAAAACTATACACCTATGATGGAAGATTTTATGCGGTCATACATTACTCATAGCAAACATTGAAGTACCCGCCAATGTTAACGTTTGATGTTGTGGTTTAGCCCGTGAGAGGAGGAAAAAAGGTCACAAAAGGGGATTTTCAGATAATCTTCATCACTGTTGTTGGACCACAAGTACCATTTCAAACGGTGTGTTTTCATGAGAGGATTGGCTGGGTTTTTCCATCAGTGGCCATGCATTTTTAAAATGATGCAATGGTTTCTAACAGATTTCCGTGGTTGTGGGCACACACACAGGAACTTTCATTTCATGTGAGGAAAAGAAACCCCGCCTCCCCTACTGCATCGTGCATTCCTTGCATTGCCCCACATGTAACAGGAAAATAAAAAGCACATTATTTTAAAATGTGCTGCCACTGAACACATCTAACCACCGCCCATTTCTTCCAGACAAAGAGTTGTATGTTCTCGTCCAACTATCATGTGCCCGGCAGTCTTACCACTCACGAGTACTCTGCCACAAGAGATGTGCCCCCCTGTATTTTATTGCACCGTCCTATTACAGCGTGTCTTAATGTTAGTCATTCGCCCTGAAACCTTAATTCTAGAGAGGAATGCTATCTTTGCAATGTGCCTCAAAGTAATCCTACTGTAATTTAGGTAATTTTAGACTTCAGTATCTTTCCTGGTTTTCAGAATTATTTGATTGCACCACACACCCTGGGGGATGTATTAGGTGGAGACTCACAGATGCAGCTCAGCATATGTGTATAGTAATTTGTGTGTGTGTGTGTGTGTGTTAGGGAGATAATGAGACTGATACTGACAGATACTTAAAGAGGTTGCTGTGTGTTTTTATGTGCTTTTAGGCAAATGTGTCACCATCAGGGGGGCATCATGTAGAAGTATAGTTAAAGTTTAGGAGGCTGCTGTGTTTGTGTGTATGAATTGTAACAGAGAGAGAGAGAAACCATGTGCTTGTTCTGCTTTCAGGAAGTGAAATGTCACCTTACATTTATCTGATGACATAGTTTCCCTTGCTTGTGTGTGCTTCATCTAACTTGCTGTCTGTGTTGTTTTTGACTGGCAGGAGCGTACCTGGTGCCCTATCTCATCCTGCTCATACTGATTGGCATCCCGCTGTTCTTCCTTGAGCTCGCTGTGGGACAGCGGATCCGCAGGGGCAGCATCGGGGTGTGGAACTACATCAGCCCTCGGCTGGGGGGCATTGGCTTCGCCAGCTGTGTGGTGAGTCTGACACATGGGGCCAAAAGTGAAAGTGTAATACACGTATGAAGATTTGGCAACAGCATCGTAAGAGCAAAATTTAAAAATAAACGGTTTCATTACATAATGTTTTGAGAATATATCTATCATGAAAAACATTTGAGACTTTGTGCCTATGATGGAAGAAAATTGAAGAAAAATTTAAAATTAATAATAAACCTGAAACCATCTCTGGTGTCTCATTAATCTTTCTTGAATAAAATGATCTTGACTACAGAATGATGTAGTTTATGCTTCCAGCAGCAGCACTTGCTCTTTGTTTGTATAAAGAAATACCTTTTAAAAAAACTGCACAAGTACCACTTTGAGTAACACAAAGTGCAAAAAGGGAAGAGAAATTCCTTTTAGTATTCAAGGGTTTTTTTGTGCCACAGAAAATAAATTGTCCTTTTGTAACTGTTTGGTTTTGTTAACTCGCCTTTGTTAACTCGCCTCTCTTGCCTGTAGGTGTGCTTCTTCGTGGCTCTCTACTACAATGTCATCATCAGCTGGAGTCTCTTCTACTTCTCCCAGTCCTTCCAGCAGCCTCTGCCGTGGCATGAGTGTCCACTCGTCAAGAACAAGACCAATACATGTAAGACACAATCAGGCATATTAAGACCAGATTCACTGGCCAATACATTGGCATCATCTACAGTCTAACTTTTAACTCCTTTTTAGAAGGTTTCTTAACTACAGTTGATTTTAAGAAAGAGGTACATGACAAGTCTGAGCTGTAACTTGAACCGTTTTGTCTCTAGATGTGGTGCCGGAGTGTGAGAAGAGCTCGGCCACCACCTACTACTGGTACCGCGAGGCCCTGGACATCTCCAACAGCATCTCTGAGGGTGGAGGACTCAACTGGAAGATGACCGTGTGCCTGCTGATTGCCTGGTCCATAGTTTGCCTCGCCATGATCAAGGGAATCCAGTCTTCTGGGAAGGTAAGGAGGATTTGGTTCTCTGTTAGCATTTGTAGTTTTTTTGATAGTTTCCGCGGCTCTTGTTCACGCACCACTTTAGGTTTCCACTAGCTAAAATAGATGGAGAAAAGATATTTTAACAAGTAAGGAATGAGGCAGAAGAGGAGACAGTTTGTGACAGCAAGAGAGGAAGAGAGCAGAGGAAATGGCTTACTACAGCTGCC
Source organism: Macquaria australasica (assembly GCA_005408345.1). Lineage (NCBI taxonomy): Eukaryota > Metazoa > Chordata > Actinopteri > Centrarchiformes > Percichthyidae > Macquaria > Macquaria australasica. Next base: position 119,950 of record SEMN01000125.1, read on the forward strand.
CTGCAATCCTGGCAGCTTGGCCTAGATAACTACTCAAATATAACTCTTGTACCCTGGAAAATGGGGAACAGTGACGGAAACAAAAGGCCATTTCCTGCAAGTGTTTTGGAAAATCCTCTCACATAATTAGCTCACTTTAAGGTAGAGGCTGATAGAGTACAAACTGCATTGATGCCTAGTCTGAAGACACTGCTGAGTGACTACTGTAATGTGACTTGACAAATTCTTTTAATGATACCGTCTCAGATATGACCCTGAGAGCTCATGTGATCTTGTGTGGGATTTCTGGCTCCGCTTACTTTAGCTTAGTTTAGCGAAGCTGACAGTAGCGTGACTAGCATCCGGAAGGATTAGCCCACTGGCTAAAGGTTGGCGTTTGCTTGCAAACTCACCCCGCTCCTCCTCTCTTTTTACAGGTGATCTTTATCATTCCACACTTTCTCATATCATATGACAGGCATTAGCCGGAGTACTTCCAAGGTCACAGTCAAGCTTGCCATAATTGGGAAAATGGTCGCACTTTTTAATCTTCCCACAATAAGCTTCGATGGGGAAGTCATTTGATTTTGGTATTATCCCCACTTCTTATCTCGGGTCTGAGCTGGGTTATAACAAAGTGTGGGGTCGAAATTAATACAGTATATTTCAGTGATCACTGCAGTACAGTAGGGTCTTACAGAATCCCAATGAAGTGAGTCTTTGTAATAGTGTCAAAATCATGGAGAATTAACACCCAACTCTGCAGTGTTTTAGCCTCGTTTAGCTCATTATTTTGGTTTTACAGCACATTTACTGTATGGTTCAGTCTTGGCTGCATTCATCAACTGCTGTAGGCAGCTGTTTCTAACAGAAAAGCTCTGACAAACCCGCCGTATGCAACCTGCCCAGTACCAAACAGTAGAGACTACCTGGTGCAGAAAGTGGAACATCTAGCAGCTAAAGACCCAGATATTTTTCTCAGGAGATGGTGGAGACCAAACCGGAGCTGAAAAGAGAATAAATTTAACTAACATTTATCAGGATGCTAATGATGCCTGTGTCTGTTGGAAGTAAAGTTGGCAGTTGTTTGCTAACTTAAAGTTAACAATAACTGCTTTTTAAGCCAGTGAAATGTGGTGGTTCTGCCAGCTTGTTTTGATGTTTTCTTGCCCCCTACTGGCCAAATAAAAAAATGCTGCTTTTAGGATATGGTCTTCAGGTTATTAAACATTGGGTCAAACAACATTTTAGGTGAAAAGTATCGAGTTTCACCTTTGCAGAAAGTAATGTAGTAGTATGTACAGCCTTATTATTAGACTGTCACTATAGTTTTTCGTACTGGAGTGGGACACATGGCGGTCAACAGCTAAATGAGTTTTCCCACCTTTGATCCAGACATTGTCCTTAGCTCAGGCCTTATCCCAACAGCTGTCTGCTGTTTGCTTGGCTCCACTGAGCCCCCGTCTTTTTGCGCCGCATTCACCACAACAGCCGTAGACAAAACAAGATGGATGCCTTCAACAACATTGGTGCTTTAATCTTGGCCTGTGCCAGGGTGGTTTCGCAGTCCTAGACAGTCTCATGTCCCCTCTCTGCCACAGCCTGCTGCCTGGCAAGAAATGTCCCTGATAACCACGATCATTGTCACAATCCCTATCACGACTGCCGCTCTATCAGAGGGGTTGTATTAGCATAAATGATCAAGTCCTTTCACTGCCATCATGAAAATAAAATGAATTGCTAAAACTAAGATATAGATATTGGGTCGTTACGAAAAGATATAACCCATAATTTTTGTGAACAGCCAAACAGAACCACCCAAGCTACTGCTTAGTTGTACAGTTTGAGCCAGATGGTCGTCCTCCAACTACCTGGTGTGTCTGGATGGCCTTTTGAGTTGGCCAGAGTAGAAATGGGCATGAACTTTCCCTCAAAGGGGCCAGCTCGAAGTGTCTTTTGAAGTTTAATCAGCGCTGTGTGGTACAAAAGAATATTAATGCCCTCTCCACCCATGTTCACAAAAGCCTTTTCCAAGGAATATCCCTACTGCGATCTGCAGTTCTCTCCCATTCGTGTGTGTGGGTGGGCGTGAAAGGGATCAGACCATTTTGGTTACCATGGTTATACGCGCTCTTTTGGCTTGGCTTGATTGTCAAGAGAGTGGCACAAAAAATGAAGGGGCATTAATGGCTTATTATGGGGGAGAGAAGGTGCTTGTCGTGGATTTGGTAAAATAACCTTTAGATTACTGACACATTGCGTATGAAGAATGTAAACGGTTACATGTCTGTCTGTCATCATGGGAAAACTAACATTTTGTATCATTTTATGAAGATAAGAGTCCAGTTTTCGGAACATGACCTTTGCAAGAAGCACATGCTATCTGCCGTGACACATAATCTTTCATAATAAAAGTCCCTTTTATTGATAGAACATAAGACTGAGGTTACAAGGGAGCAGATATCTGCTTATTGCACAAAATAGCAGCCTATTTGGCTTAATGCTGACCAAGGCCACGACTGTGTTCTTAAACGAGAGCTCAATGCTGGGAGGTTTAATCAGAAAAGGGTTGACAAGAGCTGCAGCTGAGAAAAGTAAAAAACTACGCAAAGAAATGTATTTCACTTATGACATTTGACTTTTTAATCTAGGGATATATGTTGGTTTTAAGTTACATATGGTGTCTAGTTCCTTGAGGAAAAAATGTATTTCAAAGATGTGATGTACTATTTCACAATTAACATGAAACCAACTTTGTATCTGTGCTGTTGTCAAGAAACCAAACTCGAAAATTTCTTTTTTTTATAATGAAAGGAAGAACAACTTAACAGTGGTCACTACACAACAGAACGACATCCTGTGGAGGTATAGCCTGTTTAGGTTTCAAAAACTGTACATTGCCAGAGAACAAAGCTAGGGGACATACATCTATGAGTATTACAAAGAATCACAGATTAGAAACTAGTCTTTTTCTGCCTCCAAGCACTGGGAGAAAATCTTTAAACTTCCTTGACTGAACTTTCAAATACATGAATGAATCCTGCTTTAGGGTGAAATATCCCTTTCCCCCCTAAGACACAAATTACACTCTCCTTCAGAGCTGCATATGGACCACCATGTAGGCTCAATGTCTCTGAATCACTAGCTTTGCTTATGACTCAACCCCAAACCATCTCCCAGTGCCTGCACCCACACCCCGCTGCCAGTCTTGTAAACAGACGTGTCACCGGGTAGTGGCTAAGTCAGGCCTCTCCGTCTTTAAGTATCACCTAGTCTTCACAGAGAAGGAGGAAAAAAAAAAGACAAGAGGCCCCCTGTCTCATTAGCGCCATAATTGCACAAAGGGTCTTGCACAGGCTCAGCAGCTACCAGTTCTGGCCTGGGACCCTGCTGATAGTGGTTACACAACTTTCATGGTGCATTAAGACATCAAGTTTGAAAATGTATTGTCATTGTCAAAGTTACACAAAAGAAAAGGTTAAAAATGTGTCCTACACTCGTCTCTCTGCCGCAAACCAAGATCCTTGACTAGGACATATGAGGGGGAAAAAAGGACAATGTAAAAAATCATTATCACCTTTTATGAAATGGCATCAACATAAGCCAGAACTGCTCAGGTTTCAGTCTCTTTTCTGCACAATTTGATTCCTGTCAAATTATCATGACTAACACTGCATAGAGAGTCAGGCAGTAAGATCACACTTCATTTATTTTTAGTTTTCTAAAGACACACAGACTCATAGCCAAGATTATTGAATGCTAGAAACTGACGATAAGCGCCACTAAACGAGACATAATGTACATCAAAAGTCTGTGCTAGACTGGGTAAAACATCACCTGATTTATCTTTAAACTAGGTCATTGGCATCAACAAAAAAATGAATTTAAATGCAGCTTAGTTTGAGTTTTAGCATCTTGTGATCGACAGAAACACATTTGTCCTTATTGCTTAAGTTTCACCTAAGTTTCAATTACTGCTAATTATGCATCATTTGCTCCTGATAGTTGCATGTCTTCCAAGACACCGTGTGCCACACTCAGAGGAGAGAAAAGACATTTTAAAAATGTGCAGAGTGACATTGTTAAAGTACATGCAGACTGCAATAGTTTGGTGCTGTTTAGCAGGATGTGTTGTTTGCTTGCAGGTGATGTACTTCAGCTCCCTGTTCCCGTACGTGGTGTTGATTTGCTTCCTGGTTCGGGCTCTGCTCCTGAAGGGCTCCTTGGACGGGATTCGACACATGTTCACACCCAAGGTACAGTATGTAGATATCTTGTTTTGTCCGACCAGCAGTCCAAAACCTAAAGATATTCAGTTTACTATCAATTATGAAAAAGAAAAGTGGCAAATCCTCAGTGGAAGTTTGTCTTTTTTGCTTGAGAAATGACTAAAATGAAAAGTGGATTATCAAAATACTTGCCAATTTATTTTCTGTCGATTGACTAATCGGTTAATCGTCTCAGCTCTACTTGACTGAGCTTGGTTAGAAATGTAGAAATACTGCTGTTATTTCCTATAATTAATTAAAATATTCCCTACTGAACATTAGGAGTGGACATCAAGGCTCAACCAGCCACTGTTAAATTAAATCCACTCACTGTTTGAAAAAAAAAGTGGTCCGTACTCAAACATTAAATCTGCACTGCAATTGGCTGGCTCCTCTGCAGCAACAGGCCAATGGCACGTCAGGCTGTGGAATCATGTCACTATGGAAACAGGAGTTACTGAGGCTTTATGTAACCAACCAGCCGAAGACGCTCATTCACAGCAGCGTCTGTCCGTCTGTCTCGTGTGTCTGCTCGGTCTCGTTGGCTGACATCTTACGACTTCAAACGTATCGCTCTGCCACCATCTTCCATGTACCTGCAGACATCAAAGTCCTGCTGCGTGTGTGTTCTGCTTTGTCTGCTTTTGAGACCCTTGTAACAGAAAACTACCACGTGGAAACTGTCAAGATGCCAGCCGTCATTTGGCAAGATAAGACATGGGAGAGTCTGCAAAATACAAACAGAAATAAATGTTTATATGTTTGTTTAAAAGAAGATAATGGATTGTCGATGGATATGCCTCTTTAAAGCGACTTAGTAGACATATACTAATGAGGATTATTGGACCAAAATCTCAACTTTTAAACTTTCAGTATTAACTTTATTGTCCCCACAGCAAATTTATTTCTTGCAGTCAAGTGAAGCACAGACCACACACAGACTTGAGCGTAAAGTCTAATAAAATACATAAAGCATGTAACAAAATATGTAAAATGTATGTTAAAACCCCCCACACTAGCTCAAATAAAGCATCAGTGACAGCATAACATGAAGCCGATGATGCCATAATTTACATGCCTTTACAACTATATTAATGTGTAGGGCTGCATATATGAGTCATTTACATTGTCAGTTTTTTGTTTTATATTAAAATGTCAGAAAATGGCATCACAGTCCGACCAAATGTCTAAAACCTAAAAATAATCAATTCACAATGATAAAATAGCAGCAACAAAAAACAACCTATGTATGGCAAAATCATTTCAAATCAAGGTCCACTTACTTGCTTTTTCAACAAAATAAGCGACTGGAAGTGGCCTACGTGTCTTCATGTGACCTTCATAAGTGTGGCACATTGGTCAAGTAATGCAACGGCAAATCACATCAAGCAGCAAATGTTTGGCACTTTAGCTTGATAAATAACTTAATTTAAACTCATTTAAAATAACTACATTTTTTAAATTGTTCAACTAAACACTTGTCTATACATACATACATTTTCCTTTCCCTTTAAGGCACTTTGTAACCTTGTTCAGAAAAGTGCTTAAATAAAGTTGATTACATATGACACTACCATCCATTTTTTTCATAATGACCTCTGCATTGAAGTGCATTTTGCTGCTTAGACATATTATAATTTTGCTTTCCTCAGCTATACATAGATACCAAGTCCTGAAAAAAAAATGTTTGTAATTATTCTGTGCATATAAGATACAAAAAATATCATCCTTTGGGACTTTAGGCCACCTTTTAATTAAAGAATCCCTTGTTCATTTTATCATATTTGGTCATGTGGTATAGTGTTTACAGCATTTAGTCAGTGTGGTAAAACATGTGTGATCTTGCTTTCAATAAATTCCTGACTGTGTTACCAAACTTAGCCAAATCTGCCTGTGCTGTGTTTGCAGTTGGAGATCATGTTGGAGGCCAAGGTGTGGCGAGAGGCGGCCACGCAGGTCTTCTTCGCCCTGGGCCTCGGCTTCGGCGGCGTCATCGCCTTCTCCAGCTACAACAAGCGGGACAACAACTGCCACTTCGACGCCGTCTTGGTGTCTTTTATCAATTTCTTCACCTCCGTGCTGGCCACCCTGGTGGTGTTTGCAGTACTGGGCTTCAAAGCCAACATAATGAGCAGCAAATGTGTCGAACTGTGAGTACAAGCTTCCTCTTGCATTTAGATATTTATAGACCGCGCTTCAAAGAGCTCAATCTAGTAGTTCAGGTGTGAATGTGGCTAACAGTCAAATGGTGATTGAGACTCTTTGAAGTGGCTCTGTAGTATTTTTAGTCTTTAGACGTTGAACAAGCAGAGAAGGAAACAGTTTGGGAGAACAAATCTTGTAGAATGTGGTTTAGACAACTTACCAGTGTCTGAATGTGTTGTCTCTAAACGATTTTAAAGTATGAAGTTCAATTGACATTGCTAAACCCCGCCTGTTCTGCTGAGGAGCACATCATTAAATAACACGGTTACATATAATTTGTAGGGTTAAGTAGACAAAAAAAGCTTAATTAGCTTGCTAGCTACAGCTGATAACATCCACTAGCAACAGGTGTCTTACCTGCCAGCAGTCAGTGGATGTCGGCTTGAAATGAGGAGCCTGCTTTTGCCTACATCTGGCTGAAATCATGGACGCATTCGTTTTAAAAGTGACTGAGAATTTCAAGTGGTAAATCTGCCACACATATGGATGGAGCTTAATGGAAAGCTTGACAAGGTAGCAACAGAGAGGCAGGGCTTGGCAAACAACGCATTTCCTAACCACAACTTGTGTCTTGTGATCATTTAACTATCAATAATTTCTGCCTGTGTTTTTTTTTTTTTTTTAGGAACACCAACAAGATTGTGGCGTTGTTGAGTAATGGCACGGAAGGAAACCTGATGCCCCACATCAACCTCACTCAGGTCCGTCAGGTCAGTGCCGAGGACTACCATAAGATGATAGAGATCATCAAAAATGTGAAGGGGGACGAGTACAAGGGACTGGGACTGGAATCCTGCAGCATTGAAGACGAGCTCAATAAGGTAAATGGGAAAAATGGCAAGTCTTAACACATGTACAAGTAATCATTTAACGTGTTACCTCTTTACTTACATGAAAATGGTAAAACGTTAGCACCTGGGGGGGGGCACAACAAAAACATTGGCATGACCACTATTATTGGCCGATTTTAGCTTAGGTTGAAGTGTTAATATGTAGTACAAAATCACACTAGTCAGGACCCTAAAGAGAAACATTTTATCATTGCCTAACACTGTAAATTCCCAAAGGAGTTGGAATTCCTGGTAATTAAAATGGCTGATGTGGTAAATTCAATATCATGTACTTTTCCACAGCGTCAAAGACATAGTTTTTGTAAATATATTTATTTGCTTTAGATTGATGCACTCTAATATCTGTACTGTAAATATGCAGCCAGTTAGCTTAGCTTACTGTAGCTTAGCACAAAGACTGGGAACTGGGGGAAACGGCTAACCTGGCTCTGCCCGAAAACTGACTAATGAACACGTTATATCTCATTCGTTTATGCTGTACGAAAACGACACGTTGTGGTTATACAGACTACTTCCTGCTGTCTTGTTGTCACCATAAGCTAATCAGCTGGTTCATATTTACTGCAGAGGCATTCAAGTGGTATTGATCTTCTCATCCAACTCTCAGCGAATAAGCGAATAATATTTCCTAAAATGTTGAACTATTCCTTTTACTCCATCAGTACAACAACATACTCCTGCCACAAATGAGAGTGTTGACTTTTCATTATACTTACAAACCAGAGGAAAGGCTCATTAGGTCCCTAAAAGTCAGCTATGTCAAATAAAGGCTGGGAAACATTTATAATTTAAATTCTGATTTTTGACCTCCTCTTCTTCTCTCCCCCTAACAGGCGGTCCAAGGCACAGGCTTGGCCTTCATTGCCTTCACAGAGGCCATGACCCACTTCCCAGCCTCGCCCTTCTGGTCCGTCATGTTCTTCCTCATGCTGGTTAACCTCGGCCTGGGCAGCATGTTCGGCACCATTGAGGGCATCCTCACTCCGCTGATAGACACTTTCAAAGTCCGCAAGGAATTTCTTACAGGTTAGAGAGGCCGCTAACTAACTCTCCTTTATATGATGATCAAATATACGCGTTCTTTTTAAAATGGTGAAGCATTTTACTGTTTTTTATACTTAGATAAAGTCAAACAAACAGCTTTTTGTGTCCTAGCCAGCAATTTGAAGGTATTTTGTAGAGTTCTGTAAAGGAATTGTGATCCTACATGTATGGGTCGTGCAGGTCCCAACAAAAGCTGTGGTTGATACATGGAGGCGGTAACGGGAGGAAATCTTGCAAAAGTGAGCAGATGCACGATTGCAAAAAGTCCCGTGGTGACTTCTTTTGTGTTGAATGGTGAGGTTAGCTTAGTTTAGCTTAATCCCTGGATGTCTATGGAATCTGATGCAACTCAAATAGGAAGAGAGACTCTGGTTGAGTTGTCTAATAATAATTTACATATTTTCAGGTTTATACATTTTCAAATTAACAAAGAACTTGCATCACAGTACATTAAACTTCCAATCCATTTCCAGCACTGCCATGGCAAATGAATACCAAAAGAAAGAGTTTGTTTTTTACAGAGAAATGTATATATTGTAATGTTACGCCACTACAAATGTGGATTGAGTATCTATTTTTGCGAGCAGCTGCTACTTGATTTCATAGACATCCATAAACTAAAGCTAAGACAGTCTAACTTAGCATTCAACTTTATGCTGCATTCGGAGACAAAAAAAGGAATAAAAGCCCCCAAAAGTACCCAAAATGTAGTTATTCCCAGGACTGGATTGAAATAAATATTTCAGGAAGTGATTACAGAAAAGCTCCACCAGAAGCAGCAACACAACAGGTTTGATTAATGATTCTCGTGGCTCAGTGGCTGCTACACACTACAGTGAACAGATGTGGGCCATCCCGCTGGTCATTTGACTCAAGTGGCTTTTAAATGGGTCCCGCTCTACTTAAACATACTCCATTTTAGCTCAGTTTATCTCCACTCCTCCACTTATTTGAGTTTGGCTGGGGGAATAATGACAATAATTCATAGCACACTAAAACAAAAAGTCATAAAGATGTATAGCAAAGCCTTTCTTGTTGTTGGAACAATAACAGTCCCTCTTTATCTAATGTGAACCTTTTAGAGTGACATGTATTATAACATACCTGCTCCTCTCCTGCAGTGGGATGCTGCGTGTTGGCGTTCTCCATTGGCCTCCTGTTTGTTCAGCGCTCAGGGAACTACTTTGTGGCCATGTTCGACGACTACTCGGCTACTTTGCCTCTGCTCATAGTGGTCGTACTGGAGAACGTGGCAATCGCCTGGTTCTACGGGATTGATAAGTGAGTACACAACATCATCATCTGCATATTGTCTAAACTTTTTAGGAATTACTCATCACTTATAACGTGTAAAAAAATAAGTAGATCATACCTCACACGTGCAGAATATAAACTTTTAATTGCTATTTAGTTATTAAACTAATGAGAAAAAAATCTATTATATCAAATCAAGTTTATAAGTAAGTGGAATATTGTGTCGAATAAAACCTTTTATAGTTTGAGATATATTTTCATTATTTTGAAAAAGAATAAAAAAACTGTAGCCACAACAATTGCATTCTGCATTTTTGCCAGCTTTGTAAAATATTTTTGTCAAACATTAAAACCTACAACTATATATTAATACATGTATATTTTTACACAAAGTTGATTTTTACGAAATAATAGATATAGCTGTATTTCTGCCTGGTATAAAGACAAACTTAGCCATAAAAGGTTACAGTCTTTCCCACTTATTTATACGTGCTGTGAGTAATTTCTATTAGAACAAGCTGTAATTGAAAGTTGTGACTTTAGGTGATTAACACAAATCCTTTGGCTGCCAAATGCCGCTATTTCTGAAGACCACTATTTTTGGAGCCACTGAATAGGGATATTGTCTGAATGAAACAATTTAAAAGGAGCCATAAAAGCACCACATAAACAGCCTATAAAGGCCATCAGGTTTATAAAGCAGAAATGTGAAACTATTGTGAGTTCTTCACTACAAACATCTGATCTCACCTCCTGCTGCGTCGCTCTGTTTTCGCCCCCTCTCTCAGATTCTTTGAAGACCTGAAGGACATGCTGGGCTTCACGCCGTACCGCTTCTACTACTACATGTGGAAGTACATCACGCCCATCCTGCTGCTGGTCCTCTTGTGCTCCAGCTTCATCCAGCTGATCATGACGCCGCCCAGCTACAGTGCCTGGATACAGGAAGAGGTGAGTCAATGTCTCCGCTTCGTCTCTCCCGGGACCAGGGATCAATGGGGGCGGAAGTGCTCCCACTTGTTAAAAACCTGGAACAAGTAAAAAGCAAATTAAAGGGTTCAAAGTAAATGAGGCGGTAGCTAAAAACGAGGACAGAAAGGAAAAGTTTTCACTGATAAACACATGTTCAGGCGTCTTTTAACCCTCTGACAATCAACAGGATGTGCAGTCTACCACGGAGACATTCAAGCACCTGTTTGATCACAAGGCCAAATGGGACAAAGTGTCCCTGCATGTACTCCTTAATTTGTCCAGTGAGACTAGCACTAGCACTTCCCAGCTCACCAAAGCAGCTAATTAGGTTCACTTGCAGTCAAACTAAGCCTCACTTTGAGATGGATTTACCTTACCTGAGTGAACACAATGACTGGTCATCGTTTTTTCTTAAAATGCATAAAAATGCCCTTCAAGATGCCATTTCCCAGTAAGCCCAGTAACAGTCTACAGTAACCCAAAGATATTCAACTTACAATGATACAAATACAGAGAAAAGCTGAAACAAGTGAATGTTTGGCATTTTTACTCGATATATTAATTTTCTGTTGATTGATCAATAACAACTAATCACATCATATATGAACACAATTGTTTTTCATTTTTATAGCAGTATTTTATAACCGAGGCCTGATAGAGACTACTTCTGCTAAAATCATTTTAAAAAATGAAGACTTACGAAATAAAATATTAGCAGGGTTCGTACAGTCTTGAAAGTTTGGAAAATGCTTAATTTGATGCTTTTTTCCCCCGAGTTTAGGAATATGCTTGAATTCGAATATGCTCTTTGAAAAATGCTTGATTTTCAACATAATCTGGTGTTTCATCATCTACACAATCACTCATGTAAACCAAAAATGTTTTAATATTTAAAATTTATAAATTTAAAATTTGGCATTTATAGGACCAATTTAGATGTGATGATAAAGGCTTCGCTAGTCTGGAAATCTTTGGTTTAGAAACCTTGAAAGTGCTTGAATTTTACTTTTACGTTTTTGAACCCTGCATTAGGGAAAAGAGCAGAGGTGCCGTTTTACTCAGTAAATTCCATATATTTAATGAGTGTGGCTGTTTAGGCCGTCATCTACTGAATAAATTGATCAGGAGATGAGGTGTGTCACAACCTGGGAGGCTTACCACCTCTGCTAAACAATTTCTTAAGGAGCACCCTGATATTGGTGTTCCTGTCATTTAAACTCAAAATTATCAGGACTGGAGAATTCAAACATGACAGTTCAACATTTGACACCAGTTACTAACTTGCTGTTTTTTTTCCCCGTGTCTGTCCTCATCAGGCCAAAGAGCAGACCATGTACTTCCCTCCATGGGGCATCGTAGTCTGCATCTCTCTGGTGGTCATGGCCATCATGCCCGTGCCGGTGGTCTTCGCCCTGCGCTACTTCAACATCATCGACGATAACACCAGCGGCCTTTCCACCGTCTCCTACAAAAAGGGCCGCATCATCAAGGAGAGCGCCCAGCCGGGAGAGGATGACGACACCAGCCTGATCCAAGGCAAGTCGCCCAGCGAGGTGCCCTCGCCGATGCCCGGCAACAGCATCTACCGCAAGCAGAGCGGCAGTGGCGGCCCTGATGCGGACACCGCACCCAACGGCCGTTATGGTATTGGTTACTTGATGGCCGATATGCCGGACATGCCCGAGTCGGACTTATAGACTGACTATAGAGTAAGCCCTTCCCGGCCATACCAGCTGGCCACTCCTCCCCTCCACCCCTCTGCGTGCGTTTAGTTGGCCGTATCATCAATGTATATTTCACTTGTACTGTATATTCTTTGTAGATATGTAGCTGCTCTCTTATTTGTTGTCTCTGAACCTTATATGACTGTCTACCTTAAAAAAAAAAGGTGTGGGAATAAACGTCAACCTTGTCCGACCCTTCGCCCATTTGTTTGGCTGCGTCCCAAACTCATCTCTGGCTCCTGCTCCCTCTGGCCTTTGCTCCCTCCTCCTTGTAGATGCTGCAGGAGAGAACTGGTGTAAGCAATAAGGGTGGTGGACGCTCCACCATGGCCTCCTTGAACAGGAATCTGCAAAGAGGAGTCTGCAAAGGAGCAGGTTAGGGGGGTCAAGAAGTCATCTGGGACTGCACCAGCATCTGTGGGCAGTGTTAAGCCAGCTTCAAGTCCTGCTGTAAAATATGGTTGTGTACATTATGACCCCTAACTGCTGGCCAACAAGTACTGAGATTAGTAGCAGTGTAGCTGCTCCAGATGACGTAATGAAGACTGAACAGATTTTTCTTGGTGAAAGTTCAGGTCAACTTGTTCAAACAGCAAGAGGTTCAACTAGCCCCATGATTGTTTGAGACAAAAGTGTGCCTACGTAATTTATATTTGTTTATAGAATACATGATTGATGTTGTATATTTAAGGTATTCTGTAAATATAATATAAATATTATAAATATATTTATCTCGATAGTTTGGATATCAGAACACCATGTTTTTAAGGTTCAGAAGTACTTCAAAATCCTTAACTCTTTGTGTCTTTGTTTTATACTAATGTGCAGTCAGTGTTTGTGAGGACTCGGTCCTCCTTGTAAATAATTTTTCCATGAAATGGCTTCAAATGCATTGTCTTTTTTCCCCCCATCAAGATTAAAGATCAAATATGGTCCATACACTGAAACTGATGTTTCCGATTTTAATTTTTTTTTTTTTGTCTTGTCTCTGAATGGCAGTTTTTCTCTGGCTAAATTTCAGATTGTTCCCAATATGTATTCCATTATTCCTTTTGAAATTAGAAATATCTTAATGTAAATACCACAATATCAAACCACAAATACAAAACACTTGATGTAAAGACGTGCTCTGGAAAGAATAAAGAAGCATCTGTAAATCCAATAATAGAACATTTAATTTAAGGACTTTTACTTAAAACAAAAATAACCATTACACTTCTCCCACCCTGTCTCCTCTCCCCCAGGTTATTTTTGTACATAATACTCTGACAACAATATAAACAGAGAGCCATCACAGTACATAAAATAGTATTTACTGACTTGTTCTGTTGGACTTTACGTAACATGACATAAAAAATGTGTAAAGCAGGCAGCATTTGAGACCCGTGTCCTGTTTTCTGATGTGGAGTGAATGAGCTCACAGGTAAACGCACACACACACACACACACAAGAATAAATAATCAAATATACACTTTTAAAGGCTTTTTTTTCCTTTGGCTTTCTTTCCAGTTTCTGTTTTTTTTTTGTTTTTTTTTTAAATCATACTACAGGTAAACAAACATCTCTATTCATTAGGAGCAGGAGGTCTTCCTCAACACCTGCACTGCTCTCGGCCCTGATCACAATACAAATCAGACCATCTGTGTCCCTTTTAGAAAAAAAAAGTCTCTCTTCACAAATTACAAACATTGTCTTCATCTGGTGAACCGTGGCACATTATTTCATAAGTGTGCATAAAAAAAACCAAACATTTCTTCATTTGTTGAATCAAATTCTTTTGATTGATTCACTGCAATGTGCTCCCCTCATCAGTCTTCCAGGGTCAGTGCACTGGTACCTATGGCCGTCAGAAAATGAGGTAAAACATCCCCTTCAATGTGGACTGCTCACACATCGATCCACTGGAAAGTTGATCCCTTTTCGACGAACATGCTGTGAAAAAAATGTATTAATTAAAACATAATGGTATTGTTATTACTGCCACCACCACTTCTACTAACTACTGCTACTGCTGGCTATGGCTGGGCAATACGGTTGAAATCATTATCATGATAATACGGATTATTTTGGATATTGATGTGTACCAAAAAACAACAACACAGAATACTCAAAATGATGTTCAGACCAATCAACTATGTTCCACTTTTCTGCATTACGCAAGTACAAACTCTTTATATGTGTCAAAAAACTATTTACTATTTATTTATTTAACTAACTACTTTTTGTTAGTTTTTATTTGTAGCTGGCTCAAAAATCAACGGAGATGTGAACATGATAAGATCATATCACATTTTGACCACAAAAACTAGATAAACAAAAATATTGAACTACAGAGTGCAAGAAAATGCATTCATATGGACTAAACACAGTAAACATGATCCCATTAGAAGGCACCGATATGTTCAGAAATCTGAACCAAAACTGCAAGTAAAATAACCAAAACTCTTCTAACTTTGGCAGAAAATAGTTCATGTAGGACCCCACCACTCATAGTAAAAACCACTATATTAAAACAGCTGCTTTTAACAATAGGGCTATATCGTGCAGCATTATATTAAATTAAAAAAACATAACAGACATGGATTAAAAAGCAGGTTGTAAAGGGAATAAAGTACATACATACAAACAAACGTGTGGGCTCAGTCATGATGGAGCTGCTCTCTCATTTTGGCTGCGATCTGCTGTCTTTTCTCGCAGTGTTTGTTCAGGTCTTTGACCTCCATCGGCAGCGTGCTGTTCCACACCATCAGCACCGACTCTTCGTCTGAGAGCAGAGACAAACTCACATTTCAGACTAATGTGGAGAACTGAGACGACTTTTTTCATAAAGTGTGGGACAAACCATTAGACTCACCAGTCTGATTCTTGTCTTGTGGGAGTCTTCTGCCCAAAACCAGCACCACATTCTTCCCGTTTAGTGTTTCTATTCATGAAAAAAAAAAGATCTGTAATTACAATTTACACCGAGGCTTGACAGGAGGGCTTGTTTAGATGCAGCATTTAAAAAAGAAAAATAATGACAAGTTGATGTAGAAAAAGAGTCAGAATGATTCAATATGCAGGTAAACTGTGAGCAGCATGCTCCGTTGTTTTTCACACATTTCTTCACACAACAGTCTTTACAGACCATTATAAAACATATTGTTCCAGTCTTTGATTATGATTGATAATTGTAAAATACACTATAAACACACTGTGACCGCATTACATCAGTATTACTGCGCCAAACAAATTGTTTCAAAATGTCAGATTTTGGAGACACGCTGAACTTAATGAGAGAGGAAGTGAAAAGCTGGAAAAGTCGAGAAATGAAACCGGGACTGTTAAAAACACTATGTGGTCCGTTCTCTGTTTTCAGACCTGGTGTGCAGAGAAAGATCTGGCTGTTGGTTTAGGCTAACAATCAATCTTTAAGCCAGTCTTTACATTGCTTGGCTGAAGAATGATTATGTTATCAATAAATTATTACATGTTGCTGTGTGTTTATTTTATGAAACCTTGCCAGGTATATGTAGTAACCGTTTTATAAAAGCAATAAGCCACACCAGGCCGTGGTTTACAGTGATTTTAGAACAGCTAAGGGGGTTTTAACAACTGTTCTGAAATCACTGTAAACCACGGCCTCTTGGGGCTTATTGTTTCATCAGTCACAATGAAAGAAACCCAGCTGCAGTATTATGTTGTTTGTTTTTTACTGATTCAGCTTCTTTCCTTTTTGTTTTTATTCATTTTCCTACTCACAAACTGTTTGCACTGCTGCATTATGTATGCTTTTGATTCACTCTAGGCTCAAGTATTTAAAGAAAAGAAGAGATGTGCTGCTTCTTTATAAAACCCTGAAGAAAGTAAAAATAAGACATAAACAATAACTCGCCTTTTCAGATTCTTTGGGCAAAATGTTGTTGGATTAATAAATAAATCTTGAAGCTGTGGAACAAAGTGTGCGCAGGTTATCAAGAGGCACCTGAGCTGCCTAATGTCCTGTGAGTATCAACAGCTCATGTGAAACATTAACACGTATGCTAACGAGTTAAATCATAAGGGTAAGGATTGGATTACTTAGCAAAATCCCTCTATATTAATATATATATATATATATATATATATATATATATATATATATATATATATATAATATAATAAGTGTCAGTATGGACTCCTTACCCAAAGAGGTAGCTGTTACAGTTTCAGCAAAATACTTTCTACTTATTAATACGCAAATTTAGGCAACATGGTGCTCCAGAATCCAATGAGACATTGAGTATTTATGGGGTGCCTGTGGTGTACTGTTAGAATGACGTTTCTGTCACAATAAATGTAGGCGTCCACACACAGACACCACGACAACATATCCTAATGACTTGTATACGTGGCACCATGCTGGCATGACATAAACTAAATACATAAATGCATAAATACATAAATAAATAAAAGTTAAGCACCCACCTATGAGCGCAGAGGCGATGCAGCGGATGGAAACGCAGCGGGGGCCGATGACCTGCAGCGCCTGGTGCTTGGAGAGCTCCAGCAGCAGCAGGTGGCCCCCTCTAGTGCCGATCCAGAGAGTTGCAGCGCTCAGCACCAGCAGGGCCTTCACTCTGGCCCAGGAGGGAGCTGCCTCAGTGGGCAGCTCCACCTCGCTGCCCTGCCTGCCTCTGCAGCCAGAGTCATGTCTGCAGGGAGAGGAGTCATTAACATACAGCTGCAGTCACATGGAAAACACCTGAATCTCTGGAAGGCTGTAAGACTGTAACAGCAGACAATGGACTATTAGAAAAGAAAACATGTAAATAGACAAAAATATGTTGTTAGGCAACAAGATCCTGTCAAGAGACATTTTTCTTGTTAAGTGCTCACTGATGTGTTTGTGTTGTTTCTGCACTATCCAAAGATCACTTATTGGTCAAACAGTGTGCGACATCTTCCACTTTTTATTTTCTGTTGACGATATTCACATTTTTGTACATAGTGCTCATTCTCTATTGTTTGTTTTCAGACCACGGTGGCTATTTCTATAATGATAACTACTTGAATGTTGTGTGTGTGTGTGTGTGTGTGTGTGTGTGTGTGTGTGTGTGTGTGTGTGTGTGTGTGTGTGTGTGTACCTGATGATCTTAGCACAGTCGATGCAGTCCACCATCCTCTCGCTCCTCTTATCCCAGACCTCGACAGTTGGTGCCCCGGCTTTGCTCAGGTAAATGTGTTTATCCACAACCATTCGAGACACACATGCTTCACCACTCAACGACTGCTGCTGTCTGAAGAGCACACACACACAAACAGAACTGTACTGTTATACCAATGACAACAACATAATGACGGATCTTAACTTTAAACTCAGGCTTCACTTGAATCTAATCCTAATTCTATAAACATTTTTTATCATCTTGTTAGGAAAACCAAGATTTATGATGGACAAGGTTTTTAATCTCTTCTCCAAACAGCAAAATTTAATTTCGTACTAAGACCATTTATAACCGTTTTATGCAGGAAACGGTTTTGATAAGTGTGAAAGTACAAATGCTCATTCTTCAGTCCCACCCAGCTCAACACACATCAACAGTTTGAGCTCTCTTTCCAAATCTGTTCACCTAAACTTTCAACCACAAGCCACCTCTCATTCCCCTGCACGACATGGACTCACTGGAAGATGAGGTTTGGTCTCGTGTCAATGCTCTTGCAGACGTCGTAGTCGGCCGTGAAGGAGAGGATCTTGGTCCCGCAGCCGGCCCACACGGACCTGCTGTCCAGCAAATGCACCGACTGGCCCAGACACATGACAGGCGTGTTGACGTTTCCCACAGTGAGAGTCTTAACCGGCTGCCCGCTCTCCTGCTGGGAGGAGGAGAAGGAGAAGAGAATGAAGGTCCAAACTGCTGCTGGATACAGTGTCGTACATTTACAGCATGGGAGGACGAGGTGGGAGTAACATCTGAGCAAAATGTTTAAATGATTAAACAAAAAAATAAAGTCCTAATTTGAGAACAAACACACTGGATCTTTTCTTTAATATCTAATATTTACCTTGAGTACAGAGTCCTCATAAATAGTGAGAATTCCATCGGCTGTTCCAACCAGCAAGTAATTCCTTCTTTGGCTGAAAAGTAATGAAAAACATCAAAAGGCACTATTTTAAAGAGTTTGTAGATTGTTTTACATGTGCACATACTGTAATGCGTAATTTGCAGATCTTCTAAAAGATTACGGGCGTAATCAAGTATTGTCAAGTCAAAGGGCTCAAGTCCAAGTGAAGTCGTGAGTCATCGAAGTCGAGTAGCAAGTCTTCTTTGATTTTGTCAAGTCGAGTCTAAAGTCATCAAATTTGTGACTCAAGTCTGACTCGAGTCCAAGTCATGTGACTCGAATTTAATGTCATTTCCCTAACAATATTAATAGTCATTCACACGGTTTCTACATTTTCCTAATAGCCCTAAATCAAAGAAATCAAATTAGCAAAACTGGAATGTATCCATATAAAAATGCAACAGATTGTTAGTTAGTAACCCTCTCGGGATAGCAATGGTATAAAATGGAGAGGTCTGGTGATGGGTCCTTTACCTCAGGATGTCACAAATTGTAGCCTGACTTTTTGGTTAAAAAAAAAAGAAAATCACAGATATTTGGTACTGTTTTAATAGTCCTTGATGTTTTTTTTCCAATTTAGTGGTTTTGCACAATTACCAACTGGATTATGACAGGATGCCGATGTCAGTCAAGACGGTTGGTTGGTCGGCTCATCCAATTCTCTGGCCAGATTCCTGAGATATTCATAATCCTCAGATTATGACCTAAATATTTGGCAGACTGTCTGATTTACAATATCCTCTAGCACCACTGTCAGATCAAAATTTTGTCCTGACCAGGCATCTCTAAAACTGTTTGCTAGATTAAAATTTGCTGTAGATTCATGGTTCTCAGAAAGTGAAAGCTAATGTTTTTGTGATGCCCCTGCCTTGTTCTAGTTAGGCCAAAACTTCCATTTGTTGCACAAGAAATATCAAAATCTTTCAGGCAGATTACCATGAACTAAACCCTTCAGCTGAAGCTGCAGGAGGTTAAACTCTCTACGACACGAGCGTATCGACAGTTTTTAGTGTTTTTACAGACACTTACGAGCGACGAGGGTGCTCATGGAAGTACAGTGAGGTGACAGCATCAGTGACACTCTGCAGGTGGTGCCAAGTCGACGTGTCCTGAGTGCTGATGACCACTAAGGAGCCAGACTGGGTGCCTGCCACCAGCCAATCACAGGCCTCGTTCGGGATTTGGACGGTCACAAGACACAAGACGGGACTGGTGTCGATCTCCTGTAGGAGGAAGAGAACCAACTTGTAAATATGAAGCATGAGGTGTGCGTCCTGATAAAAAAGGCAAACAATAAACAATAAAAATACACTCAAAGAATTGAAAGAGTAAATTGTGAATGGCGGAGAGTCGGCTAAAAGCTTCTCCAGTATCCCTGTGGCAGGTGGTTTCCCACAAACACAAGGACTACACAAACCTTTAGCATGAGTGATCCTACTGGGAATCAAATACTCAATGTCTACCAATGATGGGCCTCCTATCAGTGCATCTGATATACCAGTGAGACCGGTAATGCTTATTCATAGCTACACAACAATTGAGTGTATTGTACATTTCTATCAAAATACATATTTTAAATGTGAAAATGTATTTTAAGTCTTTTCTGAAACAGGTTTGACTAGTCATGATGCCAAATATATAAGCAAAGGGAGACAATGCACTGCTCTGTGTGACATGATGACATTATTGTAAATTCAAACAGTTGTTTGTACTTAACATCCACAGATGGCACCTTATACCTGGTGACTGTCTATCATATTGCGTATTGCACGTGGCTGCTAGTATGCTCACAGAATACAAGGTTATTGGCACACAGAGACGTGCAAGAATGTACATCCTGATCCTCCTCCAATGATCCTAAAGATGTTTCATTGAAAGAAGAGAAAGGAGAAGACGATCCAACCTGATACTTCCTCATACTTAGAGGGCCAAGCATGACAAAATGAAGCTGTGACAAGTTGCAGTCTGGACTGGTGTTAATTTTAAGATAGGATTTTAACTGTGAACACCAGAGAAGGTGAATTACAGCATTTAAAATGTCCGTCCAATAAAACAGCTACTTTAGTTTTTGTTAAAAAGCCTAGTTTCAGAGCCCGTTTCCTGTCTGCCTCTTCACTCAAGCTGTCCAATAAAGGTGAAAAATGCCCAACAAAACAATCTTAAATAAACCCCTGTCTCACTTCTCATTGAAATAAAACCAAACCCAACATGTGAAATCAAGTAAATATCCAGTCCTGAGGTGAACAGTGCTGTTGGTACCCGAGTAGTGACTTCGTTGGTGTCCAGGTCCACGGCTGTGATGGAGCCAAGTCTCCAGGTGCTGCTGCCTCCACCCACCCAGGCCCTGTGGCTATTCGAGGGGCCATCACTGCTGCCGCCGCTCACTGTGAAGCACTCAGCATTGAACGCCCGGGGAACCACCAGCTCCCTCATCAGGCACAGCATCTCCCCTGAGTTCAGCCTGTCAAACACCTGCACACATTACAGAAGACACAATCACTACTTACTGCTCTGCCTTCTCCAAATTTCTCTGTAAGAATGAAAGCACCAGCACCCTCTAAACACAGTTAGACAGTCCTCAGGTCCTAACCTGAGCGGAAGTGGGTCGACCCTGAGGGCTTTCTCTCAAACAGTCCTTCATCAGTTCCTGGAAGCCCGGCCAAGGGGAGCAACCGTAGTGTTTTACTGGATCTGTGTGCAAGACAGTGAACATGTCAGTAAATGTTGTCTGGCTTTACCTTTCACATCTGTGAATAAATGTATGGAAAAAGGGCCGTATCTATGGCATTCATTACTTTGAATATGACCATTTTTCTTAGATAACACCAGAAAATGAGAAATACAGAACTACAGACAGAAATTCCATAAAACCAAAATCATCAAACTCCTTCTTTTCAGGAAAGAAGATGTGTATTTTGTAGTTTATTTAATAAGATTTAAAGATCTAGTATGCTGTCTAACATAAAAATGGTTGTCGTTAAATCATCGTTAAAAAGGCACAACCCTTTGTGATCCCCCTGACACCAAAACGTTAAAACACAAGATGAGAACCTGTCATGGTGTTTTAATAATGGGTGTGATGCTAGACAGAAGCACCATCACAGAGAATGTCATAGGTTTGTTTACATGATTACATTTGTAAATGCAGCAGAAAGCAGACCAGTAATTTCAATTATAAGCAGTTAACAATTTAATGTAATTAATATGGTTTTGTCCTCTTATATTAATGATGCCATATAGGGGCCGAGCAGTTTCTGAATGGATCAAACCAGAATTCAGTTTGTAATTTGTTAAATGTGATGATGTATTCAAGGGCATCATCACATACATAAAAAATAACATCATTTGTTTAAAATATGAGTAAATAAAAAAGTTTGACCTCATGATCATGGTCTCCTTCGTTTCAGGTTACAGAGATTTTCTTCAACTCGTGTTTACGCTTTAGGAAAGAACTCCTCAGTTATTACCTGGCAGTTTCCCCTGCACTGCGACCTCATCAAACTCACTGGGGAACTTCATGCCGTCAGAGATGCGCTCGCCGCAGGTCAGGAGGTCGTAGAGCAGCAGGCCGAATGAGAACACATCAGCCTGCTGGTTGTAGATCACGTTACCTCGGGCAACCTCTGGTGCTCGGAAACCTGCCAGAAATACAGTAATCAATTTTAAAAGCTATACATAATAACTACAGACTTTGGTGCTTTATCATATATATATATCAAGACTTCAAAAGCTGTCCAATTATGTGGATAAAAATACACCTGATTTGTAAGAATAACCGAATCAACAGAATGACACGGAGCTACAGTTTAACTGCAGCTCCTCAGATATTCAATAAGCAGGATGAGCTTAAAGGTAATAAGGATGTATGAGGTTTGAGAAGGCAGGAGTCTAACCTGGCGTGCCCTCTGAGCTCCTCACTCCCATACTGCAGCAGTACTGAGCAATGCCGTAGTCTGTAATCTTGGCGATGATCTCAGAGTCGGTCTTCAGGTTGAACAGAAGGACGTTGTGGGGCTTGAGATCCCGATAGATGACCAAGGCTGAGTGAAGGTACCTGATCACACGGATTAAACGACTTTTAAAGGATTTTCTTTTCAAATGTTCACATTTTTCGACAGTAGTTTTCAAAATTTGCATCTGATTTTGAAGATCTGTTTGGTGTTAAATATGAGTCACAATCCTAATGTTAATTTTGGTTAATGACTATGTCAAGATTTCTTTTTTACAACACATATCATATTGCGTGAAATGACAGCTCTGAACTTAGCTTACATCATAATTACACTGTTTTGTTTCGTCCTGTAATTTGGTCTACACAAGACTTTTATCACACTTTCTAAACTTGTGTGAAATCCCCAAACATTTTGAGGAAATTATCAACCAACTTTGGAAATTCCAGTTCCAAAATACAACTGGAGAGGTTAAACAAGACAAGGAATGTAAATGCAATCATCCCTGACTCTCTACCTGAGTCCATCTGCCACCTGCAGGGCGATTCGGTGCTGGAGCTTTCGGTTGAGGCTGCCGTTTTCGTGTTCAAATAGGGAGTCCAGTGAGCCTCGCAGGGCCAGCTCCATCACCAGGACCTGAGGAGCCGTGCCGGCTGCCAGCAGACCTACCAGGCTGGGGTGACAGAGGCGGCCCAACACCACCAACTCCTGGAGAAAAAACGGACAATGAAAAGAAGTGAAGTAAGTTAAAGACGGTGGCAGTAAACTATAAGTTGGTGTCCAGAAAAATCACCAGTTTGATTTCTCCAACAATATTTAAGTTAAATAATATTTCAGTGACTGCTGAGGTTGTCTTAAGCAAGACACTTTGGGACATAGGGACCTTTTTAGTTTCTTACTTTAAATGTTCAGTGGTACCTGTCTGAGGAGTCTGTAGATGTAAAGCTCAGATGCATGCTTGTTGAATATCTTAACGGCTACTTCTTCATTTTTGTAGACACCTCGATAGACAGTCCCAAAGCCACCGTCCCCTGTAAACAAAATAAATTATATATTTATGTGTTTCATTTAACAGTTTTAAGGCATTATGAAAAAAAGAAATTGGTAAGTTTTTTTGACCAAGACAAGCATAGAGCAAAAACAGGAGAGAAAATAGTGGAGATCTTGTAGCTTTTTAACAAAATTTTCAGTTTTAATAATCAGTTATTTAAAAACAGAAAAACCCAGAAATTACAATGTGTGGAAATGAGACAGGCGTACCCAGTCGGTTCTCTTTAGACATGTCTACTTTCAGCTCCTCACTGTCCAGTATTGTTCCTGCAGGCTGGTCACTTAGCACCAAGTCAGGAGCAATCTGAGAGATGGGAAGTGTGCAGCGGGGGTCCTCCGGGTTCACCAGCAGAAAATCTACAATCAATAATCATCGACATAATAGATGTTAGATAATCAGAACCATGCATGTGGAATATTTAAAGTGAGGTGCTTTTAGAAACCAAACACAGTGTGTTTTGTACCAAATATTTATGGATTTAAAAAGGAACATTCTTGAATTCATACTGACAAAACACATGTTGTTTTTTTGTGTGATTTATGTACCATTGTCAAAGTAGGTAAAGATGTCCTCGAGCAGAATCTTGCTCCACTCCTGCCCGTCCTCAAAGCTGTAGAGAGCCCACTTCTTCAGCAGAGCCTCACCACTGCCGTGCATGTCCGTGTTCAGCAGGCCGGGAAACCATTCCTCCAGCAGGGAGTCGATGTGATCCACCACCTGACCCAGCAGCACCCGGCCTGGGAGGAGAGAGACAACTGTGAAGGTCATCATCACTGACATGATCACTACTGGCAACAGCAACTTTTTCTTCTGTGATACACTTTCTGTGCACTGTTATAAGCATTGTGATATGTTTCAGTCCTATTCTGCCTGTGTGTGTTTTTAAATGCGCATTATTTTAATAAGGAAAGTTACTTTGTCACAGTTATCTTATCTTGCAATATTATCAATACAGTTCCATAGTTCCATGACATAATGCTATTTACAGGGTTTGTACAGCTTTTTTAAGTGTAAAATTCAAGCCTTTTTCAAGAACTTTCAAGGTACCTAAATCAAAAAATGTCCAGTGTCTTGAAGCCTTTATCATCACATCTAAATTGTTACTTTAAATGCCAGGAGACAAGAAACAAATGTGACGACGGGATCGTTTCATTTCAAATATTAAAAGATTTTTGGTTTACATGAGTGATTATATGGATGAAACACCAGATTATGTTGAAAATCAAGCATTTTTCAAGGAGTATATTCGAATTCAAGCATATGCCTAATCTTGAAAACACAACAGTTAAAATTAAGCATTTTCCAAACTTTCAAGACTTTGTACAAACCCTGTATTTATAGTAAACATGGATATTTGGGTTTACATACTCTGTTAACTTTAATCTGCACACAAACAAATGATGTAAAACTGTTTAAGCAGGTTTATCATTCCTTTACATACAGTGTAACTCTGGAAATGTTCTCATTTCTAGCAGTGCAGCCAGTTTTGCCTGTTTATGGGCCAAGACAGTACTCATTTGCAAATAGTTTCTCAGTTGTCTATAATATGATTCAAACTGGAAGAATATTCATAGTATGTTGATCCCTACAGAAAACCTCTAGAATAATTTCTAGATATTTTGTGATTTTTTAAAACAACTGCACCTTTGCGTGAAGAGGGCACAGTTATCCTGACGAAGCTGGAGGGGTTCTCCTCCACTGAGGCAGCCTCCACCAGACAGTAGGCCTCCGGGGACCAGCTCAGGTACACACCTCTCCTCCAGTAGATCCGGTTGGGTCGCACCACTTTTTCTGGATAACACACAGCGAGATCATTCATTTTATAAATCAGTTTTATTTTATAAATAAAGCACCTCCTGATGAAACAGTGACTGTGTCCACTGTACGTTCAATTTACCTCTTCCACACAGCAAGTAAGAGGAAAACTCCAGCAAGCGGCTGATCTGGCGAGACCAGTAATCCATGGGGAAGTACGGCATCTCATACAGACGCACAATCACCTCTGAGTTCTCGCAGTGAGGCAGGTCTATCACCGGTCTGTGTTTGGACAAACTGTACAGGAAGAGCTGAGTGGTTAGAGACAGTGAACTGTTCTGATATGTTCATTTATTTGGTCTTGCTACAACAGCACAATCCAGAAAAAAACACAGACATTTAAAAACACACCTGCTGGGTACCAGTAGCTGGTCCTCGCCGAAGGGCAGAGCAATCTGAAACTTCTCCAGCAGCTTGAAGAACTGTGTCAGGTGGCTCTTGGGGAAACATTTGGTCTCAAACAGAAACTTTTCCACCACTGAGCGCTCCCAGAAGCCACAGCTTTTTAATGTCAGTTTCTAAACAGAGAGCACAGAACACCTGCATCTGTGCACCTGACGAATCTGACACATCCTTCAACAACCATGCACTTGCATATGAGTGTGAACAGAGGGCTTTTTACGTTCTTAGCGACATGGCTGACTGTATCTCTGAATTTAAGATTAGCTGTTCAATAATGAATGTGAATGATTTCTCCACCATTATCAGTTGAAGACATACTTTCTTCCCACCATTTATATAACTTACATATTTGCTATTTACAATCAACAGCTGACGTGGGCTTGTACATAACACACAGCATCTGACAGTATAGAGGATAAGCAATTGAATCACAACAATCTCTTGATAAATAGTGTAGATATGATAAGAACTAGGCCAGAAAAAATAAACATCTGAAAAAGCTAATCAGTTGTCCACTAAAGTAAAAGTGAGAATAGATTTGTTTCCTAGTTTAGATAAAACTGTACGATGCCGTCTTATTTTCAGTATCAGCTGCAAAACAAGATCTGAAACTGCTGCTTTGTTTAAGCAAAATCAGCTCAGTCAGCCTGAACAATGACACAACACATGTGTGATTGGTTTCTATTTATTTATACAGCCCTAAATGGCAACCTACCATCATATATCAATTCCTTATTAAATTGGTCTTATAGTCATTATTCGACTTGTTCAAGTGATTGGCTAAAGCTTGAAGTCCCGCGTGCAAACACAAAAATTGGGAAAACTGCTGCACACACTTTATACACTTTATAACACAAACTTAACAAAATTGTACCTACAGGTCAATTTAAAACCATAATTACAAACTACTCCGCTCTTGAATGTAACTGTTTTTAAGTGCGTTCTGTTCTTGTCGGTTTGTTCGCGTGTTAATTATTTTTTGTTTGTGTTATTGTTATTCTGTTTTAATTGTACTCTCGACATCATTGAAAATGAGGGCATGCCCTCAATGATTCCTTGAGATTTAAATAAAGGTTGAATGAATGAATGAATGAAAAGATGAGGCTACCTGGGAGATGATGTTGCACAGCCACTGTGGATCGATGAAGTAGAGCTCTTGGAGCTGAAGTGCAGGATCATCAAAGTGCAGTAAGACCCCTTCAGTGACAGATGAGGAGAAAAAAAACAAAAAAACAGCCAGGCTTGGTCAGATATGTCGTTGATCCATGAGACAATATTTAAGACATTAAAGTAATCATGAAATGTCTGAAAACGTCACCTCCTACAGCCTTAACAGAGGGAAGGCACAGTCAAATTTAAATTCATACAATCACACATCTCAGAGTACCACTGCATAATTCAATTAAGTGGGTACAGCTGTGACTCAAAGGGAATCCAGGTTATACTGCAGGGTTTTGATGTTAAGATGAAGGAGAACTGAGGGATATTGATGAATTAGGACACTATATTCAATTAAACGTGATCCATATCTTTCAAAAAAGTTTAATGTGTGTGATGTTGAATGTAGCAGGTTTCCTTTAAAGCGGCCCTGACCCCGACTGACCAACTTCGCTGAGGAAGTGGACGGCGTGGGGCAGCTCCGCTTCCTCCAGCTGCAGCTGACTCTCCAGAATGAGCTGCAGCAGCTCCTGGTGCGTGAGAACGGGGAACTCTGGGGGAACCCTGGTTCTTTCCTGCAGAACCCGGTGCTCCAGCTCCACGTAGCTGTCTGGAACCAGCTGGCCCATCACAGGCTGGCCCTGGATCTGTGAAAGGGAGAGGAGATGAGAAGGCGAGGACAGAGGAGAGGATAGCTAAGGAAAGGAAAGGTTTAATTTGCTGTTTGTGTCCTTTTACCTTGAAGCTGGTGACTTCCCTGGTGATGGCCTTGCGGAGCTTGGTCAAGGAGTCCGAGTCCTCGCAGACGGAGACCATGTGGTAGTCCCTGATTGCAGGGAAGCCCTGGTGGTTCAGCAGCTCCTCTCTGATCTTGTTCAGGCAGGCCTGAAGCTGCAGCTCCTCGCTCACATCTGTGTGGGTTCCCACCAGGATGACCGGGGACAGAGGAGCTACGGCCTGAAGCAAAGAGGAGTGTAAGGATGATTCAAAAGATGGAAAAAAAATATCTACACATTATTTATATTTCATGGTTAGCTGTGATTTCCACAAATGTAATTACATCATGATATTTTCCCCTCGACTATTATGTTGATTCAGGAAAACTGCTGAATTGTGTCATTTTCAACCGAAATATAATAATAATAATAATAATCATTTCCACTGATAGATTTTTAAAGTGAAATTTTATTTTAAATTTTTGAAAATTCACTTTTCCAGTGAACAGGGGTTGTACAATTTTTAAGTAAAAGAGTAAAATTCAAGCACTTTTCTTAGATACTTAAACCAAACATTTCCAGACTCTTGAAGCCTTTATCATCTAAATGCAACTTTGAAAAATAAAGTTTACAGAATTCCTTTACACCCACATCAATCAATGTTTATTGTCACTGTTTATTTTACCAGCTGTTCACATTAACTTTTATTGTGTGTATTGATCGTGATTATTTAATGCTTCCTAATTTCCAGAGAAAGAGATCAACAGAGAACTTTTCAAGCTATAAATGATGAGTGAACATAAGAAAAGAACTTTCCTTTATTATGTTGAAAATCAAGCATTTTTCAAGGAGTATATTCGAATTCAAGCATATTCCTAACCTCAAAAACATAACGGTTGAAATTAAGCATTTTCCAAACTTTCAAGACTTTGTACAAACCCTGTAAGAAGGATGAACATCACTTTTTCATGCTCTTTATGAAATATTTTATCCTCAACTTACCATATATCGTAAAATAATGGATTAAGAAATGATCAAATTTTGGCTTCGACCAATAGAATTAAAACTGTTTTGTTGAACCCTTTTTGTCACTTGTTTGTGATGTTTTACAAATTGCTCAACAGGATTAATAAACAAACCCACACAGATCAGATTATTCATCAGAACTGCGGGACTCTTTGGGTTTATGGACTCACCTTGATGTTGAAGAGCCAGGGTTTGAGGGCGTCCACCTGACTGGCTCCTCTGCTGAGGTTGTACACCACCAGGTAGAGAGCTCTGGAAGTCAGGAAGTGA
Organism: Macquaria australasica; assembly: GCA_005408345.1. Classification (NCBI taxonomy): domain Eukaryota; kingdom Metazoa; phylum Chordata; class Actinopteri; order Centrarchiformes; family Percichthyidae; genus Macquaria; species Macquaria australasica. The sequence goes on from SEMN01000125.1 coordinate 148,720, forward strand.
GGGTGAGAGCCACTGAACTCCTCTCCACCTGCAGGGTGAAGAAGCAGGGAGTGAAACTACATCCAACCAACTAAATAGGATACCCACATATACCTCTCTCTCACATGTGGGACATCCTTCTAAGAATAACTACCTAATATTGGTGACTTTTAAGCTAACTTGTACTTGGAACATTGATAGTTTGGACTTGGAAGCAGAATTCAGTCACTTTAGATGCAGTTCATACAGCTTTTCAGTGCACGGAAATGATCCATTATCATCCACTTGGTTAGGAAATTAGGCCAACATTTACACATAGAACAGAGTGCCCAAGATGGAAAAGTGAAATTTAGTGATATTGATCTAACATCGAAAAATCAAATGAGACTAGCTGGAAATCTGTGGAATCTTGTCAAGAAATGCAACATCTAAATTCATGGATTTTCACCAAAAGTCAGTCAGTTTTTCCCGGCCCTGTAAACAACTGTTTCACAAAGTTTAATGCAAATCAATTTATTACTGTCACTGTTTAACTAGGGACATGTTGTGCATGTGAAAAATGTACATTTGCAATTCTTTTTCTTTTTTTTTTTCTTCTTGCGTGGGTTATGGTACCTGGTCTCAAACATTTGACTTAGACTTTAATACTGAAGACTTCAGGCTCAACTTTGATATGATCTTGGTAACACAGGGGATTTGGACTCTTATCTATTATGATCTATTACACTGTTTAATGCACTTCTCTGCAGCTGCAATCTGCTGTAAGGTCTGATCAATAAGAGGTCCTACTTGGCAATTTGTCCCTAAAACAAGGTCAAAAAGATGTGTACTTTTAATTGAATACATTTTTAACTTCACATGTTGGCCAACCTGAGAAGTCCCAGACGTTCAGCACCATTTTCTTCTTGTCCCGTTCCCTGATGGTCCAGTCCCGGACGTCAATGCCAACAGCGGTCCGCTTCGAGTTCATCTGGGAGCGCTTCAGCTTCATCAGCTGCTGGATCAGGGTGGTCTTCCCGCTACCCGCATTCCCCACCACGATGAGCTTCATCCGGTAGTATGGCACTGCCTTCTTCAGCCGCTGCTGCAGGAACCTGGAAGAGAGGGCCCGGGAAAGGTATGGCTTATTTATTAGGAGATTTATCTCATTTTGTTTCTTCTTCTACAAATTCAAGACAGAGGGATCATTATCTGTGGTGAAAATAGCACAAATGGACGGTATTCAAAAAGCATTTAGTATTAATATCTTTACAAAAAACACCTCAGGTCTGTAGAGCCCCTGACCTGACAATGTCTTTGGTTTTGCTGCCAATGAGCTTGAGGTCCAGCTGGAGTCGAAGGCCGTCCAGCGGCAGGTCCCAGAGTCTGCTCAGTTTCCCCATCTCATCGGGGAAGGACCGCAGGTTAGCGTTACGACTCACATCCAGGGAGGTCAGGCCTTCCAACAGGCCGATCTGTGGAGGGATCTGAATAGAGACGATACAACCATCAAAGGTCTATATTTTCAGTGCTCTGTCACTTACACCAGGATATACTGTACTTACAATATTCATTAGTTTGACACTGACTAGTAATGGTGTTAGAACGATGAAATAAGGGCTCAAGATAGCTAAGACTAAATGATTCGTTACCTCAGTGAGCGTGTTGTCACTCAGGTGGAGTTTCTCCAGTCTGGCCCACTTGTCGATCGGTCCACTCAGATCCAGGGCTTTGATGCAGTTCTGACTGAACATCAGTTCCCTGAGGTTGCTGGACTCCCAGAATCCCGGGCCAGGCAGAGCAGCAATGTTGTTGGTTCTCATGTCCACTGACTGCAAGCTGGACATATACAAGTATGAGAATGAAGTGTTTGTACTATAAGATAAAGGATGAGTGAAATCTTTATTATACAGCTAAGAAATGAAGCTTTGAGAGTACGTGAGTGTTACATGGAAATGTGAAAATCCAGCTGAGTATCTGACTTACTTTGGGAGATTTAGTATAGCCTCAGGAACGCAAGTGAAGCTGTTGTTTGCTAGTTTCAGTGTCGTGATCTTGAACGGGAGATGCGACAGGGAGCCTGGAGAGGACAGCAGAGATCTTTTTGTGTCTCCACAGCACAAAATTTGTATGAACAACTGTTCATCGCACATTTTGGAGAAAATAAACACAGAATAACTGAAGATTATATGGATCCATTCTTCAATAAATTAACTTGCCTATGACGTCAATCTCAGAAATCTCTGACTGACAATGTTGATAAAAGCTGGAGGCATGACACAAGGTTTTTTTCCAGTGTGTTCACATAGTTAAAACATTACCTGGACTGACTTGATGGGCGTGCTTTAATTAAAGGATTAAAATGCCTTCACAGCTATGCCAACAGCCTGATTCTAATGTGTCTTTGAGGGATATCTGTTTTGCTTAAATATTCTCAAATATTTTGTATGCCGTTTTGAAATTAAACCTGTGCATCTGTGTCTGTCCACATAATCTTCATATGGGGTCACGTGATGCTTGAGTGTATTCCAGAGTATTTATAGTAGGCAGATGAAGAAGGCCCAGTGTTTTTCAATGGCAGATTTTGAATCTAGCAATCTGCTGGTACTCACAGATTTTGTTCACGGAGACATTGAAAGTTTCCAGTTTGGGGCAGCCGGTCAGGAAGTCTTGAGAAATAGTCTCCACGCTGTTCTTGCTCACGTCAAGCAGCTTGATCTCCGGCAGACACAGAGGCGCACAAAGCTCACTTATGCTGTTACTGAAAGGAGAAAGAAGAAAAATAACTGTTGTTTCAGACATATGGGTGCATGATAACGTCATAAAATAATATGATTACGTTTTGCTTCTCATAAACTACTGCACCTACTTGAAAACAAACATCCTGCATCCCATTATTCACATTAAATCAAACATTTTCTATGTTAACATAACAAAGAGGATTGTGCAGCACTGGTGGAGGTGTGCGCTCTTTCAGTGCTTTCTAGTAATCCCTCACTTGTACAGCACAGCAGTCATTTGTTTAGAAAGGTATCTGAGATGTCTGAGTAAAGAAAATGAAATAGTGTTTATCTATGATTTGGATTTACAGCAGCCAACAATCTAATAATGTTTTTTGTACTGATATGGAAGTTCAGGTCTGGGCCTCGATTATAGAACCCTCACACACAATAGAAGTCACTGTATAGCCAACTGATGTGACCCATTTCAGGAAATACCCCCTTAATCACTGGAGATGTGATTTCTGCTACGCTGATGAAATCAAATTTCATAGTTTTCCACATATCCTTCTTTCTGAAATGTAAAAAGTACAGAGAAATGTTATTATGTGGTTTTGTTGTTCTCATAGCAACCAACACATCAAAGCCATGAAAGTGGCATCAGTGTGAGTGCATTCACTTTCTAACTGCCAGAATGGAGCCAGTTTCTACTCCGAACTTCATACTAAAATAAAAAATTTTTAAAAAACACCAGAACTCTTCACCAACACATCCCCTGCTCATGTGAGCATTCAAACCAGCAGCCTACCCTTCCATAACCAGCTCTTCCAGCTGATCCACGGCGCGGCCCAGCTCGTGAGGGAACGTGGTGATTTTGTTGAAAGACAGATTGAGCTGCCGCAGTGATGGGCAGGTGACCGCGGGGTCGAAGGTCAGCAGGGGGCCCACACAATTACGAGAGACGTTCAGCATGCTCAGTGAGAGCAGAGACAGCAGCTCCACTGGCAGCGACCGGAGCTGGTTGCCCTGCAGATCCAGTCGAGTCAGACTCTTCAAACTCTGTGCCAAAAAAAAAAAAAAAAAAAAAAGCTTCAGCGGACATTTCCTTTAATCATTTGATATCTTGGTGGTTCAGCACAGATCTGGTGCATTACCTGGCAAAGAGCTGAGGGAAACTCCAGCAGACTGTTGTTGCTCAGGTCCAGGCGGAGGAGATGCCCCAGCTGCTGCTGGACGAAGCCGTCATCCATCAGACAGGACAGAGAGTCCAACTCGTTACCTGACAGGTCCAGCAGGTGGATCCTCTCCTTCTCTTTAGGCAGAGGAGCAGAGTTCTCCCCAGATCCAAACACTGAGGAGACAATTCATTAGCTACGATCTGATGGAAAGACTGTCATAACTGGCAAAATGACGTGGAGAGGAAGACTTTTGAGCCTCTGTTGAAAGATGTACAATAACAAGACATTGCTGCTCTGATAAACCTTTTAAAATAAAAAAAAGGAACTTTTTGCATTTTCCAACTGATGTGTAATTATGCATGCATGAAAAGTGTTTTGAAACTTACACCTAACTTAAAATGACCTCCTTTTTTTGTCTATTATTCAGCTGAATAAGTATCCTGTTAAATCCAGTTAAAAAGGATTTCGTAATTTTGTGAGAGGGCATTACTTTACTTAACTTGAAGGAAAAGAACCTGGCACATGTACACTATGGTTGTCTATCACTATGTGTATTTGAAGACGATCCAGTGCTCTCTATTCATTAGATTTTTTTCTTCGATGTCCAAAAAACCCATCCTACATTACTATATAAAACTATATAATCAAATAGTGTATATCAGCAGCAAGTAACAGACTGTCACTGATCAAATATATATATGCCCCCTTTTTAACTGTCATATGACAATTTGTAACATTTGTAGGTCATGTCAAATACAAAAGCAAACAAAGCTTTTTTTCCGTGCACATTTAAATTGAATTGAATCTGATACCTTTTGGGCTTGAGCCAGTCCTCCCGTATCTTCTTTGTATTTGCTCGCTGTGTTCATTCTCAGTTTGACCACTCTGGGTAAAGAAAAAAAAACACAAGACACCAGAGAGAAGAACCAACAGTGAGGGAACAGGCGTACATTTAAGCGGGATTTACAGTTTACACTACTGCTAAGAAAGAGACTGCAAGGAAAGCAAATCTTTGACTTAACAGTAAACTGCACAATGATTTTAATTTTAACAATATTCTGACAACTGTACTAAACACAAGATAATAATAATAATAATAATAGCATAAAATTTTAAATGTTCTACCTCTGCACTGGCATGTCTGCGACGACCCCGATTCCTTTTGAAGGACCCCCCCCTCAACTCTTCTGTTGAATTATTATGCGGCTTTGGAGACAGAACCCCTGACAGTGAGTCACTCCCTGCAAAAAGGAAAAGCACACAATGAGAGTTGAGGACATTGTCATCACAAGGTAAACAAGAGTTAACCAGCTCACGTTATACTTGCACTGCCACACAGCATGTTTTTTGCAGTCTGAGGTGCACTTTAGTTCAGGTTTGCTGGAACAATATTTGTTACAGCTCCCTATTTCATGTAACCTAATTTTCAAAGGGTGCCGGTTATCATTTGTCAGCCCCACTGTTGGCCTGCGGGGGGCTGCCTCTGCAACACGTGGAATTTGTAAATGTTTTTTTATTAAACCAATCCCATTGATATAAAAATATTTTCATTTTAGTTCGAGACTGCTGTGCAAAAAACCCCAAAACAGCTCACTTTACCTTTTTGGTGAGTCACTACGCAGGCAGACAACTTAAAGTCTTTATTGTTATTTACAATTGACGGATGTGTACTTTTAAAGCTACAGAGTCACTGTGAGATGATAACTTGCTTTTCAAGTAAATGGTAACACGCCAAATGAACAAACGAGTTACTGATGGAACATCACTTCACTGAGTAAGAATAGACTGAGACCAATCACAAAATATCTATTACTAATCAATGTGACCTCTCTGATGTACAACAGACTGTGTAAAGAGTTGAGACTGATGGCATATTGTTAATCACTGAAGTGGGGAAAACACCGGATGTTGCTGTGTATGATCTTCAGTTCAGTCTGTTGTAGATTTACATTGTTTGTCTGAAAAGCACTGCTGTGATTCAAGCAAATAAATCTAATACAGCTGCCTGTGTTGGAACTCCACAGTGGATCATATTAATGTACTGTATATGCAGCAGGTCAAACAGCTACTTGTCAACTGAATTCAACCCCTGATTGTGCTCTGTGTTGCATGAATTGGGGCCTTCAGATGCGGTCGTTTTTACCGTGTTTCTTGTGGTATTCACGACCTCGGAAGTGGAAGTTTTCTGAAAGCTCACGAGTTGTGATGCGTTTGCTTTAATTTGAAGGCAGCATATGTCTGATATCTATGAACACACTGCATCTCTGACACTTTACCATCACTCTCCATGTCATCGTTGAAAACGAGGCTGTCTTCCATGGAGATGAAGCTGAAGCTGGAGTCGTCGCTCTCTTCGGAAATGTAGCCAGAGGTCAGACAGGGGTCGGCCAGGGATCTAGAAGGACCACTGCTACTCTTGGACCTCTGGAAAGACTTAATGTACCTCGCCAAACTCATACCTTTACCTTAAAGACAGAACACGGTCCAAAGAAATTAGGACTGGGCTGCAACTAAATATTAATTCCACCTGTCAAATCTTTGCCTTCACATTTTTGTCCAAAATCCAAGGATAATCATTTTAAAGAGTTATAAGAAAGAGAAAAGCATCAACTCTTCCTCACTGTTTTTGTAAAGGAGACTGTGTGTTCTGCCTCTTTCAGCCAGTAGGGGGCTGAGCCAGGCTGCGTCCAGGCGGCCCAGCCTGAAACCCCCGAGGCAGAGGGCGCTGTTGTTGAGGTCCAGACCCAGACGGCCCAGCAGCTGAATGACTGTGGGTCTGTCTCCCCGCTTCACACTCACAGCCAGAGCCCTGCGGAGGTGCTGCTCATGGGCGCCTCGGCTGAGCAGCAGCTCCACCAGTTCCAGAGGTCCGCCTCTCTCACACACCTGAAAAAAGACAGCAAAGAGGCCACGATTGAGATTGAACCACAAATTAAACATGACCTACTGACATGAACTACTAGCCTGTGAGGTTTTGTGACCTCTGACCTGGTAGATGAGAGATTCTGTTTTGGTCTTCTTATTGATGTCGGCGCCCAGCTCAATCAGACACTCGGCCAACGTCGTGTCTCCGTCCCCGCAGGCCTTTTCCAGCATGCTGTAGTGGAGCTCTGAATCGCACCACATCTTAGACAGAGCCAGGCACACCGACTTACGCAGCTGACAGACAGACAGACAAACAAACAGACAGACAGACAGAGAGGGAGAAGAGAAAGTTAAAGAAGGCAAAAGTATTCCTGTACTAAACTGTTTATTAAATTATGGTGAAGGCTCCCTTGCTAAAAAGATAATCTTTCTGGGAAGACATTTTCTAAGAACTTTACAAGACAAGTAGATAAATGGCCTACATGCCTAATCTGAACAGTATTCAAGCATGTCTGGTATGTACCCGCATGGTGCTTTTGTACTGTACGTTCCTGTGTGTGTACAGTAAGTCCTGTGATTCAACATGACTGCCTGCTGATACACAGTCGGTGAGGATAAGACTGAAACTCTTGATATCTCCATGCAGTTACATGATTTAAAAAAAAAAAATGAAAGTGCATTTTATGACAGCAGATCAAAGTGGACAAGTCAAGAATCTGGGGAAATGCTGCCCTGGTTCTTTTGGAAAAAAGCAATTAAGAGACAAATGCTAAAAAGTTTTTTGATAGAATGACCTTTTTTGATTTTTATTTGTTTGTCTGGAACTTGATCTGTAATTGGAGCTGTAGTCAATCAAAAGAAAATCGTATCAGTAATTTTTCAAGCCAAAATGTCAAACATTTGCTGGTTCCAGCTTCTTAAATGTGAGGATTTGCTGCTTTGCTTTGTCATTTATGACAGTAAATGAAGAGTCGAAAAAAAGAAGAGGAAATTGTGGATTGTCGCGTCTAACCGTCTAACTCACTGGGTTGTTGCTCTGGTCAAGAGTCTCCTCTCTGAGGTGTTGGAAGATCTGCCTGTCAAAGTCTTCTCTCTGCAGTTCAGCAGCTGCTCCTGAACAGGCGTCCAGCATCCTCAAGGCCACCTGAAAACACTGTGGGACACGCGACACAAAACTATAATCAGCAATAGAAGTCCAGTCATTTTTACTGACAGTATATAGCCCAAAATCTCAATATACAAATTTGCCTCAAAGGGCTTTACAATCTGTACAGCATACAACACCCCCCATTTATCCCTAGACCCTCGTTTCGAGAGCTGCTGGTCTACGCTGCTGTGACTGGAGCTCTGAATCCAGACTACTAGCAATCAGTCACATCAACATTTAACATCAGATAGCAGTTAGCTGCTAGTCGGACTACTACTGTAAATGTGAGAAGTAGGGAGAACATGTAATAATATATAAACAGACGTTATTGGCTGGTTTTTCATTCTGAGCAACAGTGTAAAACTGTAAGATTAGTATTCAAGTTTAAAGCAAGGGCTGCATGACGCACAACGCATAATTTGTGTTTGACTCTCAGCAGATAAAATGTTCAAAGAGCTGCTAACTCCTGCTGCTAATAATTTCATTTCTGAGTTTTAAGTGGAGAGTTGTGGCGTCGAATCATCAAACTGCTAATTCTTGACAAGCTTGCAAGCTGTTTTAGCACATTCTACCAAAGCAAAAACACTCAGGTCACCTTCAGGAGCATCTCAGAGTCTTCCCTGTACTGGACGAGAGAGGCGACCACAACTGAGGCCAGAACTGGGACAATCATCCGCGACAGCTTCTTCTTGGATACGAGGTAGAATAGCAGGGTTAGACCCCAGTAGTGTATCTCTGGGAGACGTTGGGAAGTTAGTGAAAGCACGATTAGTCATCTTTAATATTGAATTCATAATGTTTTAAATGTTCAGATGAGGGAAGTTTTCTAATTCCATTATCCAACCAATGTCTATTCAAGTTTTAGTCAAAGAAAAGCTGCTTTTACTGCATTCACACTACTGCAACTAAAGGACCACAACAGAGCAATAAGTAATAACAGACATATTACTGTTGTGTCATATAAATAATTTATTAGCCATAGGTCCCCAGACTATCACTGTAGAGGCAACACTATGCATTGAAGACAACTGTATACTGTACCTCGTTCCTGTGGGAACATCTGTAGTGTATGCAGCGCTGTGTCTATCGCCCCCTGCTGGCAGAGCAAATCCACTGCACCGGAGCAGTCAGCCAGAGCAGACAGCACCTTCAGGCCACACTTCTGTATGGTAGGGCTGCTGATGAACTGCACGCAGACATAGACAGCACTGAACATCATGCTGGTAGAAGCTATCTATACTGTGTCTGCAGCTAAATAACAAATATCCTAATATTATAGTACTGTGGGATATTACATTGCATAAAAAAAAAAACAGTGCACAACATACGTGCTTCAACATCTTGATTAATATCAACCAGAGGTGGGACCAAGTCATTCTTTTGCAAGTCACAAGTAAGTCTCAAGTCTTTGCACTCAAGTCCCAAGTCCTAAACTTTGAGTTTCGAGTCCTAAACAAGTCATAATGTGCTCTTCACCAAATGTAAGGCCATTTTAACAATAGAGTAATAATATATTACATTTAAACAAATCATGAATGCTTTTTAAAGTTTGTATTTATTTGTTAAAACAAGTGCAACTGAACTTAATCATAAAAAAGTAGTGCTGACAGCACTTTCATAGCATATAGCACTATTAACCACAACAGAATGAAGTTTGTATGTTTCTGTCTTCTGTATTTAAATAACATACTTTTTAATCTTTGGGCTCGGGGGAAGGTCAAAGGTCAAAAGGCTTAAGTTCAAGTGAGGTCACGATTCATTGGTGTTAAAGTCCAAGTCGAGTTACAAGTCTTTGATTTTGTCAAGTCGACAAAAGTCATCAAATTTGTGTGGTTCGAGTCCAAGTCATGTGACTTGAGTCCACACCTCTGATATCAACATGTTACCACAATCTCATTAACATACATGGGGTGGACAAAATATTGGGAACACCTCTTCATATAATGCATGACCATAAGGTTACAATAAAAACTTAACATTATAGCTTTCATGAAGGTAGGATTTATTTAAGGGCTGGTGTATTGGGCTACATTAGTATTTGCTTGGTGTACCTAATAACTTTTATATAAATTGTTAAGCACTATACAACATTTAGGGTTCAGTCTGTCAAAGTGTCCTCTTGTCAACCAAGCACATACTGTAAATCACTTGCTATCTTGAAATGAATTATTTTGACCCACCTACAGCAGATGATTGGCTTGAAATCATTTTAGAGATTAATGAGATGGAAAGACTGAGAAATGATTTACACATTGCAAGATAGATAAAATGGATAATATGTTTGTTGGAATAATGAAAATGGCAGCTAGGTTGCCCCCCTCACCTTTAATTATTCATTAAACTGCATGCTCTAACATTCATGGATAACAATGCACAAATGATACAGAGCTACATAAAGACTTGCTGTCTATAATTTACTAGGTTTGTGGTATGTGTGTACTAGTGTCGTTTCTTTTCTTGTTTTTGACATAAAAAAGATTGTCAAATAAAAATGTTTTTTTCTGGTTAGTCACTGCGTAAATGTAGATCTAATTTTGTAACAAAAGTCTTTATATGGCACAAAAGGCAGTTGAAAGTTACTTATTGGCTTTTGACTTCCACACTGACATGTGATGCCCTTTTTTCTTTTTTTTCTATCCTTTTCAGAGGCTGTTTTTGTCAGTTTACAGAATCAGGTTTATTGCCAATTAGGTTTTCACATACAAGCAATTTGCTTTGGTATTTTAGTGCATAACAATAGCATAACAGCATAAGCATAACTGCTTCTAGAATGGAGGAGCTGTACAGTTGGTGCAAGGATGTGCACAAATCCACATTATGAAGTATAAGAAATTGGCGCAATATACAAAGATAAGAGTCCAAAAGATGTGGGTTAATGTAACATACTGAGACAGAAGTGGAGACTGTACGTGAATGTAACGTCTGGTGTCTATGGGGCGGGATAAGGTCCGTGTCGGTGGGGGTTTACCATCCTCCTCTCAGGCAGAGGGGTACCAAACAACAACAACATCGCCATTCATTCATACCGGTAAGTCAACTAGCAAATTATTTTTAGAAATGTAATTACATCCTTCTGATGCTCTGATTGCAGGACAATGAATGAATGAATGAGCTGTTATTTAATTAATGTGATGAATGAGAACTATACAGTATGCAATGGCTGAGTTGTCTTTTATGTGCAAAACAAATCCCATCAGGGTGTTTTTCAAGCTCTACCCCTACTGTATTCTTTTTGGTTTTTGCGATATCATTGTCATTTTGTTATATTCTATAAGGCCAGATTTGTAACTATGAAACTGTGGAAAGACTTAAAGAAAATGGAGAGTATTAGAGAGATGTTCTGGGGTTGTTTAGCGTGTTCGTACCCTGTTGAGAACCTCCAGGTAGAGGGTGTGAGCTCCTTCCACCACACACTGGTTTTTCAGGACCTTCAGCGACACGTCGGCCATGTCAGGATCTGCGACCGAGACGCAGTGCTCCCTTACACTCCTGTCTGGGAATTCACACACACACACACACACACAGGAAACAAGTGAAGACAAAGAGGCAAACATACACACACACAGACACAAGCGCTCTGTTATCAATCACTAATCTAGTACACTTTAACCTAATTTTGACAGAAATTAAAACAGAACAAGCTGCTCCACTGAACCAGCTTTGCATTTCCCTGCTGAACACAAAAAATATACAGCTAGAGAAACTATGATCTGAGTGAGCATCAGAAAATGAAGTGCATCCACCTGTGTTTGGGAAGTTTATCTTGCTATATGCACATCAAAAACTACACACTGTACATCAGTGATACTCAACTTACTGCCCTCACACTGGAAATGTTTTGTTTATACCAATTAGTAAATGTTCAATAATGTCCCTTGGCTGTTAAAGCTGCATATTAGCCCATCGGTGATCTGTGTAGTGCACGTGGTGACACTTGATTTCTGTGAAAAGTTCACGGAAATCTGACTTGCGTGGGGCACGTAAGAGAAGTTTGCCTTCAGGATTGTCTGCCTGGCAGAAATTCCTGAGGACAAGCTTCCCCCATGTACCTGTGTGGGGCTGCTGCGACTGGATTTGCCTCTTGGCACGTTGAGTATCCCTGCTGAACATGGACACTTGTATTCCTGACCTTCCTGAAAAGTAGCTAGAATTATCAGATGCCAGAACAACTGTATTTAGAGCTGTTCCCTTAAGATTCGATTGCAATTGAATGCCTATTATTACAGCTGAATTAATAGATTTTTTTTTGCCCACTTGAGGGCTGCAGATTGACAGACACAGAATCAAGTATATACTGTAATTGCATATTATTGAGGAGCAGCTTTAGCATTCATTTGGACTTTTGCTTCTGTCCACCTGATGAATCCAAGTCTTAATAATATCTGTTTCTTTAGCTGCTAGATGTTCCACTTTCTGCACCAGTTAGTCGCTAACTTTGTCTGTCTGATGTTTGGGCCTGGACAGGTAAGTATACAGTGGGTTTATCAGAGCGTGTTCTCTGAAAATAGCTGCCAGCTGCTGCTGAAAACGAGGTGAAGCTGAACCAGAGAGTACATGTGGTGAAAATCTAAAACAGTGAGCTAAAAGAGACTAAAAGGCTCAGCAGAGCTGCAGAGTTGGTGATACGTTGCTGTGGGTTCATCACTAAAAGCAGAGTGTGAGCCACCACTGGGCCATGCAAAACACCACAGAAAGAGCACTTATATGTTGGAGAAATTAAATAAGAAAATACACTTGAGTGTACCTGGGCAGAGGAAGACCAGGCTGGCCTGCAGAGCCTCCAGCTGGACGTCTTGCTGGAAGTTGTGGACCTTCATGGTGCTGAGGATCTGACTCATGGCCATGTTCAACTCATCCAGACTGGCTGACCTATAGACATAAGAGACAGGTTTCACTCCCAGATTACATATGACTGTCACTGTTTTTGAACATGTTGAGAAAATACTGTGGCAGGAAACTATGTTTGTGCCCACCTTCCCTGGAAGAGCAGGTTGAGCAGCTTGCAGGCGCTGATGGAGACTTCAGCTGAGGTTGAATGCCTCTTCATCATCTCCACCAGGTTGACGTGGAGGCCACTGGACAGCAGCAGAGAACGCATTTTGCCTGCAAACGGAGCAGAGCAGACATTCGCTGCACGAGCCAACAAAACAGTATTTATAAATAGTTGAACCTGTACAGATTATTAGATCAGTAGGGTTTTACTACATCAGGGTCTTTCTTAGCTCTTACTAATCATTTTGTATCCAAACATGTTGAAGATAACATGACAGGTTATCAAACATACAAAGTAGACGATGAAACTTAACTCTGCATAAGCGATAACCGATGTGTGAGCCCTGCTAGTGTGCATGCGTGTGTGTGCGTGTGTGTGTGTGTTTTTCCACTTAGTCCCATCTCTGCACATTGGATGTTAAACCTGTAATAACTGATTTTCCGAACTTGTTAGCAGACAGTTGCTCATTTACACATCCAGCAGTTACGGAGCAACATTATCTTTCATTTGAAGTCGGGTCCTCTGTGAACATTTTTAAAAGAAACTTTAAGACATGTCTTTTTAGCCTGGCTTGTACTTAAGGTACCTCGTGATTTGTTGCCTTAGTTTTTAAGTCTTAATCATTGGTTTTCATACTAGTTCTATCCCTTGTGTTTACTTATTTTATTGACTTTTATCTATTTTCATCATTTTATTGTTGTAATGTTTTGTCTATTTATTGTTGTCTATTTTCTATTTATTTTTTTTCTATTTTTTGTGTCTTTGCTGTTTCATCCTCGCTCTGTGAAGCACTCTGGGCTGCATGTTTGTATGAAAGGTGCTATATAAATAAAGTTGACTTGAGTTGAGTTGAGTTTGTGTCCACTACCTGATGAATGTAAGTCCAATATTCACTCTCTTTTAGTTTTTTCTGTCTCTACCAACTACTGAGCGTAATCCCTGGCTCTTTAGATGCTAAATGCTGCACTGCACATGTTCACCAGCTAGTCTCTAACTGTTTTTAGAGCTTTTTTTACTAAAAAAAACGGAAACAATTCTATGAGCAGTGAGAGAGAACCAGAACAGTAAAGTTGCAGCTGGACATCTAATCAATGAGCTGAAACTCACTATAAATTTCCGTAAAGCCGAGGGGAGGTGAATATTCAGGTGATAATTCTCTGTAGGTTCATCACTACGAGCGACCCCTTTCACATCGTCATACTGTCATAACTGCTTTAGTGTGTACTGTTGAAGACTCACAGTTGTGTGTGATGAGTGTGGCAATGGCACTGGTAGCAGCTTCAAACACACTGGGAGAGGAGGAGTGGAGCAGCATGGCCGCCATTAACTGTCTGTGAACAGGAGTCCTGAAAACCAACCGTTTGTTGTCATTACATTCTCTCATCACACATATTATACATTTCTTAAACATCCCCCGTGACATGCAGAGCAAGACATGCACAACACTAAATTATGCTGACCAATAAAATCTGATTTCCTGCATTTTCTTGCTTCTACTAGAGGTAGAGGTCACAGATAATTTGTCATTTCTTGTGGGCTTTTTCTTTGTCTGCTAAGAAAGTCTGCATATGTGACACCTGTCTACAGATATTTTAACCTTTCACAAACTGGCATATGTGCTTACAGATCGAACAACACCGCAAACAAGTGCCAAACAGTGTTAAACATCTGTAGAGGGTGTGTTTAGTTGTTTCAGAGTGTACCTCTCATCCTGCTCCTCTTCTGAATGGTTCACTCCAGCTCCGTGCAGTAACAGGTTGTGAATGGCCCAGCTCGCAGCTTCCTGAGGCGGCAGAAGTGATTCGTGCAAGTTAAGAGACTTTGACTTTTAAAAGGATTCTATATTAAACATTTGCTAGAAGAAGCCTAGAAGAAGTTGGACTGACCTGTACAGCTGGCTCAGCAGCGTGGAGCTCCAGTGCCATGCAGCAGGCCTCCATCCAGCCCAGGCCCATGTCCTCCACCTCCTCCCTACCCCTGTTCTCCTCCTCCTCTCCTTCCTCCAGACCCTGCTCGGCCACCACTTTGTTCTGCACGATGGTTGCAGCTGACAGAAGGAGACAGTACGGTGTAATTACGGTACCATGCAAGATCTAATCCAACCACCTGAGGCATTTCAGGTGACATTGTCTATATGAGGTCTTCTGTTCTTACCAATAGTGACTGATTCTCTTTTTATTTGAATATAACAAGGCAATAAGGTCACAGTACTGTAGGTGAAGCAAAGTGTAAAAATCCTGAATACCCTCAATTTAATAAACAATATACACATAAAAACAGAGGAAAAGAGAATTTGAAAATGTCCAACCTTGGAGTCCCCAGTGGTCGTATCAAAAATGAAATTAAAAATGTTACACATGGGGGTTAAACAAAGAGAAGAGATAAGTCTGTGTTTTGATGGTGAGCTGCTACTTTTGATTTAAGTCTGGAGGAAGACTTCCTAATTAATTTAAAAAATGTTTTCTACCTTTTGGCTTCTATTCAGGGATTCTGCACTGTTCACCAAAATAAATTTAAATCTTTTTTAATACCACCTTTTCCATGTCATACTGGTAAAGGAATGGCAGAAAACCAGTAGGGACAACAGGACCTACAATTATTTATTATGTACATGTTTTAACAATAATTCCTACCAATGTAATTAATCAATGAATGTGACCTGGACCCATGAAGATACGTGGCAGAAAGTTGATGGACAGATTAACCAAATAAAAATAATAGGAAAAACTGGAAATCTTACTTGAATCTGAAGTGATTTCTTTATTTTGTTTGGAGAACTTTGTTTTATTTCCTTACGACAACAGAACAGACTTTTGGTTTTGAATGAGTGGAAGACCCCTCCCGGCTTTGCATGAATCGCAGTAATGGATCATAAGGACCTCTATGATTTCAAAGGACAATTGACAGACATAAAGGAACCTCAGACCTTGAAACTGAGATGTAACCCAGCCTCTTTTCATTTCCTGTTTTACACGATGTCAAGCATTTCACCTTACCTATGATGGCCCTGTCTATTATTCTGTTTTGTTCTGTCTGTTTTTGTCCGTTTTGTTAAAACTGACACTTGCCCATTATGAGTCGATGACCTTCCTAGCTACTTTGGCTAGCAGTACCAACAGTGTTTGCTGACTGAAACTCCACAAAAAAGGATTAAACAGCCTCCAGCGTTGCCAATCCACTGTCGCACCAGTCTCACTTGCAGTTTATAGAGGTATGAAATCTCCCAACAGTCCGCAACATCATACAAAAAACATTCTAACTAATGTTGCGGTCTACAGCAGGCAAAAGAAAACTATTCAAGACTTTTTAATAGCTTCTAAGGCCTTTGTTTAAGGCAACTGAATTCAATACTTTTTAAGAGTTTTCAACTGACAGATACCCAGTCTATTGCACAGCCTGGAAACAGCTGTCAGCTATTCATGTTTATATTTAGCACCCTGAAAACAAGCTGGTGGTGCATGGCTGATGACTTGAACAAATCAGTCACAATATATAGAGAGAATGCTGTTTTTGTACCCTCTTATAATTTATCCTCTCTTATATAGCACTGCTATGTGTCGATGGTGAGGTCGAGGCATTGTTCTATTGTCTCCATCACTAATCCATCTCTGTGGACATAAATAAATGAGTTAAATATAGTATGTGTGTCCTCACTGAGGTCAGCCAGGCAGGAGAGAGCAGCAGCTTGCAGGGTGGCGTTGTCGGGGAAAGTCTGGCAGGCTCTCACTGCGACCCTCTGGACACCGTTCAGTACCAGGATGTTGTAGTAACTCTCTACAAGATTAAACAAAACAAGCGCACCCTGGATTAAACGGATGCCTCTAATGATGTCTTCAATCTTAATCCGTCAACTGGCAAACACATTAGCTTATCAGGACAAATAAAATCCAAACACTACTGTATTGATAGTGAGGATTCATTGATTTCACAAACAGTGTTATCATCACGGGCTGATACGAAGTTATTCATTGACAGTGCATCTGTTGACTACAACGCATTTTACAGTGAAGGAAACTACAGAAATATGCAACCACAATGTATTTTATCCTGCAAAGTATAAGTGTTCAGCTAGTTGTGCATGTACTATTTTATTTCTTTATTACGTTTTTTGAAATAAGAAGCTGTACTTGTACCCCAAAAAACAGAGTTTTCTGGCCACTAAACCCAAAACTTGCATTATTTATCAAATAACAAGCTAACTATTAGAAGCTAGAAGGACGTTTGTTTGTACTAATACACATTTCTTTTTGCCGTCTACTACTACTAAACTTGGACCTGTGGACATGTGGAGGTGGGAGAAACACTCAATTTATAAAAATGATGTTATTGAAGTAGGGATTGGGATATTAAAATTAGGCTTAAATATCAATATACGTTGTTAATATCTGGTTCAGTCTGTGGACATTTTGAACATTTGAACCCTGGGTCTGACCTGATGTAAACCTCCTGAACAGGCAGCAGGCTGCCTCCTGCAGCTCCTCCGCCTCGGGGAAGGCATCCATGGCGGCGATGATCATGCTGTAGCACCGAGCGCCTCCCGACATCAACATCTCCACGTTGCTGCCTGGAAGAGAAAAACCAATAAAATCAAGAACAAATTTTGAGGTTTGACGCCATCTCTGCTTTTTGCATTTCAAATTACAACCTTCATGTGTTGGTTGGATGTGACGATTTTAATCCACAATCAATATATGAAGTGATATTGCAGGATTATACTACTCAGCATGATATATCACAATATGTAAAATAAGAATCAGTCTGTAGTTGTATAAAAAGATTAGCATGAGTATGGTAGGTACTGATTAGCAGTCACGACTATTTTAATTTCCTACCAAAAAAGGATTGATGTTAGCAAATTCATGATGGACAACACAAGAAACAAAAAAACTTAGTAAATAAAGGAAAGACAAGAAGGTCCTTCACAAATGAAATAGAGTGGCATCTCCAAATAGCCTGGAATCCCCCATGACTGTGATAAATCGCTCATCTGTGAAAAACAGATAAAAATTGGAAGAAAATGTTCATGACTGAAACTTTGTTGTGTCCACTTTTCCACTTGTTTCATGTCCAGCTCCACTTTTCATGTTAAAATCATCCAGCTAATTAGAATTTCAGTGTAGAGCGATGTCTCAGTATGTTTTTAGTCATTTAATAATTCAATAAAAGTCATGTCATCTACTGTAATTTGGCCTGCATTTTTCAGAAAAAATGTATAATATGATGCCTGTTGTGTGACAAGCTTTTAATACAGATGGAAAACCCTACTATATAATATACTGCATTAAAGACTGTACTCCCAGAACAGTTCATTTTTATCAGTATACATAAGCCACTGCAGTCACACATATATTGATAAGTGATCGAGCTACTTTGTGCACAGGACAGCTACTGCTCTGTTGCACTGCGAAAGCTAAACAATTTTAAGACATACAGTATATCTGTATCAGCGAATATGGAAGCCGACAAGTAACAAGATACTGAAGTGCAGAAATGACAATGTATGTTTGAGATAATTTAGAAACAGCGTCGCCTTTACATAATTTGTCCTCTAAAGAGCACTGACGAGTTTATCTTATCCTACTCAGTACATATTTTGGTCTTTAATAACCAAATGTTATGTCTTCAAGGCTAAAATAGCATTATTTGATCAATCTCCAATGCGCAAATACTGATATTGTGATCAGCCTTAAAATTATGTTCTATATTTAGGTTATTTGAATTCATCTTTATTTTTTTCATATTGTAAGATTAACTTAATGTTTCATGCTGTTAAGCTTTTGTTACATGGAAAATATGCCGTGTTTGTGTGTGAAAACTCAACTCTCCGGCTCCACAAGCAGCTGTTCTGACACGGCAGCACGTCACATGTTTACTGGTGTTTGTGGTATAATCTGATTTACATCAAGGCTGTTTAAAAAGCATTACAGTGACATCATGATCTGGTGGTGAGGCTAGAAATAGGCCGTGTGAAATAAAGAGAGAAAAGGGTTGATGTTTAACGCTGCCTTCCTTCATGATCAACATGTGGTGTGTAACACATAAACCATTACATTATTAGAGCGAAAGTACACATTTATTTATATAGCGCCATATCGTAACAAAGTTATCTCAGGGCACTTTTTCGAATAGAGCAAGTCTAGACCGATTCTTTATATTTACAGAGACCCAACAGTTCCCACCATGAGCAGCACTAGGCGACAGTGGCAAGGAAAAACTCCCTTTTAACAGGTAGAAACCTCGAGCAGAACCAGGCTCTGGGTGAATGCATCCATTCAGCCTCAGACTGAGGTTCAAACCAAACCTTTACCCTTTAATTTGCCACACCTCTGCACTACGTTGAGAGATCAGTCAATCAGTCTGAGATCAGGATTCAGAAATCAGGTTTGAAGAACAACAACTAGTATGAACATATTAGCCCTCCTTACTAATCAATTAGTAAAGTTAGATCATGAAGATTACTGGAGTGTAATGAGGTCTTACCAGGACGAGCCAGTGGGAGCAGCACCTTCATGGCCTGCAGGAGCAGCTCGGGGCTGTCCGGGAACCTCTGTAGAGCCGCCAGAACCACAACGTGGTCCTGGTTCTCCACAAACTCCACGAGGTGGTCATCACTTACTGGAAACACAGACGCGAGAAAGATACTCAGCTACTGAGCACAAGCACATATCAAAATGTTGATGCAAAGCTAGCTAAAATGCTAACTTTTACATACAGGCACAAACATTATGTGAGCATGTTGGCCTTCAATAGTTGTTGACATGCATATTAACATGCTAATGTTAGCGTATTAGCAGTTATTAGGATGCTAATTTTACCTGTGCTCTGAGATGGATGCTAATGTTAGCATGAACCTAAAATGTCCTAAAATTGCCAACTAACAGATGATAAACCACAGATAAACTGTTTTTATTTAGGTAACAACATGGCCTTTCTTCTGGAATCAACCCCAGGCCAATCTTTACATGTTTTCTTCCCACAAGTGGTAAGAAATAACTAACAGTAAAGCTTCACTCAATGTAATGAGCATTACAGCCTCAGGGGACTTCTAGCATAGCTGTAGAATAATATATTTACTGGAAGAAAGTTTGTTCTAATACATGAAACAGATGCAGGAACATCTCAAATACACTGCTGTAGGTCAGGGTAGACAAAGAAAATACATGCTAGTATACTGGAGGGTCGAGTGTGTGTCTGCTCACTGTGGTGGAAATTGTGTATTTCCTTTGAAGAAGTGAGCAAATAAAATGAAGATCCAACAAGCCGTTGTCTTTTGTATATTTAATTAAGAAAAGAATGAAACAATCAGATGAAATGGTAAATAAGGATAAAAAGTAAATGAAAGAAAGAGCAGGCGAGCACACAGAGTCAATCCGATTTCAGCTGAAGGACAGAGATCATACACCAAGATGCACATGAAGCGTCTGACCAAGAAGGAAAGCTGCTGTCACATACGTATAACCTTACAATCCACAGACAGACATATCAGAGTACAGCATCACCTCTAACAAAGATGGTCTGTCTCCAGCTAAGTTTTCCTGCCCAAGGCTGGAAACCCAGGGCAGACTGTTCCCCAGACTGCAGCTGTCTTTTCCCCTGATTACAAAGAATTTGTCCTCCCGCTATAACCAACCAAGATACCAATGTACCTTAAACAGAGATGACCCGAGACAGAAATTATCTGAGTGTACAGAATTAAGACTGATTGACTAGAAAAACAAGTTATCACACTAAACATATCCAGTGGACATAAAGAGAGAAATTCATCACACTAAACAGACATTTTGCCCTTACACTCACCTCTCTCCAGGAGAAAATGCAGAGCTCCACAGCCTTGGAGCTGCACCTCTTCACTGGTAGGAAACATCTTCATCGCCTGCACCATCAGACCAAACACATCCTCCTCCTCCTCCTCCAGCACCAGCAGAGGAATCATGTCTATATAACCATGAATTAAACAAGCATAAAAAACAAAAACAAGAAACAAGTCAGACACCTTAATGAGGTTGAATTCTGACCACTACAAATAACAATTTGAATGGCAATACCTATTTCACCAATCAAACTTGTCATTTTAAAGTCAAATAAATCAAAGTGTTTGGGGAAAAAAGCTGAAGCAAGACTTATTGCTAAATAACTGAGACCTTTCAGGGCTACCAATCAATTATTAATTTTAAAAACACAATATATTCACTAACCATTTTGTCACAAATGGATTAACAATATTATCTCCAAACTTTAAGTTGCACAATTTGTCACGTGATAAGTCGTGAATATCTCTTAACATATCTCTGAGTTGGTTATTTTGGGGATATGTAAATATTTTCTTAACAAATGCTCTCAGAGTCAGAAGCAGGAAGTCTTTGGCTTGCTTAATTATTGTCCTTGGCAGTGCAGCGACTGACATATTAACGAATCAATCAGGCAGTTTGCAGACCATGTGATGCATGTCTTAGTTTAACCTCTGTCTTTCACATCACACAAAGCATGGTGAACTATAGGCCATCGCAGACTAGATTAGAAATTAGCATAACCAAAAAGATTATTTAAGGAAAGAGATATACAATGCTGCTCTAAAAATAATAAATAGTTTTATTGTAGTAGCCTTTGAAAGGGGAACCCCTACATACCACATATGGAAAATACTGTGACACACACAGATTTATAGCCAGATAATTACACGTGGACTGCAGTTCTTTGATGTGTAATTGACTACTTTTTGACATTTTTACTCTTCTTCCTACCTAAAAGGCTTTGTGATTCATTTACTTTCAAGATTCCTTTTGTATTGCTTTGATGACATCAATTCATCACAACATAAAACTTTCCGTGGCTTTGTTGTCCTGATCAAATATTGAAACTGTGAGCTTTAAGTCACAGAAAAGGCTATTAAATTGACTTTCAACCTGCTAGCACTCATGCTGGCGTCACATGTAGCAGGAGTGATGCCCTGATGTGTCGTAGCTAGCACATCTCCTGTGTAGTCGTGTACCTGATCTGAGCAGGAGAGCGAGGGCTCTGAGTCCAACCATGGTCACTCTGCAGTCTGTCCTGTACTGAGATAGCACCTTCAGGATCTGCCTGGAAAACAGGCAGCCAAGACAAAGGGGTTCAAGACTGAGACTTAAGTCATCCATTTTCTATACCGCTTATCCTCTTAGAGGGTCGCGGGGGGCTGGAGCCAATCCCAGCTGACATTGGGCGAGAGGCGGGGTACACCCAGGACTGGTCGCCAGTCAATCACAGGGCTGACAGACTTAAGTCAATTAAATCATTATACTGTCTGCATGCAAGGACCTAACTTTTGCAAACTTCAAGCTGCATATTTTAAAATAGTTTTAAACTAGATGCTGATTTGCTGATGATGATGTAGATTTACACACCTGCATGTCATTAGGTCAAAACATATTTCTTATAACCTCTTATTGTCTTAGCACACTTGTGTACTCAGAACTGAAGAAAATCAAACCGCTTGGTGGAAGTGGTTTGGAGAAACCGTCAGACAGCAACACAGAGGAACTGAAAAGGTAACTTGGCAGGTAAAACTGAACTACATGACCACAGACGGTTATTTACAATGAACAGGAACAGAAAACTGAAAACTGAAAACGACATCAGTATAATTTGGACCTGGAACATCTGAGAGCTAAACTCTATTAACTTAAGGAAAACTGGATGTAGATGAGGTAAAGCGGCTTAAATTCATTCACACTTTGTCCAAGAGTGCCCAGCTCAGATGTGAAATAATCTGGACACTCATGATGCCGGTATTATATCAATCAACTCACACATATTCTCAGAAATCTTTTGGATCACCAAAGTCATTACGATTCATCCTCTCAGGACCATGAATGTCTGCACCAAATTTCATGGCAATCCATCCAATAGTTGTTGAGATATTTCAGATTATACCAAAGCATTGCCATCCTTATAGAGCCATGCTTTTTTCAAAATTACAAATAAACAGAAATGTCAACCTCATGGTGGCACTAGATAAAAAGTCAGGGGATCGCCAAAGTCAGTGGGATTCATCCTCTGGGGATCTTAAATGTCTGTACAAAATTTTCATGGCAATCCATCCAATAGTTGTTGAGATATTTCAGATTGAACCAAAGCATTGCCATCCTTATAGAGCCATGCCTTTTTCAAAATTACAAATAAAAATGTTGACATTGCTTTGCCCTAGTTGGGGGAAAAATGTGTATCACAACTTTTTTCAAAGATACAGTATGTAGTAGAGGTATATACATATGTACTTACTGACCGAATTAATTCTTCTTTTAAACATGAATGCTATGTAATCTGATCAACTATGTTGGTGTGATGTTGTTGTGTATTGTACTTCCATGTGACACGAGCCACTAAGGTGGTACGACAAGAAAATATGAATTCACTACTGCACAACTAATAGTAGCAGCTACAGCATCCAATGCGTATATCTTCACTTACTGGTGCACTCCCAGTACCTCCCACTCCTTGGCTGCCTGCAGAGGTCTGGTCAGCTGGTCCAGAGTACTGGGGCATATTTCAATCAGCCGACACAGCAATGACCAACCCACCTGTAGCAAGAAGGTTACACCGGTCCATCACACACTTAAGATAGAAGTGAACAGGCCAGTCAAACAAGCAACACAAAACTCCTCAAAATTCCTACATAGATCAAGGGGAAAACATTAATTTCTAACTGAAATTGAGCCTATCTTAAGCGTTATATGCTTGAGACATAATCCTACATGTAAGGGCTTTAAATGATGTACAGTATCTGACTAGATATATCGCACAACAGCTCTTAAGGAGAAACCTCAGAATACTCTTTTGTTTTTTTGTTTTGTCCTGAAAATGAGTCCGTTATGACTGAGCCCATACGTGAGTCGCACAATCTGACTTTCAGTTTGTGCCACGCTGCAATCTCACCTCTGATAAGCTGCCGTGCACAGCAGTCACGAGACGCCATAAACATGCTAGATCAGGCAGAGGCACGTCAGCTGTGGAGGCTACAGTCCACAGAGAAGCAACTGTCTCAGCAGGTGATGCTGTTGTACACACTTCCAACACCTGTGTGCCTAGTTTAAGATAGCACACTATTCTGTTTCTATTCTATTTCTATTTGCCATTAAAATAAGCTGTAACAACGGAAAAATAAACACAAAAGGTTTGTGAGGTTCCTGATGTCCTGCAGTACCTGCTGGACTCCTCGGCTGCTGATGTAGGATGACAGCACCAGCGTGAGGGGGACATGGACATCTTTGTCTTCAAACAGTTCAGCTGCTGCAACAGACAGCAACAGATAAGAAGACATGGTGTGACAAGTTAGCTCAGTCTTTAACACTCATTTCTATTTTTAAATGCGTACAGCAAGGCTCGGAGAATAGTCCAGCAATAACAAGGATTCCATTATAAGAGAATAGTTTTCTTCTGTTCATTTGCAAATGTTGTGAAAATGAGCAGTGCTCACAGATGAGAATACATAAAGACATGAAATTATGTAACACTGAATTGACAAGTGAGAGAAAAGGACAGTGATAGAGGACGTATTCAGATAAAGCGATACCACAATATGAAAATACTCATTGGCTAACACTCCAAAACCTGAAGATATTCAATTTGTTATCACACAAGTCAAAGAAAAACAGAAAATCCTAACAACTGAGAAGCTGGAACTGGGGAATATCTGGCACTTTTGCTTGAAAAATGACTTTAAAGATTCATCAGTTATCAAAATAGCTGCCAATTTCTTTTTTTTTGTCCTGCATTCAAGATTTCAATTACATAAAAATACATTAATATTACCAAAAAAAAGTGTACTTGAGTGCAAAAGTAAACTTAAGGTGTACTATTTTAATAGTGAAAACCAGATGTTGCTCTGTTGGATTAAACCACCCATACCAAGCTTAACTACAGCGATGCATGCCGTGTCCCTATGTGTCATATCTTTATCTGCAAACTACAATTATGTGCTAAATGTAGTGCAGTAAAAGTATCTAAGTATAAAAGTGCACAAAATGGAAAGAGTACAAATCCCATAAATATACTTAAACTCCTAATCTGTGGATAAGGAGCCCAAACATAAGGCCAAATAAAACAGTAATTAAGTAAAAACAAAGTCACTCTAAAGTAGTGGTGGAAGGTACAATAACAAAGTACATTTGTTTTTGAGGTACTTGTACTTTGAGTATTTCCATTTTCTGCTACTATGTTTTGCTTCTGCTCCACAATACCTAAGAAGAAAATATTGTACTTTTTAAATCTCCTTTACATTTATAGTCACTGGTTACTTTTGAGATCAAGATCTTACTTACAAATATATTATCAGTTTATAAAATATGATGCACTGTTACAGATTAAACTGTGCCCTATACAGTATATGAAAATAATAAAATAAGCTCCACCAACTGCAACATTAAAATGATGCTTACATGTTATATATAACTTTAACAAGGGGTATCTCTGCATAATAATGAGTACTTCTTATATTTCAAGTAGCCACACTATGCTGATAATACTTCTGTACTTGCAAGTAAGATTTTTGAATGCAGGACTTGTAATACAGTATATTTTACACTGTGGTATTACTACTGAGTACTTCTCCCGGTATTTCTCGTAAGTCAAACAACAAGGCCAAAGGAAATCGAGCCTGTTTGTGAACAGCAGCAGATGCACGCACATGCGGGAAGAATGCGTTTCCTACCATTGTCGGTGTGCGCCAGGAAAAGCAGATCCTGGACGATTTGAATCAGTGTGCTCAGTTGTCTGTCCTCTTGCGGGCTTTTCAGCCTCACCAGGAGTTTCTTCAACCTTTCTTCCAATTCCTCTTTGTTAACCATGGTCTTTGAAATGCTGTTTTCCAGCTGACCGAGTTGACGTGCATTTAGGTCAGTCAGCACAGTCCCTCAGAACCGACAAAAGGGGCTTCGAGCGGCCACACTGCTGCAGCATTGCTACAGTTGCATGGGGATACTCAAATCATTACATCACATTACTAAATCTTAGCTATGATACATCATATTACACTAGCTACAACACGATTAAGTGGCTGTCAGTCTCGCGTAGTTTCGGTTCCAACGGTGACATCACCAGAAACGTGTTCCTCTTTGTGGAGTTGTGCGCTTTCTTTCGTGTCTGTGGGAAAAGCCAGCGGGTCCTCTCTTTTGACAGGCGTGTTCCTCCTTCCTTACAGTCACATCATATGACTCCGGCCAGAAGAAAAAAACAAAAAAAAAACCAACAAAAAAACTCCCCCGTTTGTTAAAGAGGAAACTGGAAACAAACACCGCGCAGCGCGGAGGAGGCGGCGGCGGGGGCGGGTCAACTCGTCTGCCGCACAGACAGACCGCGTTCCGGTCAAACTGTCGGTGAAGTTTTTACGTAGATTATATCGTTTTTAACTCAAATTAGATTAGCTGTGACTGAGAGCTACACTTTTAGGGGCTTTCGACTGGCATCCGTGAACTCCATAAGTTGCCTCCCACACCGGTGTCAGTTATTGATTTACCGATGTATAAACCAGTCGCACAGACTTGGCACTGATTTGCGCCGTACTTCATTCAAAAAAATCCCCCTATTGTAATGTTTGTTTGCTAATTTGCAAAGATAATTAGCCCGTAGAGCAAATATTAAAACGTTTTACAACTTCTTGGAAGATATGTCTAAATTCGGCATACATCACTTTACACAAATCTGCGATTAATTCAACAACATCTCAACTTTTCGGTTCCTCTATCCCCACCATCGTCTTAGTTTTTGTACTGCGCATTTGGCAGTGTAACTACGGTATTCACACTGTCAGCATGGTGGGTCGTTATGCTCGTCACAGCTCATTCCCCATTCAGCAATAATAGTAATATTACCATGTGTCCAATTTAGTAACTGAGTCAGATTTAGAAAACTCTGTTGAATGTCTAAATCTTTTAAATAATCTTGATATGGGAAAACATATCAATGGACATTTAATTTGCTGTTGCTTTATATTATTTCTCGAATGAAGCCCAGCTACATTTGTCAAAACATCACAAAATAACCCTCATTTGCCTGTGACAAAATAACCAAAGAAAAAAACAAACAGCTCACCTGATCTCCTGATAAAAAGGAGGTGAATTACGCCCATAACTTGCTAAATAAAACCCAAATTCATTAGTTATTGTGTAGTCTTCAAAGGCCAATAAGGAACAACTGATATGAAAATATGTTGTGATACTTTCCTCATACTCTATATCGACAAGGCAGATAAGGTAGACACAGACAGGTGAGCTATTCATTACGATGTAAATGGGCGTGTTCCTCTTTTCCTGCGGCAGTATCATATGATCCAGGGCCATGAGACAAACTTCCCGTCTGTTGAAGAGGACATCAGATGCAGCAGTGCTCCAGAATAAGCTTTTCAGAGGTATAGTTTCAGTTATTCTGCACAGATAACATCTGTTTACTTAAGACGGGGGTTTTTGTGTGATGTCGACGTTTTAAAACCAGGCTATTTCATCTGCCGTGAGTGATATTTTATGTGCCAGCGTGTAGCTCCAGCCTACCTGTCAGCTGTTCAGTAAAAAAAAAACCCCAAAAAAACCGATTGGCTCCTGCCGCAGATTGCCCAGATATTTTCATAGTTGAATTTGAATAGTGGTTTGAGCTTGTGTGACATAGGCCTACTGTGGGTTTTTTTTTTTTACCTTTAAACTTAAGCGTGTAGTTTATGGCTGCATTTTTTAGTCTATATAAATAAATAGAGCAATACCTACTGCTCCAATACGTTCTCAAATATTGGAGTTGGCTTTTGAGATATTCTCACCGCTCGCCAAAACTGGCAACCCGCAGTGCACAATCATATCCTGTAAACACAGCTAAGATTGGAATTCAACAGTTATTGGTATTTTCTATATATGCCGAATTGATTGAGAAGACCCAATCCATGTCAGATGTTTATTTTAATATACATATATCCTGTACCGAGCGAGGAGTCACTAAATTGCTAAATTATGAAAAGAGTTCGGCTCTGAGTTCCAGAGAAAAGGTCTGGTTTGGCTCTCCGAAGTTGCCAGCATCTGTGCCAGGGAATAGATTTACTTATGTTAGTAACTATGTCAATTACTGATCTGTTAAATGGTGTAAAAAGAAAATCATTATGAATGATTTACAGGCAAAATTTAAAAAATACGATTGCGATTAAAAAAATAATATTGGTCGGTCACATGTATGCCGAATTGACGAGAATACCAATAAATAGTCTGGACTTGTTAATTGAACTGTTTCAACGTATGTACCATTTTCCAATAAACAAGAATTCACTAAAATGACAGATTTTGAACGGGGTTTGGCGCTGCGTTGTATGAAATGGCAAACAACGGGCAGGTTTCTTCCTAAAATAAACAAATAATAAGTTGGATGCTCAAATTGATTGATATGGGTGCGGATGACGCATCTTATTTATCAGTACGCGTAGTTGTGGTATATATATATATATTTTACATTACAAGTCGTGGAAAAACTTTTTGTTTTTGCTAAAATAACCTTTCCAGCTGGGTGACGTCACGTGAACATGGCCGCACGCAGAGCGGAGCGGAGCTGTCGGTGGTAAACAGTCGTGTTTGGTCCGTTTGAAGCCATTAAAGTGCACCGTTTAGGCACATTTTTATCTCATGACATGACGCTGGAATCTGCTGTACTGACAGAAGGGCTAACTACAGGGGTTCATCACGAACGTGAGCAGTTACAGCTGTTGAAATCTCGACGTGTTGGCTTCTTCCCTGTCCCCTTCTCTCGAGCTGGACCGCAAAATTATTGGGACGCCTGGTATTTAAAATGATGCAGCATTATTATCTCCTTTTGTTTGGGCCCACTTTTTCTCGAGGGAGTTTTAACGACTGAGTGACTGCACCTTATTGGTGCAGGAGTAAGAACAAGAAGCTGCTGGTGTTAAACTAACCCCTGGGGAGCTTCACTCCTGGTTTCCCCCTATGTCCAGCAGCCACGATGAGCACAGCTTGAAGCACATGAGCAACCTTATGGGCAGCAGGAGACAGAAAGCAGTGGATGATGGAGAGCAGAGTCTCATTGGGCCTCCATCTGGGAACTCCACTGGTGGGGATCTCCTGGACCAAGATGCCTCCACATCGGGGTTCATCTATGTGTTGACGTTTTTCTCTGCCCTGGGAGGATTTCTCTTCGGGTATGACACCGGGGTGGTCTCCGGGGCTATGCTGCTCCTGAAGAAGGAGATGAACCTGAACAATCTGTGGCAGGAGCTGCTGGTTTCCAGCACTGTTGGGGCTGCGGCGCTCTCCGCCCTGAGCGGAGGCTCCTTGAATGGGTGGCTGGGGCGCAGGATCTGCATCCTTTTGGCCAGTTTCATCTTCAGCATTGGTGGCATCATCTTGACTATTGCCCCGGACAAGGTGGTCCTTCTTGTGGGCAGAATCACAGTTGGTTTGGGCATAGGTGAGTTGGTGTTTGGAAATTATGAAAAAGAGTCATTTTAATATAGTCTTTATCTCTCCAGGTAAGGAGAGGTGATAGCATCATAGCATAGATGATCAAAAAGTGTTGAGTTTTGAAAGCTGGCATCAGCTATTTGGTCAGATACTGAAGCTTGTTTACGCATTCTTTGATCAAATATTTCCTTATCTAAATCTGTAAACTTTTCTAACTTCAGACTATATTTTATTTAGGGTATTCAACACTGGTCTGCATAGTAGTTTTGCATATTTAGTTAAATGGGAAAAAAGGGTCAAACATGTTTAAACTCCCCATTCTAATGTATCAAAAAAGTATTGTTTTGGTATCATTCAGAAACGTATCGTATTGGCAACGATATTGAAAATTACTCAGCCCTAAGCGCACCCTCCAGCAGCAACAAGCTATAGATTTTAACTTGTATGTTAGTTGTTTAACAGCAGATACAAAGTCCACTCCCAAGCAACCTCTCACTTTACCCCACCTGACCTGCTTTTCCAGTACTACCATTGGCTTGTATATGCCTGAATGAAGCATAGGGCTGTGGATCATGTAACAGAATAGAAGAACTTATTATCCCAAGATTTTGGGTCAGAGGGTACAGAAGTGTGTGGGAAATCTTTCTGTGTAAAACCCTTTCTTTTTTTTTTTCCCCATCAGGCATTGCCTCTATGACAGTTCCTGTATACCTCGCAGAAGTTTCCCCCCCTCACCAGAGAGGTCAGCTGGTAACCATCAACTCCCTCTTCATCACTGGTGGCCAGTTCATTGCCAGTGTGGTCGATGGAGCTTTCAGCTACCTGGGCCACGGTGGCTGGAGGTATGCGTTGGTCCTACACTACACTTCTCTGTTAGTTAGTAACTTTCCATGACAGGGGTTTACTTTGGTTCTCTTTACTCTACAGTATCTCTTTCTCTGTTTTCCCTTAGGGGAAACAAACACAGGGTGTAGCTGTGAAAACTTTCCATAAATGCTTTGTATTGATGATGTAATCCAACCAGCAAACCACAGCCGCAGTTCAGAGGTGCTCTACCTGCACCTGTATTGAGTGTTAGGTCACCTGTGTTTTGGCAGCACTCATAACCCAATGCACATTCACTGAAGTTACGCACGTAAAACAGAAGAAAATAGACTTGAAGCGTAAGAATATGCCTCAGGAGTGCAGTTACGTGCCCAGAATATTGGCCCAGGCTTCATTCCTGTTGATCAGCTCTGGACATCCTCACTTGTGTGTCTTTGCTGCCCAAATTCATGATTTGTACAATAGCGGTGCAGCTTGAAATCGACTCCATGTACTGTAATGCCCTCCAAGACCCCTGAGAGTCTTCAGACCCCAACTTGAGAATCAGCTGCGGCAGATATCTCTTTCAGCGTTTCACTCCTCCTCGTTCTTTCCATACTGCAGATACATGCTGGGTTTGTCCGTTGTCCCGGCGGTGCTGCAGTTCATCGGCTTCTTCTTCCTGCCGGAGAGCCCCCGTTGGCTACTCCAAAAGGGCCGGAGCCAAGAGGCCCGTCAAATTCTCAGCCAGATCAGAGGAGGCCAGAGCGTCGACGAGGAGTACGACACCATCAGAACTAGCATCGAGGAAGAGGAGAAAGAGACAGGTGGAGGTGAGTTTCGCCTAGATGTGACACTAGCCTACCACCTTTTGTGCAGAGTGACAGTGAGGGCCAAACATTAAAAAGAAATAAAAGTACACGAGTTGCAATTTTAATATTTTATTAAAGATTTTTGTTTGTTTCTTCCTTAGGAGGCCTTGTTATTTGGCGTATCCTTCGCCACGGTCCGACTCGCAGGGCTCTCATCGTTGGCTGCGGCCTCCAGATGTTTCAGCAGCTGTCTGGGATAAACACCGTCATGTAGGTCATCTATTTATCTACATAATTATCTCCCTACTGTCCGATAACATCACCCACTGTAGTAAAAGCTCAAATGATAAATCAGAGTCAAAACTTGCTGAGATTTGGTTTGGGTGTTGGAATGTAAATTGATTTGGCTTTTCAGTGAACCTCTTTGCCCATATCCAGGTACTACAGCGCCACCATTCTGCAGATGGCGGGGGTGCGTGATGATAAACAGGCAATCTGGTTGGCTGCTGCAACTTCTGCTACCAACTTTGTGTTCACCTTGGTTGGAGTCTGGCTTGTGGAGCGAGTGGGCCGCAGGAAGCTGACCCTGGGCAGTCTTTTAGGTTTGTAATGTGTGCTACAGTAATTACTTGACTGACAGCCAGGCATTTCTCAATTTTACATCACTGTGATTACATTTTTTCTTAAATACAACTTGTGATTGAGATTCAGTATTTTTATTATTAGCCCAATGATTAGTTAATTAAAACACAATTAGTATATAAATCCATAATAAAATAGAATAATTCTAAAATAGAATAATTGTTGCTTGCAGTAATTTTACATTTTATTGAGACAGTAATGTTTCTATTATAGTTTTGAGTCATGTTACCATGGCATTCAGTCATTGATCTTATTCAGAGGGACATAAATGGACATGGAAGGTTTGCAGGATATAATGTCTTTCTCTAGACTTTAGTTGTAGTCTTTTGCAGCATTATTTCTTTATTTAGTGTCTTTATTTTCTCTGATGCAGGTACTGCATTGGGTCTGACTTTGTTGGCAGTCGGGTTCTTGCTCTCAGCCCAGAACTCTCCACCCGTCACCCTCCACCCAGTTGACTCTCAGAACTCAACCTGCAGACTATATGGGTAGGAGAACACACACATGCAGCTACATTGCAGTCATTTAATCCTTGAAATAGTGTGCTTCAAAGGAGTCAAACAAGCTTTGGTATCTCTATCATCTCTATTAAATAAATATTGGAATATCCAAATGGCTTTTGGAGCTACCCACATTGTTTTGAACTGGATGTGAAGCTTCACTATCTTCATTGTGCCCATCTGTTGCTCAGTAAACAGTGTCACAGGTATGCGAGAGGTCTTACATTCAGCTCTGTCCTCCAGGTCCTGTGAGTTCTGCATGTTGGATCCCGATTGTGGATTTTGCTATCGTGAAAACGGCACCGGAGTGTACGACTCCTCCTGCGTCCCTGTCACTCAGGCGTCCACAGACCACGCCGCCTGGGGAAGGTCAGACACTGGTTTTCTGTGTGGTTTGCGTGACAGAGAATAAATGAGAGGTTGACAAATAGTTGACACAGATACGTGAGTGTCATGTGGCTATTATTGCATCATCATCATATGCCTCTTTAAAATCTACCTACAGTAAAAGCACCTGTGATCTGCACTGCAGTTGAAGCAAAGCAATCTATGCTTTGCACATGAAATAGTATCAAAAATAGCAGTTATTGACGTTCAGATGCATTCATCCTTAAAGGTCAAGCTTAAGGAGTAACATCGTCTATGTAATTCGAAAAGAGCATGCTGTATTTTCAAAATACAGATACAATATACAGATCACATTAATTTCCCACAAACCACATTTCCTTTGCTGGATTATCAAGGTTGAATTGAGGTAAAACATGCAGAGAAATGATGGTTTCAATTTCTTGCAATGTTTCTTCAATCCAGGTGTTCCAACCAGACCGAGGCAACCGACAGCCCAATCTGGGCCTACAACTACTGTCCAACATCCTACTCCTGGATCGTCCTGATGGGCCTCATCCTCTACCTTGCATTCTTTGCTCCAGGTCTGAAATGACTTTCTAATTGTTTTTCGATCACTTCATAGCGAACAGTCTTCCTATGGATTACAAATTAGTCTTTTTCTTTTTTAAACTGCATTTATTGTATTTTTGTACAAATATAGTAACATCGTACAGTACATACAAACCTCTACACACATACATATGCACACATTTATACAGACAAAGTATAATAATAATATAATAATAACAATAATAATAATAACGTAAAACAGCATCAAATAAATTAAAAAGTAAGAAAAAAAGGGTCATAGCACGTTTATAACATACACTGGATAAAAATGTGACAATTATCAATTCCCAGTGTTCCTTCTTGACTTCTATTATGTTTGTAGTTGTCTATTATTTTTAATATGCCATATATTCTGTCAAGAGCATTTCAATATAGATTGTACATGTGGGAAAGTGGGATGCATTCCAAAATCTGTCCACCATTACAAAACTCATATTATGTAACAGGATTTATAATTATTTGTAACAACCTTCATCTCTAATTAATAATATTCGGGATCAGTGCGTACAGGTTATGACCTATATATCCCTCAAAAAAATAAAAAAATTAGGAAGGGTTATGGATGCCTCAGAACTTAATATATTCCTTTTGTTTATTTACTTGCTAGGTTTAAGGGACCTCCTTAACTCTTCTAATCTAATTTGATATAATTGTAGTGGTCTATTAAAGGTTGCCAAATTTTATTTAAAAAATTCTCAGCTTGTTTTTGTAGAGAATTAAATTTTCATTACATGTGTTGGTGCAGTTCTTTGTTTCCAGTTGAGTAAGATCAATCTTTGTGCCAGTAGTCTGACAAATGATACCGTGTTATGTTCTGCCCTGTTTTCTACTATGTTAACAGTCTGTAATTCCTAGAACCTCCAGATGAGTCATTTTTATCTTATTATGACAAGAACCATCTCACATTTCAAAAAAAGATGCTAGTGGCTTGACAGAAATCATATTTATACAATACATTTACAACTCAGAAACCCACAAAAACATCACACCCCTTTCACATACTGTGACACAAACCATCTTGGCTGACACAGGAAACAGTTACCATGGCAAACAATTTTCCTGCTAACAGATGCCTAAACCAACAGTTATTATGTGCATGATTATGAAGAATAAGCTAAGAATACCTAATATATTGCTGTTTAACTGATATTAGGAAATGATACACAATGCATATTATATATTATTTAAATTATTATATTATATTAAAAAATGCCTCTGTGTGTTAGGTATGGGCCCTATGCCTTGGACAGTGAACTCAGAGATCTACCCACTGTGGGCCCGCAGCACCGGCAACGCCTGTTCAGCCGGGGTCAACTGGATCTTCAACGTCCTGGTGTCTCTGACCTTCCTTCATGTGGCCGAGTTTCTGACTTATTATGGTAAGACTCTTTTGAGGAGGTCGGATGATAGTAAATACATTGTCCTCTTATCAGAAAAGCATGTTATCTGTGATCATTGGCATACATATTGTTTTAACCCTTAATGTATTGTTCCCATTTCAAACTCAACTGTAAATCATTCTCTTTTCCCAGTTCTGATATCTGATATATCTCTATTTTCTTTAATACAAATTGAAGAATATGTTGTCAGTGAACTTCAGAGGAGTCTTTTGCTTAGCCAGATCTAAAAATGTTGTTTTGTTTTGTTTTTTTTACTCCTTTTATATAACCAGGCGTGGTCACTGTAAATACCATCTTGTTTATAGCAACAGGGCAGTGGTGAGGGAGATGAGATGAACTTCAACTGGAATAAGTCCTGGTTTGTACAGTGGCAGACAAGGGGCAAACGTGCTACAAATGGCCCAAAACATTTCCATTAGGAGAAACGTGCTGCAGCTCCAGAAACAGTGCAAAGTCAAAAACACATGAAAAGCCAAAACAAATACAACAACGGAAACGTGCTGCAAATGAAAAAAATGTGCATATGTGCATATAACCCAAAAAATATTTAAAATTTAAAATATTTAAAATTATGATTTAATCTTTTAATACAGTAATAATGTAGGTGACATCTTGCTGTGTATCAAGGCAAAGTCTACAGGCTAAAGACAGACAAATGTCTGTCCATTAACTACCATTCATCCTGTCAAAGTGACCTTGTCACATATTTATTTGCCCAAAGAAGGCATGGACAGGTCCGAAACAAGCTCAAACTGCAATCACAGTGACTCTCCAAATGTATTAATAAGCAATATAATATGATATTGTGATATTATTAAACAAGCTTGGGTAAATGCTGCCATTTCCATTTCATTTTCATCTAATAAGACTTCATGATATAAACTGAAATGCTGAAGCCCAGTTTGCATTTTCATTTTCAAGTTAAGGTAGCACATTGTCGGCCATTTTGAAAAAAAAATGAAAATGTGAACTAATTTCACCTTCAGTTTCATTATAATTGTCAGGATTATTCTTGGGAGTATATTGAAATATATATAATATAAATGTATGTACATCAATCAAGATAGCTCAGAACCTAATAGTGAAAATGTACATCTCCCTTCCAGGGGCGTTCTTCATGTACACGGGCCTGGTGGTGTTGAGTCTCCTCTTCGTCCAGGGCTGCCTCCCAGAGACCCAGGGCCTGCAGCTGGAGGAAATCGAGAACCTGTTCGCCGGTCGGCTCTGCTCCTGTGGAGCCTCCTCGCCCAACGACAATCGCCACGTCCACTACATCCGGGTAAAAGGCAGCAACTACCTCATCTCTGACAACGAGGCCTCAGATGTAGAGTAGACTGGGAAGATTTTCTCTTTCCACTCTGTCCTTTGGTTTGCTGATGCGGGGGAGGAAAGGTACTCATGTTGCCCTCTGGTGGGTGTGATGAGACATGAGCAAAAAAGGCTTGAGCTCTCCAGTGATTTGACTGTAACTGGCACTTTCCCCTCACTCTTTCGTCAATCATCTCTGTTTTTGTCCGTCTGTCTCACCTGGGAGTTGGTCTGCTTTTCATTTTTTCTTTTGTGCATTCTTCTTGTTTCCCATCATCCCCTCTGTTATCATAAAAAGGGAACATTGGAGCGAGACTTTCCATGGAGGAGTAGGGTGAGAGGGTTCACAGTGTTGCTGGGATAATTAATATCCCAGGAAAGTTATAGTATGTCATAAAATAATAATGTCACAGATCTGAAATTTAAACGGAATATGGTCCTCTTTCAAAGAAAGTCTCTGTTTAACAAACGGATCATCTGTATTTTAAGGGCATTAAAGATGAACTTCGGGGAATGATTTTTGTTTCCCCAGTGAATAGCATTTTAGAAACAAGTCTTTGTTTGTTTTTTCAGTGAGTTCAGAAATCAAGTGACCTGGTTGCTGACTCACCATTTCCTCTGCGTTTCTGTAACATCAAGACGATTTTATTTCCAGATAGTAGTGAGAAGTAAGAACAACTCTTTGTATGATTCTCGCTCGTACTTCAAAATTGATACGCCAGCAAGAATGTGTTTGCTAACCTTAATGATCTGTAGTTTTTAAATTCAGAGACAATTTCAAGCACAATCATTGATTTCTGGCTTATCTGTACGCTCTGTAGAAAACACATTCCTTTTAATCTGTGCTGGTGTAAAACAAAATGGTGTGGGTTGCTGCTATTGTCTGCACGGTGGGAGAGATTGCACTTTAAAAACCAAAAGGGTGTCCTTTTTTTTCCTTTTTTTTATAAATATAATATAATTTTATATGTCAAATTGCTAGAACGAGTTGCTGAAATCTTTGAAAATTTTCTAGCAAGGTTCGGAACTCAGCCCGGCTTACTACGGAGCGGTGGGGTCAGACAATGCCATAGCCTATATAACTGTAAGTACGCTAATAACTTTTCTGCTATGCTACAACAGTGCTAAATGGGCCTTTTTAATGTTTCTTGTCCTTGTTTCCGCAGCTCAGATAACGGTGACCAAGTATCCATAACCATCTTTGTACAGAACATCCTGTTTGCACTGGCACTCTTTGAAATGCCCCATTTAAAACTGTTCAAGATTTCTTAACGGTTTTCTGATGCTGTCTTGTTTTTTTTTAAATTTCCATTTCTGTACAACCGATGAGTGTTTCTTTTTAAATGTTTGTATTTAAGAACAATCTTCATTTTGTTTCTTGTATATGTAGGATGGTGCGATAAACATCTGTGAATGTCTAAACTGAATAGTTTTCTGATGAGTGAAACGTTTGGAAATTGCAAATTTAAATATTTATAACTACATATTTTGGTGGTTACAGATCTGTAATCCTTTCTCATAATGTCAATTTGTTGTGAAAACTCATGAGCAATATGATAGCAATGAAATCAACCAGCCACTGTTCTTGTAAATCTTATTGGTTATCAGCCTGTGGGAGAAATTCAAGTGTTGCACTTTGTATTGGAAAGTGGACAGATATTCTAAATAGTGACACTGCCATTTTGTACAAATTATCCTCGGATGGACAGTAATGATGAGTGTATTGAGAAGAATGTTTGGAAAAAGTTTATAGGCCATTGATCAGTTTAACCTAATTGGTGGTTGAGGTGTGTTCATTTTGGTACTGTGTCATTTCCATGTTGCATATGAAATGCTCGTGCTGTATATACAGTTACATTCCATGTGTCTCATGTTCTGTTCATCAATATGATCTTTGGGAAATAAACACACACACGTTGAAGCAATCTGGTTCAGTGTGTGTATATATGTATGTGTGTGTGTATAAATATAAAAAAATAAGTGTGTACTGACTGGGATCAATTCATTTGCAATTGATCTTGATCAACTGATTTCATAATTTTGTCTATGAAATGTCAAAGTAGCGAAAAATGGCCATCATAATTTTCCAGAGCCCAAGGATTTGGGCGTTCAAATTGCTTGTTTTATCCAACAAATAGTGGGATATTCAGTCTACTCAGTTCACTATCATACTGGAACTAGCAAATGTAATGATATTCTTGCTTGGAAAAAATAGTCGACTAATATTTTCAGCTAAAAAAAAACACATTTGTCTTACTACCTTTAGTATTTTTGCCATGCAGATAGTTTTTGGGGTTTTTTGGCCCTTGTTTTGAAGTATCAACCATCTCTCAGATTTCTGCCGTCACCCCAATGCAACATGGTAAATGAATTTTATTTATTTGTACTGCTCACAGCGTTGAAAAATTGCATTTAAACTTTTGAGCAGCAACATCTTTTTTTTCCGGCATCAGTGTCTCCGTTACTCATGATAATCCACAAACCTTGTTGTGAATAGTGTTCATCGTTCTAGAGAAGTAAATTTTCAATGCTCTAAGCAACACAAATCAAATTCTTTTCACCTCCATTACACTGGGGGTGGAGGCAAACTTGAAAAGGTCAAACCAAAACTGTCTGCATGGCTAGATACCACCAGAGTTGAATGATTTGTATATAGAATTTGGGTGAACCAGCCCTTTAAATGTTATTTTTAAGGTTCACGCCAATCTGAACGACCATTGTGTGACCTGTGAGCTTTAGCTTTTGCTTTTAACAGTTGAAGATATAGACACATTCAACACATTATCAAGTAACAAGCTGATAACTAAATGTATTTCTGACCACATGGAGGCCCTGAGCCACACAGTGAGTGCAGGTTAGCAGTGAATGGGAGAAAAACTTATAAATAATCATATTATTTGGGTTAATATCTGATTTGTGGCCTCGAGTGAAGTTAAACTAATTTGGATATACATGTTCAAACAGCCTTTCTAAAAATGAGTCAGATTTTTGGTCTCTGTAGAGCAGTCATCATGCAGTGTTTGGCTTGGCTTCACTATAACATGCACTGACATGTGTCTAGTCATTAGTGAGCCTGTAGTTTGCCATGCCTTCCTGCCCCAGTAACTTGATAGGCTTGTAAGACTCCTTTATTCATGGTATTATTGCCCAGCAGGAAGTGGTAGGGTGGAGTGCCGGAGGCTTTTACACACAAACTAAACTCTAAATATGTAGCCTCCCCACGTTTTGGTCCGTTGCCCTTTGCTGTGGCTTACAGGTTTTTTTTAACAATATTTTATTATGCTTTTTAAACACATAAACTCAAACAGCTCCAACAGTACAAACAATCTGACTTAGATCCAAGATATATGATGTATATAGCACATGGCACACTCAAAGAGAACATTGCACACTCACTTGAACATGTTGTGGAAGTATAAATGGGAGAGCATCATAGCATCTATTTTTATATATATATATATATATATATATATATATATATATATATATATATATATGTGTGTGTGTGTGGAAACACTGAGTCCCATTACAGTCGGCAGTAATGCAACAAATAAACGTCTGGAGAGAAAGAAGAGAAAATAAATAAATCTCTCACTTTATAACCCAAAAAATGAGCAGTATATAAAATCTATCTATTTTATATTGCTGCTTACAGTTTTGTTAATGAGTCATGTCCAGCAGTTGTGTCCTGGATGTCAGATTATGTTCAAATTAGACTGAGTGTAAAACACACCAGCTAATTTCAGCTATATCAAGGCATTTCTGTGTAATCAGAGCAACACGGTTCTGTACTTGTGCTGACAATTATTAATACACAGTAAAATGTGCCAAAGGTTCAGTTAGCATTCCTATGGAAGCCTAGTATTCATGTTGAGTGATGTTTTGACCTATCATTAGGCCCTGTAGTGGGCCTTATATCTATATTGTATCTGCTTAGGCTAAACTACATTAGTTGGCCCCACTTGCTTGATTAGGCAGTTTCATCTGAATGCCATGGCCTGCTCGGTAGTCCAGCTGTCGTCCCTGCTTATCTAGCTCCACTAGTCTTATAAATAGCTACTTGTTATATCAGGAAACCCTCTGATCTAATGCACCTTTAAATCCTCCTTGAATCCCTCTGTGTAATCAAAAAGACATTCTGTGTCAGCACTAAAAAAGTCTGTCATGTTTCCTGTTCTTTGACGCCCTCACACAGTGTCATGATGGTTCGGAGCCACAGGGGAGCAGTAAAGGTTCACTTAAGTGAGTAACTAGTGAACTAGCATCGTTTAAACCATATGGTTTAAAGAGGCCATTACTTCATACATTGCACTAACCTGCAGCACAAGCATTGATTCCACTTTTTAATATTTCACATGGACTTCATACACAATACACCTTTTTCTAATTTTAACATCTTCCAAGCAATGTCTCTATATATCTTGTCAGTAGATTTTTGAGTGCCATATTTCATATTGTAATATAATGACGATTATCTTGACCCTTTTGCCTTGATCTACATGAGAGTACAACAGGCTTTAATGCACCTTATCATAAATGACAGATTATTTTTTTTCCAAAACATAAACACTGGAAACAATTTCACTTTTATTTTTGTTGAACAATCACCATAAAATAAATCACTGCAATAGTTACTTGCAGGAAAAATAGACAGATACCACAAAGAATGAGTAGTCTATTCATTTAGAAGGAAGAAATGTTCACTAGTCACTAATTAATCTTACAAAAAAGGGTTAACATAATGTTTGTACAGTAGATAATTTCTTATTTTTAATCACTTAGTATTTAAAGTATAAAATTATTTAAAAAAAAGCTTGGATCTGACTTAATAAATGTAAATGTGTGTATGTAGTTTGAAGTTTTGCTTTTCATAATAACAAATATACATTTCGGTAATAAGTGATCTTATTGAGACATACAACTTCATTAAGAAAGTATTACACAAATGTCAGGATGTGTTCGTGTGCCTTTATGACATGTTACAAAATAAATAAAACTAATTAATCTAGACTGATTAAAAACACCCCCAACATTAATTACGTTTGACTAGTTGATGACAATGCATGAGAAACATTGCTATTAGTTAAAAACATAAAGTTGGTAAGAAAAACAATCTGACAGCACAGCTTGAACAAAAGAGGGAACTAAATGTCAAACCAAACTGATAAAAAAATTATAATCAACTAAAGTATTAATAAATCATACAAAATATTGAAAATCTAAACAAATAAATAAAATAGAACAGAAAAAGTGCTGTAGAGACTTCATGATACATTTGGCAGTACAGTTTCCATGTGTTTTATACTCTGTTAGACACTCTTGGTGTACGTGGAATTTACCTGATTTTATAATCAAATGAATCTTTTAAGGTGGGAAGCAACAGTGTCTTTATCACTTAATTGCATAGAGTAACCTAAAACACGTAAGTAGTCCTTTAAAATCTCTACAAAACTAAAGCGTGTTTCTGACTTTTACACAAAAATGCGCACGTCACCCTAGTTATGACGTCATCTCGCAGCCGTTTTGCCCGGAGAGGGCGTGGCTTGCTGACGCATTGCGGCTCCCTCCCCGGTGCGTAAACGGCGCAGAGAGGCTCGGCGGCGCGTGTATGCGTTTTCACGTGTGTGTACGTGTACGCGCGCGCGGCAATGGCTCACCTAGCAGCAGCAGCAGCAGCAGCAGTCTGCATGTGGGCTCGAGCCGGAGCTGAAGCATCCGGGCCGAACTGCGCAGAGATGCGGCGCACGTAGACGCGACGTGCGGACACGCCGCCTCAGCTCCCCGCTCGCCTCCTCGTTGATATCATGGTTGAAACGCCGCTAAGATAATTTTTGTGTTTGTTTTGAAATGGCGGCGCTGAAGTCGAGGTGAGCAGCTCCGTTGCTCGGTCCGCTCGCGCACTTTCTTCTCGCTCTTTTGCCCGGACAAGCGGCCAGTTTTTCTATCGATTATTGTACAAGGAATCATGACGACGGGGCAGGATGAAAGCTCAGTCCGTGTGGCACTGAGGTAAGTCACTAACATTTCTTTTCTTTTAAATTTTCCATCACCGGGTAAATGCGTAGCTGTGTCTTAATTGCCCGGTGCCACCTGTCAGTCAGTGCCGCGGGCCTAGCAAACGCCTGCAGGTCAGCAGCAGCATCTGCTGACCCACACACACACACACTGTATCTATGAATGATCATTTCATTCAAAGCACGGTGACCCGGTTCCACCCGGGTACCTCTTGATGCTGCTACCCGGCTTTCCAGGACAGATTCTCGGTGTGTTTGTGGCTCACCTCCGCTGGGATTTGCAGTTTCCCAGAGTGTGAATGCACAGCATGACTTCTGTGTCTGGATGTAGGAAAAATCCATAAAGCATCACACCCATTGCACAAGTGCGCACACTCTGGTATGCACATGCATGAGGAGGGATGATCTTTTGTAGGGGCTGAGCTATATCGGAGAGAGACAATCAGCCTGCTGTGTGTCTCCAGAAGCCTGGCCTCTCCTCAAAGCCTCCTGCAGAAAGACAGTTAATCGATGAAAGGAGAGCTTCACTGACAGCCAGGTTTCAAGGAAAGGACAGTAGACCGTTCA
The DNA here is from genome assembly GCA_005408345.1 of Macquaria australasica. Classification (NCBI taxonomy): domain Eukaryota; kingdom Metazoa; phylum Chordata; class Actinopteri; order Centrarchiformes; family Percichthyidae; genus Macquaria; species Macquaria australasica. The sequence continues at coordinate 191,003 of SEMN01000125.1, forward strand.
GTAACACTGTCAAGCCTGCTCTTTGTTCTCAGACATCCAGTCACAGCTCTGGTGATCTCAATCTATTCAGAAAAGAGACAGAATCAGGCTTATTTTCCTCTTAAGTGCATACACTTAATGTGTGCTGAAGTAGGCCGCTCCCACCCAGCTGGTGAGGTGGCACAGTGGCATCATGGGAAACCAGTCTTTCTCTGTGTCGCTCATTCAAGGCCATCCAGAGACCTTTTGATCGTTATGAAATGATAGATAATGGCTGTATTGTAGCGTACGTCGTCTTGTCTCTTTCCTCTGTGCCCGTGTGTTTTTCCATCTTGTCCTTGCTTGCATTGGCTCATTTGTTCCCAACACTCACCCTCATGTGCACTTGTTCACAAAAGTGCATCATCATTGTGTGTGTGTGTGTGTGGAGCATGTTTGTGCAGAGCTTCCTGGTTCCAGTTTGGAAGGGGAAAATCCACATTTTGATGCAGTTCAAAACCACCTATTTGTGATGCAGCCGACACGTGGGCTGCTTTTCTTGTTTGTGGGTTTGTTTTATTCAGATATATTGCGCCGAACATAGTTGATGTGACGTGATGCTGAGACATTCTCCAACAGAGGTTTGTTTAGGCAGAAAGTGGGGGGATTATCATAAGCAAATGCCATGTTTTTGATGTCGGACCTTAAAAAATCAGAGAGAAAGGGCTTCTTTGTAGAGATGCCATTTTGTCCTACAGGGAGAAATCCATCGTAAAAGAGACAGAAATACCAATTTCAACACTTACAATGTCACTAAATGTCAGTTTATTTTTTCAGGAAGGGGCAAAAGTTATCCAGCCTGCCTAGCTGAAGCAGAGTAGAACATGAAGGTTGAGTGATCACTGAATTATAAAACTGTTCCTGGAACGATCTGCAAATCACAAATCAATGATATTATATCTATTATCAGTGTGACCAGTGTAACAGAGTATCTGAGTGTGGATTTAAGAGTGCCACGTCCCTCTTCTGGAGCCTGTAATGCAGTCAGGTGACTCTACCAATGTAGAGTCCAGCAGGTGATCTGCTTGTGCCTTTCTGTTTGTCCCTCTGAAGCTGCACAGCTAGTAGAAATAAACAGAAAAATAAACCTGAACAATAACAACACCTGATGTTTACTGATGTAATGCTATGCTATACAGTACTGCCTTACTGTGAAACGTCAGATCATGTTGAGACTACTATGGTGTTTGTACTCAATTCTGTGGAACAATTTGAGGCTGTATTTGTGTATATATTTGTAGTTTGTTGCACTGGACTGGATCTTAGAATGTATAGCAATACAATACAACAAGACCACAAACTACAGCCATAAAACTGCTGAATTAAAACCTGCCTAATACAGTGTTAGAAATAGAAATTTCATAACTCAAATGAGGGTGTGAAGCAACATAATCGACATATTAGCCAGTTTCCTACCCTAATTCTGATACAGGATGTTTGCTGTGAAGGTAAATTGCCAAACAAATTATGGCCACTTACTAAAAACAAAAATACATGCTTGGATGTAAGTATGTGTTCTTAAAGAGAGCATGCAACTTACAGTAAAAGTGCAAGTGTGGACAGCATTTATGCAGTAAGAGGTGGATGTTTTGTGTTCTGGTTCCAGGAACTAAAATTACAGCCCTGATTTTAGCACACTACATTTCACTTGTCATGTGTACAACCAGTTCTTTTCATGCCCAGAAAAGCAGTTAATCTTTCTCAATAAAATATTTTGGCCATTTTTAGGCATTATACTTGAAGCATTTGGGATATAATGACGCCTGTAAAAGCAGCGTTGTAATTAGTACAATGGGATTTACACATCCGCTTTTTTTCCCCTCTATGACAACCAGCCGCAGTGATGGGTTTGCACTGCAGTGGCATGTTGTAACTGCTACCAACTGGCAAAATAGTTTGTCAAGACTGTTGACAAGTCTCACTGTGCATGTGTTCAACCAGTTCATTTTCCCAGCTGCTTAAAATCCAAATGAACCCAACCAGCTCCAGTGTATTTGGGTGTGCTCACTCCTCACTATGCAGGAGTAGGTGTGTGTGTCAACAGAATGCCTGAAATATAAATGCAGTGGGGGAATAAAGTGTTAAGCTTATCTTGGGAGGCCAAACTATTTGAAATGTGCAGTTTAATCCATAATGCTTGAGCCCAGATTGCATACTACCTTAAACAGGGTTGCTTAAGGACTTGAGGTTGTTTTAATCGGTTTAAGACCCTATAGCTTATCTCAACAGGGGCCGTCCTGTTCTTTCAAACATCCACAAAGGAGCACAAAGCTCAAAACATTTGCTTTCCACGTGCATTTGCGTCCATAGTGTGTGTTTACCCATGCACAGAAAGGGTGGCTACAGTATATAGATCATACTGTACTCGGCTTATTTGCACAGTGCAAGACGTCACAATAGTTTGTCTTAAATGGTCGGTGTACAGTGGAGCTGGAGTGGAACTGAGGACTTGCTGAACCTGCCTGCTGGGGCGATGACCGCAGTACAACAAGCATAAAGCAGCTATCATTTATTTTCAAAGCGCTGACAGATGAGTAGTGCGGATCAAAGCGAGAGGGAGTGACTTGAACTGTGTTGATATCTGCTGTCACAATTTTGTGTGCTGCAGTTTAGCTGCTGTTGCCAAGATCATTAACCACTTAATAGCGTGAAGTAGCTACAAAATCACAAGATGCATCGCGGCATGAAAATTCAGTCCCTTTCTTTTCCTCTGTAAGGACTTGTTGATTTTGATGCTGAAGCTGAAGGGCATAACAATGACGATAATGAAATTAAATAGGTCCCTAAACCTCTTAAGGCTTAAGTTACAGGCACACTTCAATGTAATGACACGGAGGCATGCAGCAACTGGTATAAGTGGCTAAAGACTAAGCCCCAGGTTGTAGCTTGTGGTAGAAAAAAGCTTGTTAAAATGAGCTCCATGATTAGAGCAGATATCTACTATTACTTAATGACCAGACCAGGCTTTAACTCACATGACAGGAGACAACAGCTGACGATAGCTGTGGGGGGTTTACAGTGCAAACAGAGACCAGGGGCCCCTCAACGGAGAAGATAAGTGGGGTGCAGAACGATTGGAAAAAACTGAAAAAACATGGGAAAGAGAGTACACCCCAAAAAATTAATGAATTGTGTATTTTAAAGCAATTATAAGGAACAGGTTTTCTCAAACAGTCCAATATACCTATACTATACTTATTTTGAGTCTTAAATAAAGACTAAACTGACAATTTGCCAGGTTTTTGTCAGGATTATATCTGTGGTTATTTTTCTAACAAAGTGTAAGAGTAGTAGTACTTAATAAAGTAAAGCATAAAGTAGTACTAGTAACATGGGCAGGGTCAGTAGAGGACTGGCAGAGGACCAGTGGGAGCTCAGATATGTGACGTTCAGATGTGTGTTCGTAACCCATGGCATCACCATGCAAACACAAAACCCCCAATGGGTCTAAAGCCTCTCCAGACCTCGTGCTTTGTTCACATCCACTGAGCCAAGTCAGTCTGTCAGGAGTTAGCCGCTGACCCACGGCCCTGTGAATCTGTGTGTGTTGGTCTCTAACTGTTCTCTATTTCCTCACATTGTTGTAACTATTAGTCTGGTGTAATGTATATACCCATCTGTGCCATTAGTTTTACACTTTCACACTGGGAGCTTCTTGAATCGCTGTATCACTGCATATAACTATATAAAAATGTACAACTACACATTTTCTGCATTGCAGTACATCCTAAATTTGCAGGTGGATATGTATTTAACAGCTTATGTTAGTGTTGTTTTGGAAGTGGAATGATATTGGGGTATGATGGCAGTAGAGCTGAAAACAGAATTAATCAGCAACTACTTTGACAATCCATTAATAGCTGAAATGGTTTTTCAAGCAAAGATCCAAAACATTACCTAGTTTCAGCTTCTCCAGTGTGAGGATTTGCTGCTTTTCTTTGTCTTGTGCGATAGTAAATGGAAATCTCTGGGTTTTTTACTGTTGATGAGACAAAACAAGAAATTTGAAGACACCACCTTGGGCTTTAGGAAATTGTACCATTTTCTGATATTTTATAGACTGATTAAATGAATAATTAGAGAAAATAATTGGCAGATTAATTGATAATGAATATAACCTGCAGCCCTAAACTGCTGGTAAAAAAGCTTCCTCAAAGTTGAGCATGTAGACAAAATGATGCAGTCCATAATACCTACTGAGCACCCTAAAAGTCGATGACTCCAGTCGTGGAGTTACCAACTGAAATTTGATGTTGATTGTCTCATAACGCAGAACAACATGATTAACAGCATAGGCCGGCGTCCTGGGGCCATGAATAACAGTATCTCTGGGTACAGTGTTGTGATGGAAGAGGATCAGTTGAAATATTCAGTATTTAAAAAAAAAAAATAAAATAAAAATAAATAACAAACAGCAGGAACCACTGTTCATGGTTGTTTTATGCGGACTGACAACCCTACCAAAATGAGATTCAGCTTGCTTCAGGTACAGCTCGACCATGTTGTCAATAATAGTGGATTTTCTTCTGTTAAAATCCTCTGCACTGCCACCGGGGAGTCTGCGTTACTCTTTGTTGCTTTGTCGGCAGCGATGAGTTTTTGGCTGACCTTTTTGTTGTTTCCAGCTCTGCGTCGTTGTGCTTTGATCCACATTCTTTTATTAGAGAAATGGCCTGAGGGGAGCTCACATCGCGCTGTATTGCTTCTCTGCACATGCAGCTCTCTTTTTAAGTGTTAGCCAAAGTGTTAAAGTGTTAGCCAAGTTACCCAGACGGAAGATATGAATAACACCTACTTTGCCTGCAGCGCTAGTTGAAGTAGGAGTGTGTGGAGCTCAGCAGAGGCCAGCTTTGAATAGACTCGGCTCATTACAGTGTAAGATAAACTGACCTTATATCACTTTGTATTTTATGGTACTATAAGTAGTGCACTCAGGCTGCCAGACAATATTACTTTATAGTGTTGCCGTCAGACAGATTCTCAGTTAACAGTTAACTAATCTTACACAGTCCATGTTTAGTCTGTAAAATGTGATAAGTTACATATGCAAGTTGAAATAAGTCAGTGTTGACTTTTGGTTTCACACGGGACACGAACAACGGTCTCTGGTCTCGTATTTTTGGGGAAGACAGTCTCGTCCTTTTACAAGAATGCAGAGCTTGAAGTGACGGCTTTGGTTTGCTTGTTTTTTGCCCAACCAACCGTCCAAAACCCAAAGATATTCAACTTTACAATGATGCAAAAACGGACGCAAATTCTCACATTTGAGAAGCTGGTTAATGTTTGGCATTTCTGCTTGATAAATGACTTCAATTATTAATTATCAACAGTGTTGATTAATTTTCTGTTTAAGAACTACTGGATTGGTTACTTGTTTCAGCTCTAATGCCTGCGTTTCCAAGTGTTTATAGCTTAAACAATTGATCAATTGATTAGTCAATCATCAGAAAAAGTTATCAATTAGAGATGCCAAACATTTTCTGGCTCCAGCTTCTCAAACGTCAAGATTTGACACTTTTTTCTGTTTTTATATGTTTGTAAATTAAATACTTTTTGGGGTTTAGACTGTTGGTCTGACAAAACAAGCAGTTTGAAGACGTCACCCGGGTCTCTGGGAAACTTTTTATAGACTAAATGATTAATCCAAAAAGTTATCAATAGGCCTAGATTTTTCACAATGAAAAAAACCATTAGTTGCAGCCCTACAAACATCCAAAACAAAGCTGGGGAAAGTTCTGTAGCCGGACTGTAGACTTGTCTCTGCAGTGGGGAGACTCCAGTTATCAGATATTCAAATGATCTTTAGTAACTGACTGCCATGGTGACAGTCATTTCAGTGAAACCCAGATACATTTCCAGTGTTTAGCCGTGATGACCCTCTTTCTAAACAGAAGGCTCTCCCATTCCAGGACGATACTAAGCATAGCCTACACTTAAACTCAACATGCCCCAAAAATAGACTCACGACTGGCCGCAGCATTGCTGGAAGATCTCAGTTATCTATATCACGACCTCGAAGGAGTCAGCGCATTTCTTCCAGACGCATCTGCACCGATGCAGAGAGAGCTTTCAACTGTGGAGCCGCACGCACCACATGTGGACACGTTTATGACAAGGAATGGACCCCCCTCCACCCACCTCCCCTCTTTAGGAAACAAGCTGGTCATGCAAAATAAATTGGATGTAATTATAGAGTATCTTACATGTACACCACACCCATGCAAATATGTTGTTCTCTCTTGCTGCTGCATTTTTTCTTCCTCCTTGCTTGAGTTTGTGTTGTCAGCCTTTTTTCCTCACTGTGCAGATCTGTCCAGTTAAGGGCTCAGCTAAAATGGAGATGAAGGTCTAAATGTGGAGCTGGTGCCGCAAATAGGATGTGGATGTAACTTCCATCATCAAACTGCCAGCATGAACGTCACAAATAGGCCTCAGACAGTCACAAATAGCTCTGTTTGCACAGTGAGCTGCCACCTTGTTATTTATGTCAAGAGGCTGTCTCTGCAGTTAATAGGTAGGGATGTATTTTCTGTGTAAGGCGAGCTGGTCTTCTTCATGAATCTGTCTGTCTGTCCATTAAACGTGATATTTGAGGTTTTATGTGTGGTATCTCCGACATCACTGGCCTAATTTGTATTATTCATCTTTTAACTGTCTTTTAAGGCAGTTTAGGCTATTAAAAATGTACGATTATGCCTAATGGAGCTGGTATAAGAAACACGTTGTACTCCCATGCAACATCTCAACGATTATTTTCATTATTGATTGATCTGGGCTTTTTTTTATCCAACCAGCAGTTTATAACCCAAACATGTTCGATTTACAGTGAATATGAAACAGAAAAGCGTAAAATTCGTACATTTTATAAGCAGGAAATGGCAAATATTTGGCATTTCTGCTTTGATAAATGATTTGTCAATTTACAGAATTGTTACTGATCACTTTTCAGTCAATTAACTTCTTGTTTCAGTGCTAATCTCAGATACCACTGGCTGAATTATTAATGAAACGTGGAGAAATTAGTCATATTGCCACTATGTTGTAAAAAACATTACACACTGGTTAACTGATGAAGATAAATCTTAAAATTTGAAACCATTAAAAAGGAACTGAAAGAATTAGGCCATTAATCAGTTAGTCAACTGACAACAAATGAATTGGCAGGTATTTTGAGAATAGGTTAATTGTTTCTGATATTCAAGTAATGTTATGTCAAGTAAAAATGTCAAATATTGTCTAGTTCCAGCTGCGTAAATGTGAGGATTTGCAGTGGGTTCGTTGTCATATATGATAGTAAACTGTACATCTTTGTGTTTTTGGCTGTTTGGATAAAATAAAGCATTTGAAAATGTCAACCCTGAACTCTGGAAAACGTGATGGACATTTTTCAGTCTTTTCTGACAGATTAGACATAACAATTAATGGTGAAAATAATGACTAATGAAAATACTTCATAATTTGAGATCATGATCACGGCAGCCTCTTGAACAATCCTACAGCTTCTAAACACACACCTCACAGGTATTGTACAGTGAGGTTTGTGGGACGCCTTCCCGTGTCAGACAGTCTTGCACCTAAAATGCAGGCGTGGATTAAAATGGTGCTGAAGGCAGCATATGCAAATTAACCTTCACCACCTGCTGGCATCATGTAGCAGCTGTCTGAATCTGCATATTCATGAGGTGTTAGTAATTAGCATTTTGCTGCAGGTGTGAAGGCTCAAAGTGGGTGGCGTCTTTGTTAAACTCTTCCGTGTCGATTGGCCTCCCACTGGCAAATAATGGCAAATAATATAATAAAATCATATATCTGACAGAGATTCAAATGGTTAACTGGAGCCAGCCTAACTGACTTCCACTCGACCTTGTGTCGGTGTGTTTACCTAACCTATTATCTGCTATCTGGCTGCCTTGAAAGCTGCAGATGGCGGCAGACTATGTCCCTCACACACACACACACACACGCATGCGCGCGAGCATAAAAACATACACGCTCTCCCCACATTTTCAGGCCTAGCTTTATTGTTGCTGGCCTGTGGTTGACACAGAGATGGGACTCCTGTGTCAACACCACATGGTTGAATGACACTGCAGTCCAGGCCTGAAAAAAGTCCATACATGCACCCAAATACATAACACCGTTATTATGTTTCTCTTCTTTTCTTTAGTAAATTGGATGATATATTTATTTTTGTCTGTCCAAGTGGTCTGTAGTGACTGTTCGTGTATAAGGTTTGGACTGAACTTACCTGTTGATATTATTGTGTAGATGTATAGAACAAGCTCTGTAAAACAGGTGTGTGATTATATTAGCTTATTATCTGTGCTGCAGTACAAATCAATCAAATGATGACTGAAATAGGTTTTTGAGGGTGTATACAATGATTTTGTAGTGAAGTTGTATGTATAGCAGATATTTTGTGCACATTTTTAACGTCTTTATAGTTTTTTCCCCAAAAAACAATATTTTTGTGAGTTTTGGAAAGCCTCTGCTTCTTCAATAGCATTTAAACATTTCTGTGATACTAAAACTCAGCATAAAAACTTACATTAACAAAACTCAGTGCTTTTTACAGGAGGCTGACAGACCTATCTATTCTGTTGCAGGCTTTTAAATGCTGAAGTAGTGTATAAAAAAAGTCCGACCATGAATCTTAACGTCTCCGGTTCCCATCCGGCTGGGAACCTTTTTGTTGTGGCATGTTATTCCCCATCTCTCTCCCCACTCATGTACTGTCATCTCTCTAGTGTGGGTTAACTAATGAAGGCATAAAATGGCCAAAAAAGAAAATTAAATGAATGTATAAAATGTGCTAAAATAATGAAAAGCGCTCTGTTTAAAAGCCAGAATTTTCTTCAACTAAGAATAGCTGTGAAACTATTCGACAAACGCAGAGAGTAACCAGTGTCAGTCCAGGTTGCCTTCATGTTAACATGTCTCCTCTACCAGCTGGTATTTGTACGCTAGTTGTCTTTACATCCATGTGCAGTTAAATATCTTAATGCAAAATCAGTGCAATGCAAACAGCTGGAAATGTCTCTAAAGTAAAATGATAAACATGTTGCTGATGTTCTGCAGCATCAGCATCACTTTTAATTTAATCGGATTTACAGTGAGTTAATCACTAACAATAGCTAGCTGTTGTTTTTAGGCTCTGCTGCTGTTATATGAGATGCTTGACATATTGCCATCTCTATATTAGTGATGCCAGATAACTGTGTACAGTAAGAGTTTATTTGTTGTGCTAGATGATCCAAATTTAATTAAACACCTCTCATATTAGCTTTAACGTGTGCATGTGTGTGTTTCCACTCCTGAAAAGGATGCATCGTTCATAGCACACCGACGTGTCCACAAATAAAGTTTGTCAACCAGGCAGGAAAAACAGGGAGGCTGTAAAAACATTGCTGTACCATCAGTTTTCAGTAATGTGATCATTCAAAGTGAAAAGTCTGATCTGCTGTCTTGTCTGTGGCCATGTTCATGCCAGGTATCGTTCGGATCAAACTCTGGGACATTTCAGTCAGATTTGTTGTGGCAGGTGTGAACTGGCGATTTGAAGGCTTAAACAAGGAGGTGCCTGGAGATTTTGGGCCATGGCTCTCTTATAAAGGGAACTGCAGAGAAACTGTGTGGTTTGACTATCTTTGCCACAAATGTCTGTAAACTTGCAAGTGACTTTAATTTATATCATGGCTCATTTGTAGTTGGAAAGTCAGTATGAATCTACTGTAAATAAAATAAATACTATGCAAAAAAGGGAAGTTTTGCTTGTGATTGTGGATTGGGTGTAATCAAACATTAAATTTACTGACTTTAAATGCCTGATGGTATCTTTAGTACCGGTCTCATTTCTTCTTCTTCTTATTGTCTTGAGACGAGTCAGCAGCACAGTTAATCTGAATACACAGCTGGTTTTTGGCATATGTTGTTAGCTAGCTATCTAAGATGCTAATGACAACATGCCACAAACAGAATACAGAATTAGACATGAATGACATTAGGTATGTTCAGAAACACAGTAAGCAGCTTAATCCACTGTTGTAATTTGGCCGTCAAAAGATGTTTTTCACCACCTAAGAGCCCTGTATTGAAACTTGTGTTTGCACGTGTGCATACAACATGTGCCACTAAGAGGAAGAAAGAGTCCATGTTCCCTCCAACACTGACCCCAGCCCGCCTGCCAGCTTTTCCTCATCATGTTGACAGCTACAGATGATCCCTTGCCGACACCTCCTGTTGCCTAACCTTCCCCTCCCGGCCCCTGATAATGATGCGGTGGTGTTCTGCTCCCTGACCCTTGACCTGCAGGAAGCAGTAAAGCCATTATCAGCATGCCGCGGGGACTTGGCCTTGTTTGTTTTTTGAAAGCACATTTTCCGAAAGGTTTGCGAGCTCTAGGATCAGTGGGATCTGCGTGCACGTCCAAAGCTTTATTAGAGGAAGATGAACCAATAAGCTCAGGTCAGCAGCAGGGAGGTGTCGGCCTCCATGAACCTGGTGTGCCGATTATAAAACGCAGGCAATGTGCTTTGGCAGAGGCCTGGGTGTGTTTTTGGCCTGCCCTGGCCTCGTGTAAAAATATGCGATGAACTTGTTCTCTGTATCTACTGTTGCTCTGTAACACACCTAGTAACAAGTCTATGGAGGTAAAGCCATTTTAAATATAGCTCTGTTTAGTAATCAGGAGGTGGACAACTGAGCTGACGAGACCTGTGGTTACAACTTTGTTTGCTAAATAACAATTAAACAGAAATGGGTCTTTCCCACTAAGCATTCTTACTTTTGATACTAGTGCAAATATGATATCTAAATTTTGCTATTGAAAGCAAAACAATACTTTTCTATCTTACCTACCTTATGCTGATGAATATAAACATGTTTTTTAATTAATGTTGTCTAAGCACAAGCAGCCCTATGAGCCAAATAAAATAGTCTAAATTTGGTAAAATCATGATTTAAATCAGGGAATATCACATTAAAGAATAAGTAAAGGTAACAAATCTGATCAGGCATTTGATTTCATTTTTATTTACTTGATAGTTTTTTATCATCTGTCCTACAGACCACATTTGAGTGAAGTACAAAAAAGTATTGGGGTGCGATACCCTGGCTTGTTCTTGCTAAAGCTAATGTCGAGGGCAGAGCTGTCTTTTGGGGAAAGTCTCAAGTCTGTCAGAGTTAAATTTCATGTCTCAGGTCCTTGACAGCAAGTAAAGTCACAAGTCTTTAACAAGCAAATTGCAAGTCAAAATTCAGGTCTTTCATATGAGCATTAAGTGACCAGCCATTTTCAAAGCTGTGTTGATACTGTTTTTCTCACTTAGCCTAATAACTTTCTACTTGTGTGACCATTCAAGGCCTGTCTCTCACTGCTGGATTCATTTATTATTCTGGGATTGTACCCACAGGTCAAAACTCTGAGAACTGAATGTTTTTGCTTTCAAATCTCAAGTAAAGTCTTCAGTAAGTCGAGACTCACAGCAGTCAAGTCTCAAGTCCAAATTTTGGTCACTTAAGTCCGACTTGAGCCCAAGTCTCAATTCTTTCGCTCTGTTTAGGGAAAGATTTAATATGAGCACATAAAATATCAATCTTCTCTTTATACTCTTGAGTTATAAGTTGAGGTGTCTGGTAATAAAGGGCATTAATATCAGGCCCTATTTCTCAGTATTGACATATTTCTGTTTTTTTAAGTTTTTAAGCTTTGCAGGAAGGATTTGAGGAGTTGGGGTTTGGTTTCCTCCCACTGTCCATCTCTCCAGAGAGGAGAAGTCTGATGCCAAAAACAACATTTGTTTATGTTAAAGTAATTATATATATATATATATAAAAAATAAAAAAAAAGTAGGACTTCTAAGTTTGTGTTACTAGGGTACACAGAACTCTCCCACTTCCCATAGGGTTTGGCATTAAGATGTTTGACAGTTTATTTTTCTTTCTGAACTGAGGGCCTTGGGTAGAGGGTTTTGTATGATACTGTACATATACAGCTGATCTTTGGCTGTATTAACTTATATATTGTTAAAAATCTACATAATTGTCAGCTTCGATAAAAATGTCTTATTTTTAGCATTTGTTGTCAGAATCGGAATCATCTTTATTGGCCAGGTATTTGACTCTGGTTTTTCGTTGCATACATACAGCTAAAAACAAGGACAACAAGCTCGACAAGGTAAACATAAACATTAAACTATGTACAGATATACATTTGTTGACAGTAAGATAATATTATTTGCAAATGGTTTGTAATTTAGTAAGTAATAATAAAGAGAAATTGGTGATTTTTACTACTGACTCACTGATGGTGTTTTACAAAACTGGATTTAATTAATGCAGCACAGGCGCTGAAGAAGGTCTTTGCACTTGACCTGACGCTAACTCTCTTTTCCCACTCTGCTTTGGGCCAATTAATATTTCATATCCTCTAAACGTTAAGTTGGATTTTTGTAACCCAGACTGAGTTGGCAGCTTTTTGCAGTTAACAGAGTGTATAACTAAGGCCTGGCTAAGTGGTTACACTCGAAAAGAGGTAAAGATTATCACCCTGTGGGTAAAGAGTGATGCTCATGCTTCAGTCACGAATATATGGAGGCACAGAAATGTTGTGCCTAATTCGCTGGTTGGGTTGGTCGTGAGTTTCTTTGACGGGGGGCAGGATGCTGAGCGAGTTTCTCTCTCTCCTCCTGGCATCTCGGCCAGACCAGCGTTACATCCTGCCCGGATCGGATTATGACTTTAATTCTTGGCTTCCATTACTGGTCACCATGGCAACCCCATCCTTTATGTCACGCAGAGCTCAGCCTGTGTCAGTGCTGCACAGACAAAGAGATATTAGTACAGTATTATAGGAAATATTGGATCACCACAGATACGACGTTAAGGCTTTTATCTGTGATGGATTTGTTTTTGACCGTGGCACAGATTGCATGTGCCTGTGGTTTTCTTCTCGCGGCTCGTCTGTGGCCTGGTGGTCGGTTAAAGTAGACGGTGCTCTGAGCTCTTTGTCTGGTGCAGTAGGTGGTCCTGTCTGGCTGAATGGGGCACAGCATGAAACCACTTCTAGCAGGGTTTTTTGATACTAAAAATGTACCTTGTCATTGTACTACAAGGCAATTTAAAAGCATCCACCAAAGCCGCAGAAGATCTTTGTCATGCATTTATCCTGCATTGGTACTGCAGACAGTGTAGTTGGGCCTGAGATTTCTTTCTTTTAGCCAGGCAGTTGCGTTTGAGGCTGCAGCCAAACTGCAGTAGTCAGCAAACATGCTTGGAAAACCAGGACTGTATATTAACATCCACTTCTGTATATTAATGTCCTGCTTATGCACAGTGAGGTGCCTCACTCCTCGCCTCAAAATACACACAGGCTTTAAGTCAGTTTTGTGAAACCCAGATATCACTCCATCCCCCACAGTGTTAAGTTTTTCTCTTTAAACCTGCACACAAGCCTCCATTGACATACACAGCAGCTGAGCTCTGTTGCACTAATCCCAGTACTGCAGAGGTGATTTCTTGCATAGATGTGTAATTTGCAACCACTGCAAGCATGCAGCATCTTTATATGATGGCAGCAGAAGTACAATATAGAGCAGTTAAAGTATGATGGTGCTGTGGGAATGTTTAAAATGAATGACAAAGATGCACGCACTACAAGTTCTCCAGTTAATGCAGCTTTCGGACACTGTCCTTCACATACAAATGCAGTAAACAGTGATATTTTCTGATGTAGTCAGCGTCCCTGTCATTTCTCTTTTTTGATGTAGGTTTGGACAAGAAACTTCCTGCTCTTTATTTCTTCTCTTGTGGCATTTGGAAGTCCCTTTTCTGAGGTTGCCTTACACACACTTAAGTTGTATTTTCAAATACTTGAACGGTCTCACCCAAGGCCCTGAGGATAGATGGGCGGGGTTTGCCAGTTTAGGACAGTGATTGACAGGAAAGCAAAGAGCTGCAACGACAATTAAGAACATGTTGTTGTAATTTACAACTTACCTGACCAGTTCTGAACTGTCTTGATGGGTTAAACAGAAAAGGTAAACCCCACCCTTCTGGCACATGATGTCTTGTTAAAAATGATTTTCTGGTGTGTCCTGCAGCGAGTGAAAGGTGAGGGCTGATGGCCTTGGAGAAACCATCTGCCCTATCACAGCTATTCTTTTACAACCGCAAGGAGGCATGTAGACGCCGGCCTGCAGTGTCTGACAACGAGCCAAGTGTGTGACAAAAACACACACACGCTTTCTCTCTTATTAGCTTTTCTTTCTTCTGCACACACTCTTTCTCTCTGACCTTCACAAAGGCTTAATTGTCTCCTCTGTGAAGGACAGCGAGACGTTATGCTTAAAGTTGAGTGGGCAGCCCCGTGGCGGGCAGGTGACATCATCCCAAGCAGCCGCTCTGCTGCTCTCAGCAAATCTCCACATAAAGATCTGGCCTGTTTGCTCCCTGGTCCGCAGTGACCACTGGGAGCTTTTGTGTGCGTGGCTTTGATTTTTGGCATGAACAAAGGTTGCTCTGGATCTTTTTTTTTTTTTCTCCACCTCTCCATCTAAGCAACAGCCAGGTTCTCTGCAGTACGTCTCTCTCTCTCTCTCTCTCTCTCTCTCTCTCTCTCTGCAAATACAGAGGAAGTAGTGCACAAACCGAAATCACTGTGAAAGAACTACGCCTTCATACATATATTTTCTATCATAGCATTGTCATGAGATTTCATACATATGACTAGAATCAAGAGAATTCACTTTCCTTAAACATTTAATATTCACAGGAGCAGATTACTTTCATGCAAGTGCAATAAAAAGCAATAGAAATACATATATTTACAATTAACAAGGTTCGTACGCTTCGAGAGTCTGGAAACTTTTGATTTAGGTACCTTGAAAGTGCTTAAATTTTACTCTTAAAAGCTGCACGAACCCTGAATTAATGACAGTCTCCAAAAAGATGATTGTTAATTTCTTTGTCTTCAGATGGAAACATGAAATATGACCACCTGATATGATAAGAATAAGAGTTTCCTGCCTACTGATCGTTAATTAAAATACGTTTTTTTTTTTTTTGTCTGGTATGCAAGAATTGCATTTATTTTATTTTATTTTTTTGCAACATTTCAGTGGATAAGGAGTTCATGGACTGCAATCTCAGACAGGTGCACACACTCACACACTTCCTATATCCTTCACTCCTCCCCTGTAGTGATGTGCGGCACCCGTAATGATTTATTGAGCGCAGTGAGGAAGAGGTTTGACAGGGGTTGGAGGGATTGTAGCAGGTTTGGGCGTGCTCTGGTGTTCATAGCTGCAACGACCAACCGCTCAGAAAGAAGCTCTGACTGGGCAAAACTTTTAGGAAGTACAGATAAAACAAAATATGTTTAACCTCTGTGTTTTGAACGATGTTTCTAGACAGACTTGAACCCAAACTGTCCTCATGTTGAGAGTCAGTTTAATACAGAGCCCCAAATGTCTGTGTTCTGTGTTTGTATCTGACTCCGTTACTGGCTATCGATATCCAGACAACAGGTCTCTGCAGCAGAGACGTCATGAGCCTTGACCCTCTCCTGAACTCTGACCCCGACTCTTCCACTAACACTTAAAATCCATAGCCCCTAAAATAGACAAGTCACCACAGCTGTTTTTTATGGCTGGTATCGATACAGTGTGGCTCAGATTACTATGCGTTTTACAAATTAGACCACTTTGGCTTCGATCATTATTTTTGCCATCCATTTCCCTTTTGAACAGACTTGTATTTTACAAAATAAATCTACTTACTTACAACTAATGAGCTGTATTTAGTGTGGTAAGTGTTGGTGGACGATGTGGTTGAAATAAAATCACAATTTTAGTAGGAATATTTTTCAGATTTTCCTCAAATGTGTAAAAGAAAACAACTCTTTGTTTTAATTACAATGCGCCTGATATCATTAATTTGGACAACTACATTTTGTAAAACAATATGTTCATTGTGATGCAACATAGTACGGCGAAAGTTGGCAACGTAATTGAAATCTTAGCCAGCCCTTGTAAAAAAAGATGTCTATATTTCTGTTACGGAAACATAGTTCCTACAACTTCACTCCAAAAACGGCTAAAGCCTGGCAAATTCTATTATAATTATTTATACTAAGCTATCTAATATTAATGTTTGCTTTAAAGAGAAACTAATCTCCTGATGGTGCAGCAAGAAGTCTCACTGTTCACATGCAGATGAAAAGAGAGTAAATTTGGGAAATGCCATCAGATTCCCGGGTGTGAAAGTGATGTGGGCGAGTGTTGAAACAGACAGGATTACACACCCAATTAGAGAGCTAAATTGTCTGAAACAAAGACCCCCACTCCCCTTGTGAGTAGTGGAAAGGATTAGATTTCTCAAACCCTCTTATAGACCAAGGAAACATGTAATTGGTTGAATATGGTGAATTTGACATGGAAGCTAAATCGATTTTCTGAATTACAACAAAAGCGCCACGAGATCCAAACAATGGAACACAAGCTCTTCAGACTACAGCGATTTCTTTGTATACTTTTTTTTAAATATTATTCTGAGGACTCATACCTGAAGGATGCTCAGTACTGTGGCAGCTGTGTGTTGTTACCACTCAGACTTTGCTGACTTTGCTCCTTTTCTTATTCTCTTTATTCAGCAGTGCTTTGTCTCATATGATTCATTATGCTCATATGTTTAGATTTCCCAATGCAGCTTTTTGGGCTGTCAATAAACACTTCAGGTTGCCTGCTGTAGAATTAGATTGCCAAGGAAAATCTTAAATATTTTGACATGAAAGTCTTTGTCAAGTGCAGCTTTTACAGTTTAGTGCAACAGAAGAGCCTAAATTCCTCTATGACCAACATTATAAGGAGTCAAGTGTCAGAGATACAGCAGCCTGAAAATGAATGTAACGACAGATACTCTCAAACCTTGAAGGGCTACAATAAACAGCCCGCAGAAGAATAAAAAATAGTTAGCATTTTAAGGTAGTATCTTTCATCTGTTACCCCACTCTGGGACCATTTTGTGCAGTTATTTGCGGATGTGTCATCGTGACCTCCAGGCAGGACATCACCTCTCCTCCCTCGCCTCCGTCCAGCCGTGTAATCCTGCGGCCGTGTTGCCGGTGTCAGCGCTGGGATCCAGTGTCGCACAGAAGGACACAATGGCCGCACTGTGCTCCTCTCGCGGCATTGTCCTCCCTGAACGTGGAGGCACAATGAGGCCCTTATCCACACAGGACAGAGAGACTGGCAGGCCCGCTGTCAGGTGCTTTTCTTCCAAGCTCGTTTGTGAGCTGAACCCATGAGGAGATGCTTTCTGAAAGATTGGCCCACTCGGTCACAATTTACAGTAGTGTGAGGAGAACATAGATGCTGCAATGATTCATTTGCTGCTATTTGCTGGTTTTTGTCCTACCAGTAAATTGCACCAAGTTACTGCGCTCTGCTCTTGGAAGATATTTATTGAATCAGCACATCAAACTTAACGTTTCGGCCCCTGCAGACCTTTTCCACAAAATGAGTTCTCATGTTCTCATCATCTCTAACCAACCCGTACCCTGAGGAAAGTCTGAAGGGACCGAAACATCAGTTTGATGTACTGATTCAATAAATGTTTGAATGTAGGAAGAACAGTGCGCGGATGCTGAGCTTCTCCCCGATGTACTGCATAAGAAATAATGAATGTGTTTGAGTGTGTTTTTCCTAACCTGCTAAAATTAAGAGTGACTTTTCTTTTTTTATTATTTATAATTTTCAAACAATAAAAAAATGAGTGACCGCAAAAGAAAAGACATTATAGAAATTATCAAATTGATGCAATGAACTGTGTTCCTTTTGTTATGCTTTACATCAGTTTAAAACTCTTAATGTTTAAACCTTAAACTTCAATAAATCAGTTTGCTTGAAATCATTAATTTAAACAACAAAATAGCGTCAAATGAAAACGATATGATCATATTGGTATGATATGATTCCACGGACATTTGAATAATATTGAATTATTGCGCAGTTCTTCTTTTCAGCAATAAAGATTTGGTGGTATTTTCCTGTATGGCTTTTGATTCACAAATTCTTAAAAGGTAGTATAGTAATATGTAACTTAATTGTTGTTACAGTCGTCAGGTTTACTTTTACTTTCACCACATTTTGGAAGGAGGTTATTTTCCACCTGTGTGCCTCAAAATATTTTTGAACAGATTTTTCTGGAATTTGGTTCTTGTATTAAACAGTTAAGACAGGATAATTTGGTGATGTTGGACACTTGCCTCAGGATTTCACCGATGACCCGAGGCCACCAGGATTTTTCTTTTCCACCCTGACATTCAAAAAGTGCCTTCGTCTATTGTCTGTGTCCTTGAATGCAGCCTGTGTGTGTGTGTGTGTGTGTGTGTGTGTGTGACACTGTTGGTTACTCCATCTTTCTTTCACAAAAGATATAAATGCTCACTTTCATTGCGACACACAGTGCCCCTGTGTCTCCCTCCCTCTGTTCTTCCTCTCTCACATCCACATTAAGCCAGATTTCAGTTGGCCAACATGCAGGATTACCAACATTCAGCATTTCAGCTTTGTCAGACTAAAACCAGTACATATTAACCCAGCTGGCAGGTTTTATGGGACAGAGTAGGAGGTTGACCCGGCACTCTTGCTGTACGAAAACCACACATCTGCAGCAGATGAAAATGTATGAAATTAAAAATACAAGTTCAGTATATTCCTGTGATTTAAAATGGTCAAAATAACATTTGCATATCACACAAGAAGCAGAGAAAGCCACATAAAGACTTACTGGAGATCTTTATGGATTTTGGATTAACAGTTTCAGCATTTCAGCAAGGAGGTTCGTTTAATGTCAGTCTAATGGCCGGGTGCTATGCTAATGCAGCGCTATAATCACCATGTGTGAACAAACTCTGTCTCCAGTTGCTTAATGAAACAGCTCTGTGGTTGTGCTGACTTATTTACATGTTAGAAAGATTGTAGTGTGCAGGTTTGATCCCCACAGCAACCATTGCACTCGGCAGCAGCTACAGTAACTGTGCATCCTGTTAATGTGTCCTTGAACATCAAAAAGGGGGCACTCTACCTACTCAGGCGTGCATTGTTCTAAACTGAACTGTGTAAAAAGTAAATGTTGTTGGTGATGTTTGCAGTTAAGGCCTGTTTCTATTCAGATGAAGATGGAGCTTTTAAACTGTTGTAGCATATGAATATTCGGGTGTGGTTTTCTTGTAAATCAGCAATGCTTGGGAATCCCTTCCAAGTTTTCAAAAGCCCTTTTGTGATATGAAAATAATAATCAGTAATGTTGTGTTGCTGCACAGTTGTTTCTGTATTTCATTTTCCTTGAGAAGTTCTTTCTTTTTTAAGGCTATAAAATGAACAGATGCTATAGCTCAGCACAGAGTAGTGTAACAAATACGGATGTCCTGATCAAGTTTTATTGCCCTGATCCTGATCCGAGTCCTTTTTAATATTGGGTTTCTGCCGATACAAAGTCTGATCCGATACTTATATGTACCTGAATGTTGTTTAAATATGTATCTGACACTTTGAAATAAGAGCTGTACACTAATAAATTAATATGACCTCAGTAATAGACATATAGTTGACTAAACACTTCTCGAAAGGTTTAACAAAAACTGGCCAATATGTGGCAGATCTGTTGTACTGGCTTGCATTTGATTATACAAGCTCTCGTCTCTCTGTTTTCTTTTCTATGTTTGCTGTAGGATTCGTCCTCAGCTGGCCAGGGAGAAGATAGAGGGATGTCACATCTGTACGTATGTGATGCCCGGGGAGCCTCAGGTGATCCTGGGGAAAGACAAGGCCTTCACCTACGACTACATGTTCGACATGGATTCCCAGCAGGACGACATCTACACCACCTGCACCGAGAAGCTGATCGAGGGCTGCTTCGAGGGCTACAACGCCACCGTCTTTGCATACGGACAGGCGAGTCTTTGTCCTCCGTGTCACAGCTGCAGTGCTGAGGGTGCTTAATAGCTGGGTGGTGCATGTAGGGAAATGGGCTCTATGCATTTGTGTGTTGAGAGTGTTGATATTCGGGTAAAAGGAGACCAGAGGAGACTTCCGTTGTGGAGTCTGAACCTCTGTGACCTTGTATTTGTCCAACCATAGTTTTAAAGGAATAGTTCAACATTTGGGAAATACATATAAGGTGTTATGAGCTTTAGAGGTGCTGGTCGGTAGATTTTTTTTAACCTTTGGAAAGAGCCAGGCCAGCTCTTTCCCCCTGTTTCCAGTCTCCATGCTAAGGTAAGCTAACTGGCTGTTGGCTCCAGCTTTATATCATATTAACAGATTGGAGAGTGGGTTTTGATCTTCTGTCAGCAAGAAAGCAAATATTTCCCCAAAACTATTCCTTTTAAGAAGAATATTCTCTGATTTCAATGTGTATGACAATAGAAACGGAGCATAATTAAGTCCCGCCCACACCGGAGGGGAAAACAATTCATCACTCTCTGTTGACTTTGTATTGTGTGAAGGTGCTTCCTTGTCATTTTGGTCTGCTAGCAAACAACAGAAACATGGCTAAAAGCTGCTGTGTGGTGGGCTGCACTACCAACAGGGTAAAGAACCCAGAACTAAGTTTTTATAAGCTGCCGAACCCAAAAACTGAGCTTTTAAGACAAAAGTGGATCCAGACGTGAGGCATCAGCAGGATGAATAGGAAAACTGTGGGATCCTGACACTCAGTATGTCTACGTGTGCAGCAAGCATTTTGTCACTGGTAGCCCAGCTCAAATATCCAGATGTCAGTTTTAGGCTAACTATATTGCTGTAAGTTGAGCTAAAGCATTTTGACAGTTTGCAACTTGTGTAGTGGAATGTGGCTAAATCAGAAAGCTCTGCAGTCTTGTGTTTGCAAGTGCCTTAGCTAACTACAGTAACTTAGCTTGAGAAGGGACACTGAGACAGACCCACAGTATTGAGTTTGTCCTCTCTGGTAGACAGAGGGTGCTGAAATATTCCTCTGACATGCTGAAATCTAATGTTTTTAGCTGGCTGCTGGCATTTTGTTAGCGTTTCAGCCCTTGGTTGCATATTGTGGCGCCGATATTTTTCCTCTCTGGTGGGCGTGGTATGACGTGCTGGCTGTGCTCTGTGTCTATATGGCAGTTTGTCAGTTGTATTTATTTTGCATAAAATCTTAATTTTATCACAGTCTGTAAAACACCCTCAATCCTTCGACCCCACGATTTGGATAAGAGAAAAAAAAAGAATGGAAGGAAAGAGAGGCCTCAGAGCAGCAGAGGGGGATCCCTCTTTCAGGATGAATAAACATGCAGTGAGAGTACACAGAAGTAGCAGTTGTAGAATTACAGTTGAGCAGTGAATCCCAACTAGCTGTACTTGTACCCCAGTGGTACATCTACAGTTGTCAGGGGGTATGTGGAACGTTTGTGGAGGAGCTCTGCTTTATTGGGGAAAGGAAGGTGAATATGTCACCTTGGGATCTGGGAAATTCTTATGGGCATTTTTCAATTTCACAGACGTTTAATAGATCAAACGATTAATTTAGATAATAATATGCAGATTAATGGGCCCTACTCCTCTTTTTCTTCAGCTACTCCCCCTCCTTCTTTTTTCCCATCACCAAGTTCACCATATGGAAATGACATGCAAGTTTGGGCCTCATAACACCCCCACCCCCTCCTCCCCTTTACCTCCCCCACTGCATAGGTTGCCGTGGCGACAGAGCTCCTGCTGTACGGCACTCACACACAATTCAAAGTGAAGCCAAGTGCACACACACCTTTTTTAGACAGCTATACATCCTTAATTATTTAGTGTGTCCATATTAATCCATATCTCCCCAGTAACTGCTTCTGTCACGGCTGGCCTACTTCTGAAAGCACTTTCACACAGACCGCGGTTGGTTTGGCCTGGATCAGACCTGTATGCCTCTGTGTGGCTTTACAGGGACTAATCTAGATTTAGACCGACCCACTCGGCTGCATCACAAGAACTCTGCCCGGTTGGGTTGCAGATATAAACAGACAGTAATGAGTGTAAATTTTCCTCATGGCAAAAAGACTTTGGTATCTGGTGTGTATCATTTTAAGCAAGAAACTTAGTTTTTTTGCCATGCTAAATATAACATGTTATTCAGTGTTCTAAAACATAAACAATACATTTCAAAATTGAAGAGCAAAGGAAAAGTGCAGGTAAATGGTTACCAATCTCTCCACTGACAACAGACTCAGTGGACCAGATTGAGACGGCATGCTTTTTAAAGAGACAAACGTCGCCTTTTCTTGACTGGAACAACTTGCTCTCCGTGTATAGCATGTATAGCCCCCAGCTAAATGCAATGATTGCATGTCTGTGTCTAGGGGATGTCAAAAGGCATTCTGGGAAACATAGAAACTCAAAATGGCAACACAAAGTTAAAGTAAATTGTAACTATATGACAGAATGTAACAATAATAATAATTATTTATTTGTGTAGGTCTTTTCAAAAGCTGATATGCAAAGTGTATTTTACAGGGCAGAAGTGAAAGTACACTACATGGCCAAATGTTTGTGGACATTTCTGGTTTCATGGTTTGGGCATGGTCCCTTAGTTCCACCTGAGGGAAGTCTTAATGCTACAGCGTACAATGATATTATAGACGATGGTGTTCTTCCAACTTTGTGGCAACAGTTTGAGGAAGGTCCTTTTCTGTTTTGACTTGACAAAGCCCCGCGTGCACAAAGCCAGGTCCTTAAAGAAATGATTTCCCCAGTTTTGCATGGAAGAACTTGACTGGCCTGCACAAAGCCCTGACCTCAACTCCATCCAACACCTTTGTGATGAACTGGAAAGTGGACTGTGTGCCAGGCCTTACGTCCCAACATCTGTGGCCAACCTCACTAATGCTCTTGTGAGTGAATGGGAGCAGATTTTTCAGATTCCTTCTGAAACCAGAAGAGTGGAGGCTGTTATGGCAGCAGATTAAAGCCCACGGTTTGCCCATCTTCAACAATCGGGTGTCCACATGCTTTTTGTTGTGTGTTTATGACAATAAAACATTAAAACGAGATTAAACTTGGTGATACATTGTGATATGTCATGGCTTATCTCTGCTACCAATTGTCTGGACTTCATAAACATTCAAACAACGAACAAATTTAGACAATCGTTCGAGAAAAAAATGTAAAAGTTTTTAGAAAAAAGAATACTTATAGCAAGTTAGAAATAATAAGTCTTAAATTGAAATCTAAAACCGCTTCAAAAAACTTCACTGATTTAGCATTGCACCCCTAAAACATAGCCAGACTCATAATCGACAGTTTAAAATAAATAAATAATCAAAATTGATGCAGCTCAACCAGATGCATCGTCTTTTTTATTCCACACGTTCTTCTTCCTTGACCTGAAGCCTTCATTACCCACAATGCAACACCA
Source organism: Macquaria australasica (assembly GCA_005408345.1). Classification (NCBI taxonomy): domain Eukaryota; kingdom Metazoa; phylum Chordata; class Actinopteri; order Centrarchiformes; family Percichthyidae; genus Macquaria; species Macquaria australasica. Next base: position 214,433 of record SEMN01000125.1, read on the forward strand.
GTGGCGTGCTAGTAGCGGCTAATGTAGCACATTCACATATACAGTAGTACTTCCCAAGACCTGCCTGTAAACAGACCTTGATGTGTAAAATCGTTGGAATTCCCCTTTAAGGTAAAGGCATGGTCATCCTTAGTTTTCTTTAACGACTCGCTTTTGGTGCTTTTCTCCTCCTCGTCCAGACGAGTTCAGGGAAGACCTACACCATGGGGACGGGCTTCGACGTCAACATCGTAGATGAGGAGCTGGGTATCATCCCCCGCGCCGTCCACCACCTCTTCAAGGGCATCGAGGAGCGCCGACAAGCCGCCCAGGAGCAGGGACGCCCCGTGCCTGAGTTTAAGATCAACGCCCAGTTCCTCGAGGTACACGCCCAGCTTCACTGCATCATAAATATTGTTTTCTTATTTTACCTGCTTCTTTAAGCTTGAAATTAAATAAGGCACACAACATGTAATCTTTCCCTCACAAGCATTAGGACAGGCTTTACAGAGATGTCATGGCTCGTTTAACAAGCTTTCACACCAGCGCTCCATCATTTGAAAATATCCACAGTTGAACTGCAGCAGCTGTCATCGGGGGTTAGGAGGTGTTGGGGATGGTGGTGATGGTGACTTAGTTTGGACAGGAAGAGTTAACAGGAATGATGTGAGTAGACAGTTGTGCCGGTCCATCAGACTGTGACATTGTTCACATTCCTGGAGAAGACCTGGAACTGGAGCGATGGATTAGTGGTGCCCAAGAAATATGGATATGGACAGACATGAGTCTCCAACAGTTACTATTCATATTCTTTCAATTTGACCTTTTTTACATGGCAACAGTTCATTATTTTTCCAGATTTTTTGAAATGACATTCAAAATCATCCTGAGACACTGGAACTTAAGTAAAATTCAGAGTGTTAAAGTCTTAAGGGCTAGCAGATGTTTTAGGGTAAATAAATCCTTTATTTTAGATTCTTTATTTAGCAGTCAGGGAGAAAACTGTACTATTAGCAGTAGATGATATGGTGATTGGCCGAGAGCTTATATTGAATCAAGGCAAATATCACCAAACAAATACTTCAGTCTGACTCTAATGAAATTATACTTGGCCTTTATGTCTTTTTTATAGAACTACTCTATCACACCTGAATACTAAACTGAAATATTTCTTTCATCCAGCATCACCTTTCCAAAATTCTATTTTTGTCCCCCTCACTTTTATAGTTTCAGGTTGATTTTCTTACTAAAGTCTCTCTGAACGTTGTCCTCTTCTTGTCCTGCCACAGTGGACCAGAGGACAGAAGATCTGAGTTGATAAAAAAAGTTAAAATACACTCATCTGAGTCGCTTTCACTTATTACCGTGTGCTCAAAGCAATGAGCTTAACGAGTAGCGAGTTTGGTCTCTCGGGCCACATACAGGCTGCTGAAAGTAATACCTCCAGGCACTACTTACGGCTGAATAAAAGGCATTGCCAACAAACAATTGTACATTTTATTTACAGATAATATTCTCCTAAAAAGACGCTAGAATTGAACATGAGTCACAGACAAGACGGTAAAGCACAGTGCCCTTTGTAGTAAAGATGCAAATACATTATATCTTAAGTATCAGGTGTCTATAAAGGAAACAAAAAATGATTTTTACAAAACCCAGGTTTACATAGCATGTTTTGTTATACTACCATTATTAATTAGTAGTTCTGTAAATTCACTTTGCAAAGAGCAGATCGACTTAATTTCACAAATTTCACCAACATTGTTTAGTCAAAAATAAGCTGGAGTTGTTGGTCTTGCTTCTTTATTTTTGGTTCTAAATGCATTTTGGTCCTAAATGCAAGCTAAGGTGGTAGTACAAAGATCTGAAATGTTTTGAATTTGAAACATTCGGATATTCTGTGAATTTTGATGTATCTGCCTGGTTAATTTTCTGTGTGTGTTTTTGCGTCCCATAGCTTTATAATGAGGAAGTTCTGGACCTGTTTGACTCCACACGAGACATGAAGCAGAAATCTCACATCAAGATCCACGAAGACGCCACCGGGGGAATCTACACAGTCGGAGTGACCACACGGACCGTGTCCTCCGAGGCCGAGGTAACAGAGTGCATGAATGCATTACTGAATGGGCCTGCTGGGCACGGCTTCACCTGCAAAAGGTCACTGAAATAAACACAAAACAACTATAAAGAGATGTATAATGACCACAAAGGCATGCCAAATGACTACAGAGATGTAAATTAACTACAAAAAGACACAAAATGACTACAAAGACACCCAAAATGACCAAAAAGAGGTGCAAAATGACCAAAAAGAGGTGCAAAATGACCAAAAAGAGATGCAAAAGTACCAAGAAGAGTTGTCAAACGATGACAGAGATGTAAAACAACCACGAAATGACTACAAAGACGACCAAAAATGACCAAAACGTGACACAAAACGACTACTAACAGCATCTCTTTCAGTCTGGGTGTCTTGCTCCTATATAGTAGGAGTGGTGTGGCCTGTGACATGTCAGTGCCCAGGGGCCCATTGTCCCATAATCCGTCCTTAACAGAGTGTGTGTATAACAAACATCTTGCCCATTGTAACTGCCATTATTAATGCAGTGGAGTTTGAATATGTTGGTGTAAATCTGTCTGATTACTGAACTAAGATGGGCCTTTACATAAAACGCTGCTGCTCAAATCTAAGAACTTTTTATGTGGGTCAGATGCAGACTATTATCAAATTACTACATTTTGTAAGGTTTATTAATGGATGTACACTCTTGACTGTGACCCTCTTTGCCACCACAAGGCCTTTACAAATATGCTTTAATTCATTCATGATTCATGTATTATTCGTTCCTGCACTGGTGTTTACTTTCATAAATGCCAGATTGTATTTGTTGTTGTTGTATTTGTTCCCAGCTGTATCAAAGGGAGTCGGACCAGTGCGTTAATATTTAAAGCTTTTTCTCTGCCTGTTCAGATGATGCAGTGCCTGAAGCTGGGCGCTCTGTCCCGCACCACAGCCAGCACTCAGATGAACGTCCAGAGCTCTCGATCCCACGCCATCTTCACCATCCACCTGTGCCAAGTTCGCGTCTGTGCCTCCGACAATGTTAGTGCAGTCTCTCAGTATCACCTGACAATATGACAAATCCAGTACTTAAACTATAAAAATGAACTTTAAAGTTTAAATCTTGCCAGTTTGCTGTAAACATTTTTAAAAATAATGTGTCAGATGGCAGAAAACATTAAGATGACACCGTTATTGGAGCGTAGACATTGAGGATATTGCAAGGGTAGCACAGTGCTGTGCTAACAGTGTTTGTGTGTGTCATCGTCACTCAGCAAGAAACTGAGACCGACAACAGAGTCTCCAACGGAAACTCTGAGATGGACGAATACGAGACGCTGACGGCCAAGTTTCACTTCGTGGACCTGGCCGGCTCCGAGAGGCTGAAGAGAACCGGAGCGACGGGCGATCGAGCCAAAGAGGGCATCTCCATCAACTGTGGACTGGTGAGCTTCTCCCACCTCTGCATCACTCCAGCAGGATTTGTAAAGTCACTCAGTGAAGCATAGAAGCCAGAGCTACTGATAATCTGGAGTTTGACCGCCATCTAGTGGCAGAATTTCATAAATGTCCGTCCTGCACTCAAAGCGCACCAGGTCATCACTATGCAACTGGAAAAGTAGTGCACAGAAAATTTTGTTGTTAGAGCTACTAGTGGCATGATTTACTGAATAAAAACCCTTTAACATGATCTCTACTATTTTACTCAACAACATGCACAAGCTGAAGACCAGTGAATTTGTTGACTGGAGAAAGACTAAGAGAAACTTCAGCTGCAGTGTCACTGTTCTCTTTCTTGAAGAGAGGACACATGAAAAGTATTTTAAATAATTTGTAGGGTTTTATTTGCCTCTGTGTACTTGGCTTTGTGGAGTATTTTGAGATGTGTTTTCCAGATGGAGAAAGTCAGCACAATTGATAAATGTAGTGGTAAAGGCAGGGAACTTTACAAATGGAGCACCGGGAAAATATGAAGTTGTGTTTAACAAATTTTTTGCACACATTTATTGCATTTGATGGAAGTTCATTGTACAACCCCTGCAAGCCCAGCTGAGGTGAACACCAAGGTTGCTTCTGCCAGACAGAGAATCTTTTAAGACTTGTTAATGTTTTGTTAATGATCCAAAAGAAAAGTCATGGAATAAAATGCAACAGCGATGAACCCTGTTTAGGTGCACATGTTCATATATTAGATTTTTATTGTGCCCTTTATAAATTCCAGTTTCATACTGTACACAGTAAACTGCTGCATCACCTTGAAATGTGTTTCTCCTCTTTGCTCCCCTCTCTGTTGCTGCAGCTCGCTCTGGGGAATGTAATCAGTGCTTTGGGTGACAGAGGCAAGCGGTCCTCACACGTGCCTTACAGAGACTCCAAACTCACCCGACTTCTCCAGGACTCATTAGGAGGAAACAGGTTGGTGGACAACTGATTACTTTTTTTTCCTCAAGTACCATCTGTGTCATTTTCCTGTTGGTGGTCGATGGTTTCAAAGATTTTTTAAAATTTTTTAAATCACCAAACCAAACTTGGAAAAAAATAATTCAACCCCACAACTTGTCATAATGATATTTATGCAAACATGCATTGCAGAATAAAGGAACATATAAGGATAAAATGTTTATTAGACTACTCATCTTAAATGAAGTCCTGCCCCTGATGGCATTTCTTAGTAAAGAATATGCAAAACAGTGGGGGGAATATACAATATTTGACAACATAGCATGCCAACTATTGATGTGCATTATTTGGTTAGGAACAGGAAGAATATTCAGAAAAGAACTGGACCTTTTTAAGACAGCTGAAAGTCATTAGTAGTGTACTGAAATCAAAATATCACTGATACTTCCACATTGCAAAAAGCTTGCAGTGTTTTATCAGAATTAAAGATCCACTTTCTGGAGCAAAGCTCTCTGGTGTCCTGTACTTACACATAAGCTTACATAGTGTGTTTTGTCTTTGCTTGCTTTCACTCTTTTTGAGTATAATACATATTTCTAAAATGTATCATACATCGAACTCAGAGTGTAAAAAACTATATCAGTCTTTGTCAGAACTGTGCAGCTGGACTGAGCATGAATAAATGTCCGCCTCCTTCTTGTCTCAGCCAAACAGTGATGATCGCGTGCATCAGCCCGTCTGACCGGGACTTCATGGAGACGCTGAACACATTAAAGTATGCCAACCGAGCCCGCAACATCAAGAACAAGGTGATGGTGAACCAGGACAAGGCCAGCCAGCAGATCAGCGCTCTGAGGACGGAGATCGCTCGACTGCAGATGGAGCTGATGGAGTACAAGACGGTAACGAGAGAGGAGGAGTTCAAAGGGCAGGGAGTGCTTTGTGTAGATTTAATTTTAGAGAGTAACAAGCTGTCTTCTGTGTTGCCTCCTCCTCTCCCCCTTCAGGGTAAACGCATGGCGGGTGAGGACGGCGTGGAGAGCTTCAGCGACATGTTCCACGAGAACTCCATGCTGCAGACGGAGAACAGCAACCTGAGGGTGAGAGTGAAGGCCATGCAGGAGACCATCGACGCCCAGAGGGCACGGCTCACCCAGCTGCTCAGTGACCAGGCCAACCAGGCGCTCGCCAGGGCAGGTAGGTTGGAACCTGCAGACTCGAAGTCTTTTGGCAAATAAGTATTCCACAAGATAATTGTTATTATTTTTTCATTCTTTTGTCTCCATCTTTGGTGTGAAGAGATCGATTCTGCTCATTGCAAAGTCACAGTGAATTCGTGATTGGCACGTTTTTTCTCTCTTCCTCTTTCTCATCCAAATTCTTCTTGATGTTCTTCCAGGTGAAGGTGGAACTGAAGAAATTGGAAACATGATTGAGAGTTACATCAAAGAGATTGAAGACCTCAGGTAAACAACTCAAACTGTAGGTTATGTAAATGCTAACTGTGCCGCTATTCCACTCTACAGATTTATTCTATAGGATATAATAGTAAAACTTTATAATAATCTATAGTTTTTTTGTTAGTTTGTACACAAAACATTACATTATTGTACATTTTTGTATAATTATTTACTAACGGAAAAGAATACAACACCTGCTAATGGATGTGCAAACTGTGACTGTTGAATGTTTCTCCAAACTATTTTTCCGAAGATTTAATTTATGGTTTGTTGTATTTTTTTTTTTTTTTTTTTTTTTTTTTTTTTTTTTTTTTTTTTTTTTTTTTTTTTTTTTTTTGATGGAGTTTTGACCTCTTCAGACTTTTTCCTTTCTCCATGCACCTTGGAAGTAGGTGAAGTTGTGCCAGAAACCCCGACTTGTTTTCTAACATTTTCCTGGAGCTGACTCACCAATAACTTTTAGTTGTTTTTTTTCTGGCTGCTATCAGCTCCTTTCTTTCTGTTGCATTGCATTGTGGGACGATAGTGTGTCCAATCAAGAGAATTCTGTGCACATTTCAACATCTTTGATTATACTTAACTTACTTAACTACTTTTCCAGTCTGAATGCACTGCATACACAAACCTTACTTAGATTTAGTATGTTGTATGGAACTGGAACACAGTTGCTGCAGTTTGTTTGTTTGTCTCAACACCCTCTTTTCTCTTTTGCCTGAATATATACTTAATATACAGTTTGGTACTCAACCCCCTTATTGATCAAGGCCTCCACCTCTCAAATGACTCTTACGTGTGTTGTGACATCTGAGCAAATATAAAAGATGTCAATTTGTTAATAGTACTTAAACATTGATTTAACCTGCACTCCTGCACTGTTGACCAAAGAAGTGGGTATGAGACAGGAGAAACATGACAGCCCACAATGCATCATACGTCAGTCTCTAGAGTATTTTTGGACTCTAAAAGTCAGAAATATTTACTTCAAGAGCAAGAGTGAAAGGAGGCATGGAAATAATAGAGAGATGACATTTTTGGAATATGCTTTGGGACTCCTCCTTAAGATTTGGTACACATGACAACACTAAAAATTACAAAAGATGTATTTTCAAATCTGTGTTTCCTCCTGTTTGTGTCCCTGGGTTTCACCCTCAGAGCCAAACTCCTGGAAAGCGAGGCTGTGAACGAGCATTTGAGGAAGAATCTATCCCGTGCCTCCAACCGTCAGTCGTTCTACGGAGGGCCCAGCTCCTTCTCCTCCACAGTGCTGGCCCCCGAGAAGGAGACCTCTGACATCATCGAACTCGCCAAGAAAGACCTGGAGAAACTGAAGAAACGAGAAAAAAAGAAAAAGAAAAGGTAACACGGCTGTTGTAGACGTACCGTGTCGTTTGTCACTGATCTAAAACGTGTTGTTGCAGGTGTGCACACATCTGAATAAGTTTCAAACTGGAATTATTTTGTGATTTTTATCCTAAACCATTCAAAATGTCTCAAAGGCATATCACTGAATGCTTCACCCAGAAGTCAGTTTGACTTGTTATACATTTTGATAAAAAATATGGCAACAATTCAAGATTTTGTGCATTGGAACATGCAGATTTAAAAGCCTGTGGACCTTAGTCATGATTTGTAAACTGAGACACCATATAGCTAATAGATGCTTAAATGATTTATTTGCAGTTTTATTGACTTCATTTATAGACATGAAACAATTAATAACATACACATTTAATGTTTGTAATGTAGATTAAAGGTGGGGTAGGCAGCATTTTTTGGGCGTCATTTGGCAAAAATTCCATAATAACCGTTCAGCATATTGTAATTCAAGTGGCTGAGAGCAAACTTGTACTTCTGCACCTCCTCTTGGCTCTGTTTTCAGGCTTCAGAAAATGTAGCCCGTGACGGGAGACTTTGGCCAATCACAGGTCATTTCAGAGAGAGGGCGCGTTTCTATTGGCTGTTCTACAAATGCAGATGTGCGTGCACATCCTTTCACACGGTGAAAGCCTGATTCAGTGGCGGAAAATCCTGCAACTTGTGTTACATTTCCAATACCTCCTTTGCCTGCAGCAGCGTATAGTACAAAACAACACGTCCCGGCTCCACACGGAGCTTCAGGCTCATTATGTTCGATGACATGGCGCTCGTAACGACGAGTGGCAAAGAGGTATGATGACAAACAGTGAGGAATAACTTTTGAGGGGGAACAGTGGCGTGTGTGGTGTACTAGCCTCTCTTCCTGCTGCTGGACAGCGTTGCAGCTGTGTCTGAAGCCTGGGGCGCTCTGCTCTGTGGCCGCAAAGCGCTAGAGGGGCGACTTTGAGAAGACAAGTCGCGGCGAGAGCGACTGGGGTCTCGGTGAGGCTCACGCTGTGGAGAGCGAGCCCAAAAGCATGAGGTTTCGCAGGGAAACCAACTCCTTCTGCCGCCAGTCAAATTTGTGCGTTTGGTGGGAGGGGCTTAGTGGAGTGAGAGAGAGGTGGAAGGTTTTGCATAGGTTGCACAAATTTTGCCTACCCCAGCTTTAATATTAGGACAGTATTGTAGTGCTGATAAACATAAGAAGTTTCACTGTAAGGAGTAATTCCTGATGAGAAATTTACAACAGCGTTAGAGAGTGATCAGAGGCTCCAGGTTGGAAATGATCAGAGTTGTGCTGAGGGGCACTTTAGGGGAGGATAAAAGGTGGGCTTTTTAGTGCAGAGCTTCCTCTGACCATTCTTCCCTCCATTCTTCCTTCCTTCCTTCGTTCATCTCTTGCTTCCTTCTCTCGTTTGACCCTTCACCCCTCCCTGAAGACTCCAGCAGCTGTTGGAGGAGAGAGAGAGGGAGGAAAGGGAGGAGGTGGTGGAGGAGGTTGAGGACGCCAGGTTTGTCAGAGCTTTCACCCTCCTGTTGCCATTCCCATCCTTTGTTTCCCCTAATTCAGCATTTTATTTTACTTTATTTTTATGTTGGGCAGGTATTTCCCCACCTGGAGTGAGACTCGCTACCATAGAAGCACTTCCCTTCCATAAAACACCATTTCTTACTATATAATAAGCTCTTATCTCTCTTTGGATCTTCAGTGTGAACCCCTGAGCTCATTCATTGACCCATCACGCTACATCCTTGCTTCCTATTGCATCTTTTTTTTTAAATGTTTTTACTGACCTTGTAATAGGTGTTAAAGGCAACCTGGAACTTGAAAGTGTCTGTTATGAGAGATTTTCACAGTTCATGCTTTTATGAAAACATTTTCCCGTTCAGATTATTAATGTTGAAGGTTTGAAACTTCCTAAAATGTGTTGAAAGTGCCCTTTTTTTAAAGTTGAGCGCACAGGCAAAAAATGTATCTTCTTCTGTTTTGGTTATCCAGATGATTTTGTGACTGTCACACACTGACAGTCACAAAACACCACCTAATCATTGCTAACCCTCTGTGGATAAAATATTTATCCAACAGATCTGCTTTGTGGACTTGATTCACAAATTATTATTTATTTATTTTATTTTTTTGCGCTGCATATTCCTTCCATGGTTTTTTGCTTTTGCTGGTTTTGTTCAGACTCTGATGAGATGCCTCCCTCCTTTTTGTTAAAAAGATACACTGTCTTTTCCACAAACAAGCTCATTAAAACGTAGCAGCAGCATCTCTGTGTTCAGCTTTATAGTTCACCATGTCAGGAGATGATGCTTAAGGCTCTCTGTATATGTTTTATAGTACATGTAAAAGAGGCATTTTCTTCCAAGTGTCTACAAATATATCTCAGGAAATTAAGTCCTCAACAGTTGGCAGCTTTATTGCTATCCATCAAAAAGCTTGTTTTCTAAAGGACGGTGTAATTTCTTGATGAACTGTGCTATGCATTATGCGGTTTACAAAACTTAAGCTGTGCAAACTAAAAAAATATGAAACAATGTCTTTTATTACCTGCAGATGTTTTGTTAGAAATATGCTTCTTGTTTAAATGCGTGTTACAGTTCCTATGGAGGTGTACCGTGTGTGTTCTGCTCAGTAAACATTCATGGCACAGTCACAGAAGATAAAAGATGTCCTTTGACTCTTAAACGCGTCTGAATCTTTCAGTGCCAACAAGGAGGAAGTTCCTGACAACGAGCAAGAAAAGGGCACAGAGAAGGAAATGACGGAGCGAGTCAGTGAGGACGCAGAAATGGTATGAGCGCCTCTTGTTTCGTCTTTACATTGAAATACATTAAAGAGTGCCCTCAGATATGAAGTTATGAGTATGTTATCTTGTAGGAGGTCCAGGAAGGCAGCGACCACGAGGAAGGAGAAGAGGAGGAGGAGGAGGATGAAGAAGAGATGGATGTGGAGGAGAGCTCAGATGATTCTGACTCTGAGTCAGATGAAAAAGGTATGAGGGACAGTGTCCGCCCGGTCTCTCACTCATTCAGCTTAATGGGCTGCTGGTTCTCCACAAGGGGGCACTGTTCAATCATTGACAGACCAGTTTCACACAAGCCCACCGACACCACATTAAACTGTGTTTTGGGGACATTCACACCTACATGTAGAGCTGACCACTCGTTGCATTAAAGATGCAGGAACACTGCGAAGTGCCAAATAAGGAGCGATGACCTTCGCTGCAACATTTACTCATCTTCTTTTTATAACCTTTGTAACATTGTAACATTTTAACTACTATAAAAGGAAGCCATATGATACATATGTAATTAGAGCTGCAACAATTAGTTTGTTTGTTTATCGAAAGAAAATTAATTGCCAACTATTTTGATAATTGATTAATCGTTTCAGTCATTTTTCAAGCAAAACTGTCAAACATTTTCTGGTTCCAGCTTCTTAAATGTGAGGATTTGCTGCTTTTCCTTGTCATGTATGACAGTAAATGAAGAGTCTTTGGGTTTTGGCCAAAAGAAGCAATTTGAAGACGTCACTTTGGGCTCTGAAAAAATTCTGATGAACATTTTTTCATTCAATCGATTAATTGTGAAAATAATCGGCAGATTAGACGATTATGAAAATAATCGTTAGTTGCAGCCCTAGATGTAATATCCATGTAATTAGGAGCACACTGACAGTAGTTGTTAAGATGGTATTACAACCCCGAAACACTTGTCAGGGAAGGAAAGTGACATTTAGCGACTTCATATGGCTTGCATTTAATTTGCAGAAAACAATCAGCATACCTCAGCGTAGTTTTTTTTTTTTTTAATACAAACTTAAAAAAACAAAACATAAGTGAGGTCATTAATGAGACAAAAGAAAAAGATTTAGTAGATAAAATAATTCGAAATGGGCATGTACTGTACAAGCATCTTTTTTTTTTTTTTTCAATATAATAATATTAAAAAAAACATTATGTATGCATAGTTACAAATATCCAGTGTTACATATATAATTAATGAACAAACAATATTAAAATGAATAAAAATAAATAAAATTAAGCCCCATTACATAAATGGTGAAATAATAATAATATTGAAAAAAAGCATCTTTTAACACGCATCTTTTAATCTGACCATGTGTGTCCAACAGAGAACTTCCAGGCCGACCTGGCCAACATCACCTGCGAGATCGCCATCAAGCAGAAGCTGATCGACGAGCTGGAGAACAGCCAGCGGCGCCTGCACACGCTCAAGCAGCAGTACGAACAGAAGCTGATGATGCTGCAGTGCAAGATCAGGGACACCCAGTTGGAGAGGGACCGCGTCCTCCATAACATGAGTAAGACCAGGATGCACTGTACTAATACACCATCATCATCATCATTTCATCGTTTATCCACTCATGCAACATCCAACATTTGATGTCGGTGCCTTTTGATCGGTTTATTTCAGTCTTATAACAGAGTATATTTAAGTTCCTGCTTGGCCTACTTGTATTTGGAAGAATGTATCTCTTTCCCTGCTCGTTTGATCTCAGTTTTTGTTCTTTAGTAATGAAAAAAAACACTGCTGATCGCTCCAGACTTTATGTACTTCAGAGAATCCTTTAAAGTCAGTTGTGAATGCGCTTCGCCAGCAGCCAGACGATGACAGCACTAATGGATCAAAGCATTGTCTGTTTTCAGCTTGTCTAATTTATAAAAAAAAAAAAAAAAAAAAAACTTTTTGTCAACTGAAGATCAAGGTTTCTGACTGTATAAACCATTGGAGAAAATATGTTTGTATCTGCAATGCCATGTGGGTAACTCTTCCAAATAAAAGCGATTGTTTTACATTTAAACATTTTTACTGCATTATTGCATTCTGTCTTTTTTTACAGAAGGTCAGTTTTCCATGATTTTTGTGTTGCATACTTTCAGCATCAGTAGAAAGCGGCACGGAGGACAAGGCTCGCAAGATCAAGGCCGAATATGAGAAGAAGCTGAGTGTCATGAACAAGGAGCTCCAGAAGCTCCACTCGGCTCAGAAGGAGCACGCCCGCCTGCTGAAGAACCAATCGCAGTACGAGAAACAGCTGAAGAAGCTTCAGATGGATGTGGCGGAAATGAAGAAGACGAAGGTGGGATTGGTTACAGTAGTTGTCCACTTTAAGGTTGATGGTGATAATACTGTACTGTAATGCTTCTGCTGGAAATTTGGGGTCTCTGACTGCTGTCTTCTCTTTTTCCTATATTACTGATTGTCTTCTTTGTTTTCTGCAGTTAAATGTGCTTTGAACGATTTGCTTTCATTGGGATTTATATAAAATTGACAAAATACAGTTGACACAGCACTTATAAATCAATTTAGGGTTCCATCAGAAACATGCAGTCCTGTTGGATCAGCACATATTGTACTCAATTTGCATCTAGTTACATCTTTTCTCTTGTGTGTTTCTAGCTTTCCTGTAAATTTCTATTTGAAATTTCTTTACCCCACTTTATTTTAAAAACAGAAATGACTGAGTGAATGAAAATGTACAGTAGGTCAGACTCATTGCAGTCAATATTCAACAAGCAGTATTTTTTTAAAGGATGAAGAAAAAGTAAAGAGGGATGATTCAAGAAGCGCTCCATAAATCAAATCTAATGAGAACTTTCACAACCAAATATGGACTTCCTTTCTCTATACATGTGTATATAATATGAATATTTCTGATTTGATTGTTCCAGGTTCGTCTCATGAAGCAGATGAAGGAGCAGCAGGAGAAGAACAGGATGAACGAGTCCCGCAGGAACCGAGAAATTGCTTCCTTAAAGAAAGACCAGCGCAAGCAAGAGGTTAGTGACGGCGATGTCCTCCTCTTCATCCTCTTTTGCTTTCAGCTAGCTGTAATTACGTCAGCTGTAATCATTTAACTGTTGTTGATACTGTAATTGTTTTACAGCACCAACTAAAGTTACTGGAGGCTCAGAAAAGGCAGCAGGAGCTGATTCTGAGGAGGAAGACTGAGGAGGTGAGCAGTAGTTAGGATTGTACCTGTACATAATGGATGCAGAAATGCATGTGTGTAATGCTTTTACTGTTCGCCTGTCCTCACTTTTGCAATACCTGTCAGGTGACGGCTCTGAGGAGGCAAGCCAGGCCCACCTCAGGTAAGGTCATCAGGAAAGTCAATCTCCCAGAAGCAGCCCAGGACTCCCCCCACAGACCTCCATCTGGACGCATGTACTCCTCCGGCAACGCTGCTCCCAACGGCAATCGGTGAGTCTGTGTGTGCACAAAGGTGTGTTCGGAGCACAAGTAAATAAGGAAGGCCACTACTTCTCTTAAACCAAAATAGGACAGGTTTTATCCTTACAACATTAAAATACTGTACATGGAAGTGTTCATAAGTAAGACATTTAACATCTGCACCATCATAAGTCATCCAGGAAAGGAAAATCCTCTAAATCCTTAAAATGTAACATAAATCTCTCTTTGCACACGGCTGTTTTGCTATTATTGTGTTGGATTTTAATACATAATTCTGCATCAGGAATCAATGCAGACTCCTAGTTAACCAGCTCTGGAACATGTTTATGAGCTCATTTACATCATCCCTGAATGTGCTTACACATTCAGGTAGTCACATTATTGACTGACGCTGTGTGTGCAGGTCTTCCTACAGGCGCACGGTAGGCGTTTACTCCACAAGAGTCGCGCGCAATAAATGGCAGTCTCTGGAACGACGGATGTCTGACGTCATCATGCAGAGGATGACCATCTCCAACATGGAGGCCGACATGAACCGCCTCCTCAAGGTAAAGCTTACAGCAGTGTGTTGTTATGTTGGTGTTACTGTAAGATGTCTTGATCTGTCAATTACAGAACTAAAGAAGGATAATGAGCAGAACATTATCAGCTTGAAACCTTGAGACTAGCAGGAAATACCCATGAAGGCAGGCAAAGGAAAAGGGTTGAACCCCTGCCATCCTCAACATCGATACCGTCAGGTGCCCTCAAGCAAGGCACTTAACTGTCAACCTGCTGTGGTGCAGCTTCTCGTTGGAGGAAACAGTGGAAGACATGTACTTTACTAGTCTGAGGTTGTAGTAAATGTGCCTCTGCTGTATATATGACACTTGCATTACCAAAAGGGCAACAACAGGGCAAACAAAGTGCAAAAATATTAATAAGCTGGTAGGTTTACTGACTGATCTAGTAGAAAGAATATGTGTTGCTTTGGACACCTCAAGTCCCGGAGCTCTCTCCATTGAGTGAATTCCCATCCGAGGTTCACTTTTGTTTTACTTTGGTTTTTATCACTCTCCCTCTTTGGCCCTCTTTGGCCTTCTTTGCCTCCTCCGTCAACGGGGATCTTTTTCCTTTGCCGGGTAGAGTTTCCACAGTTACTTCGCTGTCTGGGGATACCTACTGATGGCTACCGGGGAAAACAAAAGCGCTATCCTCTTCCTGTTTTGGTTGTGCAGTGGTTGACGCACTTCCTTTGTGCTCTAAGCCGAGCCTTAATTTTCCAGGGAGATCGTACCCGGTGGCAGACAGCATTGCACAGTAAAAGTGAGGCTTATAGGGAAGCAATCTAAACACAGATTGTTTCATTAATCTTTAGCCATTATATGGTGCAATCAACATTTACTTCATAATGATAAGTTAAAGCAAAAAACTTGTCTATTGCCACTTTAAGCCTGTGCAGTCAAATGCCCAAATAGAAGTATACACGTGTATATGTTCTGTTTCAGTTGCCAGTAGTTTTCCACTAAATTCTCTGCTGAATCAAACTGGTCTGACGTTAGAGAAGCTTGAGGAAGTGTCTAGCAGATGTCTGCGAGGGGACTGTTGACATGTTTTTGTGTCATATTTCCAGCCTTTGCTGTTTAACTGGTGAGAACTGAGGCGTTGTTTTGGGGGAAAATGCCGTCAAATCCTGACCTTGGAGGAGGCTTTAATTACTGCTGTGTAAACCCGGCATAACGTTGGGATGAGGGAATCTGTTACTTCCTGTTTGCTTGGCTTTTTCCCCTCTCCTGTACTATTGCAGAGTATACCACATACACATTTAGAAATAACTCCACGGACTGAAATCTGTTTGAATTTCTGTCGATTTTCTTACAAGTCAGTGTGTTTGTGTTCATAGCAACGAGAGGAGCTGACCAAGCGTAAAGAGAAGGTCATCAGGAAGAGGGACCGGCTGATCAGGGAGGGGCCAGAGGCAGAGAAGGCGGTGCTTCCCCTGAACGAGGAAGTGGATGCGCTGAATGCCAACATTGACTACATCAATGACAGCATCGCAGACTGTCAGGCCAACATCATGCAGATGGAGGAAACCAAGGTGAGACAGGCGGAAAACTTTGGGAATTGGTAGCCTGAAAGTTGGATTTTAAAAAACATGTCTGACACTTTATTTAGTTGTACTGGCTGGTTAAATAGAAGGAGCTTCCAATTGGCCAAACTTTCATGTGATGAAAGGTGTTCTTAGCAGGTATTCACTGAGAAATAGCGAGTTTCAGAGAATTTAGCTCTCCACAAAAATCCTTTTATGTCTTTCTTTAGTTGAAGTTGTATGAATTCATGCTGTTGTGTGTTTTTTTTTTCCCAGGAGGAAGGCGACACAGTGGACATCTCTGCTGTCGTTGGTTCCTGCACTCTGACAGAAGCTCGTTTTCTGCTGGATCACTTCATGTCAATGGCGATCAACAAGGTACCAGCGCATATAATAGTGTTTATCATCAGGAAGAATCACATCGGTACTGCTTTACAACATGAATGGCTGCTTTACAACATGAATAAGAAGGCCAATGATTCTTAGGCACATATCAACACCTCTCACTGCCTGATTATTCACTACGAATCAGGCAATTTTATTTAGTTATTTTTCTTCCTTTCAAATGTCTTTATTGGTTTTAACACAGAAATGAATAACATAATAACACAATTGGCGGTAATGTTAACAGTGTTCTGTGGTAATCTTATTACAAACCCCAGTCAACAACAACAACAACAAAAAGGGAGATTTATTTGTCGATTACTTCATTGATAGGCAGGGTCAATTTTATTTTTTAACATCAGCCTGGTCAGGGGCTGCAGAAGAAAATTTCATTTGTCTAAATCTGCCACATTTACTTCAAAATTATGTCATTTAATATACATGGCCCACATCATGTATTATTTTTGCCAATAAAATTAATTTTAGATCATGAAGAAGAAAGTGAAGTGGGGTTTTTGTAACATTGTTATTCCAGCAAAAGTTCATAAAAAGGCATCAGATACATGTTACTATGTATGATATGTAGTTACACATGCATGAGATGGACATTGAATACTACTATAAATTGTGTAATGTCTGTTGACCTCTTCAGGGTCTCCAGGCAGCCCAGAAGGAGTCTCAGGTGAAGGTGATGGAGGGCAGGCTGAAGCAGACGGAGATCACCAGCGCCACACAGAACCAGCTGCTTTTTCACATGCTGAAGGAGAAGGCCGAGTTCAACCCGGAGCTGGATGCGCTGCTGGGGAACGCCCTCCAAGGTAACGACGGCGTTTTGTTTTGGTTGAGGTAGAAGCGGAGATGAGGACCCAAAACACGGACCAGACTCCTAGTTGAACCCAGTCCACCTCCTGGAAGTGTCATTAATATCGTGCCAAGTAAAACTGGGATTTAGAAAATGTAAATGTGCCACTAAACATGTCTTTCCACGCGTCTGTTACAAAACATTTGGCCTTTCAGGAAGTGGAACGGGTTGCTGGTCAGTTGCATGATTGGGCCTATTTGACATGCTCTTGCCTGTTGCCTTCTGCTGAATAGAAGCTGGCTGATTTATTATACAACTGATACAGAATTCCACTGTTAAGGTCTGGTACAAAGCTCATATTACTATAATACAAATTCCTAAAAAGGTTTACATTTTATTGATTTTACAGTAATTCTCCAACAATAATTGTGTAACTTTTTGTGAGTGTAAATGTATTTTTGCCAGCCTCTGTTCAGTGGAACACTCTGTTTACAGTAGCTGCACTTTATTTTCTTTTGTTTTTTTTTGTTTTTTTTTAGAATTTCGGGGGACTGTTTTTGATTTGTGCAATGCCTTTTTTCTGTTCCCCCACGTTTTCTTGTTTTGTTATGTTTTTTTTTACAGAGCTAGGTAACATCCCGGCTGGTAAGTGAAACCATAATTAGACTCTTATCTGTGTTACGAATGCATGGTTCCTTCCCTTTGCACTTTGAAAACTAACTAAACATAACATGAACAGGTGCATGAGGTGCAATGCAACCAGGCTTCCCTCCATCTGTCTGCTGACCTCTCCCTTCCCTTCCCCTCATCTGGATACCCTCCTCCTCCTCCTCCTCCTAGCTCACCATGTGCTACAGCCTCCATGCTTTAGCACCCTGCTAACCCCAGACCCTTCTACAGGAACATTACAACATGGATATTTTAGCTCTGTCGGACCCTGTAGGTCAGCTGACCCCATCGGGAGCAACGGACTAATGATTCTTCACACTCCTCCACCTTGTTGTCTCATATCGGGTCTTTTACCTTTGCCCCAACTTGCCCATACATCTCTCTTTATAACCCTTGCCACCTGACTGCTCTCTGACCTCTGACCGCTCCCCTTTTCGATCCATCTGATCACATTGAGCTCAGTGAGGAAGTTTCTGTTTGTCGATAAAACAGCATGGCGCTGCGCTGACATCGCCCTCGTCTGCTTCACTTGTTCATCCTTTCTACATCCATTTTGCGCAACTAAAGTCAAGAAAATTGTGCCATCCTTTAGTGAAAGTGAGCAAAAGGATACATGATTTAGTCTTAGGCAAGGTGTACGTGCTAAGAACCATTTTAGAAAGTTATAAGCAGTCATCTCAGTCGGATAAGAGGTTTTTCTATCATTTCTAATATTATTTATTGATCTCATTTGACAGAAAACGGGGACGATAGCAGCAGTGATGAGTCTGCCCAGAGCCCTTCTGCAGAGGGAAAGTAAGTTTATTTTATGTGTGCTGTGGTATATGTTATGATATGCTGATTTATGCTATGCTATGTTAGTTACATTATGTTGCATTGCATTACAATATGCTGTCATATCTTGTCTTATTTAATGTTACTTATGTTGATGTATCTTATGACATACTTGTATAATGCTGTCACATTATTTTATGATTTTATTGTGTTTATCTTATATGTTAATGTTGTCTTACATTATTTCTATTTTTTTTTTTTTTTAATTCTCTTTTTATTTAAATGTATAGAGGCCCATACAAACAATGTGATCATTGTAACAAGACATAGAAGCCTTATCTATCCAAGTCTTCTGTGAAAACAGTTGTAACTGAAAATAGAGCTGAGTAGCGATATATGATACAGAAGCAAGTAAGGACCAATAAAAAAAATACAGGTATAAAAAACTAAATGCATAATTGAAAAACAGAACTTAATAAATAGAACAAGAATGTTGTGGTAAACAGAGACATTCACATTGAACAAATGATGGACATAGTGACAAGTGAAATGTACAAAATCCAACTCCAGTCCAACTTTTCCTGTTACAGTCTAATAGAAAACAATATGCTTTCCATCCTAAAAGCATCATAAATAATTTCAATTCGATCATAAGTCGTATTTCTGGTTTTAGCCACTTTCTAGTCACGGCTTTTCTGCCAGCTGCATTTACACTACAGAAAATGTGTCTGATATAAGAGGGAACATTTTCTGAAGGCAGGGCGCCCAGTTACAGGCTCTCCAATTCAAATGTAATGTCCACCTGGAATACTTTTTGTAAAAATGTTACGAACCTCCTGCCAAGAAAAGCTTATTTTTATTTTTCATTTACGTTGTGTTTGTGTTATACATTTATGTTGCATGTTATGTTACCTTATTTAATGTTTTATTATTTATCTTATAATGTTATGTTGCATTTATAATGTGTTCATGTTATATGTTTGTTTTGTTATATGATGTGTTGTGTTTTGTGTTATATGTTTATTAATACTCGCATATAAAACTCATTTATTCCCTCTAGCACCTTGGCATCAGATCTAATGAAACTCTGTGGAGACACCAAAACAAGAAATAAGGTATTATAATGTCTATTGTATTTATGCCTCATTGTCTGCATACACTAGTATTTCCCCAATGACTTCCTGTCTTAATTTTCACTTGTCTGTGCTGTACAGGCTCGTAGGAGGACCACCACTCAGATGGAGTTGCTGTACGCAAACAGTGACTCCGCCCCCGACACGCCCACTGCAGACTTCTCCAGTCCGATGCTGCCGTTAGCTGAAACACCGGATGGGGGAGGAGATGTGGACTCGTCAGGCTCATCAGTCAGGGACTACACAGCTCTCTCCCCCGGCTTTTCCTCTAAAATGGGCAGCATGTAAGTCCAGGCCCGGCACTCTTTCGCTAACACAATGATTACTACTT
Source organism: Macquaria australasica (assembly GCA_005408345.1). NCBI lineage: Eukaryota > Metazoa > Chordata > Actinopteri > Centrarchiformes > Percichthyidae > Macquaria > Macquaria australasica. Next base: position 234,082 of record SEMN01000125.1, read on the forward strand.
CCTTCCTTCCTGCATGTTTGATGTTGCTGCTGCATCCTCTGCTTTATTTAATTTTGTTTCACATTATTCATGAGCATCCTTACATCAAATGGCCTTCCATCCCTCCAACTGATGAGTCCCTTTGAGGTAGAAGCATGTAGAGAGGAGCCAGTATTAACATTTGTATGGCTTATTTATTACTGTCCCCCTGTAGAAAGCACCTTTCTAAGCCCTCATCACAGCTGTGTTTCACACTGAAAGCAAAATACTAACAAGGCCGCTTTAACTGGCCTGTGAAAGGCCATGCTTCAAACCTAAGTGCATATTGACTTGTATATAAAAAGAGCCTTGGCTGACAGTGATCCATCAGCAAATAAAGTAATAGAATTATATTTTAGTGTAGCACAAAACCTACACAGTAGTTAAACATGAGCTTGGCGAAGAACCACCGCTGTTTTGGGACTTTAAATATCAGGTAACTGTGTTTCTATGTGTACTGCATGCTCATCTCTTCATTGTTGCCATTATTTTATGTTGGTTTCACATCCTTTTTTGTATTATTCTTTGTGTTGTTTCTGTATAACTGTTATGAAACTGAACCATCAGTTCTGGCTCCAGAGCTTCGTCAGGGGTGGAAAAGCGAGCTCCGGAGCCTTCGCCACTCTCTCGCAGGAAGACCTATGACAAGGCACAAGCAGCAGCCGACAGGGCAAAAGTCAAGGAGAGTAAACAGTAAGAGCTTGCTGCCGACATTGTGGCTGCAAAGCCGAAAAAAATTCAAATAACTTCACTTCAACTCTACTAATATTCCTTTTCTCAGTTCCTGCTTTAGAGAAGCATGTGGTCTCTAAATCAACTAAATCCAAAATGCTCTGTGCCTGGTGTGATAACCTTTGACCTGAATCTAAACTTATATTGTTCTTACCTAACTTGGATATTATGTCTCTTTGTTGAGCCATAATGGGGATTTTTTATTCACCTTGCTAATCAGTCCCTCTGCTGCTAATTGATATGCACGTTATTTGCTGAGGAAATCACTGTCCTTTCCCTTTCTTTGTCTTATCAGTAAATTCCTGTGAGTGAGACTGAAATGGATGAATGTGCTGAAAAATGACAATATGATGTCAACTTGTATTCACGTGTTAAAAACGTTTCTAGTCCCTGACGTGCTGTCTCAAAATTTATGATAGATATAGATATGTTAGTGTTAATGACACTGTTGAGAATAGTTACTTTGATAAATGTTAATATTTGAGTTTTTTAAGCTTTTGTTGGCATGACTTGCACACGTTTACCTCTGTGTGCACATCAGCTGTTTGCCAACATTTACTTCGCATGGGGTCGATATGAGTGCTGAATATTGCTGCATTCGTGTCATATGGGAAAGCCAGTTTCTTAAGAGAGAAAAAAACTGTTAATATCAGATTTCCGGTGGTTAACGCTACTTGAAATCCAAAGATTGGCTGACTTCATGCCTCCATCACGGTGTAGAGTGTGATTTGTTAATTTGCATACAACACTCCTAAATAAATCATTTTTATTACATGGCATTTTGTGATTGCACAGATACAGATGATAAACTTTATTTATTCGTTGTTAAGGAGGAATTTTAGCCTTTATTGATAGCAGATAGAGAAGGAAATACCATGCAGCAACAAGGGTCCCTGACCAGAACTAAACCAAGGACACTGCAATTACACAGAATGTGTTTTGACCACCAGACCACCAGAGCAAACCAAATGAACTTTAAGGAACCCTTTAGGCTGTAACATAACATTTACTCCGCCACCACCCTCAGGCTACATGTGACATTTTTTGATGGATACGAATCTTAAGATTCTCTTCTTCAATTTTGTGTGTATGCATTACAGCCTCGCGCTAGCTGTGCTGAAGTTAGATTTAAGCTATGGATAGAAGATACTTTGATATAAGCTGCAATATACTTGTATTATTTTCGTCTTAAAGAGGTAGTGTACATTTAAACATGTTTTTTGAGCTGTAAACTAAATGATAGGACTGTACTGTGATGAAACACATCAATGCTGCTGTTAATATTGACATTTCTTACCAAATTTATAAAAATCTGCATTTCATGGGTTGAAAACGGCTCAACATGCCATCTGTTTTAAATCAGCCCTGAACCTGCAAGGCCAATGCTGACATAGAGTCAACCGGTTGGGACCCGTCTACGTCATGAAATTTATATAAAAAAAGACTCTAATCAGTGTCAGTCAGTCTCCCCTCTATCCCCTGACCCACACATCGAGGCCACACCTCCTACAGCTGTTGTTCTCTCATTCGTTGCATTTAAATATGCTGGGAGAGAGTTATAGCTGGATTTGAGGGTGTAGTTACATTTTAGGCAAGGCAGCTTTATTTATATAGCACATTTCAAGCACAGAGGCAATTCCAATTGCTTTATATAGGCAAAGAAAAGCATTAGAATGACATTCAAAACAATAAGAATAAAATCAATTAAGATAGAATAAATTGAAATTCTAAAATGAAATAAAGTACAGTGACAGCGCAGTAATAAGTTCTAAGTTGCCAGTGCAGCAAAGGAAATAAAAGTGCATTAGAGAATCCAGTCAAGCAAAGGCACAGGAGAACAGCAGAGTTTTAAATTTAGATTTGAATATTAAAATTTTATATTATTTTCATACCAAAAATTGTTTGCTCCAGATTTTCTTTCTCTTGTTACAATGAAAAGCCTCCAAAACAAATTCAGCTGCTTGATGATATTAAAGGAGCGTCAAGCGTTTGAGTATAGTAGAGGGTGTGGTATGTTCACAGATTGTGAAGCCTCTTGATTTGTGATTGACTTAATGATTTTCACTGAAGCCAGGCCACTAAACCCCTGGGATATGTAAATGAACTACTGTGAAATGATCAAAGAAATGCTTTTGTGGAGCTCTGATGAGGCAGGAACTTTCACACCTGGACAATATATTGACAGAATGATAGTGGCCTGAAATATCCATGGACTGATAAACCCAGTAAACTAGTAAAAATGTCTTCTTTATGGCTTCAGATGAATCCGAACACGTGAGCACTTTTCCTGTCAAGCTGTCCTGACAGTTGCTCCCATATGATGTGAATGCAGCATATGCGTCTCCCTTCTGTCCTCGTGCAGTCCTCCCACACTCCTGCCAGCAGTGTGTAAACAGCTTAGCACACACTTTAATTATGCTGCAGCTTAATTGGCAGCCCTACTGTCTTCCTTCACAGCCCAGTCATCAGGAGCCTGAAAAGCAGCCCACCACTTCCTCTCTCCCCTACCGCTCGTCCCGGTAACCACATTGCCGTGTTTAGCTGTATGACAGGGTATCTGGGGCGCACTGTACACGCCCTGCAGGATAAGTAAGAACCAGAGATAAGTAAAATTGACACAAGCCTGCCAGAGAGTCAGATTAGAGTCGGGGAAAGATGCTGAGGATGATTTTTGCACTCCAAAATCTGTCAGTCGCTGTCAAATGCTGGCCAAAGCCTTATTTCCCAAGTTACAGTAGATATCTCCTGTTAATGTAGACATGAGGCATACATGTAGATCTGTAGCAGTACGTTCACATTTAGATTTTGAAGTGTAATATTGCAGTGTTACAATATAAATAACTAGCTTTTTGATTATTTTGTAGTCTAAGTCATTTAGTTTTAGAAATCTAAAGTGCCAATGGCCTCAGTACAAAATGGACCCTGCAAGTGTCCTAAAACCATTCGAGGCCATACTAGTGGTATTGCATGGGATTGTAATTCGTATTGTTTGGCCCGTTAAATGCACATAACTACTGATCATTTTACTGTAGGATTGAAGATTTGTTTTCCACCTTCCATGTAGCCATTATATTCCTTTCATTTCAGTTGTTTTGAATATAATGGAAAATCAATTTAAACAGACTTTGGTGACAGGTAATCCATCACAGAAAACGTCTTGTTTTCTTCATTGATTTTGGTCAGTTATGTTGTTGCATAGCAATGCAATTGTGAGCATGGATTGTGTTCCTTTATTGGTGCATTAAAGCATTTTAAAGTCCGCTGCCAGAAGGCATTTTTTTAAATCCAAGAAACGGCTAACTTCAAATTGTCCTTCTCATCAAGTTTGCTTATAGTTTTCCTGCTGGAGTTGATTTCCTGATAAAACACCAGCTTCTCAATGCAATGTTTGTTTGCAGGCAGCCCAGAAATCCAGAACGCAGGAGCTTCATAAGGAAGTGTTTTCAAAATAAAATCATCTCTACTTGCAAATGCGTTACTGTGGCTGTGTCTGAAATCACTCCCATGTTCACTCTGCATAATAAGTACTCAATAGTTGACTAGTTGGTAGTACATTTAGATATCAGACACTTCATTTCATCATTTTGCGCCGTCACTGAGAGGTACAGTATTGCATTACTGTGATTTACATATGTATCAAATTTGAAAGCATTGCATTGTACAATTCCTAGCAAAAATAGTGTATATGCCATGGATGCTGTTTTCATCTCATGGGATTTTTTTGAGTGGACAATGTACTTCATGTATTCTAATCCTGGAGTGGGGACACTCAAATAAAATACTATAGTACACCAGATTGCAAAGAGGAACTGATTTCGGACACGGCCTATGTGATAGTAACAATACCTTTCACAGAAAGAAAACGTAGCTAAATGTGGTGGAACATAGTTTAAACTTTCAGCACGATGATTTTCAAACTACTGGTATGACCTGAAAACAATGGATGCATGGAAGGTAGCTAACTGGTATGGTCCTTTTTATGCTCATTATATACTAGGTGTAACAGACTAAAGTTACATTATTATTGTGTTTTTAAAAGACTTTACCATTCATGAGTACATAGTTTCACTCTAGAATTAGCTCTTGTTGAAGTTAAGTTGTACCCAATAAGGAATGATTTTTTTTTTTAATAAAACGAAGGAACTTGATTAGAATAGGAAGTAATTAGTGTTTAATTCAGTAGCTGATCAGATCTCAGGAATATCTGATGCTCTCTTCCCCTCCAGGACGGATGGATGCCTCCACCTGTCCTCCAACCGCATCCTCCATTCTGTTTCCCCTCCTCTCTCCGAGTAGTACAACTTTTTGTTCACTAAAATTTCACATTTGGTGTAAAGGGAAAAGGTGAATCTGAAACACGGACGCACGTGGTGTGGAGTCTGTCCTTTTGTCACCGTGACCTACATTGTTTGCTCAAGACTTTGAGTGTGAATGTCAGGAGACATCAGACCGTTGTGTAACCTGAGACTCCCACGTGGTGTCATCACACACTGTTGTGGTGTCCTTGCGCAAAAAAAACAGATTACCCAGACATGAACGGTTAGTGTGGTTTTTAAACCATAAATGGATATCCTTTCTGGGATCAATGGATAATTACAATAAACCCAACCAGCATCATCTTGTTAAGCTTATTACTGCTATTGAGCCTGAATCCTCAATAACACCTTTGTTTTTATTAGCCTTTTTTCATTTCAGTGAGCCTTTTATTCGGCACACAGGCCCTTTTAACTCCTGAATATTGACGTCTGAATCTGTGGTACACCACCAGCTCATCCTGCTGCTCCACTGAGACCGATAGCTACGACTGTTAGAGTAGTGATTGAACAATTACACTAAATCAGATGCCAATTTGTCAACACGACCAGCCAATTAGTGATCGATCTGGGTTTCTGTGATGCTATTGGACTTGTGGTCCCCGATGATCCGACGACGCTGGTTTCCAATGATCGTCCTTCTTTGTCTTCTTGGGTGTTTTTCTATCTATTATGGGCTGGAACAGAGGAGTTCCTGAAGGTGCAGGGCTATTCCTTTAACATTTTTTTCAGCTCAATAATGGTGACTCTGCTCACAGCTTTTTTTCTTCAAACTGTTACTGTCATCTCTTTCTATTTTTGGTTTGCAGCATCGTGCTAATCAGCATGCTGTGCATGACTCTGGTTGTGTGGGTGTGATTTAGATCTGTGCTGCACTCAGATTATTAGACAGTGTTATGTCCATGCTGCACCTATTGATAGTGATGTGTGTGTGTTTTTGAAGGGGCGTCATTAACCCGGTGCCAGCCACTAAGAGCAGTCGGTCAGCGACGTTGCAGTGCGTCCACGTGGCGGAGGGACACAGTAAAGCTGTACTCTGTGTCGACTGCACTGATGACCTTTTATTCACCGGATCCAAAGGTTAATACCCACAATCCTCCCTCCCTCCATCCTCCATTCACCTCTTCACTCTAATTCCTCTCTCTTTCATCAGTATTCCTCGCACGTCTGCTTGTTACTGTGCTGGAAATTTATTACGCTTTGACATGCTGTTGTATGACGGCAAATAAAACCTGACAGGGATTAATTAAGACTGTCATGTGCACAGTATGTGGGTAAATGAGGTGATGAAATAAAATGACATTGTACATACAGTAAAACTCTATTGCTGAAGGAGCTTTTTATGAGAATAAATGTAGGTAAATATATTGGCAATCAACCAGATTGAAGTGCTCATTTATCCCAATAGAGCTTCTGCTCTTTCTAACGTCTGTATCTGGTTTTGTGGGTTTGTGTCACTGCAAGATAAATGTCCTATGAGTCTTGATCTTGAGCTGTACTCGACTTTGCTCAGCATGCTCCCTGTATTTCTAATAATGTAAAGGTGATGGAGATGACAGACTGTGTGTCCTCCTGCAGATCGGACCTGTAAGGTGTGGAATCTGGTGACGGGTCAGGAGATAATGTCCCTGGCCGGTCACCCCAACAACGTGGTGTCAGTCCGCTACAGCTCCAGCTTGGTCTTCACCGTCTCCACCTCCTCCATCAAAGTCTGGGACATCCGGGACTCGGCCAAGTGCATCCGAACACTTACGTGAGTGTGACCGTCTCAACAGACTCTAGGCTGCTGTCTGAAGAACTTGTGTGTTTTGGCTTGATAGAAGGAGCTTCATCTGTTGAAATTGAAATTAAAACAAAATTAGGCCCTGAATTACCTTAAAAGTACCTAATTCCTAAAGGGAAATTTAAATGTAGCACTGAAATTCATCAGTATGCTTCAGCTCCGTCTGTCAAAGGATTAACACTTCACACAGGATTAACAGTTTTTAATTATTACATAAGGATTTCTTGACAAGATCACAGTCATTAATGTCACATCTTAACCAAAACAGGTTGTGTTTTACACCTACATACATGATGTCTGGGTGCTTTTCCAGACCCCTAATAACTTGATCCAGATTCATGCGTGTCTCATCCATGTGTCTTCAGGTCCTCTGGTCAGGTTAATGTTGGGGAAGTGTGTGCATCTAACACCAGCCGGACTGTCACCATCCCAGCAGGAGAGAACCAGATCAACCAGATCGCTCTCAACCCCAACGGGACGGTCCTATATGCCGCCGCCGGAAACTCAGTCCGAGTCTGGGATCTGCGAAGGTAAGCAGAGGGGCTAAATATAAACAACCAGTCGGTGATACTGCATATTGATCATTTGGGATTTAGACAAACTGGTCTTGTGTTTGGTGTGTTTTTATTGTTTTTAGCCACTCTAGCGATGTGGTTTTAGTCAGTCTGTTTTAACTATTTGATCTATAGTGTGTGTGATTTTTCACATAGCGCCACTTGTCCGACATTTTGGATTCATGACAGGACGCCTCTAAAACTTAATGATCAAATTCCTGTCAGCCTCCAGTGTAGTTTGAGATTAATGCTAAGATGCTAAATGTTCATTAAACATTAGGAAACTTGAAAGATATGAATATCATTACCATTTACTTAATTTGAAATTCAATACCTGTTGTTTATTAAGTAAGTAAATAAGTAAGTACTATCATCTCCTCGCTTTGTTGGATCAAACAACATGATTAGGTTATTTGAGAATTACTCTGTGTAACATTACAGTTAACAGTCACCTAATTTTCTATTAGATATTGCTGATTTTTTTTTTTTAACATATCTGAAGTATTGTGTATTAAAATCCAGTCTTAGATGAAACAATGCTGGCAGTCTGTTTATCATTCTCTGCATTTTTACTTTGCTCGTTCTGATGCCGCTGCACCACTTTCAGATGCGTAACACACACGGAGTTAATTCAAAGCCCAATTTCTTTTCGCTGCACACAGAAGATCCTATTCAGTATATGAAACCTGACAGGTATGCAATCCAAAGCTGTCACCCATCACTGGCAGCCAGCTGGTATAGGTTTTGATGAATTGCCTCTTTGTTCCTCTTAGAAAGTAAAAACAGTTGATAACCAGCAGTCTGGATGATTGAAATAACAATATGCACTGAGATTGAACGCTCTGGACTCGATTCACAAACTTTGGTTACCAACATGACACTTTTTAACGTGAGTGAATTATTTATGAAGTAAATCTGTTACAGTGTTGGCACAGTAATCGTTGTGCTATAAATGCCAAAACTGGTATTTCATTTAATGTCATTCATAATTCATTTTTAACCTTGATATTGTAGTGAGCCAAACTAAACTTATTATTATTGACTCTTAGGTATTTATTTATGTTTTGTCCCTTTCTTTCTCAGATTTGTGTCCACGGGGAAACTTACTGGTCACCTCGGCCCAGTGATGTGTCTGACTGTGGATCGGTCTGGAAACAACCAAGACCTGGTGATCACAGGGTCCAAGGACCACTACATCAAGGTGTGTTTCCAGTAATCCATCACCTCTGTGTCCTGGATTTTCCCCCAACATATAATCTGGAATTAGCATAATGTCCCCTGTGAACCCCGTCTAAGAAAGCCAATATATGATTCAAGCATTTAGGAATATAAGGACTATGGAAGTTAACTTAAGCTCCATCATGCAAGCGAGTATAATAAAACTAATATTCTAATCTTCTTTGAAAATACAGAGCTGCTGTAGCTGTAAAGTTTATATGTTAGATTTCACAATAAAAGCACACAACGAAGAGTGACACACGGTCATGAAATTCCTGGAAAAGTTATGAAATTAGAAAAACTTCTAATTTCCAGGCCTGGAAATGGTTTGGAATTAACAGAATGTTTTGAATAATACATTGTTTTGGCTATTGTTTAAAATATGTTCATAAAAATCCCAAAACATGTCTAACGTTAAGCGAAATACTTTCCTCATATTACAAATTTAAAATCTAGTGCATGACCGTAGTATCACGTGATACACATGGGCGTCTGCAGCTAGTTGGCGGCGGGATTGTCTGAAGTTAGCAGGCTTGCTTATCTGCAACTTCCTGGGAAGTGCGTGTTTAATAATGTTTGGCTTTTGGACGACAAATATAATACATGGCTCAAGAGAGAGGCAGACCCAAGCCTGCGCCCTATGATCGCTGTATAGGCCTGCCTATTTTAAACCACTTACATAAAGTCAAATGGGGTAAAATATTATGGAAAAGTTTTTTTTAATTCATTGGTAAAAATGTGAGGGAACGCTGCCTTTAACATGCGGTGTTCTGGCTGTTGCAGCTGTTTGACGTGACTGAAGGCTCTCTGGGGAGCATCAGCCCAACACACAACTTCGAACCTCCCCATTACGACGGCATCGAGTCACTGGTGGTCCAGGGGGACATTTTCTTCAGCGGCTCTCGAGACAACGGCATCAAGAAGTGGGACCTGGACCGCAAAGACCTGCTGCAGGTACTGGATACATTACAGAGATTGAGGAGACTGATGAATAGGGATGCAATCAAATATTTAGGTATTTGGTTCGATGAACAGTTCTGGATTCAAGGTTGAGTAAATATATACAGTTTTTTTAATAACAGTATTTTCTTTTTTTTTAAATCCTGTTTACATGTGTCTTTATATATTTTATATTGTGTTTCTTTGATATGTTGTATTATATGAGATATATATATATATATATATATATATATATATATATATATATATATATATATATATATATATATATATATATATATATATATATAAATGAGCTCAAATTCAATAAGACAGAATAAACAGAAGAATAAAAAGTGAGAGATATGTGATGAATAACCCACCTTTAATTTAATGAAAAGAAGTCGCAAACAAAAAAGTTTTAAGCCTCAGTTTAAAAGAACTGAGAGTTACAGACGTACATTTCTTTGGAAGTTTGTTCCAAATCTGTGGTGCATTAAAAACTGAACGTAAAGTATAATATTATAATCTTTCAGATTTTAACAATGTTGTTGATGAGATGCCAACATCCTTTACATCTATGTGTTTTCAGTAACACTAGTAGTTGATTGTGAACATGATACAATGTAATTTCTTAATTTGTTGGCTTGTTTTTAGGCTTTGTCACCACTATATCCACCTTGTTTTTTCAGCTGAATTCATTGGAAGTGTAATGACCTGAACTGTTTTAAAAGCTTTTCCACCATGAAAAGAGTTAAATATGACATGAATCACAGACTCCTTCATATATCTTAAAATGGAAATGTTTGAGAAAAGAGTGTTGATACAGTTTACCCAAAGACTTAATTTTACTGGTGTAAGAAGGAACATGTCAACCTCAGTAGACTTGTTTAGTTTATCTGTCCTGCTATGAGAGTAACAGTCCCCGTATTAGTTGGGGTAAAGTTTGAGACATTTGACAGATGACAGTAGATTAAATCCTGCAATCCTTCTCTCCAACAGCAAGTCCCGAACGCCCACCGTGACTGGGTTTGTGCGCTGGGCGTCGTCCCCGGGTCCCCGGCCCTGCTGAGCGGCTGCAGAGGTGGGGTGCTCAAGCTGTGGCACACAGACACACTTGGGACTCTGGGGGAGCTGAAGGGCCACGAGAGCCCCATCAACAGCATCTCTACCAACAGCAGCCACCTGTTCACCGCCTCCGAGTGAGTCTCACACACACACACACCAACACACACTTTCTATGCCTGTATGTTCCCAGGTCCCTGCTTTGGCTTTCAGTTAGTTTTAGGATATCTTCTACTTTTCTATACATGTACAGCTTCACGTCATTAGTCACGTGATTAGTGCAGTTTTGAGGCAAACTGACACAGCGCTTCAAATGGGACTGCATCGTAATAGTGAAAAAAGCCTCTGAGCTCCAGTGTCAGATGTAACATCACTAATGTGGTAGAAAATGACTGAATTATCTGTTGAATAACTCAAAAGGGGCATTGCAACCTTTGACACGAGAGATGGCACAGACTGTCGTAAAGATTAGAAGGCCTTGGGGTGCCTCTATTTCTTGAGATATGCTTGTTGGAAACTGGTTCTGGCTGGATTTTGGTTTTTAGAGAAGAAGACAACCAAAACAAACTAACACTATACTGTACTTGATGTGTGTGGTGTGGGCTTCCTGGTACCAGTTCTGTAATAAAATACATTCATTTAAGACAACGGAGACCGAGCGGACTGTTTATTCATTCATCAACTCGGGTCTGGAAGATTACGTAGCTGTTTCTTACCGTTTCCTGTTCCTGTCTTCCAGTGACCGGACTGTGAAGATCTGGCGTGCACGCGGTGGACTGGACAGCACCTTAGAGGTGGTTGACAATGCGGACGAGGTGGCCAGTATCTGAACACAGCGCCACCTGCTGAGTTCGACTCTGGAAGGACACTAACAGCACCTTTTGATGCTGCTGCCCTGCACTTTGACCCCTAACTTTTCTCAAGCCCAATGCTGACTCCTAAAACGCGTACCTTCCAGGCCATGTAACCTTTATGACTGAGCCAACAGGAAAGTAATCTCATCTCAACATTAAACTAGGACAATACTTTGTTTCTTAGACTCTGTATGCTCAGAGGGTCGTGCGAATCCATTTAATTTACCGTACTGTTAATGACTCTTTGCAGCATAAACTCATCTTTTTCTCTTTTGCGCTGTAGACGATACGTCACCGTGGATTTAAGAGTTGAGCACGACAAACACACTCGTAGAAAATAACTGTACAGACACACAATTACCCAAAAAAATGGGTAGCAGTGTGTTTTGTTAGATTCTGGAAAAATAGACAGGAAGTTGAGTGTTAGAGGAGAAAAAGGTGGCAGAGCTAACGGGTTGGTAGCTGGTCTTCGCAACCCAGTTCTCCGGTTTCTTGGGATTGTTGCACTCGAAGCAGAACCAATGTCCCCGCCCTCCTTCCCCCTCCCCAAATAACAAAAGTGGCTTTACTGTTTGTGAAAAAGACAAATCATCGTTCACCCCTCAACTTTCCTTTTAAGGGGAACGGCTTCTGTGCTCCTCCCTCCTCAATTTCTGCAGCTGTTTTAAGATCAGCGACCAAAATTGTGCAAACTTGTCATCTTTGCTGTCCTGCACTGCACTCGTGAACAGAACACACTTCACAGTAACAGCCTCACTTAAAGCAAAAGTTCGACATTTTGGGAAATCGCTTATTTGCTGTATTGCTGTGAGCTTGATGATACATATCTGTCTGTTTAAATATAAGGCTACAGCCAGCAGCTGGTTAGCTTAGCTTAGGTCAACAGCTAGCCTGGCTCTGTCCAAACGGTAACGAAATCTGACTACCAGCACCTCTACAGCTCACTAATTAACACATTATATCTTGTTTGGTTTTTGTATGGATTACACAAACAAGATGTAATGAGTTAATCAATGAGCTTTAGAGCTGCTGCTAGCTGTTTCCCCCTGCTTCCAGTCTTTATGCTAAGCTAAGCCAGTTAGTTTCTGCCTGTACAGAAAGCGAATAAGCGTATTTCCCAAAATGTCGAACTACCCCTTTAACTCTTGAGCACTTGTGAAATCCGACACAACTAGTCTTTGAGATACACTTAATCCTTCTTAAATGTGAGCAGGTTCAGTGTTTGAGGATATTCTACACTTGTCCATGTTGTTTCATCGTATGTAAAAACAGATGTTCACTCTTCACGCTCACTGAACCTACACTACTGAGTTGTCGTCTAACCTCCTATGCTGCTAAGTCGTGTGCTCACCTTCAACCCCTATAAGAGGGCTTCTTGTCATGGACTCTGAGTGAGGTCCGCTCAGCACCGAGCAATGTGTATGTACACATACATATGTGTGTAATAGTATCTTTTTGTTTTTTTTGGAGAAGAGAGGCCTTCAGACTCTGCCAGTGTTGTGACCGACGTCTGTCTCTCTTTGCGGGGCCTTCCTGGAGACGCTCGTGCTCTCCCTGATGTAACTGATCTGTGTGCTGTCACTTTTTGAATGTTCGGTGAAACAGCAGTTGTAGGCATTATTGGAGTGCATATCTAATGTATGTAAACAATGTATTTAAAAACAAAAAAATCAGACTGAATGTTAGCTTTGTGGGACCACTGATGTGAATGCAGTCTCACGAGAGCCGAGAGGACAGGAAGACTGACGAGCTGCATTCAAGCTTTGGACGGAGCTTTTCCTCCAGTGAGGTGTTTAGTTGCCTACAGTTAGTTTTTTTTTCTCTCTCTCTCTCTGTTTTGTTTGTTACGCTGTTCCTGTTCCACATATCCTGAGCGTTCCCCCTCTGGAGTTTTAGTAGCCATTCTCAAAATGACGGACTCTGTAGCGATTCTAATGTCAGATGCCTGCTGAGAATAAATGTCATCTGTCAAAAACAACCAACTCTGTGTGTTATTTTCCTGGTTTTATCAGTCATTTAAAGACTCATTAGAACTGTTAATATACTTATACACATATCTACAGTTAAATGTGTAATTTTTTACAAATGTGTCTAAGAAAAGTTGATTCACATTTGTCCGTTGGATTTCCTTAATTTTAGACACAGCTGTCCTTAAGTCCCCATTTAGCATTTATAGGCAGTAGACATTTACTCAATGGTTTATAACACACTATAATGACATTTTTAAATGCTTATTGATGTACAGTGTGTCAACAACTGTGTTACTATATTAAATCAATCAAACTTTATTTGTATAGCACCTTTCATACAGGTTAGTTTCAAAGTGCATCACAGAGATATGGTGGCCCTGAAGGTCAAAACACAATATTTCACAAAACACATCAACATTTCAGATTACGGAAGGGGTAGGACAATGCTTCTAATTTGTGATTGGACAGAACTCAAGTCAACAAAACACGACTTCTGGTCAGGGCACTAGCTATGCTACTATCTGTAGTCACTGCTACTATGGACTCTGAACAGTGCGTTTTCTCCCGGTCTCTCTTTTCTCTGACAAAAATCTGAATTGCAGATGTCCGTCTTGTTGACAAATTTTAAGGCGATGTGAAAAGGTCAAAGTTAGACAAGCAATTCATTTTTGATTATCAAGGTATGTAGTCCACTATGCTGATGCTAAATTACTTTCTAGTTCAGCCCTTACCTGTTAAGAGTTAGATGATCTTCAAAGTCTGCTTAAATAAATAACGTTTCTTGTCAACAATGTGTTTGTACCTGTGTTTACTATGAATGTATTGCAGGAAAAGTTGTAATTAGGGTCAGATGCTATAGATCACTAATAAAGTGAACCACAACAGCTCAAGGTAAATACGTGTACATATTTAATGTTAAATGGTACATTGTTAAACAGTCGGATGGTTCTCCTTTCCTACCTGTGCTCAAAAGCTGTTGTCTGTGTCCATAGAAACAGTAGGTATACAGGTGAATAACTAAAACGCATAAAAAGAACTAACACATTCATAAATTCAAGGCTTCCTTAATTTATAGATGCCAATTTAATGTGATGCTTACTACACACTCACTACATAGCATGTGATCATGAAACTGACATAACAGCTTTTATAATTTTTTAAAATAAAATGATTAATATTATTTAAATAAGTTGTGAAATATATTAAAGTCTTGACATCACTTTCTTCTTATCACCTTTGAAACTACAAACATTCCACCTGAGATAAGAGCATATTCATGCTTTTGTGCTGCTGGAAGAAGTTTGTGCAACCATTTGGTTGCATTTCTTTTCCAGACAGCTCATTTTAGTACACTGGAAACCAAAAATGTTCCCGCTGCCCTTGCTTGCACATGTATAACATGAACAAAAGCCATGAAAAGAGGAGCCACGGGTTCTTCAACAGCATGCAGAGACCTTCGATGTTTATGTTCTCCCATGTGGTCTCATCATCCACGTTGATGCGCCACACCTCGGAGCCAGTCCAGATGACCCAAGTGAGGACCTTCCATTGGTGTGATCTAGTGACAGATACCAGGAGTGATTTCACAGTGAAGAGGGTGTGAAGAGATGAGCAGCTTATCAAAGAAATCAAGGCCAAGTTTGATGAATTCTACTTCGGCTCATACATTCATGTCGTCCTGGGGAGAAAATAGACAAGAAAAAGTAACATACTAAGTATTAAGATATTTTATTGAAGTAAAACTACAAATACAACAATCTAAAAGTACTCCAAGTATAAGTCTTTAATTCAAAATCCTACTTAAGTAAATGTACAGAAGCATTATTAGCCAAATGTACTTAGAGAATCAAAAGTACTTGTGCTGCAGAAGAAATGGCTTGTGACTGATATATTATTATGTATTTTATCATTAGGTTGTTATTACTAATGCATCATTGCTTAATTGTCTCTACTCGAGGTGGAGCTAGCTTTAACTACCTAATACTATACGATAAAGTAGTTTCATCCAGTGGTTCCCAACCTAGGTGTCGGGCTCCTTCCTCAGGGTCAAAAGATAAATTTGACTAATTATTTATGGGGTAGAAAAAAAAGAGAAAGAAACTTCTACAAATATTCTTCTTTTGCACTTTTCTCACGTTTCTCTTTCGAAACGTGTTGGTTCTAATTCAGTAGTTAAACACGTTACGTTGCCAATATTAAATAGTGGAAAAGTAACGTTAGAACACATGTTTTGTGTAAGGTCATTGTGTTTTGACCTTCAGGGCCACCATACAGATAAGATAATAAGAAGGAATAGGTGCAGACCGTAAAAACAACAAACATTAAGAATTTGAGACCAATGCATACGAGAAACTATGAAAATGTAATACAATATATATAAATATTAAATATAATAAAAAGAAATAAGAAAATAAATAGTTAAATAAAAGCTAGACTAAAAACTAGATAAAATAGATTAAACAGACAAAAACAAACAGGATAAGAAAAAAATGATATATGACAATAAATAAAATAGAGTAAGATTTTACTGCATAAATACATCAAAGTAGCTGAGTAAAATCAAGTAAATAATGTCTATAAAACATTCTTAATCAAAAGCCAGGCTGAAGAGGTAGGTTTTAAACCATTTGTTAAATGTTTGCTCATAAATGCTAAATTTGGGGGGCTTAAAATAAAGTGTCTCCCTTATTTTCTTTTTATTTGTAACAGATAACATACAGTGTTATACAAGAGACAAGGAGAAAGACGCATGGGAACTAGGTGGGACATACGTTTCTTTATTGTTGTCCACATTGTTCTTAGGTTTAGATCCAGATTTGACAGCATCCTCGTTGTTTTCAGTGATTCTCTGATTGTCTCCCCCTTTATTCCTCAGGGAAAACATCAGTTTTTCTACTACGTCCATCCATCGTTTAAGTCTGGGAGGCTCCATGTTGTTAGTTATTGCTTTTTCGCCGGCAGCCAGTAGATTTTTATAGAGGCGAAGGTTGCCTTTTAATTCTACTTCACCTGTTATCAATCAGATATCAGATATGTTGCTGTTCTTGGGGTTCTCATAACCCAACATGTCTCTTAAGGTTCTTCCAAAATATGTCAATCTTTTCACGTGACCAGAACATTTGAGAAAGATTAACAATTATGTGCTCACACAACCTCCAACACTGTTGCTGAAAACTTACTGTGTTTCTTTTCACATCTGTTTTCTGCAGGTAAAGCTACTTTCTGTAAAGCAGATGGTGGTTTAAGAGATAGAAGAAGTATGAATTGGTGGAATTTGACCACTAGATGGCAGTAGCAGCGCCTGCAGGACTTGACCAGGGACAGTGTAAGTAATCCTCAGAGCTGTCAGCATTCAAAATACTTTTCACTGACATTTCGGGCATTTGGCTAATAAGGGAAGCAGTAGAATAGCATAGATTCCTCCACTAACAATCTCCAGATTAACCCACTAGGATCCCCCCGCAAAAATGAGCTGTGGGCCCCCATTGACCACCTAATAAGTTGGATAAAAACAAATCTATTTAGGAATTTACAGCATGTACAGTTTAATCCTCTACAAGACCTTATCATTATAATTGATAATCTGTGTGATTAGTGCTGTATTTTCCCAACAGATTTGCAACATCATAATATTACAGACCAACTGACATAATGAACATGGAGCTGTCGGGGCACCTGAGGGTCTGAGGCCCGGAGGCTTTGCCCGGTTGGTTATCCAGCTTTACTGACAACATTACAGGCAACCAGCAGGGAGGAACTGAAATGTTCCTGATACTGATAGTGAGGGTGTTGATTATGGGGAACATGATTTTTTTTGCATGATCGTGATAAGTTTGAAATTATTATATGTAGTTTTGTCTGATTTAAATAAACACATTTAAAGTAGCCACCATAACTTTAATACAAAATTAATTAAATTAAAAACAACAAAATTAAACAAATAAGAACTTTTAATATTGTTCTTCTGCATATCACGTGGGAAAAAGTAGGTGATCACTTTACAGACGCACTTAAATTGATTCCCTTATAGCGGCCATGTCTGCTGTGTTCTCCACAAAGTGCATTTATCATCAGGGGAACTTTGCAATCAATACTTTTAATAGGCAGTGATGCAAAACGACCAGTGTTTGAATATGAGTATTAATCACTTTGGTATTGATCTGACCATCTCCAGTGCGCTCTATATTCTCTGCAGTTCATAACATACAAACTACACCGAGGTCCAGACTGCACCTGCACAGTAATTAACTTCTTCAGCGACATGTGCCTTCCAGCCAAGTTCAGTACAACTCTACATAATTTACATGAGAAGTAATTTACTGAGAGACAGGCCTCATCCGAACCAGGGTCTCAGGATAGAGAGTATGTTGTACAGATTGTGAAGCCCAGATTCTGGGTTGTACAAATAAAAATGACAGACTTGATCAACATCTCATATTGTATCACAGTGTCTAACACATCGATGTGATGTTGTCACAATCCAGTGAGGACACTCAAACAGAGACTTTGTTCAGACTTTGTTCAGATGCCTAATGAGCGTCTCGGGAGGCCATCAGGATCTGCCGTCATAAATCTGCAGGACTGTCTGACAGGCAGCACCAATCACCGGCCACCTGATGTGAATGTTGCAGTGTTGAGTGTGTGTGTGTGGATGTCACTGAGGTTATGTTGGGTTGAATTTGACCCAGAACACTTCAGAAGACTCAGCAGTACTTTTTCACTTTGTCCCTGGAGTGTACAGACACCAACTCTGCACTCCAAATAAAGTCTTTAAATCACTTCCACTTTACATACACGTACCTCTTGTTTAACAAAAGCCGTCACCATTATACTGCTACTCTTGCTGACTTTTTCACAAGCATCACGTGTTCGCTGGGCAGTAGCCTCTTTCTTTGATGCAAGTCTATTAATCCTTATTTAAAAACAGCACGACCAGCTGTTTCACAAGATGCAGAGATGTGCACTTTTTCACTCCAGCTCTGCTGAGCAGATCTCCGCCCCTCAGAGAGAGATTTTGACCAGCCTCAGCACAAACTAGATTTGAAAGATCCTTTTACACCGAACAATGTCAAATCACCCAATGTGTTCATTCATAACTTTCATTAATGTGGCAGAAAACCCTTTAATCATTCCTAATATTTGACTAAAATAAACAGATTACTATTGTTTGGGTCTGAAAGCCATTCTAGTCATGTCTTTCTGTTGTTACCAGTTGCAAAAGTAAAAATGCAAGCTTGTGAAAAATGATAATCCTGTAACCCCTTAAACTTCTATTTCCCTCAGTTACCCAAGTGGTAGCAGCTATTTTGACAATCAATTCATCGGTTAAGTCATTTTTCAAGCAAAACTGCCAAACATTTGATGGTTTCAGCTTCTCAAATGTGAGACTTTGCTGCTTTATCTTGTCGTGCTTTACAGTAAATGAAATATCTTTGGGTTTTGGACTGTTGGTTGGACAGAACAAGACAACTGATGATGTCACTGCGGGCTCTAGGAAATTGTATTTGCCATTTTTTTAAACCAATTTTTGATGTTTTAGAGATCAAACGATTAATCGATTAATTGAGAAAATAATCTGCTAAATGAAAATAATTGTTAGTTGCAGCCCTAATATATACTATACCGTATTTTGACCCCTTTTCCATCAATTAAAAATATAATTTTATACACATTTCTTCAAATTTGAGCTTGATATATTTAGTATCTTTGGAAAGTTTGGGATCTTATCTAGAGTTTAAAATAATGTTCAGCGGGTTTGAACACTGCTCAGCTGCACAACATGAGTTTGTAATAATGAGTCCACCAGTGAGTCAGAAAGGGCTGAGGAGGTTAATACGTTTTAGGAAAACTTCATACATCTATCACAGCAAGACTGTCTCTCTCTGGTAAATTAAGAGAAAGGGAGATTGAAGAGACAGTAATTACGAGCAGTCAGAGCGGCTTCACACTCTGATAATTTGAAATCTATTTGTGGCACTGAGGCATGAATATAATACAATTCTGTCAGTCCAGATACACTGGCAGCTCAAAGCAAAAACTATTTTACAATTTAAGGGATTAAAACCAAATACAAGTCATGCAAGTATGTTCATTAAAGTCAAACTACTTGCTCAACTCAAGCTTCAGATGCAATATGAAAGAATTCATCTTTAAAACTGTCTTAATCAAAGTTTAATCCTGAAATCATTAATGACTTTATGGCCAATATGGATCTCCAAAGACTTTTAAATACAATTACTAATATTAAATTACCTCAGAGGAAGTACAAGAGGTGATAAAATGGTTCCCCAATAATAAAGCTCATTTGTCACACAACTACACCAAGGAGCTGGACGAAGCCTTCTCTAACTAGCTAGCTGCTTTCTTATTGCAAATGATCAAACTCAACTCTTCATCGGGATCACTCCCTCAGCTGCTGTATGAAGCTAATATTGCTCTTGTACTGAATAAGGGCAGAGATAATTTAGACCCATCGTATAACCCAATGTCATCGCTCCCTGCAGAACAATAGAGACTGAAACAAGACTAAGAGTTTTCAGCCATGCTGGCAGCTCCGTAAGGCTGCACTCAGGCACAGCGGTGCTTTGAGCTAAATGCTAATGTCAGCAAGTTTGTGTGTTCACAATTGAGTTTTTTAAACTTAGTAAGGCCCTTTCCTGGTTAAATAAAGTTATATAGGACAATGCTAACATGTTGATATTAAGCAGGTATAATGTTTACCATCTTAGTTTAGCGTGTTAGCATGCTATCATTTGGTCATTCGACTTAAACAGAAAGTACAGCTGAGGATGATGGCAATGTCATTAGTTTTTCAGATATTTGATCATAAATCAAATCCAGGGGATCATCAAAGTTGTTACAATTCATCTTGAGTGGTGCATGAAGGTCTGTACCAAATTTCATGGCAATCCATCCAATAGTTAGTCGAGACATTTCACTCAAAAGTCATAAGAATACATCGTCTGGGAACCACGAGCGTCTGCACAAAGGTTCATGGCAATCAATCCAGAGGTTGTTGAGATATTTCAGTCTGGACCAACTGACCGACCCAACATTGCCATCCTTAGAGCCACGCTGCTGGATCATTTGTAACACTGTATTCATCCCGAATGATCTTGTCTTATGATTTTCACCATTTATTTGATATTTTTTCATCATAAAAGATGATGTTGAAACAGAGGTTCCATCAAGATGTACCAAAAGACATCTTACTGTACCATTTATAAAATGTATAGGCTGGCTCAAGATACTACAAACAAATCGATATATTTGTTCTGCATTTTGGTGCATAGACTTTGCCAAGGTTGTCCCTTATCTCCTGTTCTGTTTGCACTGGATATAAAGCCAATACAGCTGTGGTTGGGGTTTTTTTCAAATCACAAATAAAGTGTTTGCATGCTGATGATCATTAACTTTAGTTTCTTAAAAGCCCAACAGACTTAATCCAGAACACAGTGTACCTGTCAACGGCTGCAATCTGCAAAAACAGTCATAAAATGTGTGAAGCTGAGTTTTCGCACTTGATTAGGATTTCAAATGTCTTCTGTGTTCCTGGCGTGAAGCGGATTCAGCAGATATGTTAATTTTCGCAAGCAAGGTGCTTCCAACACTCTGTGTTTTAAGTCTCAAACGTAGCCTGAGGATAGCAACACCACCAGAAGTAAAAAAAAAAAAAAAAAAAAAATCTAATGAATTCATAGCGGTCATCCATTTCTTATTCATTCAAAATGGGAGTCAGGTAATCTTGTGGTCGTTTTTGTGTTGTACAAATTGCCAGGCGCTGAATTCAGGTAGCGTTGAGGGGGCTGTAGTGTAACTAGGCATCATTTTAGCCAGAAAATTACACTGAAATTGTGGAAGTCACATTCAGTTCCTTCATCCAAATTTGACTGAGAGAAACGGGTAAAATACTAACATGCAGAAAGATTGTGGTGACAAAAACATTCAATACAGGATGGAGAGTTTTGTTATAGCTTACACAGAAGAGGCTGGACACCACTGTCCACAA
The DNA here is from genome assembly GCA_005408345.1 of Macquaria australasica. NCBI lineage: Eukaryota > Metazoa > Chordata > Actinopteri > Centrarchiformes > Percichthyidae > Macquaria > Macquaria australasica. The sequence continues at coordinate 255,536 of SEMN01000125.1, forward strand.
ACCTTTTCATGGTTTTGTCCCCTAAGTTCCAGTTAAGGGGGATCTTAATGCTACAGCATACAATGTTATTTAAGACAATAGTGTGCTTCCCACTTTGTGGCAACAGTTTGGGGAATGTCCTTTCCTGTTTCGACATGACAAGACCCCCGTGCACTAAGCCAGCTCGATAAAGAAATGGTTTTCCCAGTTTGGTGTGGAAGAACTTGACTGGCCTGCACAGAGAGAGCCCTGCCCTCAACCCCATCCAACACCCTTAGGATGATCTGGAATGCCGACTGTGTGCCAGACCTTATCACCCAACATCAGTGCTGGACCTCACTAAAGCTCTGGTGGCTGAATGGGAGGAAATCCCTGTAAGGGGAAGAGTGGAGGCAGTTATAGTGGAAGATTAATGCCCATGGTTTTGGAATGAGTGTAATTTTCAAGTGTCCGCATACTTTTGGCCATGTAGTATATTATTATAAGACAAAAAGGTTGGGAACCACTGCTCTATACGGCTATAACAGCTGCTGAGAAGCTACATTTTGATCATTTGGAGGGCAGGAGCAGTCAGTGAAACCCATATCACCCCACATGAAAACACATGGCTCTTTATTTGGCAAAACTAACAGGTGTTTGACCTGCAGAATGAACTTTCTGTCCATTTCTTCAGACTAACTGGAGCTGACACACATGTTCCCATTTTTAGCTCTCAGTTTCATGCGGGGCTGATTAATTGAGTTTGTTTTGCTCAGGTGGTCTTTGTCATCCGGCCTCAATGTGTGACACCTTACTGTCCAGTCACAATGTTATCAACTCGGCCTAACCCTTTTTAGGTTTGACGCTGGCCTCAGCTCATGTGACACAGCTTTTTACCTGACAGTTGTTGAAGGAAGCAGCTCGCTCCGTGTGGCCAGAGAATAAAGTGTGTTGTACAAGTTGCAGGTCCACAAAAAAGTAATAATCCATAATTAATCCATAATTACTTTTGCTTTGTGATTAGTTGATTACCTGGCACCTATATGGGTTTTCAGTCTCAAACATTGTTCCTTAACTTATGTTAGTATAGTAAGTCACACTGTTAGGTTTATTGCTTTCCAGTTATACTCCAAACACAGATAATTACATTTTCTCCCACCCACATGAATAACTCAGTTGGCTCTCCTGTGAACGATACTCAATATTTCCATGGAGGGAAAGAAAGAAACTTTCTGCTTTTCTTTGTAGGGAAAATGAGCTTTTGGATAATTCAACCTCATCCACATGATCAGAGGAGCTCATAACATTAGTGCAAACAAGTAATTAAATAACAAAACAGCTCATTATTTGAACAGTAATTGTCAGTACCGCTGCCGGGAAGAGATCATTTAATTGCAGCAACACAGGGCCTCACCCCTCACATCCCGCTGAATTAACAGACAAAAATAACAAAGAAGTAGAAAGTTGTTCTCCTAAATGTGAGTTTTAAAATGCATGAATCTCAGCTCCCAGACAAGTAATCAATGAGTTTATTGATCAACATCCTTAACAACCACTCGCAGATCTATTGTGGTTGTTTTGTTAAAGTTATTGAACTTTAAATACAGTTTCTCCTCAGCTGTCTGAAGGCCACCCTCAAAGTATTTCTTCCTCATTTACACACACTTGTTTTGTCACTTGTATTGATAAGACACTGTATTGACTTACATTAGTTCCCTGGAGGTTTACCACAACCTTAACCCTAACTTCTACATGCCAAAACACATTCCTTATACCTTAACTTAAGCCTAATTGTAACCTTAAACCAAAAACTTAACACGTCTTAACCCAAATGCTAGGGACCAGATTGTTGTCCCCATAGGCAACTGTCCACAATACAAATACAAATGTTGCTTTTACTTTCATGTCACTTTCATTGACATATTACATTCTGTAGCCCCTAATCTATACCTTACACCTAACCCCAGTCTTTACCCTAACCTTAATGTAACCCTAATTTCAAAACCAAAAGAAGTCTTATCCCTTTAGATAGCCTCAGAAAAAGCGAGGACTGACCAAAATGTCCTCACTCTCAAGGTCTAAAGCTCAAATTGGTCTTGGTAACAACAGAAGTACTTTACAAGAATGCACACATTTTTTTTTGACACTTGTGTGAGGACACTGTACAGACATTTTGGAGCCCCAGAGTATAAAACCTACTGACTTTGGTGATCCCCTGACCTTAAATCTGGTGCCACCAGCAGGTTGAAATTTGTGATTAGGAGTGAAATGTCTCCGACAACTATTGGATAGATTGTCATGAAATTTGATACAGATATTCACGTTCCCCAAAGGATGAATTGTAATAACTTTGGGAATCCTCTGACTTTTGTCATCTACTGCCATCATCAGGTAAAAATGTTAATTTATCCAGTACTTTCATCACCAAAAACCTGCAAAACTATACGTTAGCATTTAGCTAAAAGTACCACTGTGCCTTGCCCCAGTTTTTGCCTCTCATACTATTAGACAGCCATTTCTGTAGGAGCCACAAGGTCGTTTAAAAACACTTATCATTGTTCTGAAGGTATTTCCAGAAAAACATTCTGTCTGCTGAATCATTAAAAAAATATTTTAAACCTGTTTTTTTTTTTTTTATCCTGTAAGGGACGAAATATTTTTTCATTCAGATGGTTAGAAAAGTCTTTGAGGATTCTGAAAATACTGTCAGAACAGCTGTAAGTCTGGGTTCAGTCTGGGTTTTTCAAATATCTCCGATATCTTTTATAGAAAACATCGGTTAATGTTATCTAACGACTCCAACGTCTGCTAATAGGCTCCATAGTACAGCTCTCCTGTGTGCATAACTGATTTTTCTGCTTTTTTCAGTTGACTTTAACTCATAATGCCACAGCCCAAGCCTAAACATAAACACCCTTGACCATTTTAATCCCTTATGCGCCCAAAATAATCCCATCTCCAAAACCCAAACCCTGAACCTGATCCTAATCTTGACCCTAAACTAATTTTTCTAAAGCGAAAGGAGAAAATATATTTCGTTGTCAAGCTATTTGGTCCTTACAACTCGATAAATACTGTACACACCCACTTTGTGTGTGTGTGTGTGTGTGTGTGTCACTGTATGTGTGTCTACCCTCCCCATCACACCGTCCTCTCTCCTCCGGAGCACCGAGGCGCACAGAGACGCGACTCCGGCGCGCTGCAGCTCCGCGTCCGCGTTTCTCTCCCCGGTGCATCGCGCTTCCAGAAACACACGGCTTGTTGTCTTCTCGCTGCAAGGCTTCCTGTTTATTTCGACCTTTTCTCTTCTCTCGGTTCCTCTCATGCCGCCGCTAAGGCGCTGGATACGGGGCGACTTGTGATCGACCAAGCGGCGGCTCGATGAATATGGCGTGTATTGGGGACGCAGACCCTTTTACCGCTGCGATACCTGCCACCAAAGTTGAACTCACGGTTTCTTGTAGGTGAGTAGCAACTGCTGCTGGTTTCCCACACAGACAGATACAAAGGACACGTTTATATGTGTGAAATTGTGTGAAATAGTCAGATATTTGAGGGGAGTAACTGTCGGTCACTACGATGGATAGAATAGTGGAGAGTATGCAAAAATGCAGTTTATTATCACTGATTTTAGCCTAAATACGTGCTTTTAATGGTCAGTTTTCTCTTTGTATTACAGTAGTGGAAGTTGAATGATAATATAGGAACTTAAATTGGGAGTTGGAGGAAAATACAGCTGGGTTTCGTGCGTCTGTTTGCCTTTGGATGATCGCCAGATGGAGGTCGGAGTTGACGTGTCTTTACTGTACTGTCACATCTCCGAGCTCTGATACAGCTGCCACATGCAGAGCTGTGGGAATTTATGTTTCTATCACAGCAAATAGCCACTTATCGGGCCTGGTAATAATATGATATTGCACAAATTCATATTTTATTCTCCGGGTTTTGAGCGTGGAGACAGGATGAAGCATGCATGGGCAGCGTGTTTGGTTCAGATTGTGGCAGTTTTACTACTGAAGCACCATCCTCTCTCCACTCCTTTCTTACTGTAGCACTAATAGTAGAGGAGATGGAGATAGAAAGTGAAGGGTTGAGAGGCAGGGAGTAATATCTGGATGCAGCAACTGGCCATGAGACCCATAGTCACCCCTAATCACAGCTTATTTATTTAATTAAATGTATTTTATATATTTATTCACCCTAATTCTGGATTTTTCGATCACTGTATATCTGTCTATATTAAGCTGAGACACTTTGTCGATCCACAGAAAATGAATAAATGACTATTTTGATAATTAATTAATTGTTTCAGTCAGTTTTCAATCAAAGACACCAATAATCTCTGGTTGCAGTTTCTCAAATGTGATGATTTGCCATTTTTTTCTGTTTTATTTGACAGTAAACTGAATATATTTGGGTTTTGGACCGTTGAACAGCAAAACAAGACATATAAAGATGTCACCTTTGACTCTGCGGAAACTGTGATGGACATTTTTGACTGTTTTTCTGACATTTCATGGACTGATTAATCAATTGAAGGCAAAAATAATACAATTTAATATCTATCTATCTATCTATCTATCTATCTATCTATCTATCTATCTATCTGTCTATCTGTCTTCTGTGCATGCATAGAGCTGGGTTATATACAGATAGGTGACAAATTAAGGTAAAACCAACATAAAGTGTCTTTGTAAGGTGTTTATCCACCACAAGTTTCTAGAACAGTCTCAGTGTAAGGCTGCAACTAACAATTATTTTTTAGCAATTATCAATTCATCTGCAGATTATTTTCTTGAATATGATTAACTGTTGGTCAATAAAATGCCAGAAAGTAGGAATAAATGGCCATCACAATTTCCTAAAGCGCAAGGTGACATCTTTAAATTGAGTTTCAGACTCTCTTTACGACAAACCAAGCAATGTTATTGAATTTTACGATCACATAAGACAAAGAAAAGCAGCACATTGTTACAACTGAGAAGCTGGAACCAGAGAATGTTTAGCATTTCTGCTTGAAAAATGACTTAAAACGATGAATCGATTATCAAATTAGTTGCTGATTAATTTTCTGTTGACAAAGTCGATCATTCAGTCAGCTGTTTGAGCACTGATGTCGGTGCTCTTTAGCATTGATTCTCCAAGTCTCCTGAGGGGTGAACAGCTTTCTTCCTCATTTGGAGTATTGATGATGGTGGTGGAGAGCGCTGTTGTAAAACACATTTGCTCCAAAATCTTCCATAGGTGTTCAGTTGGGTTGAAATGACTGACATCATTTTCATCAAACTACAGTTGATTTATTATTTACAGAAAATTAAACAGCAACACTTGTGATAATTTTTTAATCGTTTAAGTCATTTTTCAAGCAAAAATGCCAAATGTTCTTTTGGCAATGTCCTTTTTTTGGGTTTGATTTCTATAATAGTAAATCTTTGTTGAAAGTTCATTCTTCACCTGGAAACAGTTCAAACAACAATCTCACTGCAAGGTCCATATCATAGCTGTTCTGAAGCTTTTAATTGTATCTCATGATCTTCATCAGCAGACGGAGGTTGCCCACTTGTCATGGAATTGTTTTGTTATTTTGATCACTTTAAAGTCTTCTTGACATTGTTGGCTTAAAAGCTGAGACTGAAATTTCATTCCTTGGAAATATAAACTGAATATCTTTGGGTTTTGCACTGTTGGTTGGACAAAATAATAAATCTGAATACCTCAACTTGCACTCTGTGAAACTATAATGGCCATTTTTCACTTGTTTTAATGTTATTTTATAGACTATATATATAGATGTATCGGCAGAGTAATGGATAAGAATATTATGTGTTATTTGCAGCCATACCTCAAACTATTCAGTGACCTCTCCTGCCCTGTATGGAAGCATCTGCATTTATTATGTTTCTTCACTCATTTATGCAGATGTTTCCTTTAATTTGTCACCCATCGGTTTATTATCAATACTGTACTAAGATACGAGTGTTATCTGGGATTTTGGATATCTTGAGAGTTTGTCTTTTCTGGTAAATGCTGCATTACAGTAAAGTGTTCACTGTTCTGTTCCGCCTCTACCTGTTGGGTCATCATATCCACACAACAAATTATTATTTTTTGAAGTTTCTTGTGTGTAAACTGGTGAAAGCACCACGGGCTGCAACTAAGGATTACTTTCATTATTGATTATTCTGTGGATTATTTTTTAGACTATTTGATTAATCGTTTTGTCCGTAACATGTCAGAAAATACTGAAATGTACATCAAAATGTCTCAAAACCCAAGGTGTCTTTAAATTGCTTGTTTTGTCTCACCAACACCCAAAGATTTTTAGTTTAGTATCATATAAAACAGAGAAAATCTGCAAATCCTCACATATGAAAACCTGGAACCAGCAAATTGTTGGCAATTTTGCTTGAAAGATTACTCAAACAATAGATGCTGCTTAATTTTCTGTCTATTGACTAATCAATTAATCAGCTTATTGTTTCATTTCTAAAAGCTCCAGCCACCCCTAAACTGTCATCAGTAATATAAAGATTAAAACATAGTATATATCCTTATATATACTATAAATGTTGAAGGTGTTTAGGCGTACTCAAAAATGGTTTGATATTTGATTATTCACTATCATGCAGCTCTATAGGTTTAGAGCTAGGTTATGCTTTTTAAAAAAACAACATTATTTTACTGGAAAACTAAGTCTTGAGACACATAATGAACAGAAGAACAAAGACTGAGTTGTGTTTCCACTGACCTAAAATCAACCAGCTGCTGCTGGAGACCGAGCTGCTGTTGTTGTTTTATGTCGGTCTAAGATAAAAGCCTGATAATGGCTCGGCAGAAGAAGTCAGCCTGGTAATGACCTTAACGATTTGGAGATCAGAGCCTGAGAAGACGTTCCTTCCAAAATGAGGAAGCCACCATCTGGACAAAATAATTGTTCTTTTGAAATGATGGCATTATGATAGAAAAGCTCTCCTTGTTAACAGTTATGAGTCATCTATGTTTTCTTACAAAAATGCTGTTCTTATACATGCAAACATAATGCGTAAGCTCCGGTGACCGTTAATAGAAACACATAGGTATAGAAAATGGGCAGTGTAGTGACAAAATGCAGTGACTTTTGAGTCATAGGACCATTAAGTTATATATTGTTTCTGTCAGTGTCTTGTTAGCTCCCGGGAGGAGATGTAACAGTGTGGACAGCTGTGATGGACAAAAATATTAAAGTCACCTCTCACAAAACAGAGGCGTAAACTAGCCATCATAGTCCTGGGCGATAAAACGATAGTGATAGACACTTCATCAATAGCAATAAGAAAATTGTTTAATAGTTTCACTTAAATGGATTAAATGCAAACCGCCATGAAAACACATAACGAATACACCCTGGCTCATAAACAGCCTATCATATCCCTTGATAATGGAGTGGGCTATGAGTGACACGCAAACAGCCAATCATTTAACAGGTGTGTTGTTCGGTTGTACCATCAACATGTGACACAACAACAGAAACAGCGTGGAGTGAAAAAATGAGTGCAGACATAATGACTCTTTTCTTCATTAATCTATTAATTGTTTGGTCTATAAAACATTACATAACACTGAAAAATGCCCGTCACAATATCAAGGTTACGTCTTCTAATGTCTTGTTTCGACCAACATTCGAAACCTCAATTATTTATTTAATTTACTATAATTTAAGACTAAAGCCCAGTTCAGACCAAAGATTCGTGACGAGACGAGTTGAAACTTGCAGCTACTTGCAACGCGCCGATCTATAACGTTCTGAATCCTGCTAGTTTACACCAATGCGACTAGACGAGACGGTGTATCGTTTCCATAGCAACGACTCTCTGTACTTCCGTTCTATCTTTCTTCTTTCTTTTCAGGCTTTTTTTTTTTTTGTAGCTGGATATAATTTGTAGCATTTTAAAATATGAATGAAGATAGTGATAGTGAGTTACTTGCTACAGTTGCATTTCTAGTATTGATGAAACGGCGAAATCATAAAAAAACGAGAAGGTCGAGATGACCCCCTTGTAGCTGTTTTCGCTACGAGCTGATTGGCTGTTGAAACAGGTGACGTGCCTTACGTTCTAAATCCAGCCACTGGAGATTTGACAAGCTAAGTCGCAGGCGATGTAATCAGCTGGCTTGAGTCGAGCTGAGACAGTCGAGTTCACACCGCTGCAACTTTTTCCTGCGACGTTCTAAAACGGTTTTGTCTCGTCGTGAATCTTTGGTCTGAACTGGCCTTAAGAAAAGCAGAAAATTGTCACATTCTAGCTGGTGGAGCTATAAAATGTTTGCCATTTTTGCTTTGACATAAACGATTAATCCATTATCAAAATAGTTTGGGTTTTTTTTTTTCTGTCAACCGACTAATCGATTAATAGACTAATCTTTGTGGCTCTAATCTGCATGGTTTTGATAAAGTTCCACATGCGGTCATTTTGCTCTAAATAAAAGTTTCACTGAATGCACTTCTAGTTGAAACATTTATCCCGAATACCAGAAAAAACCACATTCATTGCTTAACCATTTAGTTTGATTATTTTTAAAGGTTGAACACAGTTTTTATCTGACGGCAGAGTCAAAACCCTCAGCAGCCTCACTAACACAAAATTTACCAGCCCTGAGCTGGTGGGTGGTGTGAGTTTCCCACTTTGGTGTCCCTCCGTGTTGGCAGAGCTACTGAAGCATTCAGTCTAGATAGATCCCATCCTTCAGTGAAAACCCTCCTTCACTCAATAAATCCAAACCATCTCTGCACTCATCACGTGTGTAGTCAAGCAGAAGAACTGACAGATTGATTAACTCAAGTCCAATATTGTGGCATCAGTGAGAAGAAAATCCCCCAGTCTGCTGCAACAGCATACAGCCATTTGACTGATGAGTGCCTATCACTCCTGATCACAAGGCCTTAATCACACATGCACACACAGATGGAGTTTAGTTCTGTGCATGGATAGTAAACAGCGAGCCAGGCAGGCATTTAGAGCTGCGAGATCAAACGAGCCCTGCAGACCAGCAGTCCTCGGAGAATGTTTGCGTACAAAGATGTCAAAGTTGCTGTCATCTGATCTGAGTGGTCCACAGTGGAGAGATAGCCGTGACCTTTGGGCACAAAAGGTAGGAAGTGTATCCCGTCGAAGAATTGACGTGTTGTGATGTGGCTGTATTGAAGCCAGACGCTGACCCGCTGAGAGGCAGGTCGATGTGCCACAGCCGATGTTGCATTTCTACAAGGAAGGTGAAGAAAGAGACAGAAAGACTTGTTGGAGCAGAGAAGGAATCATGTGCGCATGTTTCTTATGTTTCAGTACTGTACACAAACAGCCAACATCACTGCAATATTTAACAGGTTTATCAGACACATGCATTTGGATGTAGTTAAATAGCCTTCAGTGTTTGAATGCTAAAAAAAAAGGCCCCATTGTCAATTAATGTATTGATTCCTTTGTCAACTCATTGTCCATAAAGGTCAAAAATGCCAATCAGATGTTCACAGAGCTCACCACTACAGACTGTTTTCAAAAGACAAGTGACAGAGTGAAACTCATGTCCTCCTCTTGTCTGTTAAACTAAAAAACATCCGACCAGATGTGTTCACACTGGTTTATTTTAACATTTGCGTCAGTGATGCTGTGATTTTAAACAGACTGTGGTTTACCTGTGTAGTAGACCTGTGTGAGTGATCACCGGTGCATCACATGCAGAGGATACAGAACAGCCCAAATCTTTGGCAAGCTCAGCTGTTGTGTTCACTGTTGCTGGTTGACATGTAAACCAATGTGAAACAGGAGTTCAGTGACCGTCCGTTGTGTTTTGAAGTCAGTTTAACACTGAATATTGAGGAGAGAAAATAAGCTTTCTTTTAACTTTTTGAGGCATTTTAAGACTGGTGATTGCCGATTATGTGCTTGGTTATTGTGCTCCACAACAACAAACCACACAACACCTGATTTGTTCTAGTAGCTTCTGCAGGGAAAGCAGATGTTTAATGCTTTACTTCAGATTTTACTGAAAAAACTATATATCTACTGTATCTATCATCTGTTTTCTCCTCTTCAGGGTCACGAGGTTCCTTCTGCTTGTTGTCTGATCTGTGTCTCTTAACAGTTATGATCTCTCTTCCCTCTAATGAAAAGCTCTAAACAGTAGCTGACCATAAGCTGAGGCTGGTGCTCACACTGCAGATTCTGCAGAGTTCTGTCTGTCTGCCAGCTGGTTGAGTCCTACTGGTGCTACATTCTGCCAACAATGTCAACTCATCTTTAACTGAACACTATCTAGAGAATGGCTGATCAGAGGCTTATTCAGATATTTTACACCAGAGGTTTTCAAACTGTGAGGAGAGACGTGAGGTAAAAAGATACTGCTGAGGTGAAAGGGACAGGTGTGTGTAGTATTATTGTAGTTTGGACACCGCTCAACAACATGGTCAGCAGCCATCAGTGGCTGTGACACACAGCTCATGGAGGTACTTTAAAACCCTTGGAGTCATAACTCAAATCAAACCTGAACACAAAGACATGATACACATATTTTTAGATTCAGTGTGACTTACACTTCCCCAGAATAGAATTATCTCCGATGTCCATTGCAATAAAAAAAAACAAAAAAAAACTTGTATCTCCAGAACTTGCCTGAGAATCATCACGTCTTTAAGTTTTCTTCAGTATCAAAGTAATCCAGTGATGGTTGTCTGTACATCCATGGGTACATCACAACAGGAGCTGCTAATAGCTAATTCGGCATGTTTTAAAGGTGCAAATTTGCCAATATGTAAACAAATATAGGCAAAATATAAAAAATATAGGTGGGTTGTAGCCCACAGCTAACTAACCAATTCTATGCAACATTATACTTCCTGTTTACATACCCCAATGCCCATAAATTATAGTAACTCTAGTTCAAGGGGAGTAGATGGGGTTTTTGCACAGAAAAAACTGATGCATGTCAATTTGTGTCTCCTATCTGAGTGGTAGCTGAAGATTCGTAGCAGTTTGAAGGTGTTAAGAGGTAAATATAGTGACACAATGATTGTAGGAGTGCTGTATCAGGAGATAAGGTTCATTATTAGCCTGTCAGTTAATCACAATGCACATGTGGAATTAGACACACATTCTTACTTTAACCCAGAGAACATGCCAGATTAACAGACAACAGTTTAATATACAGAAACAACTTACTACTTATTTCTATGGTGCCAACTCCCCAATATTTTGCCAACGTGATGGATCCATTAGTGCATTTTGGGAGAAAGAAACAAGCCGCATCAGTGGTACCTCCTGCATCTGAAACATTAAGCAGAAATTACATGATAAAAAAAACTTTGCACCAGTAGAAACGTATCCAATTTGGTGCAGAATTATATATTAAATCGTGACATGTACATCATACACCATCACTAACTTAACTAAAGGGTGACCAAATTTTTCATTTTACACATACAACATTTCTTTAAATAGTATTCTATTAATAACATTTTTGTTTTCCCTCAGATTCTTAGATTGCTCCTTTCAGTTAATGAGTCATAGTCAAATGAACATGGGACTAAAATGATTACAAAACCACTGTCTTGGCATGAGGGAGAGTAAATTCACAGCAGCGAGGCGCTCTCTGGCTGTGTACACTGTTATAATTAAGTGCAAAAATTCCTCCAGGTACAGTTTGTTTATGCAATTTATCACTTTTTCTGTTGATTAATTATTCTTTATATTTCTTTTTTCATAGCTGTTGTTTCACACATTTCCACTCGGTTCCATTTTTGCTTATTAATTAGTAGGTAGATCTGTTGACAATTTAATCAAACTAAAGACGTACAACAAGTCCAAACACAGCTTTAATGAAACTAAGTGAAATGAAATTTTCCTCTGTTTCCCTCCACTTCTCCTTTTTCGGTGTTGCTTCACCTTGCAGCTTTGCAACCTAATGTGTATTGGTCCTCGGTTTTACAAATCCTCCATCATTTAGGTGGAACGGAGCAAAGAGCATAAAACCAACAGATCAAGTCGGTCTCATGTGGCAGGTCCAACCCGCAGGAGGCCCAGTGGGGGTCATGCTGAGTGGCTGCATTAATGAGTTTTTGAAGGAGTCATTTGGCCTAATTAAGGCACCAGCCAGCCACTGTAGCTCCACCTGGTTACCTCAGAGAGCCGACATGTCTCCATCACATTACTAACCACCTCACCTCCTGCCCCCTCAGTTCCTCTGCTTTGATCTTTCGCACAGCCACTTTCCTCCATCTCTGTGATTGCTTTGGGCAGATTTGAAGACATTCTGTTGATTAGTAGTGTTTGGTGCTTTTTGTACTGAGCACAATATGTGATTTTAATGTGGTTTGTTTGCTTTAATATACGTTTGCTTTTATACTTTCTGAGCAAGCTGTAAACACATCACAGTATAAGATACAGCATGTAAATTGTTGTAATTTGTAATGATTTATACAGTATGTAACTATGTTGTTGCAGTTGCTCTCTATTATTATATAATGAGAAACGTTGATCAGGTTGATCAGGAATGCCAGTGCCAGCTCATCTCATGTTTATATACAAAATATATTCATAAAATGTTTGCTTCCTGGACTTTGAGGTGCTTTTTTATAGGGAAACTCCAAGGCACTCTCTTTTAAACAATTAAAATGCCTTTATTGTTACAGCATGGTCATGTTAAACCTTAAAAGAAACTCTGACTCAGGCTTGATGCCGAAACGTGTGGAGTTCTCTTGTGATTTTTAGTCAAAATATATTCATGTTGAGCGTAAGCAGTGTACTGGAGGTATTTAGGTCAGGAAAATGTAAGTTGACAACAACAAGAAATCAAGTGGTACCATGGCACCAGAAAAGCTCAATTCTTAATCAGTCATGTTGTAGAAGACTGTTGTACCAAAGTTGCTTCAATTCTACAGTAATTCTGGACTGCTGATGTTGTGACTTTCTCTCAGTGAAGTAGAATTCCTTTAGTTCATTACTAGATGAACATCACTTTCCCCTGACCACACATACAAACCCACACTGAGAATCTGAGAAAATCGTTGAGAGTTAAGAGAGTGTCTCAGGTGCTTCAAAGGTGGATTGATCACAACAGCTCAGAGTTTTTCTTCAGACTCAATTGTCCTTATTGATCCGGTGTTATCCTCCCAGCAGGATGAGTTTGTTCTGTTCATTACTGTGCCTTCATTCACAGAGGGGACCTCTTTATTGAATAGTTTATAGCTCCACAGACAACTGCAGCTGCACTAATAGTAAGCAAACCTGCACATTGGCTGGAGGGCTAAATGTCAAGCTTGTGGACTTACGTGAGGTTATAAGATGTGAGTGATCGCCCACGCTAAAAGCTCGGCCCTGACTTTAAGAAGCAAGAAGGCGAGGAGGTTTTTCTTGCTGAGAAGGTTTCCTTGCTACTTGTGCTCCCGTGGAGTCTGGTGAGCAGAGGCTGGGACTAATACTGCTACGGTTAATGCTTCCAATCCTACTGGGGCCACTCAGGCTAAAAACGTAGGCATTCACATCCATCTCATAGCATGTGTTAAGTTGGTTGGAGGAAGCTGAATGGTTGAAAATTGATGGCTGTTTCACAAGATTGATTTATACTCATTCTCGCTACAAGTATATGATTCAGTTTAGTGATGAAAATAAAAATGGGGCTACAATCATAGGGCTGAAGGAGCATTTGAAATTAAAATCAAAAGCTTAACTGTTCTTTTTGGTGTTAGTGAGGGAATCCCTGTTGTGCATTAGTAATTCGATGTGTGTTCTCAATCCATTATACCACAGAAATTGGCGTTGGGACTGATCTGATCCATAGTCTCCATAGGCATTTTCATATTGTATGGATATGAATGGAAACCAAAGGCTTCCTGTGATAGCTCTCCCCAAAACAAACATTCCTGTCACATTGCAAGGGGGCTTACAGTAGCGTTTACTTCTTTACTTGCTCGGCATCTCATTGTCTTGAAATGGAAACACGCTTCTCCTCTTAAATTTTAGACTGTATTAAGGAAGTACAGAACTGTATCAAGCTTGAGAACAAACTTTTAATACAATATGGAAAACCCCTCTGGGTTATGTGTTCTGTCTGACAATTAGTGGTTAGGGTGGATCGGTGTGTGAACAAGGCAAATGTATATTATCTTTGCTTTGAACGCATCACCTTCTCTTTTTCTGATATTGGTGGAAAATTATAAAAATAAAAAACAACAACATGCCCACACCCACACTCCTGTTGATGAAATCCTATTTCATCCTCTTTTTATGTCTGGTTGCAAAACTCTAAAGGCAAGCAATGTTTCTCAACATCTTGGAAAATTTAATCTCAATTGCTCTCACAGATGGAAGTCCCTCCTCCCTCCCTTCCTCACATACAGGTATTTAAAGCTCAGTTTAGGTGGCTGTGATGTAACTGGTGGGATTTCAAATGTAATTCTGGTGTCGAGGAGGGACCGCTCTCGTAAATGTTTGATGAACGATGAGGCACTCTGCTCGGACTGCCCAGACTTTCCCGGGCTGCCCGCGGTGGAAAGGGCTTTTTAAGGAGTCGCCCGTCTCTATCAGGGCCAGGTGGAGGCCCTAGGGTGCACATGAATCAGAGGGAGGTTACCATATCGATATAAGTGTGTGCAGTTCTGCCAGCACTCGCACACATGCAGTTGCATCCTGTCTTCCATTCACTCCTTACACTCTTTTTTTCTTCTTCTGTCCTTCACTGGATCTCTTTTTCTGCCTCCACTCATACTCCTCTGGGAGCCAACAGAGTACAGTATTGCTTTTTATTGGACATTTATCCTAGTTGGCAGGTGGAGTCGGCCACTTCTCACTCCTACACAATCTCTCAAACTTTCCGCCAGTCACAAACACAGCTCCGATATGACTAGGCCCGATTCCATCGCCTATTATCATTTATTTACGGTCTCAAAGGCAGGGGGAAAGCCGATGGGCGTGCCCTGACAGCGAGGCAGCAGAGCGTGGTGTTTTACCATCTGGGCCACACTGGGATCAGCACAACGTGAGTGCCTGATCTAGATACATCACTAGCCATCAACGGCTTCAAGACACTCGCTGCTTGTCATACAGGACAGGATGGGCGACAGAATGCTCACCCCGCAGCTAGCATGATAGCAGGAGCCTCTCTCCCTCTTCGTCTCTCTCTTTCTCTGTCAGCAGAGCACAATATGGACGAAGTCATGCTGCTGCGATTATTGCAGCTTAAACAGATGCTCTACACAAAATCTCTCTTTTTAGAATCAAAATCACTCTCTGTAGGCTTGGAAAGTGGCTGGAAAAAGTTTGGAGCTTCATGGAGCATGATGGCTCAACTCAAGTTCAACTTGAATTCATGCCAGTTAATGGATGCCAAATGTGACGGTGGAAACTGGAAAGATAAGGCATCAAATACAAATAGAAATTTGTCAGACCTTTCCTGCAGCATAATTTGTTTCTTTGCTCTCCATCTGCATGCACGGTATGATCCAAACACTCGTATATCCACCAGAGTATGGCTAAATTCATATCTTCTGTCTCAATCATCACGCTCCTCCAAAAAACTACATTTTAACTAATTTCAATCTTCCAAAAACAACAGAGTTTTGTTCAAATGCCCAATACGACGTGTTTGTGTCCACTTCACAAGGACCTCTTTGGCCATGCACATTATGACTGTTGGTGGAAGTAGCATGACATTATTATAGCGCTGCAAAACCTCTTGGGGAGGAGGTCCAGGTGGATAATTTGGTGTACAAAGCATCTGACTTTGAAACCCGAGGTTGCTGTTTGTTTCCTTCTGTCAACGTTGGTTTCTTTTAACCATGACCGCGATGTTCCCTAACCTTAACCAACTAAACCTTAACCTTAACCGTATAGGTGGAAGATCAAAAATGATAGGGGTGGGGGAAAAAATCACCTCACTTAAGGACCATGATTCTTTTTTTCTTTTCTTTTTTTATGATTTTTTGTTTACTGAACCGATATTACTTTATTATATATTAATACAATTTATTAATAAAATACTGTAAATATGAATAATATTTTATTTACCACTTTTATATGCAGTATAGGAATGATGCTGCAAACTGCTGAAAACTCACAGACTGACTGACGTGTGATGTGATTTGTTTTTGGAAATATGACTCAAAGCAAATAAAAATCGCAATAAATCGTAATATTGAATCGCAATATTTGTATAATCGCAATACTTAAGAATCGCAATACATCTCTTATTGGCACACAAGTATCATGATAGTATCAAATCGGGAGATAAACACATCATCCCTGCCTGTCATTTGCAATGGTTTTGGAATACAACGACAGTCATTTTGGAAGATAATGACAAATGTTATATTTTGTTGTTTAGTTTGGAGGATTTGTTGTAAAATGTTCAAACTTTAGACACTCCACTTAGTCCTGACGGTGGCTGTTCAAAATAACTGTCCTTCAAGACTTTCAAATAATTGTAGAGTGCAGAAGAACTTTCTTTGTATTTTAATTTGGTTTTGTCAAGGTTTTATTTCATCTATTGTTTTGGAGCGTTTTTGCATATATCTTTACACTTCACATCTGTGTGTTCGCAAGGAAATAAACCTCATAAACAGGTCTTCTTACAAACATAAACATCAGTTCAATGTCTTTTTATTTAGGATGTCTGTGTTAGCCAGGACAGCTTCCTGAATAACTGGCCTGAAGGAAATACATAATCCATTTGGATCATGGGTAGTGTAGTACCTGGGGGTTTTGGAGAAAGAGGGAGGGTTAGTTCAATTTTACTTACAAGCCACTGTACAGCAGGTTTGACATTGTAAAAATCTGGAAGGATCTTAACACAATCCAATACAACAGCTCTTACCACTTATTGTAGACAGATGGTCATTTTTTAATCTGTAGTTTGTGGTTTTGTTGCAATGGACTGGATTAAATTTTAAGGTTTTCCCATTATTGTGTCCACGGAATCATTTAAAATGTCTTATTATAGAGTATAGTTATACATTTTATGCCTGTTTTACCTTTTGATGTGGTGTAAAATACTTTCAGTGGCTCCACAGCAGTAGATTTTGGGGTAATGTGTCCCGTTGGACTTCCTGCTGATGGCCAATGCACTCATATTATTTAGTCTTTCTGGGTTAGCTCTATGAAAGCTTTATGGGGTTTTAATGTAAGATTTGGCAGGAGTACAAGCTGAGTACATGAGTGAAGGGTTCACTTCAGCCCCTTTGGGTGTTGTCAGCCTTATCCCTGTCCTCCTGGCTACCTCTTCCTGAGACCCTGGACACTGTAAGCAAATGACACACAGTTAAAACCACAAAGGCTGACGTAACAGACTGGGTCTCCCTTTCCTGAGCCTGAGCTGCTCTTCGGTTTCTTTCTTCTCGGGTCTCAGGCAGATGCGACTTGTCGTCTTTGTGTGCATATTTAATTCCTTCAGAGCTGTTTAACCGTGGAGTACCTCAGTGGTGCCGAGCATCTGCTCTGTGATGGGACTCTTCGGTGCATTTATCCCTCCCCATGCAAAGAGCAAAGACTGGAGTGTCATGTAAATTTGATGGCAGCCTCCACTGTTGTTGCTGGCACCCAGGGAGTGCAAAAAAGTGAAAAATAGGTCCTCTCTTCTGCTGTTTTCTCTGTATGTTTGAAATATAAATGGGCTCCACTTTATGCTTGATTTTATAGTCTGTTTAATGTTGCTGCCTCAGTGACTGGATGAAATGGCTTTTGTTAATCAAGTCAGAGGAGGATTATGGTTAAGCAAGTTGTCGGGGTCAGTGAGGGAGCTAATTAGGCCAGGTTTAATGATGTAATAACTTTGTAGTTCCACTTTCTTTGTCGAAGCTGTGCAATTAATTTTTATGTCAATGTGTCTCTTTGTTTTCTTGTTTTTCAGAAACCTGCTGGACAGAGACACGTTCTCCAAGTCTGATCCAAGTAAGCTTGTCTCCCATCAAACACACCGCACAGATGACACACACACACACACACACACACACACACAGACACATGCACATTAAATTCTGCAGACAAACAGAAACATCCACAGACAAACATCCACCACATGCAGGCAGATTTTAACTGTACAAACACAGGCTTGCATGCACTACACATGGACACACACACACCCACACACACACACAAACACGCTCTGCCTCGCCTGTGTGAATCAGTATACATTTGCATATGTCAGGGGTCGTATTCGTCACTGTTCTCTGCTCCCAACGTGAGTGAGGGGAACCAGATCATCCTCACACACAAACCAGCCACTTCCCTCCTACAGATAAAAGGACACTCATTCACACACACACACACACACACACACATACACACTCCTCACTCCCTTGACAGCAGGAGTTCAATTTGGCAACTGGTCCAGTGGCTTTTAAAGGCCCAGTCTGCAATTCAACAGTAATTTGCCTTGATAGAAAAACCTAAGTGCCATCGAGTGAGATGGACTCTGGCTCACATTACATTCATAAAACATTACATACGTAAGCTTTCATGGTCGATGCTGTCAGATGGAACACTGAGGTCGGTCCCTGGCACCTCCTCCTCCGACCACCTACAGTATGCACGTAATGGCAGTTGTGAAAGATGGCAAGCTATGACTGGTTGATGACTGGTGTGATTGTCTTTTGGCCAAATCACAGCAAGAATTTATGACTCTGTGATCGCCTAATCTGACGCAGTGACCAACTCAAAAGGCAAAAGTATGTCTGATCCTGGGATTAAACTTTGATCAGTAATTTCTGATTTAAATCAGGCCAATTTTAGGCAAAGGTTTTGTACCGCTGCTTGTGTTTAGACAACATTTAGCATTAGAGAACTTTGCCTGTTTTTATGAATATAGAGAGACAGATTCATATTCCCCAAATTAGCAAAAATTGAGAAAGGTATTGTTCAGTTATTGGCACCAAAGCTCTGGTATCTTATCAACGTGATTGTTGAAAATGAAACCAAGCCTGACTAAATGCTGAGAACAGATCCTCTGATACAGGCACACGTGCTGGCTTGAAGATGGTAAAGTAGTTCCTTGCTGTTTTCATCTGTCGTGCCTGCTTTGTTTTCTGTAACAGACTGTGACAGACCTGTCCATTAAAAGCCCTCTAAAAATAAACATGATGGGAGGAAAATAGTCTCAGTTATGATGAAAGGATGAAGTTGAAATACATGTATCTTTTTTTTTTACCGTCTATTCATCCAGGGTTCGGTTAGTATGCATTATTTTCAGCATCACCTTGTTTCATTTGCTAAATATTCAGCACTTTGCCACCTGGGTGCTGCACAGCGAGCTCAATGGTGTTTTTAGCGTTGGTTGGTGTGTGTGAACCCATAATTGATGAGCCCCCAGAATTGCGGATTGGACCTTTAAGTGTCAGACGGTGGGAGAGGAGGATGAGCATCCCTGCCCGCCCCAACATTTATGCAAGGAGGCACTTGTGCTGCGTCCATGTCTCTGCTTTGCTGACAGCACTGGCCCCAGTCACACAGCATTAGACCGCCTCAGCAGAGCCACACACACACACACACACACACACACACACACACACACACACACACACACACACACACACACACACACACACACACACACACACACACAAAGTGCACACATCCAGGGCCTCAGGCAGGCTCATGCACCATATTCATATTAGCTTATAAAGCTGGACAACAATCCAGTTTTTCTGTTTTGTGCATGTTTGTGTGTGTTTATACATGTGTGTATTTTAGCCGTTGTTCCTGTGGTGCAGGAATGTGGATGTGCTTTGATCAGTGTGCTTCAGCAGATTGGGAAAGGGCATTAAGCAGACAGGAACAGTATCAAAGTATGCACCATCGGTAGCTCCTACATTCAAAACAGAGATGGTGTTAGTGGTGCTATTGTCAAGCTCCTTCCCTCATCATCAGCCTGATGAATACGAAGAGTTGAAAGTGCGCCGGTACAGATGGCGAGGATGCATCGCTATTTACAGGCATGTGATTGATTGATCCCCCCCCCCGCACAATAACACAGAGACCATGTGTCATCCCATGCTTCATTGCAAGATTAAAGGATGACTGTATATTCAACCAGCTGAGCCCCAGCTCACTGCACACCATCCACGATGCAACATATACAACATCCAGACTGACAGTGTGCCAAAACACGGCAAGTTTGAGCACTTCTGCCGCCGCATCAAACGCAGGGCAATTAGGACGTTTGTTCTTTGTGTTTGTGCTCCTAAACAGTGTGACATTTTCAACACGACTGAAAGACGGAGAAAAACATCAGTTTTCTACAAAATGTTAGTAATAATATAGTGTATCTGGGCTCAACACAAGCTTCATTCTAAATGATGAAATGTCAGTTTTTGGGGGGGGGGAGTGGAATTCATCAGATAGGCCTGATGATGATTTTCACTCACAGTCACAACTGTTAATGAATCCATGATTAAATCAGTCATGTCGTTTCATCAGTTGGTGGTAGCTCATACATTAACTCAGGCATAAATTTACAATTAATGAATTCTGTAATTAATGATAATGCATGTCACCACAGCGGAAGGTGTTGCCTTCATAATCAGATTTCTTAAGATCAACTCAAGTTTTTTTTATTTAGTGTTTTGTGAGTATCTGATTGCCCGTGTGTTTTTTTTCTGTGAGTGTCCCTGCTGACCTTTATTTCAGAGCTTTTATGCCACATTTAAATAGTCAGAACCTTATGGCTATACCAGCCACTTACAGGCCACAACATACATCGGTTGACAATGCCAAAGAAAGGATGCGGGTCTTACCTGGACCCCACTGAGTCCTATTCATCCAATGCACCTACCATGCACTAAGTGTAGCTGCTTCATTTGATTTAAGTTAAAGGAATAGTTTGATATTTGGGGACATACACATATTCACTTTTGTGCTGAGAGTTAGAATAGAAGATTGATACCACTCTTTTGTCTGAACGGTAAATATGAAGGTACCACCAACATCCAATTAACCCATGAGCTTAGCACAAAGACTGAACAAAGGGGGAAATAGCGAGTCTGCATACCAGCACCTCTAAATCTCACTAATTAACATGTTATATCTTGGTGAATCCATACAAAAACCAAAGTCTAGACATAATTCTGTGGCTTTTGGTGTGTTATCTTTCGGACTATTTCTTGGCCAGGTGCAGTAACTTCACTGTGAGGTTGCCAGGCAGCTTTTCTTGCATTTTTTCCCCTTCCTCCTCCTCCTACTCCTCCTCCTCTGACAGGGTTATATTAATAACAAAAAATGACAACCATGTGACCAGGACACTACCACTATGAAAGAAGAAGAAGAACAAGAAGAAGAAGGAAAGGCCAAACCAAAAGGAGATTGAGGAGAAGAATTCTTACACCCCAACAATTATTTTGTAATAGTACAAGACAGTTTGGGATTTTGGAACAAAATTCTTTCTTAAAAACCCAGGTGTGTTTAATTACATGTACATATTTGTTAGAGACCATGTACAAAAAGCATCAATCTCAAACAGAGGTGGGCGATGCTTTGTACCAGATTTAGCTCCTTCTTTCTATCTGCAGTCCCTGGTCATGTAGACACAAACAATAATACAATAAATACTAACCTCAGTGTGTGACAGGCACGAGTTTAGAGTTTTGTTAAATGACGCTTGGCCAATCATGGACACACATTGGTTGTTGGTAGGAATCAAACCTGCTAACTTCTTACAGAATAGTGTCTGTAACCACTGAGCTACCCAACCAGCTCACCAACTATGCTGTTGGTCCCCAACTCCCCATGGATGGTCTACCAGCCAGGCAGACCATCTTAGTGGTTGCTTAGCACTCGACGACAAGCTAACACTGTCGGTGTTGCTGTTGTTTTTTTCTTTTTTAGTGCTTTCGTGCGACCAGATAAGACAAGGACAGACAGAGGTTGTTGTTGTGGCCTTTTAGAGTTAGCGAACATTGTTGCTCAGGTGGAATGGATTGGAAACAGGTTGCTCTGCCTTCCTCATGAGGTGTGTTTTAAAGATTATTCCCCAACGATGGTGCTCAGATTACAGCAGTAAAAAACAATCATACAATACAGAGCAATTTGAGGTGTTTTTAGGTGTGTTAGTCGAGATATCAGTGTTTTTAAATAGGGAAAAGCAGTAAGAGATCTATTTGTTTAAGAGAACTATTTGTAAATCCATTACTAAATTTGTGTGTTCTTAATGACTTAGTAATTACTAGCTAGTTTCAGAATAGTGATTAACTAAATCGAGTTGAACCATAAAAACTTCAGAAATACCATAGCTATTCCAGACTACTAATGAGTAAATCTGCAGAGCCATCCAATCAACTAACGTTATGTAAACAGAAAGTAATTGTAGAATCATGAACTGTAACATAATGTCACGAACTCAGACACAAAACTGGTGGACTCAATTGCACGACTCTCCAGACAATATTATGGGTATAACAAAATCTTTACTGAGGCAGAAACAATCAAACATAAGGTGCTCTCAGGGAGGATATACAAAAGTACAAAGCAAAATGCTCACGAGGAGGATCAAACAATGACACGGACACGAACAAAACCTGGTACATGAATACTTGCTGGTACGCTTGACTCGACTCATTTGACAGACTGAACAAGACGAACTGGCACAGGACAAAGGGAGACAAGGACTATTTATACATGAGGTAGGGGAAAACAGGTGAGACCAATCAGGGGCGGGGTAGACAATCACAACGGCGGGAAAATCACACAAAGGGAGGAAGTCAGGGTCTGAAATGAGAGGGGAAGGTAAGTACAAAATAAAACAAGAAGTGCAGGACGAGACTAGACGTGAGTGACTTTAACTTAACATAAAACTAAAACTAAGGCATGACATGAAATACATTAACAAATCCGGCGAGACACAACACATAACATTAACTACAAAAAATAACAGTTTTAGAGACCAGTCTATCTATATATATATATATATATATATATATATATATATATTACACTTTAAACTATTAATCCTTTGTAAATGTAGGTATGACTTTGTTTTATTTATATATGCATACATGGAGAAATATGTTTCAGAGTTAGTAGTATTTATGCTGTTATGCTCATTTTTCTCTTGTAGTGTTTGGGCAGATGTACCGACCATATTTCATTACCTCTTTCACTCTTCAGTCTAAATGGGTTAACAAACTAATAAGCTGACATTAGCTATGTAACAGCTACACCTGACATTTACTGGGAGTAAATATTTAGTAATAACTAATCTCTACTTGAGAACGAACTTGTAAAGTACAAGCGGGTAAATCTAAATTTATTTATATCTGCATATACGGAGAAATAATGTGTTTCAGAGTTAACACCAGTTTTATTAATTTAGAATGAGGGGGAAATATGCGATTAAACTAACCTAACTGACACTATTTGGTCATTTAGTTGTCACTGGTGTAATCTGAGGTATGTTTTGTGTATGTAATTGAAAATCTACCCAGTTTACATCATTATTAAACAGCAGTTTTATCAAGTGCAGATATATTGACCATATTCCAGCTCTAACTCTTCAATGTAAATGTGTTAGATAACTGCTATAATTTGTATTAGCAAACTAATGTTAGCTTTGTCAGTTGGTTCATGTAGCAGTTACTGATTTTTATCTATGCAATTTCTATGCTTTATTCATAAAGACCATGTAACTTATCCAGCTTTAATTTTGTGATATGTAAATCTCTACTTAGTAAGAATGTACTGTATGTTATAACTAACATACATACTTAAGTTTTAACTGCTGAAGTGCAAGCGGCTCTTATTACTTACTTACTGACTATTACGACAAAATCAAGTTTACCGAACAAGCATACGTATATAATCTTTATTTAATCAGATACTCTCAGTCAGCAGAAGAAATAAGAGAGGTAAAACACATAACAAAACACAATGACATATTTTGCCATATAATGACAAAAATATTCAAAATAAACATTGTGGTAATTTTTGGCAGGAATTTGTTGTTAACTTTTAAAGGATTTTAACTAGAATTTAATCAGGGTAACACGTAGTTCATGTCTTCAATTAGCATTTCCACCATTCCACTATTCACTTTTTCATTATATAAATATTTTACCAGTTAAAACTGATTTCCAAGTGTCTGGTCCCAGGGGTTTTCAGAGTTGTGAGTCGCTGCCATGTGACAGATGTGTGTGAATACAGTAAAGGCTGCTAGAATGCAAATTAAATGTCATTTTAGTGCCAGCTGATTGCCTCGCTGTGTTTTCACTAGCGGTCAGTCATCAGAAATCACTCCAAGACTCCCTCGGACGGAGACGCTCGAATGTCAATAAGGAGGACTTTCCTCCACCCACACAAACACTCACTAACCCCATCCCCATCTTCCCCCTCCCTCCCTCCCTCCTCTCCCCCTCTCTGAAATATCATCATGCTGCAAGGCAAAGTTCTAGTGACATTTAATTAGGGAGTTTTCCTCTCATGTTGGGGTCCAGCGAAAGAACACGCTCTCAGCTGACTTTTCAGCATTGTTTATTCACTGTTAAATACTCTTCAATCAATCTAACCCTCTCTTGTGTCTCTCCCCTACTCTGTTTCTAATTCAACAGTTTGTGTGCTCTACACTCAAGGAATAGCCAACAGGGAATGGAGAGAGGTGAGTACAGTGGTGGGCTGGTGGGGGAATGATTTATAACCAGTGAATGTTTCCAAGGAGCTTAAACGGCAGCAATGCAGCATTTCAGGAAGTCATACTGAAGGAATACAACGAGTTTTAGAGAGGCCAGCCTGTGAGCCAGCTTACAGTATCTGTTAAATGAGAAGGCAAGTAATGCTGGGGTTTTTTTTGTCCTCGGAAATGCTAGGTTAAGCCTGTTGGATCAGTGTGTTGGTTTGAATTTATCACATTTAACCCAGCTCATTCTTGTTGTTTTGTTTACTATTTTTGTGCTGAGCATGTCATGGGACATTCATGTTAATATGTTTGTGTGACAAAAATAGATTAAGTGTATGCCATATAAACTAGAGGTCTTTACGGGTCCTCACAGTTCCTAGTAAATGAGACCGAACCCGTGACCCGAGTTGTCCAAATTATATTCATTGTACATTATATTTTATCTTGGGGTTATCTGACAATCTTTGGGTCTCTTTCAGATCAGGAGCCCATTTCACAAAAGCACTGCTTACATGCAGATCGCAAATAGTTGCAGCTTCACGTTTGACAACTAATTCTTGCTTGCAAATTGAAGATTCATTTGCGATTCATTTGCGAGTCCTACAGGGTTCTGGCATGCTCGTGCATGGGTCACAAGCCTTGTTTTAGCTAGTGAAACATGCCGAAACGAACGAGATAAAGTGATCTCACATTGCAAATTGTAGCTTGCTCACCAGTTTGGCATGAGAGTGGCACTGGGGGAAAGGCCATGCTGTTATCTACATCACAAAGGTTTATCGTCTATACAGTAGCAATTTTTGGACATCTCAGACTCAGCTTGTCAGACTCAGTACTTAATTGTAAGACTTGACTCAACTTTGTTTTCAGCTTCAGGTTAACTTAAGCGTGGTATTGGACATTGTTAGCATGCTAACACTGTAAAGAGATTTGAGCCTTTTTGTCACATTATTAGTAAGTAATGTACTTAAACATATTCAGATTTTGTTGCTAAGTGGGTGGTTTTTAAACATTGAACAAAATATTTTGTGACATGGTGTCAACAACACAAAGCTAGTATTTATTACATGGCTGTAATACTGGATTGTATTACATTATACAGGGCTTTTTATTTTTCTGGTCACTGGTGTTTTTCTGGTGTGTAGTTTGTTGAATGAGTCTTGCAGCCAGTAATCAAACATCACCTTTCTCATATCTCTTCTAGTTTGGCAGGACAGAAGTCATAGACAACACCCTCAACCCTGACTTTGTCCGCAAATTCATCCTGGACTACTTCTTTGAGGAGAGGCAGAATCTACGCTTTGACCTGTGAGTTAACAATTGACTTATGCGTGTTGGTGCGTGTGTGTCTGTTTTTGTGTGTGTTGTGCAGGCGTGGGTGAGAGTGCTACTCTGTGTGGAGCAAAGTTGAGCTAAGACTGAAATATTCATGGTCTGCGCAGAGGGAGATGTAAGTCTTCTCCCTTTTAAATAAAAGACAAGTTTTCATGCCACTTTTTCACCAGTATTTCCATTTGAATTCATCCCATTCATACAATGCATTGAGACAAAATAAGGCCAGGTGCACATAGTGAATCGAACACTTGGCATTTTGTGATGATTATGATCCATTTTCAGTATTGGTCACCTCGGTATCCAGTGAAAAGACTAGTTTGTCCTCACAGTAGTATGTTAAAGGGATCGTCAAGCTGACAATTTTAAATCCTGCAAAAGTCAATTAATTTTAAGTGATCAATCCTCTGAACTCCTGCCTCAGTCAATTTTATTACATTTTTGCAAAGACAACATTATTTCTTATAAATTTTAATCATGTTTTAGGATGCAGTGTGGACAAAAAGCCCTTATGAAAGTAACAAATGACCTCAACAGCAGATTGTTACGATGGGCCATTTTGGCAGCAGGGAGAGGACCCAAAATGCAGACAGGCGAGGAGGCTGAAGAGTCCAAAGGTTTATTTTAACTTCAAGACAAAACTTACAAAAGCGAGAACTGACTCGCAGAAAAAACCAGACCTGGGGCTGGACAGGACCCCTCAGGCGGACGGCCCGGAGGCAGGGCGGAGACTGGACAGGACCCCTCGGGCGGACGGCCCGGAGGCAGGGCGGAGACCGGACAGGACCCCTCGGGCGGACGGCCCGGAGGCAGGGCGGAGACCGGACAGGACCTCTCGGGCGGACAGCCTGAAGGGCAACCAGACACGGGAAACCAGGTACGTGGGCGGAGCCGCTCTGGAGGCCGGCAACGAGGAAGGAGCCGCTCTGGAAGCCAGCCAGGAGACCGGGCTGGAGGCCGGACAGGATGCCGGCGGCGATGAAGAAGCCGCTCTGGAGGCCGGACAGGATGCCAGCGGCGACGAAGAAGCTGCTCTGGTGGCCGGACAGGAGGTCGCTCTGGAGGCCGGCGGCGACGAGGAATGGGCCGCTCAGGAGGCTGGGCTGGAGGCCGGCGGCGATGAGAAAGGCGCCGCTCTGGAGGCCGGGCTGGAGGCCGGGCTGGAGGCCGGCGGCGACCAGGAATGGGCCGCTCTGGAGGCCGCTCTGGAGGCCGCTCTGGAGGCCGCTCTGGAGGCCGCTCTGGAGGCCGGCGGCGACGAGGAATGGGCCGCTCTGGAGGAACAGGCACTGGAGGCTGCGGCTGGGCGAGAACAGGCACTGGAGGCTGTTGAGGCTGCGGCTGGCCGAGAACAGGCACTGGAGTCTGCAGCTGGGCGAGAACTGGCACTGGAGGCTGCAGCTGGACGGGAACTGACAATGGAGGCTGCAGCTGGATGGGAACTGGCTCTGGAGACTGCAGCTTGACGAGAACAGGCACCGGAGGCTGCTGGGGCACCGGCGACTGCTGAGACTGACAGCTAGGCTGCTGGGACACCTGAGGCGGCAGCCGGAGCTGGTCAAGAACGGGCCCTGGAGGCTGCGGCAGCAGCTCGACGGGCGCGGGAAGCTGGACAAACACTGGAGCAGGAGGCTGCGGTGGCAGCTGGACGGACCCTGGAGCCGGAGGCTGTGGCGGCAGCCGGATGGGCACAGGAAGCCGTGGCTGCGGCGGCAGCTGGACGGGCACTGGAGGCTGCTGCTGCGGCGGCAGCTGAACGGGCACTGGAAGCTGCTGCTGCGCCGGCAGCGGCGGCAGCTGGACGGGCACTGGAACTGATGCCGGTCAGTTAGCCAACCGGGTCTGTGGGGCAGGAGTCGGCCGGACCACCGACTCAGGAACTGGATCCGGCGTGGACTGGACTGCCAACTCGAGAACAGGAGCTGATGTTGGCCGGTTAGCCAACCGGGTCCGTGGGGCAGGAGTCTGCCAGACCACCGACTCAGGAACTGGACGGACCACCGACTCAGGATCAGGAACAGAAGTTGGCCGGGCCGCCGACTGGACAGCAGGAATCGGCCGGGCCGCCAAGCGGGAATCAGGATCAGAAGTTGGCCTTGGCTGGACCGCCGACTCTGGGACAGGAACTGCCGTCAGCCGGATCATCAACCGGGTCCGGGGAGCCGGAGTCGGACGGACCACCGACTCAGGATCAGGAACAGAAGTTGGCCGGGCTGCTGACTGGACAGCAGGAGTCGGCCGGGCCGCCAACCGGGAATCAGGATCAGAAGTTGGCCGGGCTGCCGACTGGTTGACAGGAATTTGGCCCGACCGCCAACCGGGGATCAGGAGCAGAAGCTGGCCGGGCTGCCGACTGGAAAGCAGAAGTCAGCCGGACCGCCAACCGGGATTCCAGGACCAGGTGATAAGCATTTAGAGCCGCAGAGGAACGACGGCGCTGGCAGCGAATGCTCTGCGGTGCCGGGCTGCCAAGACCGCGGACGGAGTCGGGAGCCCCGACAACCACCTCCTCCGAGACCCCCGCGGGTCCCCGGGAAGATGGCCAGCCGAGTGCCCTCATAGGGAGAGGGAGGCTGGTCTCTCACTGGCGGTTCAATCCTCGGTAGTCCCACAGGCGAGGGTGACTGTCCGCTATGTCCAAATTTGGTCGAGTCATTCTGTTATGATGGGCCATTTTGGCAGCAGGGAGAGGACCCAAAATGCAGACAGGCGAGGAGGCTGAAGAGTCCAAAGGTTTATTTTAACTTCAAGACAAAACTTACAAAAGCGAGAACTGACTCGCAGGAGAACACCAGGAACGTGACACGAGGAGAACACGAGGAGAACACCAGGAACACCAGGAACACCAGGAACACCAGGAACACCAGGAACACCAGGAACACCAGGAACACCAGCAACAATGACTCGACAAAGAACAAAAGGAGAGGACCGGTACATATAGGGGGAGAGACAACGAGGGAAACAGACACAGGTGAGTCACGAGACACAGGTGAAAACAATCAACACCGGAAGAAAACCAAAGACAGGAAATAAAGGGCACACAGGGAAACAAGAACAGTAATTTCAAAATAAAACAGGAAACAAGACGAAACACACAGACAAGAGTCCTTTGTGGACCATGACACAGATGCAGGAGATTGCTTTGTCCTTTTAGACCTAAGTGCGGCTTTTGACACAGTTGATCATACAATTTTAATTGACTGCCTTAAGCATGGGGTGGGTATCTCTGGGTCAGCTGAGTTTTCCGTACCGCTCAAATTGAACCTGCTCTGTTAAAACAGGAGATTCTTCAGCTTCCACAACCGACAACAAACACCTCTGGGGTCCCTCAGAGCTCATTTTGAGGCCCCATCATGTTCTCGACCCTTCGTGCATTTTATTCTGTAGTATCATTTGTAAACATAATTTGCAATGTGTATTTTCACAAATATTCAGAAGATTCCCTTTTGTATTAGTTTGTGTTGCATGAGGCAACACTTTTAAAAAGTGATATCAAGAGTTGGATGTTCCTAAACTTTCCTAAAGTTTTGGCACTCCTCCATCCAGTGAACTGAAATCTGTGACACAGTGGTGACTTTTGAAGGTCATACTGCACTTTTGAGCTATTAACTTTTCAAGATCATAATTTAGTCAGAGACATGTCAAAAAATTGACCATTTATAGCAAAGGGATATAGAGTTGGATTTGGCGGAAAAGAGGGAACGCTCAAAGAATCTGAGCAGCAGCGAGCATTTTGTGCGGAGAATGAATTCCCCCTTAATAATGACATGAACATTATTTCTTAGTTAAATCAACAATACCGAAAATATAGCACATAAGGTGGAGGTAATAATGTAAATTGTTGATAAGCTGTTTTTTGACTTGAAGTCATTGAAACGGTCAGAAAAGTTGTGTAATCTAGCTGGTTGCTAATTCGGCTTATTGTTTAGAAAGTGAGTGAGCCGTACATGTGATGGGATCGACATACAGTTAGAAAACTGTCCTCATTGGTTCATTAGGTTCAGGTGTTTTGAGACTGTATATACAGATGGACGACATGACAGCTCCCCAAAAGTGAAGCCAGAACATCTCGATTGCCCCCTCCATGTTAGCAGATGGGTCATGGGCCAAACTGAAAAATCAAAGTACACATCAAATAAAATGGTAGTTCTTATCACGGTAGGTAGTTCTAGTTCTTATCACGCTGATGTTTGTTCAAGTGTTAATTTTTCTGATAAGTTTGGTTTTAATTAGTTATTTAATGCTATAAAAAGGGGGTGTGACATCGTGATTGATAGTTTGTGGTGTTCTCGCGATTGAGTCGAGAGGATGTGTGGGCGGGACATCGAGTTGCAGATCACTACTGTGCAGACTCTGGCTCCAAGCACAAGCAGCACAAGACGGCAGCGCCCGTGTCCGGGATATTTTGGCTTCATTTTTGTACAGAGGGAGGAAGTGGAGACGCATCTGTGGTTGAAACTGACAGCACTCCCAATGCATTCTGGCGTATGACAGAAAAGCATTTATCGTAGCTACTAACAGAATATTTACATGTTCTCTTGTCCACATCAGATACACCTGTATTCTGAGTCATGGTGCTGTTAAAAGTTATATTTCCTCATGTAGCCCTAAAAGTCGAGCTGTCCAGGTAATTATGATAATCAGGACTTTTCTCTATTGTGTTCCAGCCTCACACATATTCACTGTATTTTCCCATGATAGCTCATGAAATATGGAACGGCTCTTTTGCTTGTTTACTTGTTGGCCTGTCAGCAGGGCCACACGGTGCTTACAAGCTGTGGGAGGTTACACTGAAGGTCAAGGAAAGACACTAGCTGTTGGTTGTGTATGTGTGTGTGTGTGTGTGTGTCAGTGTGTGTGCATGCAGTGCATTGTATTGTATTTAAGTTGTATATACAGTTTGTCAATATGTGTATATACATTTAGGCACGTCAGCATGTGTGTTCAGGCTTTTGTTTGTACTTTTATGGAAGTACAGTGTGTGTGTGTATAGAGGGATATTTGTGTGTGTATGAATCTGAGCATATGTGTGTTTGGACATTTGTTTTTCAAGGGCATGTGTGTGTGTGTGTGTGTGTGTGTGTGTGTGTGTGTGTGTGTGTGTGTGTGTTTTGTGTGCGCGCGTTCATTTATGTGCATGTGAGCATGCCTGATCAGCTTTTAATGTGCTTGGCAAGGCAAGTATGAATAATTGGTGTGATATTTTGGATGTGTGAGTTTGTGTGTGTGCATATGGCTTTATTGTGTGTGTGAGTGTGCACGCGTGTGTGTGTGTGTGCGTGTGTGCATGCGTGTGTGTGTGTGTGTGTGTCTCCTGGGTTAAAGGGTGTGGGTATGGGAGGCCCTACTATCACTCGCAGCGAGGACAGGGCTTGCCCCAGCCCACACCCACACCCACACACACACACACACACACACACACACGCATACGCACATGCCTGCCCTCAGAACAAGAAAGATTCCCCCAAAACACGCACACTTGCTCACACACATTTACACATTTACTAATCAGGCATTCTTTTGCGTTCATGTTGAGCTATAACATGCATGTACACACACACACGCACACACACATTTCTCAGATTTCTCATTACAGAACCAGTGGTTACTCCTGCACTCATCAGCTGCTGTCCTGAGGTCTGAAAGTCTTTTTACTGTAGCTCCCACAGCCCTTCATTACCTCCACCTCCCTCACTTCCACTCAGAGCTCCACATCCCTTCAGGACATCCATACAGCCAGACAGCACCGAGCTCCCCTGCAAACCGCCAGTATAGCTGCTGCTGCTGAGCCATCCCACACTCTCTTTACCCGAACACCCCAAAGCCACGACACACTTTGCTTCCTCTGCTGCTATCTGTGCCTGGAAATCCTGTTAACCCTCATCTCACTGCTGGCCATGTTCATGTTTTTTGAGAATTGAAACTTGAGATGCTCACTGAAGCCAGTGGAATGGTTCTCTAATCAAGTGTGGCAAATTGGATCAGACCTCAAAAAATGAAGTGGAATACCTTCCAGAAAGGAATAAAAGAAGGATATAGCTGTATTAACTTTTTTTTATTTCACTGGATTGAAGATATTTCTTATAGAGTATAGTTAATCAAGAATCAGGTCTGTGTTGGAATCGATTCCAAATTCATAGGAACTTTGAATTCATTAAGAAACATGCTTTTCATTTTCACATATTCAATTTTTTGGAAACAAAATGTATGTTGCAGGTTATGTACATGTACTTTATAGTGTCTACAATATGGTGGACTGGAGCTAGCACTTAACAGTGTGGCAAGAGAGGTCAGAAGACATTAAAATGTAATCACTACACTGAAATAATTTTAGGTAACAGAAGAAGGCACTCTTTTGCGACGAAGCATTTCCTGCATCCTAGTAAAAAAAATTAAGCATTATTGCAGTAAAAGTCACGATACCTCAGAATCAGTTAATGCTAAAAAACAAAGAGTAAAAACAAGTGTAAAACAGCAAACATTTAATTTGTGCATGACAAGATACAGAATACAGGTATTTTTCTTTATTGTATCTTTAAACCAGAAAGAATCACAAAAATGTACTTTACTGCAATCAAAATCTGCTGAAAAGAACCATATTTTGGTTTCTTTCCTTGCCAAAATAATACACCACATATAGAACCAGGATTCAATAAGAACCGAAATCAATACGCAGAATCAGAAACAATCAAATCTAAACCCAGTACCCAGCCATAATTTCCTGTGATTATAAGCATGACAGTCACCAACATGGGTTTAAATATATTTCAATCAACAAATTGTTAATTTACTTTTGAATTGTTGAAAATCTGACCATTAT
The DNA here is from genome assembly GCA_005408345.1 of Macquaria australasica. Taxonomy (NCBI): domain Eukaryota; kingdom Metazoa; phylum Chordata; class Actinopteri; order Centrarchiformes; family Percichthyidae; genus Macquaria; species Macquaria australasica. The sequence continues at coordinate 288,261 of SEMN01000125.1, forward strand.
TTTGTATGTAAGTGAGATGAAAATGATTAAAAGTCATTCAAGAATGCATGCTTTTGTATCAACAATACATTTGAAATTTCCTATCCCCATGTAAATATTCATTACATTCATCACATTACATTCATTTGGCAGACCTTTTTGTCCAAGGCGATTTATAGTAAGTGGGTTCAAACTAAAAAGACAAATAAAAGAATTTCTAAAAATTGGAAGTGCATTATTCCCCTCCTTTAATAGCAGTATTTTATGGTAAAATATTATGTTCGGGATAATCTGTCAGGACCAAATATGTGCTAGTATAACATTTGTGTATCATCTTGCATCAGTCAGTATGAAGGCTTTATGAAGGTTTCATGAAGCTGTTAGGAAACGGAGCTCAAGTGTCAGCGTGCTGTCGTCTGTTGTTTGCCTGCCTCTCCGGCCCCGTTTGTTTGTGTGCCATCATTAGTCATCATTGCTCAGTTCAAACGGAGCTCTGAGCAGCCCCCCCCCCCCCCCCCGCAAGACAGTCAGCGCAGGACCAAGAGAAATCCTGTCTGGCCCAGTGCCGATGTGCAGAGTGATGTCATCCACATAAACACACACACACATACACACATACACATACACACAGTCACTCAAAGCAAATGTGCACTCAAGGCGCCGTGGGACATCAAGTCCTGCAAACACTCTTGTGTGTGTTTGTAGGTGTGTGTGTGCAGCCAAATCATCATACATACATAACCATAGTATGTTTTTCTTCCCTCCTCTCTCTCTCGCTCTCTCTCTCTGTCTTCGGGTCTCTCATTATTAAATAAGATTAAATGAATCATTTATGAACACTTGGGAGTGACAGAGGCAAGGGGCGAATAGAACATGAAGCACACCTGTGCATTTTGCCGGCAGCATGTTGCGTAACAGCAGCGTGTTTCCTTGCTCTTATGGAATTACAGTCATCAGTAACAGCACTGTGACACACTGCGTCTCCCAGTTTTGTCAGCAGGCGCCTTATCGTACATGGCATGCTGTCTGTAGAAAGAAACGCTCAGGCTCTCCCATTTACACACTCCGCTGCACGCTGCTGCACACACACACACACCTGAGACACAGAGGAAGGTGGCAGGTTATGGGAAGTAAATAAAGCTAAAATAAATTGCTCTCAGGAGAGGCGAGTGGATCACATGGTCTGCATGACGTTACTTATGGTTCTGGATGAATGTTCCTGCATAGGATGGACAAGTATGTCAGCCGGAGAGAAGCTATGATTGTTGAATCCTTATACCAAGTATTATGTAAGCCCAGCAGTGCTCTTAGGTGGAAGACATATATCTACGAAATCCATTACTTTTCAGAAAAAATGTCTCTTTCAAACTGGCAACTTTAAGCTTGGTGGACAACAAGAGAAAATGTTGGATGCTTTAAAGGGAAACTCGATTTTACACATCAGAGTCTGTTTACACGGAGTACTACTTCATATGTGAAAAAAGTTGTATAAAGCCGTTTGTGGCTCCAGCGGGAGCTGTGCGAAATCATCATCACATCACTTGTGTCGGTTGGGTCTGAAGACTACAAGTCTGAAAATGAAAAAATGTCTGAGGGTGTGGAGTTTGAAAGAAGTGAGCTTACCAGACCTCTGTAGCCCGCTCGAGGCTAGCGACTCGAGGCTACATTAGCCGCTATTAGCATACCACACCCAAGTCTCTGACCAAACTGTCGCCAGTTGAGTTGCATTGTTGGTAATGCAAGCACCAGGTTTGACAAAGTGGGAAAAAAAACACTGATATGTCTGGTTCTGCAGCATCAATTTTGATCCTTCCATAATGCTGTCAGACACTTCGAATAACAATCTGAGCCTGTCAGTGGCAACTTTTAGTGGACGTACTTTGACGGACGCAGTTGTCCACAAGGATTATGTTACAGCCATTGCAGCCCGTTTCGTGGCTGCAAGCTGAGGCAATGTACTGTTTTCCAAAATGTTTTGTACCTATTAGACATTTAGACCCCAAAAATATGTAAAAATAGGGCCATGGTTTAAAAATACCAGAATTACCTTTTAAGTTGAAAAACCTGGCAGCAAATCAGGACAGTGCGCTTCGCTGTTGCTCACTCTTGCAATTGGAAATAATGGCCTTGTTCTGCGCAGTTTCAAACTTCAAAAGTTGTTGTGAAAGCTCTGCTAGAGTGATCAGTGTTTCAAAATGTGAGAATGCAGTGATGAGATGCATCATTCCTCTAAGCTTAGGCAAAGACATACAGCAGTCAAACCCTGTATATCACTCTGCTCTGGCCATATGTAATTTAAATGCTAGAATGGAGCACTGAGATGCATTACTCTCTGAAGTTTCATCAAAAGTGGCATCCGAGATATCTGCCAACTGTCCTGTCAGAATGAGAATCAGAATCAACTTAATTGGCCCAGTATGTTGAAACGAACAAGGACTTTGACTCAGCGCTCAGTGTACTTACACACAGTGCTGAAAACAAATGTACAATCAGACCTCAACAAAGAAAACATAACTAAACAAAGATAAGCAGACATAAACATATAGGTATTATATATTATAAATAGATAAGCAACAACTAGACAACAAACACACAGGATCTTAATACAGGTGAGATTGTTACTGAAGACTCCAGGGCTGTGGTCTGGTTGTGCGGCGCTACAAGTAGTGTTATGTAGCAGTCCAAAGAATTCTGGAATAGACATGCTTAGACATTGCTGCTACGATGTACGTACATACTTGGATTAACCTCCTGGATGAGCTCTGACCATCCATCCATCTATGATCTATACATGCTAATCCTTTGCAGGGAATTCTGACCATATTTAATCTAACTTTCAGGGTTTGTACAAAGTCTTGAAAGTTTGGAAAATGCTCAGTTTTATCCGTCATGTTTTCAAGGTTAAGAATATGTTTGAATTCAAATATATTCCTTGAAAAATGCTTGATTCATCATCTACACAATCACTCATGTAAACCAAAAAGCTTTTAATATTTGAAATGAAACAATCCCGTTGTAATATTTGTTTGTTGTCTCATGGCATTTATAGTAACAATTTAGATGTGATGATAAAGGCTTCGATAGTGTGGACATTTTTGGTTTAGGTACCTTGAAAGTGCTTGACTTTAATCCAACCCGTTCAGTGTTTCCTATAACCAAATGTTTGTCTCCACTTTCATTTTCTTATTACAATGTCGTATATTACAGCAATATTTTAAATGTGTTGTTTCTCACTGATAGAACTCCTTAATTATTCTTTTATCTGTCTTATTCTTTTTATATCTTTTATTCAAATTGTAAAACACCTAGTTGAAACAGGGTTCTCCGCGCATCTTCCAGCATGAATCACTTGCTTCTTAGTTCAAGGACAGCAAACTTCCAATGGAAAAAACTAAATAACTGCTGCTCAATACTTCTAGCTGGAAAATGGAATATTTGCTGGGTAAAGTGTTAAGATTTTCACCTGACAGCCATTAAACGATACCGAGACCACTGATATCGCTGTACCCTCGTGCATGAAATCGGATCAGTAAAGCTTTTGGTGCCGTAATCACAAGCCTACTTTAAACCTGAACAGCTTCTTTGCAGTGATTAGCGGAGAAGTGCCTTGCATTAAAGGTAAGTGATGAGGGAGAGAAGCTTTTGTCATAGACTACTAATTTGTTTTTTGGCAGCCTTTCAGTCACAGACCTGCTGCTCAAACCCCTTCAGCCTATCACGGCTCCCCTGCTCTGATGTGTCATCTCTTCTCTTCTCTGCAGGTATGATTTAGACTGCAAGAGCGACAACCTCTCCAAACACGTGAGTGTCTCCTTCACCTCAGCTGTTCAACAATCAGTGATGCATTCATGGAAATATTATACAGCCAAATGTTTACCCTTCCAGTACAATAGCAGCCTGATTTGAATCGGAATGAGCGGCATAACAGAAACAAAGCAATCGTGTTGGCATTTAAACTCTCCTAAAGAAAAGACTAAGGATTTGTGGCCCATACCAAAGACATTCAGAGAGTTTTTACACCACAATTTCTGACCTGCTTGCTTTTTGAGTTTGTTAGCAATGCTAGTGCAAGACCATAAGGTATGAAACTTAAGGCTCAGAATCACATACAGTTACCATAACCAGCAGGTTGCTTGTTGAAAAGCTGCGTCAGAAGAAGAACTGTCAGCACATGCTAACAAGACTGTTAGAAACTTACAAAAACAGGAAACTAGGAATAGGAACTATACAAATTAACATTAATTTTAGTATGTTTTTATTATTAATGTCTTTGGGTACTTGCCTTACTAGTTTGACGATTTTTCTAACTTATTCAGATTTAGATGAGCTTGTGGTTGCCTATATTTTTTATCATTTGAGATCTGAAGGAGATCTCTGTGATCAGCATGTTGCTCCTCTCAAAAGTAGTGAAATAGACATTTAATTGTCTTTATAGGCAAATATCTGATTTAACATAAATTTTAATTTACAATGGTATAAAATGGAGAAAAGAGGTAAATCCTCACATTGAAACCCTGTCTTCTAGAAATTAGGTTTATATACTAATAATTTGTTTTGCCAGTTACGTTTTGATAGGTAACTTTATAGCTGCCTGGATTATGTTCACTGAAAACATTTTTTCCAGTTACATTTTTTAAACAGGGAGGTGGTCAGGGTGGATGGTGGGTATACAAAGTGCAGGACTTTGACAACTTAGACCAGGGTTTGCATCTTGAGTCCAGTGTGTGGTTTGGTTTAGGTAACAAAAGCATTGTTAAATGGTTAAATGTTAATGAAGTAAACTCATTCTATCTTGTGCTTCAGGTTACAGTTTTTTTTTTCAATATTTGACCAAGACCACTATTTCCCAAACCTGAACCAAGTGCTCTGAAAAAACATGAGTCATACTTTTTTACAATGAGCAGATTTTGTATTGCAAGTGCGAATATTGTGTGAAAACAAATGAAATACGTTGTCAGTGAACATTTAGCAGATACATTCAGTATCAACATTTTGCAAATGGCAGATAATGTACATTCATTAACAACATTTCCTCATTATGTTGATAAAAAATAACGTTGTAATTTGGGTGGCATTATGTTTCCTAAAAAAGCATATTTGCTGTTGTAAATCAGTAGTGTATAAATGTAATTTCAAGGAGACAATGTGGTTTGCGGGTTCACAAATGTTTGTTTGTTTTTTCTTAATGATTTAAATGATTAATCCATTATAATATAATTTTTTTTATTTTGTATTGGCAGCCGTGGGATTTACAGAAGGAGAATTACGAAATACTCCACACACGTCTTGCCCTGTATTGAAAATGATATATTCTTATATTCTACGAAAATAAATAATATAAATACATTTTAAAAGAAGAGAAATTTCAAGTCTACAATTCGACAGGCTTTTTCAAGTGTAAAACACACAATATTAGAGACAGCTGTGAGCTAACTGGCTTTAATAAAAAGATTAGATTAGATCAGCTTTGTTATTCCTTATCAGACGTCTGTTTGGTTCTGCTTATGCTCTTTCTCATGAGAGTGCAGTTTTGCAAACATCCTGCGCGCCCTCCTGCCACAGCTGATGATGGATTGCAGCTTAAAGTTACTCCCAAACACTGTTCAGCCTGCCTTTCTTGGTCAGGCTCTCCCTCCTTCTTGATTTAAAACCTGTAACTTCAGATTTCGCTGCCCTACAGCCCCATCCTTCACTTTCAGTTCAAACAGAAGCTCCAGCAGCACCCTGCTCCAGTTCTGTCTATAACCCAGGCTCCATCTCCACCCCCAGCCTCCGTCCTATTACCCGGCCTCATACTCATTGCCAAGTGCAGGCGGAGTTATTTTCCTCAGCCCCAGCCCCAGCCCCAGCCCCAGCCCCAGCCCCAGCCCCAGCCCCAGCGTGCCCTCGGGCTTCTACTGAGAGCACTGAGCAATGTGAGTGTAGCGACTCACTCTCAGCATGAAGGCTGAGAACGCTTGGATGCGTCCTGTCGTCGCTGTGGATGTGTGGGATTGGAGATCTGGCACACAGTGATGGCTCCATTGTCTGAGCAAAGTCCATCCCCAGTCGCATGGCTTTAAATAACGAGAAAATGGAAGGGGGAAAAATGCACACAAGTACAGTATCTCTCTTGGCAGCTTCAATGGCAGCGTTTGAGGATGCCTCCTTCCTCCTATCACAGCAGATGTTTTTCCTTTGCCAAATGGTTTGCATATACCCTGTGCAGATATGGCTGCAGGGAAAGATGTGCATACAGTAAAATCTAATTAAGGGCTGGGTATCCTGTTTCCTAGTAGATGAAGTGGATGTTTTCATTCTGACAGACACTTGCCACGGCCCTGTGCACAATTCTTTATTTTACTCCGGTTTAGTTTCATGGTAAAATGCACCATTGTCCTTCTTACAAACAGGAGTCTCATTTCAAAATCTTTATTCATTATTTTAAACTCGATGATTAGCAAGTGAATCCAGGCAGGGAAATATCTTCTTTGTTTGCAGGCAGTAATTACATTAACTGGCTGTGTGTTCCCCCATGACTATTTGAAAGCAGTCAGATTTGACTGCAAACGTTTATTCCCCTTATTAAATGTACTATTGCTAAAAAAGATTTTTTGTGACATTTTCATCTTCATTAGACTGTTCAAAGTTGTGAGCCAAAAACGACTTGCCTGACTGCACCAGTGGACAGTGGACAGTGATTCCCAACCCAGGGTTCAGCACCCCTGCAAGGGATCTGAAGATAAATCTTAGGGGGCAAATTAAATTTTTTCAGGCTTTTCACTGATCTTTTGCTTTTTTCCTTGGAAAATGCTGAATAGTTTTACCTCCTTTTTCAAAGGAAACAATCTGAGAAGTTTAGAGGGGGAAAAAAACTCTTAGGTTGAACTTCTCACAGCTCATATGCCTACTGTATGTGTCCTTTAATGAGGGGTAGTAGCAGAAACTGCTTTATTTTAGGGGGTTACAAGCCCAAAGAACCATTGGCTAGCCTTAAAAGGAAATTTTGGTATTTGTTAACCTTGGTATTATTCTCATACTGGGCCTGACCTCCTAAATGTCTGGGAAACACAGACTCGGACAAGAACGTTTGACAGTTTGCTTCAACAGCTACAGCAATTTCCAAGGGACTACTTTCTGTGTTAACTTTTGTTTCAAATATCTTTATTGTGAAGAGTTGTATCATCATCGTACATGGCATCCAGATAAGCAAACAAACATACCTCAAAGAACTAAACAGTATACAATGTCCATGATTGGGACTACTTAGCAATTATTAACAGAAGAAATAGAGTACAAAGTGGGAAGTGTTTTTTTGATCAGACTCAAAGAGTGAGATGATTTCTGTCAATTTAAGTTGAGGGTTTTTAACAGATAAATACACTTCATTTTCTGGACATTGTGACTCGACGAAGATCACATCAAAACTTTTTGGTTTGGAGTCAGTGTGCAGGAGTTACTCTTTTTATCATTCATGAAACGTTATCATGACCATCAGTCATAACTGACCAAAATATGAGAATCAGACCCGTGTTAACAAATAGTGGAATTTTTCTTTAACTCGCTGCAGCACTTGGATAGTTTGACTTTAAGGACAAAGCAGAGGGACTTCAAGAAGGATTGTAGAACTTCAGCTGTGATCTTTTTTACTTGGAGATACCCTCCTAACCTTTTTTTCCCCCCGCCACCACTGAGCCTGTTAATCTGAGGCGCCTCGCAGCCTCTAGCCTTAGATTTCTGAGGCGTAGCAGGCACTGAGCTGGGTCTGCTAGCTAGCAGCATGCTTCTTATGGAAAGGCCAGAGCGTTTTTGTCATCTCTTTTTTTTTTCGAGACCTCGGCTGGGGGAAAAATTTGCTCAGCACCGGCAAAGATCTTTGGAGCAGCTTTCTGCCCGCTGGACTCAACACGGCTCATCTGTCGAGCACTTTTACACACACACACATGCACACTTAGTCACGCACACATGCATACACAGTCTGGTAGGGGAGGCCTCAGTATCAGTGCGTGAACAATCATTCCTTGCCTGTTGTAAACAGACTTCTCTTTCCCGCCTCTCCTCTCTGCTTTGCTCTTCTTGCTGGCCAAAGGCTCCTCCTCCCCAAACTGAATCCTCTCTTATGGTCACCCTACAGTGATCAACAAGGACACAGGATACTCTGCACACTGGGCTTGGGTGTCAATGTGCATAATATACATGGTAAAGAGAAAGGAAGCCTTTCAATGCCAAAAAAATGTCTTGATTGACAAAGATTTTGTAATGAAAAGTGGCAGGAGGGCTGCGACTAACGGTTAGGCTAATCTGATGATTAAATTCTCAATTAATTAATAAATCATTTTGTTTATAAAATGTCAGAAAACAGTGACAAATGTCCATTATAATTTCTCATAGCCCAAGATGACTGTCTGATGTTTTATCTGACCAACAGACCAAAACCAGAGAATATTCAATTTACATTGTATTCATTGTATTCAGTTGTTTATCATATATAACAAAGAAAATAATCAAATCTTTGCTTTAGCTTGGTGTAGCATGGTGCGCTCGGAACAGTGAACCTTATATGCCAAATGAAGAAAAATCATCTCTCTGCAACTCACAGCCCATAGCTCTGCAAACTCAAATTTTTTCTTTATTTCTGTTTCATGTGCTTACTCGTATGTTTTTCACACACGCAGGACTTCCTTGGCCAGGCGTTCTGTACGCTAGGTGAGATAGTCGGCTCCCTGGGAGGCCGCTTGGAAAAACCTTTGATGTAAGTAGTACACGTTGCCATGCACACACACACACCAACAAACAAACAAACACACTCACTCGCTATTCTAATTGAAAGCGAAGGGGCAAAAGGCTTGTATTGCATTACTCTAATCAGAGAGCCACTATCATTAGGTGCCACAAAAAGCTGTTTGGGCTCATGTTTTGATTTTAGGCTTCATTCCATTCAGTGGTATGAATTGAAAATCAGCATGTTATTTTTAAGATCACTTGCCACTGTTTGTCTTTGAAGTGAAGCAAAAGCAGGGGCACGAAAATGAGCCAAGATGTTGATGAAAGCGTACACTGTCTCCATCAGCCAAATGAGATGAATAGTTAAACAGCAGCAGGCCTAATGACAGACTGTAAACATGCTGAGATGGTAAACAGCGTGTAGTGAAAAGGGACAGTTCGCCCAAAGGGAAGATGTCAGTGGTGAGCTCCCGGCTCGTTTTCTGCAGAAGCCTAAACTGAACTGAAGCCTCAACTGAAGCCTAAAGAAATAATCAGGGACATTTTCATATGAATAAATGTCTGATTTGTTTTGCTCTCTCTCGCTGATTAGTATAACAAAATTGTGATTAAACATATAGCCAGTTCATGAAAGATTCCACAGTTGCTTCTCTTTGGGTTGTTGGTCGTAGCTTGGAAACATCCTGTAGTGCACAGGAAGTCCCTTTCACTCTTCCCATGTTTCCAACCACTCTCTTACATCAACTATCTAAAATTGACCAAAAAAACCCCAGAAAAACCTTCTAAAAACAGCAGTTTGTTTGAGCGGTTAGCATGATCGCATATACATGTCTGAAGAGACGAAGTAGTGTGTTATGCACTGAAATGCAAATGTCATCAACAAAAGATTTAATGGCGCACATTTACAGATTAAAATGTATATTTCTCTTCTTACTTGGAGTACAAATATCAATAATTTCTCACAGTACTGACCCAACTATCACTAGCACTAGCAAGTATCAAAAAGAAAATGTAAAGTACAGAAAGTTGGCACCAAAGGCTTGGTCAGACACATAGTCGTGTTTACTAAATATAAAACCTGAGTTTAATAGTTTTGTTAACTTTGTACTGTATTGTGTTTGAGGCAACGTTCTTGTGTTCTGTTGTTTGTGTTCAGATAGGATGAAATTGTGAGGGTTTTTATTGAAAAATCTGTTTATAAATCAGGGTCATTTTTGGTGTAAGTACTGAAGCTCAGTTAAGAAAACATGTCAGTGGATCAACATAACATTACATGCATATTATCAAGTCTCAAGTATGTATATTTATTGTATGTAAAGTATCTATTGCATATTAATAACAAGTAAAAAGCACACTAATTCTATACCATAAATCAATCAAACATAATAATAATACGGCATATATTTCATAGAATAGTGCAGTTCAAAGTGCTTTACAGATGACTGAGAAACTAATAAGACTAATAATTTAATACAAATATAAACAATAAAACAGTTCAAGACTAATTAACACCAAAAATATAAAGATAGAGATATTAGATTAAAATTTACTGTAATATAATAATTAAATGAAAAACAATCAAATATACAAAAGACAATAAAACTTAACTTAAAGAGAAAAACTACAAACCAATAGACTATATAATATACTGTAATCACTGCATACCCATCATCCCAAAACAAAAAGGAGCCCGTAAAACTTTTGTTAAGAATACAACCTGATTTAAGAAAACTTAATCTACACAAGTTATTGACAAACATACTGAGGCTCCTCATAAGACCTGGACCGAGTTCTGAAAAGAAAATAGACCGTTTTTTTGTTTTACCACATTGATAAACAGCGTTGGAGTGTCTTACTGTAACTGTCCTCCAACACACAGAGCAGAACTGCAGCTTCTTCTCGAGCCTACCGAAGAGAACAATTTGTTGTTGCTTTTGTTTTCCTCCCGAGGCAACGAGCCATCAGTAGTCTGACCCTCGCCTCATCCCGACACACACTGGACCAGCGCCTGTGTGTGTGTGTGTGTGTGTGTGTGAGAGAGAGAGAGTGAGAGTGAGAGTGTGTGTGTGTGTGAGAGAGAGAGAGAGAGAGAGAGAGAGAAATTAAGTGAGAGAGAAATGACTACTGGCATCTACACCCATGACTGTCTGTCTGTCTCTGTCTGTGTGTGTGTGTGTGTGTGTGTGTGTGTGTGTGTGTGTGTGTGTGTGTGTGTGTGTGTGTGTGCTGAATCAATGAGCGCTTGCAGATGAATGGGGCTGCTGAAGAATGACACAAGAAATATGATGCAAGAATGTGTTGCTGTCGCCAAGTTATGTAATCACCTCCGCCTGCAGTCATTCACTCAGATCTGTTGTGTGTGTGTGTGTGTGTGTGTGTGTGTGTCCATGCATACTGTACCTGCATGTTTTATTTTTATCAGTTTTTTTAGATACATGAAGATATTTTTAGATATTCTTTATTATTCTGTAATGCTTGTTTGTGTTTGAAAGTTTTGTGTGTGTGTGTGTGTGTGTGTGTGTTTGCACTCACTCCGCTGCCTCCAAGTGAAACACAAAATATAAACCCATTTTAAGTCAAAAGCATCACACTTCTGCTCAGTCGAGTGGAGGCGGATCACAAAAAATAAAGAGCAACAGAGGCAACTGAGATGATTGAGATGATAAAGATAAGAGACAATAAATGCACAAAACAATTTCATGTAAGATTACATCACACTTTGTGTATGATATAAATGAACTCCAGTGACTAAGAGAACATTTCACAGTGCAGAAAGCTGTCTTTAACTTTGTTTTGTTGCTGCTTTTGGGTGAAACTCAAATCATTTTCAACAGCAACTAAAGTATCAAGGTACCTTTGGTGCATCTGTATATCCAGGTGCAAATTTAGGACTTTTTAAATGGCTTTCTTACCATTTTTGCAATTTTCTCCTGATCTATTGCACTTATTTGAATGAAAAACACGCCTCAAGTATCTTAAGATTGTCTATTACAATCCTGTTGCCAGACAGAGTGATGATATTGGACGATTGTGCAAAACCCCAAATTATAGGTGACTGTTACAATGACAACAGGACAACATTTTCTTCTATTTCTACAATATTTGCACATCATACTATGGTTAAGGTATAGTTAATGACAGGGAAAGATTGTCATTATGGTTTAAAAAAGCAAAAATATCCAACATTAATTGCAGGTCTGTGACAGGACGAGTCTCCTGCGTTAAAGTTGGAATGATCTCCCCCGCCCCGACCAACACACCCTTACTTTCTGTCTTATTTAAGCATGTTTTTGGACATTTTATACCTCTATTAGAAAGTGTACGGTAGAAAGGTGTCAGGAAATGAAGGGAGAAAGAGGGTCAATGATGTGCAATCACAGTATATTGTATGCGTCTTAACAGCTAGGCCGTGATGCCCCCCTAAGTTGGTATTTGATGTAAATCCAGTACAAACCAAAATCCTGGAGATAGGCTGTCTATAGAGCAACACACAACAAACGCATCATAGCGACACATCATTTGTGCTCATCCATTGATGCTGGTAGCGCTCACCAGACACATGGCACAGACAGAGGGAGAAGTCAAGGTACAGTAGCCGGGATGTGCCGATCCGAGCAGTGAATAGCAAAACTGCTGCTTTTCCGGGAACATTGGTGTTCATCCAGGCTGGGAATCCTGACATGCTGATCCTGTCATTTCAGGTTGTCACGTACAGAAAAAACTATGGATAGCAATAAAATACATAAAGACAGACAGGTTAACATAGTATGCACACTTCAAAAATAACAAGAATAAACAAAGCAAATCAGACAATCAATAAAAACGAAGAAATTAATATCACTGTGTGTATTTTGCAAATCCAGATGCAGATAAAAAAAAAAAAAAAAAACATCTGTTATTAAATGCAATTTTGAGTATGGTGCAGGCTTGGAGGAGGTCTTTCTATTTTTTTAACATGCTGCTTTATCAGTATAAGATATATTAGCTTTATTACAAATATATAAGATATTGATTATCAGAACAAAAGGGTATAAGACTCTAAAAACCCATTTCAGTGGAAACCATGTAGTGATGTTTTCAGCCTCACTCTCCCTTCACTCAACAGCCTCTCAGTGACTCTGTTCTTTCTCTCTTTGCCTCTGTGGCTCTATCCATCTCTTTCTTGTTCCCCCTCTCTCTCTGTCTCTCTCTGCCATTTTTCATCTCTCTGCCCCCTTACTGAGCAGTCTCTCTGCTCGTACAGTGAATTAATTTCACTGAATGCCTCCCTGTGCATCAAAGGACGGCGGTGTGTCTCAGGTGATGGGGGTGGGGTAGGGGTTTCAAAGCCTTGCTTCAATTTGCCATCAGTTTCTCCACATGTGCTAGTGGACAGTACTTGTGGCCAAATGAAATTATATCTCCCCCTCCTCGTTCTGAATCGGGCCCGGGGTCTGTGGCATTCATTTGGTCTATTTTTAGTGGTCAGTCTCCCTTGGCTTTATTGGCTGAATGTTACGCTTCGCCAGCTCAGGATGTAAACAAACATTGCAGCTGAAATGTCACTGGATGTGGTTACATTCTTGTTGATCTTTGAAGGGTTTTTTCATTCAGCATTAATTAATTAATTTATTTATTAATTAATTTATTTATTTATTTAGGCAATCAGGCAACGAATGTGAGAGAGACGGAGAAGAAGAGGAATTTGATTCCAGGTCTGCAGGGGTCTCAGTTGACAGAATTTTACAATGTGTATTTTTTTCAGTTTGAGCATTTAACTGATATTTTAACCGCAGAATAATCATAGAGCTTGATTAATATTGTCATAAATACTTCAGTTTGCCTGAAACTAGTATGCGTGGTGGATAAATACTAAATAAGGAAAAAGAAACAAGAAACATGAGTATGTATTAGAATTAATTTGATTCAGTGTCAGAACAACAAAATGCAGTTTATCATCTAAATTGTAATGTGCATACACTATGACGTGTGCAGAATAAACAACAAACCATTATGGAGTGTGTCCAGTAGAATCAATGTAATTATGATGTTTTTTGTTTTTAGAATGAGATGAAAAGAAAATGGAAGAAACAAAAGTATAAAAAAGGGATGGAAAAAGTTAAAAAATGAACTATAATACAATATAGTTTCTACCCAGACAGATTTTCACTGTAACTCTGTGGTTTCAAAACATTGTCCTACCATTCACAAACCCATCGCTTGAGGCCTTTGGCTGCTCAAATGTAATGGGAGTATTTTGTGTTTCTGTGTCTAGCGGGATCCCGGGGAAGAAATGTGGCACCATCATAGTGAGAGCAGAAGAGCTGAGCAACTGCAGGGTAAGAGTCTGTTTGGTTCCCCTGTTGATTCATTTGAAGTAGAACGGTCACACTTTTCACAAACTTTCCTCTAATTAGCCAAACTTTCTGGTTCTTATATCTTATGAAGTGACAAGCCAGACCCATCTGGTGCTCCACACAGTTTAAACTGAAAACTAGCTGGTTGTAATAGGAAGGTTTTGCCATAAATATCATTAAAATGCTGTAGTTTTTATACAAACTTAACTTATGCATGAATGCCCTCTTGGACTAAAACAAACACACAAATACATTACAGATGACAGTTTGTTAGGTTCACCTAGCTAAAACTAATGCAGTCTAATGCAACAGCCCTGCAATAAATCCTACTTTCACCCTATTAAAATCAAGGAGGGTGGGCAGCCTATTACAAACACCTCACAGTATAAATACATTCAACAGCACCACAAACCACAGCCTCCAATGGACATAAAGTTGAATCAACAGAAACTGAACTTTGTAACCTTCATGAAGGTAGGATTTATGGCAGGGCTGTTGAATTAGACAGCAACTGAATGTACACAAACATACAGTATTTTATGTTCTCTTAACACTTTCCTTCAGTGCATTTTATCACTGATACTGTATTGCTTTAATGATGCACCAAAGTCATTATTTCTCAGACACTAGCGTTGCTATAACACATAAGTGTATTATCTAAAAGCGTATTTTCTAAAAATACCACTGCACTGCTGCAAGCCAGAAGAAGCATCGAGCGCCGTCACAAAATAGGTACTGTGCTTTATTTTAATAAGTTATGTTCACTTTAACCAAGGGTGTCACTTTGTGTTGAAAAGTGGTGGGGACATAAGGGTTCAGATGGGAAAAACATTTTTGAAATGGTCTTCAACATATGCGATTGCATAACGGCGCATCACAAGGGCAGCCTAGGCTACTACAGAGTTGACAATCCGAAAATACTCAGCATAAAATGCACAACAACGTCATCCATATGCATCATTGGACAATGCACATTTCTTTCTTCTATATTTACATTGCATTGTATGTTTTTTTTTAATGTTTATTGTGCAAATAAACTAAATCATTTGTTAGTTAACATTTCTTGGTGCAAGCTACATTTTCAGAACATTTTTAACAAATTATACTTTTTAAAAAGTGATGGGAACACAATCGGCCATTTCAAAAAGCTGTGGGGACATGTCCCCAGCGTCCCCAGTGTAAATGATACCTATGACTTTAACAGATTTGTAGTAACTTTTGCACAGAGGAGGTTTGTTTTTTATTTCTGCTAGTTGTCAACCAGGGTTCAGTTCATGATGCAGCAGACTGTTTGACACTGTTGTCATGGCTTCAGTTGGACTTTGTGATGAGCCAGACTGTGACTCTGTCTATTTGAATCCCTCTTTTTCTTTCAAAGGGAAAAAGAAAATCACCCCAGCAATTTCTGAAAAAGTACCTCTGCCAGTCTGGGCCCATTTTGTTGTTTAGTGGTGTTTTTGCCACCTGCAGATACATCACTTCACAACAAGATTTGAGATGATATCATGTTAATAATATGCAAGTGTCAGAGTGTGTGAGGGTGACATTAAGCCTGATAATCTTAATTTAATCTTCTAGTTTCTGTTTTGGGGCAGTTGAAGATCAAATTTTAATATCAGACTCCAGAACTCAGTCTGTAAAAATATCAAAATTCATACAAATACAATGTGTTCAATCCTTTTCATTAACATAGAGGAAGTAATGTTGAAATTGTGCCTGTCCTACATGATAATACAGAAATCAGAGAGTTTGAATTGACTTTTAAAATCAGAATTATTCTCCAAAATGTATCTGTCACTTGTGGAGAAACAGAATATATCTATAGCTAATAAACTGCAGTACATAAGGTGTAAACTGACAGATCTGAGGTTGTGTTAACATCTATATTTTGGTTATTTCCTCCTTTTCAGGAGTCGGTGATGCTGCAGTTTTGTGGCAACAAGCTGGACAAGAAAGACTTCTTTGGGAAATCCGATCCTTTCCTCGTCTTTTACCGCAGTAACGAAGACGGATCGTAAGTTGACAAGCAGCTTCCCTGTGGTATTTGTGGACGTCAGTTTGCTGAATTTACAAAAGCAGCTATCTCAGTTTTACACACAATGCCTGAAATGCATAGAGACTCTTGAGCGTGATTTTTCATGCTCCAAAAAGCTCCCATACAGAGAATTTAAGGTCTAAACTGCCTATGTGATGTTACATAATTCTTGGTGCTGTATAAGTGACTAATACTGTCCAGCCATTAACAGGAGAAAGCAGCAGAAGGATGAGGAATAATAGGACAGAGTTGACAAGAGGAAAATAAAGGGAGAAAGCGATGGATAAGATGGAATTAAGTGAAAACTGTGTGTGGAGGTCACAGTTTCTTTGCCCCGCAGATGCTTTTATTCAAGTCGACTTCAGCATCTTAGTGAAGACACACATTCTCTTTTTGTGCAGCTGGGTATTTACTGATGCAGCCTAAATGTTCAGCCGCAGGGTATAACAGCAGCACTCCGCGGCTACAAAGAGCCAGACTAGGTGCCACATGAAAAAAGCACAGGAAGCTGTTATGTCAGCTAGACATCATGCTTTATGAAATACTTTTAAGATTACACCCTCCTTAATAACAAAGAGAAGAGGTGCACACAGGGTTTTTTGTTTTTTTTGTCTGCTACAGCACATATCTGCTCTGTGAATCACTTGTCCTGTGTTCTCCTTTGAGAAAAACCAAAAGGGAGAAATTTGTATTTTACATTTTTTGTTTTCATGATGGCGCCCCCCCCTTCCGTCTACGTAGATGGAGACCACGCATTCTTTATTTGGATAAAGCCAATAAAATCTTGCATACAGCAGTAACGTCAGCGTCCTATCATAGGCAGCTCAACTTTGGTGAACTTTTGACCCGTGAGCCGCCTTGACAGTGTTTGAGGGGACGGAGAGCCGGAGAGTCCAACATGGACGAAGCTAGTGGCTTGTTAGCCGTGCTGTCAGAGTAAAAGGTGTTCGACAAAAGAGCAATGGTTTGCAGACAGTTATAAGACAGGAGTCAATGGTACAAATGCATCTTTTGAATAAACTGTTAGTGACCAAGCTGAGCTAACAAGTTTGCTAACTTACCATTAGCAAGCTCTGAAATTTTACACAAGACATCAACATTATTTTTGACTACAAAAAGGGACGACTAAATGTGATTTGAGTTGGACTTAGAAGGTAAGGTAGAAGGTAAATGTGTTATCTGTTAACAGCTTTGTGTGTCTCACAGGTATACCATCTGCCACAAAACAGAAGTGGTGAAGAATACTCTGGATCCGGTGTGGCAGGCTTTTAAAATTCCTGTCAGGGCGCTGTGTAACGGAGACTATGACAGGTACTGACAGCAAACACAAACATTTCACTGACAGTGTTTACAGTTAGACTGATTGAATAAATAGAAAAAAAGAGTGTTTTTCGATATAAAAATACTATATAGACATATATTTGACATATACATAGGAAGAGCAGAACACTTGTTGTGGAAAATGCATTTTTTATTTCACTGGGTCTTTAAGGGTGCAATCAGTAAGATTATGCTCTGTAGTAATATCTACTGGCAGCTTTGCTTGCAAATACCAAACTTACTGCCAAAAAGTTAAGGCTGCTCGTAACAGTGCTTACTTTAGTTACCCAACATTTCGAAATGTTACACTAACAAGCGCTGACACCTTTAACTAGGACAAATGGACTCACTACTAACTATCAGTAAAAAGCTAAAGTAAGTCTTGTTTCTTCTTATCGAAAGTTTCCTGTGTAAACTGGCAAAAAACTACCATGACAAGACGCAACAAGAGTACCACTGTACTGTGTCTGCTGGGTTTGCAACTACTTATAGCAATGCTGTAGCGAGCTAAACTTTCATCAACAGAAATCTTAGATCAGTTTAGCTTTTAGACCCCAAATGCCCTAAATTTGACAGTATGCCATTGGCTATTGTTGTGTTCATGCCATGTTAGAGTTACAGGAATTACCAGGTTTTCTGACATGTAACCGTTCACATGAACATTCGGTCGGCAGTAGGGCCGGAAAACTACAATTCCTCCAAAAGCTCCGATAGATCCAACTTGGCTTTTAATAACGTGGCACATTATTAAAGCCAAGTTGCTATATGAGTGCTTCCTCATTCTTATTTATTTTTTATGTTTTTGTAATTCTTTTCTTATTTCCCTGGGTTACACAAGGGTATACTGATTACGGCCTTCAAAAAAATTACTTTGTAACTCCCCTCTCTGCGTTACGTAGGCTCGTCCACTTAGCACCCCAGCCTTCCACGGACCAGTTGCCGGCTTTTTAAGCAGAAAGACTGTAAATCAGCAATGCTGATTGTTTTTTAATGGGATTTTCCCTCTCCTTCCCTTGTCTCTCTTCTCTTTCCCTACAGGAGCATTAAGGTGGAGGTGTACGACTGGGACAGAGATGGAGGGTGAGGGGAACCATGCTCTTTCTTTTGCACTGTTAAACTAAAGGGATAATGTCTGCTCTACATGCTATGATGCTCCATCCATCTATACAGTGTTATCACTTTATTAGCATCCTGCTGTGAAAGAAACCCCACAAACATTTGCAACAAGACCCTGGAGCAGAGTAAATGTAGTAATTACCTATGAGCTATATATTGTGGTGACTCTATTATTTCTTTATTTATTAATCCTACATGCCAGTCTCAGATATAAAGATATCATTTTTGCCTGATGACACAAAATAAAAAGTGCTCTGAAAAAATAAGAGCATATGTGCAAAGTAGGGAAGGGCATTTGGGATTATAGTCACAGATCACACTCCAAAGTGTTTGTCCTTATCCGCCCTCTTGTTTTTCTCTGTTTGAGTAGATACTGTAGAAAAATATCACGGCAGAGCCCTACACTCCCTACTGCTTTAAATACACATTAACTATTAATACTGCTTGTACGGTCTCTTGACAGATAACTTCATAGAGTCAGTCGGGGAATAAAGATAGTGTTTATCTTGTGAATTCCCAGTGTTCAGGGGCACGGCTTGCCCCTTCATTGTTAATTTCACAGGCAGTTTTTGACATTTCAAGGGCATTTGTCCCTGAGCTTCCATATATTTCTGACCCTGATTCCAACTGTGCTGATTATCTCCATGAAAATATGAAATTGGTTGCTATGCCCACGCCTCCAGTTACTAAGGAGCTTGTTAGCGATACTCCTGATTTCTCCTGTACTTTGAAGAAGACTTTACAGACAATGTAAATACACTACAAAGGAATGAATCGAATCTGTACTCCCTGGCAGGCATTTTTATTATTATAATGGGTTCTTAGCTTTTTTTAGCTGCTTCTCACTGTAATACTCACTAAAATGTGACTGTGTGTTCGCTTTTTACAGCCACGACTTTATCGGGGAGTTCAGCACCAGCTACAGAGAAATGTCCAGAAGCCAGTCACAGTTCCACATCTATGAGGTGATATTCTTCACACACACACACACACACACACACACACACACACACACACACACACAAAATCATAACCCTAAAACCAAGTTTTAATCCTCATATAGTCCTTTGAAGAAGTGAGGATCAGACAAACTTTCCAAAAATATATGTAGAAACAATGCTCTTGCACTATGCATGTCTCTGAAGTGTTAACTTCTACAGAATTGAGAGTTGTGTTCAGAGGAGAGCAGAGCTATAAACCCAGGCTACAGTACTAATGTTACTAGCAGCAGCTTATTAAGGAGAGATCAACTTGAAGTGAGTAATTTATGGAGGTTAGCAACAAAGGAAGACTTTGGCTAACATAAACACAATTGGCTCAAGAAACACAGGTAGATTAGCCTGATTAGCGAGATATGGTGATGTAAGAATGTGTGAATAAAAAAACTTTTACAGAGTGGGAAGTAACAGAGAAGATTAGAGCAGAAAGACGTAGTAGAAATTCACCAATAGAAGAATAAAGGCAGAATGTGAGAGAATATATCTTCTTTATTGAACCTTAGCTAAAGCTTCATTTAGATAACTACAGACCTGGTTACTGCCTCTGAATGCTGATATTTTAAGCAAATTTAAGACATGTTTTGTCTTAATATATAATAATTTCTTATTGTGTAGTTCTGGAACATTTAAATACACACTTTATTAAATTCTCCCCCATCTTTAATTGCAGCACAAGCAGCTACCATACAGCAGCAGGCTGAGCTCACAAAGGGCAGTGCAGCTTGTGGTCAGTTTAATACATTTGAACTTTTGGCATAGTGCTGCCCACACAGTGCAGTGCACCAAAACCACCACATTTAACATGATGGAGGAGGAGCCTTGTGTCTCCAGAGCGCCTTGTGTTTCTTTGTCTTTGAGCCTTAGAGACGGATGACAAGCAACATACAGCTTGAGTAAGACTAAAACTGGACAAATGCATACATCCGAGCTTGGCGATGGATGGATCCATTGCTTGTGGAAATTCTCGCGTCGGTTTACAGTACGTAACATTGATCTGGTCATTTAAAATGTAAGACACACACACATACATACTCAGGCACCCATATGAAGCTCCACTTGATTTAAAATTTATTTAGAAGCTCAGCACGGCCAACATTTTCCAGAGCCTTCCTCAAGGTGAGCTGGTTTTATCCAATTTGAGTGCTGTTACTCCCCATCGGGAATGCATCACCACCTCATACTTATTCATCGTTTTTTTATTGATTGGAAGGGGCTTACATAAACATTTTAAATGTAAAAACCTCCCTTTCTTGTCTATATATTTCAATTCAAGTCATTACACTTGCACTGCACACACTGACATGGAAGAATACGTCAGCAATTATACATTAACTCTAGTGATTATTTAACAGTATGTTATGCCCTACTTGAATAATAATGTACAGCATATGCTGCAGTATAAGCTGCTAAGCTATCACCAGTTCCTCAAAGGACTGACTTCTGTCTCTTCTTCTAATGCTCGATGCAGTTCACTGACCGGTCCATTAAATTCAACACCGGCTGTGTGAGGGCAAACCTTAAATCACTGAAGGTCAAGGGTCAGTAAAGGTGCTGATGAAGCGCAACCTGAATCACGTACTGTAGAGGCAGGAAGAGCAGGGTGTTCTCTCTCTCTACGTAACATGTGCCGTCCACTCGTCAGACTCATGTCATCTCTGCCTTTTTCGAATCAGCTCTGCACTGGATGTCCTCCAGACTTCCTCAGCAGCTTTTTAATCCTTTAACGGTCATTTTGTTTATTCTCTAAGTGTTTTTTGCTGACCCTTACACATTTGAGGCACAGACTGCAAACGTTGAAGGAGTGTCTTTGAAGTCACTCTGGTAACTTAGTTTAGGCAAATTGTAAAAAGCCTAGGAGGCGCTCATATTGAGTGAGGTCCGAGTGTAATAGGTTGAAATACATGTCAATCAAACCAAACTACGACACAAAACTCTGAATGTCCCCATGACCAGGACACGCCTAAAAAAATAACTGAAATGATCCATTTAGACACTAACATCTTTTATTAGATGAAGTGACATGAGCATTTTCTAAGAGACGTTTCTAATGATTTCAGTACAGTCCTTTTTTTTTTTGGAAGCTGTTTCTAGCGATTAGTGAAATAAAATTATGCGAACAGGGAAATTTAGCAAAGCTAATTCCCTAATTAAACTGAATGTAATGTGATAATAGAAATACTGTATTGTGAAATTCATTTTAAAACAATCATTTATTTGAATTTTGCTGGATAGAGTCTAGGTTGATTGGTTGATTGAACCAAGAAGAAGACGTGAGTCAGGATCTCATGCTGCCATTGTGTCATCCACTGCTCACTGAGACACAACAAAGAGGATTCAAGCGCATGTTTTCTCCACAGGTGCTCAATCCAAAGAAAAAAGGAAAGAAGAAGAAAAAGTACCAAAACTCAGGAACGGTGAGTCAACAGTTTGTGCAGCTTTCACTGATGTTTTTCTATTGTGACACCAACGCTGCACTTACACTGGACGCCCTTTGCTTAATAATTCATAATAATTCATTAAGAGTTCATGTGATTTGTTTATGTATGTATTTTTCAACAGTGTCAGGGAAACACTAATATAATGTATCACATCACTTTTGAACCCAGTTGTTTCAAACACATTTTGTTTTTGTTCGTTGTTTGTACATGTGCCTTCAGGTTTTAACTGAATAGAGGTGCCACCACAAATGCCTATCTCGTTATCTTTCATACTAAAAAATATCTTCCTATGACTGTACATCTTCATGGCAAGATCAGATTTGGTACCACACATACATCCATACTGTACAGTGCAGGTTGGAACTGAAAAATCACAACTCTCAAATACGGCTGCATTACCAACCGGACAAATTTGGCAACTGCCCTGGGACCCCAAACCTCCAGGGGCCCCAAAAGCCCCAGGGGATTTGCACTACTGAAGCACAATATCAACTGTGCCCTGCATTACTATGTAATGTTTTGGTCTTATCTTGCAGTTGTGTCAAAATCTAGTTCTAATACCTTTATTATTTTAGTTTAAAATGTGCTCACATGCTGCATTTTTCTAAGAAAAAGTAGTGTTTCATCAATTTTACTGGGTTTCTGGGTCTTTGTGCAAACTATAATGAAACTTCCATCTATAGTGTGCTGTGTGCACTGCACTTGATTGGAACTTGAAAGCAACAGAAGCCCAACAAGGGGTTAAAATGTTCATAAGGTCTTATATATTCGAACAATTAAACATGAAAATATGTATAAAAATGAATCAGAATAAGTTGAAATAATAATATCAACAGTGAAAATAACCAACGTAAATAACACAAAAACATCAAAATAAAACTAAACATAGGTTATATATAAGTTCACCTTACATAGACATAAACATTCAGTCCAATACACAAGAAAATACAGGAAAATATTCATTTTATTTATCAAAACATTTAATTTTCCGTGTATCTTGTCTCAATTTAAAGAAGTCATATTAGACTAGGTAGGTATCACCTGCCTGGGGAATGGTTTTTACACTATATCGCCTGTACCAGCGATATAATTTGCCTGACAATAGATTTTATTGAATGTGTTTGTGAGAATCAAAGACTAATTAAAGCCAAAATTTAGTTAGTTATTGTTCTCTCTGTGGGCAAAGCAAAGGTCTTCCTGTGAGACTTTGGTAGTTTTTATGTGTTATAATTATATTACAGTAATCCCTGAGACGTAAGAAGTCTACCTAACCAGCCTGTGTTTGATACAGTGTTAACCACCACAAAATGACAAAATAAGACATTTATGATTATTGGTTTAATCTGAAAAACAGGTGCTATATTAACAGACTCTGTAAAAGTGAGTAAAAAGTCTAATTCCTGCACTTTTCTGACTGGCAGGTCACCCTCCTTTCCTGCCTGGTGGACACTGAGCTCTCCTTCCTGGACTACATCCGAGGCGGGTGAGTTCACAATAAATGGCAGCACATGATTCTGCAGAGATTAAGCACCAGCATCACTCTCACCATTAAATCCAGAGTCACTTGCAGTTGAGATGTAGCGTAGACTCAGCTGAGAGGATTCTTCGTGTTTATCTCTTAGCTTCAATATTAAAACAGGCAGCTGCCGATAACCCGCTGCTTAATTGCTCGCTGCTGCATGCTTTTGAAACAAGCTGTGGTATAATCTAGTATGATTGATGATTCCACTTTACTCCTTACATGATTTGTTTTCTCTTGTAGGACTCAGATTAATTTCACAGTGGCAATTGATTTCACGGCATCAAATGGTAAGTGTTTAAAAGCTTTGCTCTTATCAATAAAATGCCTTAAGTGTATCGAACAGATAAAACTTTGGTGGTTAACACTCGGATCTTTATTTGATGTGAACTCTTAAGTGATTCCTTATTAGTCAGTTTTAATTTGCTTTTTCTAAAGACACTTTCACCCCCTTTTACTAATCTAGAGACAAAGAAACGGCAAAGTAGCTGAAAGTTGGACGATTATAAGAACATTATCTATTACTTTAAACATCTGAACTGATTTTGATGTTCTTTATTAACCACAATTTGTACAGTTTGTGCCTCAGCGTAGACGGAAACTCTTGACACCCACAAATTTGGAAACTACATTTCCAATTCAGATTGTTGCAAGCATGTAGTCGGTGTTTATGAAGCCCCACAGGTAAACTGCTGTACATTTGTCAGTGACAACAATTTAACGAACAAAACGAGCAATTCTGCGCAGAAGACTTTGTCACAGATGAGTGATGTTCTCATTTTAGGAAGAGATGATTCAGTCAGTTAATATGTGTAATACAATTTTGGAGAAATCATTATGTCACAGGAGAAATGGGTGGCTTTCTTTGCTGCCATCAAATCAGTTTCCCAAATTCCCGTCTTTGAGAATGGCTGAAATAATAGGGATATTATGCATATTGTTAGATTATTTTTGTTTTTTGTTGGTAGCTGGGACGATGCTGAAGTTTTTCTTGTTGTTGCTCATATTTGCAAACTAGTTGTTTTGTCAGAGTAAAACTGTTATAATTTATTTTATAGTATTGCATAAAGCAGTCCTTGCATATTAAAGGACAAGGCTGGTGATATTCTATGTTTTCCTAATTATAAAAACAAAACAAAACATGAAAAGACCAAAACCAACAATGAAGTGATCTTGTAACAAGTATTGTCTTTGTAGCCCAAGCCTGATATATCATATTCATCTGTGCCATAAAGCTCCATTGTTGTTCAGAAAACTATTAAAAAACATCAATGAGCCACACTGTTGCACTGGGTGACATTTTCCTTCATTATGATGAACATGGGAGCTGTAGTTAATTTTCATTCAATCCCACATACACTGTCCTACTCACTAGAGCACCAAGTGTGTATTAATCCGCAGCTGTAAATAGTCCCTAACAAAATGCACTATTTCCTTTTGTTTAGTGTCCAGCTGTTTTAGGAAATTACTGAGCCATTTTTAAAATGAAACAACTTATTTCTGACCCATTTTTAAAGATTGACGTCTTCAGAAAGAATTAAAAGGCTTGGGGGTGAATGCTATCGACGGTACAAAAGTCAGGAAGTATTTAGAGGAAAAATATAAAACCAAACCAGCCTTATACTGTAATGTCACCATTGTGGTTCCAGTTTTTGGATTTACTTTCATGTATTTATCCTTATCTGTTCTCATGTCCCTGTTGGTGCCAAAAATAAAGACAAGACAAATGAAGCCTTTGTTTTTAATATTTTTATCATTCCTTGTTTTTATTTTTAATTGTCACAAGCGGCTTCTTGCGTTTATGGAAAGGAAAGACATCGCATATTTACTGATTTCACTCATTTATGACAGTGGGAGAGAAGATCTTGGAGGGTCAGCAGGTCACTGTAGCTCATCATCTTAATAGTGTAGTAACTAAATTGCAACTGTGGCTTCATGTTACTTAGCTGCACTGTAAAATTACGGTTCCTTACACTACTGGTTGAGGTTTGAGGCAACCAGTGAGATTATTTCTTCCTCCAGTGCAGCTGTGCCTTGGACAAATGTTTGTGTAACTAAAACTCAAGTCTGCGTTTTTAACCCCCTTCCACCCACTCCCCTCCTTTTTATTTTAATATGACTCACAGCTCAGGGGTAGCAGGCATAATTACAGTTTGATGCTGATGTGTGTTTAACTGTGTTGAACCATTCGGGTCCCAGGCAACCCGTCCCAGCCCACCTCGCTCCATTACATGAGCCCATACCAGCTGAATGACTACGCCATGGCGCTGCGGGCCGTCGGAGAGATCATCCAGGACTACGACAGCGACAAGTTGTTTCCTGCACTGGGCTTTGGTGCCAAGCTTCCCCCAGATGGACGGGTCTCGCACGAGTTTGCCCTGGTACGGAGACGACCTTCTCCCATCGTTTGTATCATCTATACATCCACCTGTCTGTCTACATACACAAATCTTCCAATCATTTATCTTTCCATTTATCCATATATAGGTACTGAAGAAAATCTGTGCACCCATTTCCCTACATAAACGTACATAAAATATGCCTGTTTCTTTATTCCACATAAACACTATAACCAAACAAAACCACGAGGAAGAAGACTGTCACTTTGTAAGAGGCCTCCAGCAGGTTAGATTTGGCAGGAAATATTTTTACAGCATAAAAATATATTGCTTTATGGCAGAAAGCAGGAAGGTGGCACTGTTCTTCAAACACTAACAAATGTTCAAAGTGACAATGCTAACATGCTAATGTTTAGCAGGTTGGTCACCATTTTTAGTTTAGTGTGTTAGCATGCTAACATTTGAGAATTAGCATTGAACCCAAAGTACAGGTGAGGCTGATGGGAGTGTCATTAGTTTTGCAGGTTATTGAACAATTAAACAAAATTAAAATTTAGACTTGATGATGTCAAAAGATGTGAAGTCACGAGGAACACCAAAGTCGTAATAAACCTTGTCTGGGGAACCATGAATGTCTGTACCAAATTTTGACCCAATCCATCTAGTAGATGTGGAACTATTTGATAGTTGATAAATGAAATCTGCCATTAGCACTAAAGGAAAAGTCAGTCCAAATAAATCTAAAGTTAGATTTATTCTCTGGGAAACAGGAATGTCTGTACCAAATTGCATGGCAGTCCATCCCATAGTTCTTAAGATATTTATCGTCTTAAGTAAAGTCAGAGAGAAAATCTTTGTGACATGAAGCAGTGGGGCTCATGTGAAATGTGGTGCTAATTTTGAACAACATTAAGATTAAGACTGGCAGTTTAAAAACAAATTCATATTTGGCTTGCTCTCAAACTGCTGTTGAATATGGCACTGAGAATAAATCTTTTAACGGCTTTCATGCCAGCCGGAGGAGCCTGTCTGTTACAGTGAGAGCACAGGCAACTTGCAAGTCTCTCAGAGAAAGATATAAACATATATAAGTTATACCAGAACTATGAAAGAAAAACTCAGTAAAAGTAAACTGAAAACACACAGCATGCAACCACGCACTTTTATACACAGATGACCAATTACAGGCAACAGTGTGTTGGTGGGTGGTGAACGCTGCTGTCCAAAAACATGAGTAAATTCAGCCAACCAGCCTGCGCACACTGTGCTGATGGAAGCCAAATGAGCTGGTTGGTTTTTGGCTGTAAACAAGCCATTTTACACACCAAATGTACTTGTTTTTTCTCTATATACTGCCAGTCTAAGTCCTACTGAAGTGACAAAAATCAAAGTTTGACAATCATTTGATAACTCTAACATCAAAAAATCATGCACACAGCACCCATTAAGGTTAAATAATCTAGATTATGTGACTCCTCCGCTTAACGCTATCAGTTTTCAACCATGCATGTTTTTAACTCTCCATCTCTCATCCTCCACCCTCCATCCATCCATCCATCCGTCCATACCACTTTGCCAATGTCAAGCGCTCCGAGGCTCTAGATGTCCTGGACTCCTGACCACTCCTCAGCCACCCATAATCCTCTTCCTGGTCTCCTGTCACTTCCAGATGTTGCTCCAGAGGCGTTTACAGCCAATACAGCTGCTCAGCGTTGGGTAACAGCCTCCCCAGGGGCGCCGACCTTGAGACAAGGCACATATGCATTAATCTAACCATTAAGGATTTAACTAAGTCAGCTCTTAAAGAGGAAGTCTGCAGCTGTGTAGCCACAGTGGGAGAAAGCCACCACTGAATCCGACTTAATTATTCAAGCTCCATTTATAAAGCAAAGGAGTCTCATGTGCATTGTGTTCGTACTCGTGGGCAATCAAGCAGAGTTAGTCAAGATGGTTTCATACTAAGATAATTATAAAGCCCTAAACATATGGGTAGCTTAAATAATGTATTGTTTACTATCTTAAACCCAGTCAACCAGACATCAATTTTAATATTTTTTGAAAGGATGTGGAGGGCTGGAGAGATACAAAAACACTGCAACAATTTTGGTTCAACATCTTAAAAGAAGTGGATGAGCTTCTCTCAGTCAAAGTCATTCCAAGACAAATTATCATTATGTGTTGTCTCCTTCTAACCTCTGGTGCAAACAATCTGTACCTCACCACAATGGATTTTACCAAACTGCTTCCCCTGGTATCCATTCCTCATGCAGAGTTAAGCATGTGAAATGGCTTGCCTCGGGATATTCTTTACAGAAATGCTGCAACAGAAGAATTAAACTGTCGACATTTCCCTAAAATATGTGCAATATGTTTAATGTAAGATTGGATTTTACGTCCTTAAGGGCTTGCAACCCCCTAGTGCCTTTTACACTAGGTAATATTTTTTGATAATATTGGAGTATTATTGATGCTGTGGCCCTGGGGTGTCCAATTTTGATGTCTCTGAGTATGCATGCAATCCTGTTATCCTGCAATTTGCAGCCAAAACATTCCTGTTTTGAAAATAAAATGTAATTCCATCCCAGCTCTTTTTCCCATAAAGGGATATAAAATCTACAAATAAGTTTTTTTTTCTCCTTCATGGTGGCGCTGTTTTTATTATTCCTTTCAGCTACACTGTCTCTGAATATATCAAAACAAAGTATATTCAATTTCATTTTCACTTTGATGCATGGTGTTAAAATGTGTGTAGGTCCCAGGTCTACCCGTAGACGTAATGTAAGCAAGTTATTCTAATTGCCCTTGAATATATTTAACACATTTTTCACAATATTAGCTGGCTGACATTAAATCAATGACGGTGGCACACTGTATGTTAACTGTTTGCCTGTGGCTTAGTGAACACCTAAAGCAGCATCATCCTGAAGGAGAAAAACTCATGTGTAATCTTTGTAAATTAGTTCCTGGAAGGACATTAAAGTGTAGTTAAACTCACAGGCGACAGAATCAGACCATCGTCTTTTAATTTGCCTCAATACACAAGAAGAAGAACTTACTGTCTTTGTCTTAAGCTTGGGATAATTGTACAAAGTGAGGCTAAAAAAAGATTTTCTTGAATCTGCATGCAATCACTTGAATTGTGTTGCAGCAGCTGTTAAGACACATTTGATGCAAGCCTACATGTCCCCCATAAAAAATATATACTTTAATACAGCTGAAAAATGATGGCCATCATGAATTTTAATCACATTATGTGACACTAAAAACTTCCAAGGACATTTGTGCATAAGAAATATCTTAATTTCTTAATTATATACAAAACTAAACGATGAATCCCATTTGCAACATTTGTAAAACTGACTTTAAATGTTGTTCTTTACTTATCGATGAATAAAAAAAACTACTGGTACCAGGAAGCCGACTCCACACATCAAATGCAGCATTGTGTCAATTTGCCAACTCCCCCTTCCCACCAGCCTAGCTATACTGAAGCTGCCATGAGAACAAGGTGATAAAGAGGGGAGTTTATGGCTCTCTTTAGCTATCTTGTATTCTTCTCTAAACACAAATCTAATCAAAACTAGTTTCCCACAAGCATATCTCAAAAAATCGAGGCACCCCAAGGCCTTCTCATCTTTACGACCAGACAGTCTGAACCTTCTCTTATGTCAAAGGTTGCAACGCCCCTTTTGAGTTAGATGATTCAGCAAGTTTACATATACTCCCACAGTTATTAACGGTTTTGTCTTTCTGTTTTTGTGCAGAATGGTAATCCACAGAACCCATACTGTAATGGTATCGAGGGGGTGATGGAGGCCTATTATCAGAGTCTCAAATCTGTGCGTCTCTACGGACCCACCCACTTCTCCCCTGTTATTAACCATGTGGCCAGGTAGGTTCACTATAATCACAGCCAGGGACGTGGAACATATAAGCTCTCACACACACAAATGTCATGGAGTGCAATACCACCATGAAATGTTACAGTTCTGCTGAAGAAATTCCTATAACATCTATTGGCTTTGGTGAAATTCCAGCCATGCTTGTGGGCTGCTGTACAGCGATCTGTGAAGCAAAGGGAGGAGATTAAAATAAATGTGCTAATAGCTCCGTCACCTAAGAGGAATCAATTCCTACTGTGGAGGTTTGGACACGTGCAACAACCACAACAGTCCTTAAGAAGGAATCCAGTCTGCACGGTGACTGATGGGGTTGCCGTCAGGTTCAGGAGAAGGCACCAAGGAAAAAAATAAAATAAAAAAACTGATAATCCCCATGCACAGTAGGAGAAACAGTACTGTGAATAACAGTGAATGTCACACCTCCCACCATTTCACAAACACAGTAAATGAATCCCTGTAGACACAAGTAGAAAATATGTAGCAGTGCTGCGGTTCTAAAAAGACCAAAACCTGAATAACGAGAGACATATGGGCCCTGAAGTGCAGTTAAACTGTTATGGAAGCAACAAATTATAAATGCAAAAAGCTGCTCTTCCACTGTTTTAAATATTTAAAACAAATAATATACACTTTTAGTAGATACTACCAGAAACTGTCAGCAGCACTTTCCCAATTTACACGAATAACCTTTCATAAAAAGTGCTGTTTTGTAGTACAGTATTTCCCGACTTCCTCCTGACGCTCCCTATTGCCAGATCTAGTCATGATCCTCAACTCATCCTCAACTGACTGTAACAAGCACTTTTCTCACCTTTCATCATCAGCTTTCAAATCCCCACCTCTCTCTCTCTCTCTCTCTCTCTGTCTCTCTCTCTCTCTCTCTCTCTCTCTCTCTCTCTCTCTCTCCGAATGTCGTCCGCCCACTCAGCCTGAGAATAGCTGCATTGTTCAGCGCTCACTTCTGTGGAGCATCTGACTAAAACCCGGGAAGACGTCACTAAAAAAAAAGTGACACCAAGTCACATCAGATTCCTAATTGTCCGACTGTTTGTGCGTAAGAGCGCTGTTTAACATAAACTCTCACAATATTGTCCTGTGACATCACTTCAAACATTTCACTGGTTTATAAAGCAGCAAAACTGCTCCAAACGTTAGTTTAGAGCTAGACAATAAACCTGACTCCAAGGTGTATTGGTATAAGTCTATTTAAAGCATAAACCATAATATTTCCAATGATAAATTATGAAATAAAAGTAGTGGTAGCACACTGCATCAGTATATTATTATAATATTATATTTTATTATATTATATTCAATATATTTTGTATGATATTAAATTGTCTGTGTTCCCATGTTTACTTTTTAATGCTGTCATTTTAGCCAGGTCTCACTTGTCAAGTCAATTTTATTTATATAGCCCAATATCACAACAACAAATGGGACAGTATACAACACCCTCTGTCCTTAGACCTTCAATCGAAAAACTCCCCCCAAAAAACTTTTTAATAGGGAAAAAATGGGAGAAACCTCAGGAAGAGCAACTGAGGAGGAATCCCTCTCCCAGGACGGACAGACATGCAATAGATGTCATGTGTACAGAATAGACCAACATATTAAAATGACAGTATGGACAATCAGGATGACAAAATTATAGATAGACTGTAAACATATATGAAGAATATGGATCCTGAAGAAGCTGTTGATGAAGATGGTTTTAATACAAGTTAAATTAGTTGAATTTAATATCAAGTTTGGAGGTTAAATTGAAAATAGACATATAGATTAAAACAACACCCCCACCTTGTTTAGTAGCCTGAGCAACATAATGTATTTCAAGAGACATCCTGGTTAAATAAAGGTAAAAAAAAGTAGTAGAAGTACTACTTCAATGAAAACCACACCATGATTAATAAAATAAAACATACACATAACTATGTATTAAATGCTTTAATTACCAAAAACCTTACAAAATAATTTCCACAATCAATAACTAGAAAAATACAAATTTTATATTTTACATGACATACTTTATTTTGGCTTAGCACAGATGCTTACTCTGTAATTGGACCATTCGTCCTCAAAAAGATAAGATTGTCTTTAGTGATCACTGAGGGGTAATAGCCTAATATGGGATATTATGTAATAAGGTAATTTCAGCAGCAACGAATGTGGTTTGAGATGGGGGTGCATTATATACGTAGGGCTACTGCAGCGAGTTCATTTTGTACTTCCATAAAGTTAAGGAATGCTCCAAAAACACTGCATCCTACACTTCCCATAATGCAACTCGATTGCGTCTTTTTGTGTCTGTAAATCTCTGTGCCTCCAGTTTGTAACTCTGTTAAAAAATGTTTAGCCTCCAAACTCATGCCAAGATGACCTCTCAGACTTTAGAAATCTCTTCATGATCAGTTAACTGGTCTTGATGTGTTAAATCAGTGGAGTGCCCTTTCTAAATAAATACAGATTTCAGCAGAAAAGAAAAGTCAGAATGTCCCTTTTTAGGTTAATTAAATGTTAAAAGAAGTGCAGTCTTTCTGTCTGCCTCTCTCTTGTTTTTGCTCATTTGACCTTTGACCCCGTCTCTCCCCATGCCAGGTATGCGTCAGCGGTGACAGACGGCTCACAGTACTTCATCCTGCTCATCATCTCTGACGGCGTGATCACAGACATGGCACAGACCAAGGAGTCCATAGTCAATGTACAGTAGCAAATTTAAACTCAAATCTATGTACTGTGTGTTTTATTGTCCAAACGTTATTGTTAAGATGGGAGAAAACATCTTAACCAGTAAACATACAATGGAATAACAAATGTAATTTACAGTATAATGAACAGCAGCAGTCCATGTACTGTATATGCCCATATTCATTCAGTTAATTGACTGTTAAACATGTGAGGACCCCCGGGAGGTCCAGCTATGATTAAGCCACTAATGGACAAACAAACAATACGAAAGGCAGCTGCTGTCTTTCTCTTTTAGTGCTTCCATCTCTCTCTTTCACTCATCTTCCCTAATGAGGGGAGTAAGGGAAGGGGGGGGGGGGGTCGATCTGGTCAGGTCACTCTCCCCCCTGCACCCCCCAATCCTTCTCTAATCAGCTCTAATAACACAGCTTTCTAATCAGAGTGGTCGGAGCGATTTTTCATTTATTTGGAGCCTCAGTGGCCTGTGCTCGCTGCTCTGCATCACACAGCCTCTCCTCCCCCATGTGATGTAATGTTATTGTAAAGTAAGATTCGAGAGTAATTATTTACTAGCCCGCGGAGGATCCATGCCCCTCATATCTCAAGCAATTTGGGCATCCATCTAATAACCACAGGAAGTTATGAAACACTGGGAAAAAAAAAACTTCATTCATCACGCGAACTGTACTTTGCTGTCCCACTCGGCCAAGATTTAATAAACAATATTGCGATGCAGGGCAGCAGTTCAGCCGTAGCTCAGGGCAGAGAAAGATGTAAATGGGAGTCATTTTTAAGCTGTCAAGCTTTGGGAGATTTAGACAAAGTTGTAGATGCATGAAATTAGAAAACTCCAGAACTGGCCAGATGAGAGGCTTTATGAAACTGGCTGCAGAGGGCAGAAGGAATTGGATGAACCCCGTCTGTCTTAACAATGCCATTGAATTTTGAGCTATTGAGCTTCCTTTTTATGGACTGTTAGCTTACAGTTAGTAATTCGCGGGGGTATTTCACTGGCAGCCTGCAGCGTTTAAGATAGCAAATGGTGAAAAGAGCGAACGTTGCCTCTTCCCCGCTTTTGATGCACTTATTTTGTCTCCTTCCACCCTCTACAGGCCGCGTCTCTGCCCATGTCAATTATAATAGTTGGGGTTGGACCAGCGGAATTTGACGGTAAGCAGCGTGAAGATCACGTGCGTGTGTGTGTGCATGTTTGTGTGTAGGTGTATGCGGGTGTTTATGTGCATGCGGTAATCCTTCGCCTTCATTCTTCTTCCTATCTCGCCTCCCACATGGTTCAACCCTTCCTTGTGCAGCTCTTCTTTTCTTCTCTCCTCCATTCTCCATCCCCTTAATTCCCCCCCTCCTTCTCCACTGAATCTGAGGTTAAGTGAATGTGAAAATTCTCATTTGTCAGACCAGAGGTGGTGCTTTATTTTTATTTTTATTTTTTTTGTTTTTTCAATGGACGATGGTCACATTTCTCAGCTCTCTCCTGTGTTGTCATGTTTACATTTTCGCGGAGCAGTCCTCTGTAAAAACATGCTCACTCACGATGAGCAATTAGCCTGCAAAGTCAAAGGGATTCAACGATTATTATGCTTATGAAGTCAGTGTGCACGGTTGCATGATGGCCCCTGTGGTGCACATCGCTGGCTGTGCTTACACATATTCTAGCTTCGCGCCCAGCGACACAAATTCTGTGTACTCATGCCACGTTTGGCATTACCAACACTCCAAGGAAATGTAACCCAGTGGCACGCAAAACACACAAACTGCGTGTCGCGTTTGCTCGGCGTGGCTTTGACATGGCGGTTCGAGTCTCCTGACAGGGCGTGACTGATGTGCTTCCCTCCGCAGAGATGATCGAGCTGGACGGGGACGAGGAGAGGATCTCATCTCAAGGACGATATGCAGAGAGGGACATTGTTCAGGTACAGAATATTTCCCAAAGACATGGTTGACTGGCTGTGAGACTGTTCGCTCAGCAGAATGTTTTCAGAGAAATGTGGGATTTATGATTAATGGGAAAAGGTCATGGTGCTTGACCCTCTGCTGTGCTCTTGTTCTCAGTCTGCCATTTTTCTCCTTTCCGCTGTCTTGCTCCTCTAAACTAAATCCACCTTTTCTCTGTGTCCTTTTCATTCTGTTCTTCTCTTTCACTTTTTCTTTCCTGATAATTTATCTAACTATATCCTGTTCTCTTCTACTCTTATTCCTTTCCTCCTCTCCTCTCCTTATTTCTTCTTCTCTCCTCTCCTTGTTTCCTCTTCTCTCCAATTCTCTCCTTCTTTCCTCTCTTTTCCTCTCCCTGTTTCCTCTCCTCTCTTCTCATCTCCTTTTTCCTCTTCTCTCCTTCTTTTCTCTCCTCTCCTCTCCTTTCCTGTTCTTATTCCTTTCCTCCTCTTCTCTCCTTATTTCTTCTTCTCTCCTCTCCTTGTTTCCTCTCCTCTCCTCTCCTCTCTTTTTCTCTCCTCTCCCCGCTTCCTCTCCTCTCATTTCCTTGTTTCCTCACCTCTCCTCTCCTTGCATCCTCTCCTCTCTTCTCCTCAGTTCGTTCCTTTCAGAGACTACATTGACCGGCGTGGAAACCACATCCTCAGCATGGCTCGCCTGGCTAAGGAAGTGCTCGCCGAGATCCCAGACCAGTTCCTGTCCTACATGAGGACCCGAGGGATCAAACCAGGCCCCTTGCCGCCTCCTTACACCCCCTGTCCACCACCGGCTATCCACCCCCTCCTCGCCAGACGGGTAAGCCGAATCTAACAGCCAAGGCCTTGCTCCAGCACCGGCGAGCCGACTCTACTGGTCTCTACTCTCCTCTCTCTGCTTCTTCTTCTTCCTACTCTTCACTGGAAGCTTTTGAGCACACGGCGATCCTCGCCCGCTCTCTCATGTTGCACTTTCGGGAACGCTTGGCCATGAGCCGCGAGTGCGATGCAGATAACCCCGAGAGGGACGCTTCGACTTTTAGATGTAGGGTGGGGGTTTTTAATGGTCGTGGTGGGTGTCTGAGGTCACCTACCTGCACCAAGAAGAGGGAACAGGACACAAACAGACCCCTCACAGCTGTCAGACTCAAAGGGTCCAAACTGGAGAGGCCCTTTTGTAAAACACTTAATCTGTTTGCTATTTCTATTTCCATTTCCTCTATCTTTCACAAAATCATGTCTTGCGATACATAAATGTTTACAAAAAAACAGGAGTGGAGAATCTTTTTCAGGAGGAAATTTATACCGGTCAATGTGAAAACCTTTCAGATTCCTATTTTTCGGCTGCAGAAACAGGAGGTTGTGACTTTGTACAAAAATGTTTAGGCCCTTCATTACAGAGTATGTATGTTTTGTTTCAAATAAATGGAGCATGTGCTAGTTTAAGAGAAGCATGCACTGTTGTCTTGCACTCAGGGCTTTGTCCCTCCCACACAAACCCCCCCACCACCACTGCCATATTTCATTAAGAGCAAACCCATCGCCTACCTGAAATCTTCCCATGCTCCTACCTTCTGCTCCGTCCACCTGCCTTGACTCAAAAGGAAGCTGTTGCTCCCTGGGAGTCCGGTCAAATGAAATGCAGCAGGGACTTGAACCAGCCTTACTCTTTTTCGTCAGATAACGTTCACAGGCACCGTGTCCTCCATGGGTTCTGGAAATGTGGATCTCCAAGCCCAGAAGTCAAAAACACACATCTCACTACCGAACCTGACTGTGTGTTACGTTTTAAAGACTGTTTATTTTCACTTCAGAAGCATTTTTTGTTTTCTTTTAGGTCTCTCTACCTCTCACTTTGTTTCATATTGCCAAAAAACAAAAATGTTGTTTAAATAACAAAGTGTTGGTGTGTCAGTGATTTTTGGTGAAGTTTTACCTTTCTCACTAAGTATTCATAAAATATTTGCCAAACTGTGGGTTGAGAATTATAGCACTTTGGTAGCTATCAGATCAGGTGACTCGCACGTTTGTGTTGGCAACACACTGTGAATATGTGCACAGAAAACAGTTAACCAACAGACCAAAATGCAAAGATGCTTTTCTTTTAGCAGCTACCCATATGGATCAAAGTAGTGACTGTGAGCAGTTTTTAGTTCCAAGTTGTCCAACAGCATTGTAACAGTACAAGTAAAAGTCAGTAATAATCAGTAAGCTCTTGCATGTAGCTAATCATTAGGATGTAAAGGAATAGTCACCAGAAAAAACAATGATTTCAGTATCAAACTCTCACCTCCTGAAGGCTTGAAAGGTGGCTCTGAATACTTTGTCGCTTGCTACTTCGGGGATGACAGCAGCTGTTCTCAGTTACAATGGATTCCAGCTGGAATTTCTCTGTTTCCACACTGGCTCACCTCCTTTTTGTAGCGATACAAATAGGTCTCTAAGTGTTGTGCTCATTGACAGCTTTTTCCCCAGATGGAAAAAAACAACCAAGCCCATCAGAGTTTTGTAGGTGGGGTTAAGAATGGGGATGTTATTTTGTGGCAGAGCCTAAAGCAAATTACGACGGAAAAACAACGTCCAAATTGATGACATACTTGGATGAAATCAACACAGCTGTATGGGTTGTTGTTAGTCGACTTTAAGCATTTTTCTTTGATGAGTGTGGGACAAAAGTTAAAGGCCCTGAAAACCTTTTTTCTCAGTTAGCCTCTTACTACAGAGAAATGTTGTCCTACAAGAACAAAACATTTCTCTTTTAAATTTGAACCGTTTTGGTTATTTTACATGAGAGATTTCTGTATTTTTTTCTGTAGTTCTTTTCACTGATTTTGAAGTGGACATGTCTCAGTTTGTAAAATATAATGTACCAATCACAGTTTAGCAAAATTTGAATCAAAATGGATCTTGCTAGCACTGTCAATCAAATCTGATCAAACCACACCCACACAGTCCGGAGTTTTAGTGTTAAATTGAATAATGAAGTGAAAACAAAATGGCAATGCAGTCTGATTATAAGTTTAATAGCAACTCAGTTTCATGGCATAATAAAAAAGTATAAAAGTGTTGATAGAAACTTTTTTAATCTATCCTAATACACTTCTTCCCTGTCACTATTTCCACCTAAATATGGCTAAACACAGCTTCCATTTGTTGCTAGCATGGATAGCTGTTTACATCTCGAGTCCAACTGCACCTTCTCATGTTGTTTGGTTGCAAAAACTTTCTATGGACGTTTTTTTTTAATTATTATTTGTTTGTTTTTTTCCATCTTGAAACTGGAATCCATTGTAACTGCTGTCCTCTCCAAAAGAGCAAGCTACAAACTTACCAGAGCCTACAGGTGGTGAGTATTTGATTTTCAAAGCCTAGTATTTAGGAGCAGTATTCCTTTAAAAAAGAGGAAATACTCAAACCCAAAACAAGTAATTGCACTAAAAGTCACTTTTAGCCAAGTTTTCGGGGTGAAACTCAAATGCAACCCTTCCATTTTATCCAGTAATGTGTATATGAAAACTTCACAGTGTGAAGCACAAACTCAGTAAAGCTACAGCCAGAGGCCCCTTTTAACTAAATGTGTGAAGAACAGCGTTTATACATTTTACTCTGTATGTTTGTACTACAAACTGTAGATCCTATCAGTATTTTTAGGGCCCTATTCAGTCAAGGAATCCACATAAGAGAATGTTTACAACATTTTTCTAGACTTATGCCTCAAAATCATCATATACTTCTTGGCTGATGAGCGTCTACTTATAAACTGCTTGTAAAACATTTTCTTAGACATTTATACACTGTACAAATTTTTTGCCTTTTTTGTGTATTGGTCTATATACTGTATGTGTAATGCTGCTTCTTTACTGCTGATATAAGTATTACATTTTATACTGAGGCCTGTAATCATATTTAAATCATGACTAACAGGCCTTATTCTTGTTTATACATAAGTTATTCATATTTAAATCATGAATGACAGGCCTGTATTTTTTTATAAGCGAACGGTTAGGTAATAACGTATTTGCAAGATGTTTAAAAGAAGACCTGGTGATCAAGCACACTCCGTAGCAACATTTCTCTGCCAAATTCGACATATTGTTAAGTGTAGCGTCTCATTGTTGGCCGAGACTCATTCCAGAAAAGCTAGTTATTCAGTTTGACTGAATAGGGTCCCTCAGTGTGGGGACAGGTGGTCTGATATATTTTGTACTCTTCTATATTGTTGTTTCATGGCGGGGACCCCATACAACAGCGGGGATGTCGAATTGCACAATGTAGCACTGGTCTCAAGTCTGGTATTGGACTGGAGCAATACCAGGCTGAACCAGATCAGACCAGATCAGGCAGAAACAGTCTTTTTATATGTATATGTATATATATATATATATATATATTCTGTATATACTGTATGTATGTTTTCTGGAGAGTTGACTTGCAGCAGCAAACTGCCAGGACTCTGTGACTCTCCTCCTGAAACACAAGGCAGGGCCTTTCATTTATTTATCACGACAAGATGTCAACTTCATCTCACACCCACACTCTCATATATACTGTACATCCAGTACATGCATTTGTATATGAAACATGCATGACACTTACATAACACGGCGACGATTGAGTGAAGATTAAGAATTTCTTGCTTGTTTTCTCAGAGAAACAGTGGTTTCAGAGACTTGATATTTATCTCAGTATCAACACCTTTAAAATCTTTTCTGTCCTGGGACCACGTTTTTAGGTCCAGGATGTCAAACTAGGAATTTTTGAATGGCATATTCAGTATTCCAACTCCAACTCCAAATGGATCATTTAGAAACTAAATAGTAATCCTTAATTCCCTAAAAAAAAAATTTTGAGCCTGAGTTTTGTATTAAGTGCAGTGTTGCATGAGAAAAAAAGTGGAAATACTCAAAAATGCCCGTCTCAAAATGTTAAGAGATCATTAAAATATTTGATTCCTGGACTCCTGAATCAGGATCCACAAAAGAAAAAAAAAAAAGTACTTTGCACACCGTCCTTTGGCCAAAGTTTTCATCAATCAAGCACCAAAAACAATCTTAGCTGAGATAATGATGATAAACAGTAAGTGCTTAGCCCCGCCCCCCTTAGTTACTGTGGCAGAGTATCGCTTTTACTACAGCCACTCGCACACCACTTAAACATGTGGAGGAAAAGCTTGACAGGCCTGACGTACCTAATTATGGTTGCTAAGCTATGATTGGACAATCGCTGTTTAAACAGGCGGTAGATCATAAAAGCTACATCATACAACTACATGA
Source organism: Macquaria australasica (assembly GCA_005408345.1). NCBI lineage: Eukaryota > Metazoa > Chordata > Actinopteri > Centrarchiformes > Percichthyidae > Macquaria > Macquaria australasica. The sequence continues at coordinate 327,835 of SEMN01000125.1, forward strand.
CTACCATATTATTCTGTGATGTACAGTATAGAGATGACAGCATGTAGTTATTTTCTTTGGCATGCACAGATTTGTCCTCAGGAAGAGGAAATGAATGCTGTTTGCGTAGGAACCCTGTGGAGTTGGAAGTCTTAACATATACCGATGGGTTTGTCACGTGCAGCTACAATGTGTGAAATCATTGTTCCTCTGAGGCTGTGTCAGTGTAGGAGTGACAATCAAAAACATTTATTGTGTAGGAGACTACAAGGCGGAAAAAAAGAAAAAAAACCCCAAACCCTTGCGCTGTCGGTGGACAAGGCTTTAATGAAGTAGGCTTACACCTCGCTGCCTCCCACCGCTCATCGTTGCATCTATGTCACTCTGCCAAGGTGGTACCATGTCAGCATGCCAGGCCATATGAACGCCCACGTAATCTTCACACATACAACATGAAAGTTGTTTACTGTACCTTATTATATTAACAAAGTGGTTTAATTGAATGCTCGTGATGAATATCATGTTTTATTCTGATGTTTTTAATAGCATGCATTAAGTTTGCATGGGTAGATTTCTTTCTAACGGAGACGCACCAGTGGGTTTAAAAAAAAAAAAAAGAAAAGAAAATTGTAATATGACATCTGTGTTATTTTAGTAGTATTTTAGACAACTTTTTTTGCCTTAAAAATCTCACTGATCATTCTTGGAAATGTGTAATCCCTTCGGTTGTTTCTTTTGAAGAAGAAGATTCTTTCTCTCTGGTTTGTTTTTCTTTTCTTTTCTTTTCTTTTTCTTTTTGGGTACGCTCATGCACAGCCACTCGTCAGACTCATCTCAGCATTGTTCTCTCAGAGCCAGTGGCTGAAGTGATTTGAATAAGAGGGAGAATGATCTGAACAGATAAAAAAAAAACAAAAAAAAACTGGGCTGTCTCGCTCTCAGCAAAGGGACAGAATCATCCAGCTGGGACATAATGTTGTCCAGCCTCATACAGCCGTGTTTAAAGCTACTACAGATCTGTATTTGATCATAAACTGAAACAATTCATCCGCCCACAATCATTAAACTGTTATTTTTCTTCAGCTTTCATTTTGGATCTCGAGGGAGTGATTCGTGGCTTCTGCATGATGCTTGTGATTACACTAAAAGACCAATCAAAAATGATTTGTCCATTGATGCATAGTATTTACTTAAAATCAGTTCTCGAGGTTAGTGATATTGCAAGACAGCACAGGTTTTACTGTTCTAATAGGAAATATGGAAGCCACTAAAGATTGATTTAAAATGACTATTTCTGTAAGAATTGAAGTCTTTAAATAAATATTCATATCAAACCTTTTTTGTTGTTGTTTTTGATATACCACTGGATGCTCAGGACCTCACTACACTGTAAAAAGGATACTTGGTTGCCTCGCAAGAATAAAATATTATTAAAACTTTTCATAAAATTATCCACAGTGTTATACTGTATTATTAACATGCTCATCTGTATGGTGGGCTGCTGTAAAACAACATTTTTCTCTTGTTACAGACGCTCTCCATTTTGATAGGCACCTGTCCTGGTTGACAATGCCAATAAAATGTGTTCAAACAGAGCCAGCGCACTGGAATAGATGTTCTTCACACCATTACACCTTTAAAGTGTGCATCTCAGGATCCAATACGTTATAACGGGGTGGCCGGCTGTCCCATTCCAAGGACTCCTACAAATGTGGCTGAGAAATGCAGCCTTCTTTCTGCCTGAAGTTTGAGGACAAAATCATTTAGTCTTGTGCACCCTCAATATTGTAAAATGTGAGGCGGGCGAGTCAGTTGTTTAAAGCCCAATTGGTACTTCTGCAGTTACCAGGGGGTACATGGAAAATTGTAAAGCTCAGCTAATTTGAAAACAATAGAAATTATGATTTGATAATATCCACATATTTGTGTTTAGGAGAAAAATCAACACACAAGTAAGATCACAAATTTGTGTGTGATGCTGATCTTTAGAGTTATTGTCACAATAACTTACCAACTATGGCAGTCTGACTGCACAAGACATGCCTCAGTTTTCCACCAACCTGAGTCAGCTGTAAGTTGATTAAGACTGCAGAAAGACTGGTTGGAAAGAAGACTCAAAGCTCAAAGTAAAGATACTGTAAATGGTTGAAACAACCAGTTTCTGTCACTCCAAATGGCAGTAGAACAAATCAAACTTAGCCAAAACCACTAAAAAATACCATTAAACAATACCATAAAGCCATCCCTTCTGTCATAGGGGTATGATAAAGGGGTACTTAGGCCCATCTGATAGGGCTGTGGGGGTACGTCGGACAAAAAGGTTGGGAACCACTAATTTAAAGAATAAGGTGTTATTTTATATTTTTCTTACTGTTGACAAATGCCATGAGAAGACCAAAAGAAACAACGTGTTACTTCTTCACTCAATACTTCCTTACTTCCCTACCCTGTCTGTGGCTCTCAGCCCCAAGCCCATTGGTTCCTACAGAACATGGAAATAATTCAAAACATATATACAGTTTAACTTCCTAAAACACCTGGGTGGTGTAGTTTTCAGCTAACGTACAGCACTCACATTAAGGGAGGAGTTGGTGCTGTAGTGAGTATTTCTGGCAGCAGGACAGTGTATGTGGGATCGACTCAAAATAAACTTGTGTGTGTGTGTGTTTATGGTATACATACACTGACAATACTTGTTTGTTGGTTTTGGTCTTTTAATGGTGTTTGTTAACAGTAAGAATAATATAGAATATCATCAGTCTTATCCTTTCATGGTGCATTCAGGTCTTCTTCGTCAGCTTGTACAATAAGGAACTGTCACATGATGACCATCATCAGTCACTGATAAATACATAATGATCTGGGCCGATTGAAAAAGCCACTCCAGGACATGAATAATGAAAGGCCAGCCACAAACTCTAAACACCTTTTGTTCATGTCAGCCTGGATGTGTGGTTCATTATTAGCAATACAGCATAATGGCAGTTACAGAGGTTATTGCCATTGACCTGGTACATTGTTCACCAGTTCACCAATGTCAATTTGAAAAAACAGTTTTTTAAAAGCTTTATTTTGCAGTAATTTGAATACAGCGTTCAGCTCCTCTGAAGAACACACCTTCATAAACTGCGTCCTTCGAAGGATCCTGACTTTGAATCCTGAATCTTTGTATTTTCATTAATCTAAATCTTTAAGCTCAGCAGTGCACTTCACTAGTTAGTGCATTTAGGCTGATTTGAATAACATGCAACAACTCTGCTAGGTGAATTACCTCTGGCTGCTGGAGAAAGCAACAACACGCAGACACGTAAACAGGTTGAAAGTATTTCTCGACTGCTGGTGGTGTTTTAGGAACTAATAAAAATGTGTCTGTATTTAGACTCCTATGGATTTTCTAGTTGATCCAAAGGGTTTTGAAAGGGGTTTGAGTTTATGAAGTTTTCACATGACAACAGCAGTCAGATGTTGATGGACGTGCTGTCGTATACACTGAGAGGTTTCTCACTCACGTTGAGCCATCTGGATTTTTACGGTTGAAAGCTTCCTCAAAGCCCTTTTACTTTTTACATTATATGACACTGACGTTCTTTGTGCGATCACATTTTATGGAATCTCTGCTCCATTATTTAGTACCGTGCGGAGCGTCAGGAGAGTCAAAAAAGCAAGCACATGGCTTTTCTAGAACAGAAATAACAGAACATCATGGCACCATCTGCTTCACGGTGCAGGAAATCAGAAAAAATGTATAATCCATAAACAAAAAAAACAACATAGAGGCAATGTTGTGTGTGAGCGTGTAGTAGCCTCCTGTCGTTATAAATACACAGTCCAACGTTTCTCTATTAACTTTGATTAATCTCTGCTTCATTATCCAGCACAGTTGTTACACACTTTCAGAATAGCAACAAAACAATCGGTGATCTGACATGCTAAGAGCGTGGGCTGCTTTGTAACAAGTGACAGTGTCCTAATTACAGCCAGTGGACTTTTCTCTCTTCCTCGTTGCAGTCCTGTCCAAGATTTTAATGAGTGCTCATTGCTATCTGCTCTGCATGTTTATCTGCATATGAGTTTTAACTTCATATTGAGTTATTACATTATTATGGTTGCCTCCCACTTGAAGCTATAATCCAAAAATTTAATTGGCACTCTAAGCCCCCCATTCACTGCAGAGAGTGGACATCTGCTGGTAGGGATGCTATAATTGCATTGTGACTTAGTACAATGCATGTATATTGCTGCATGTAAAAACAACATGACGTAAAAACATCATACAACAAAACAACAACAAAGAAATAAAACGTACATAAATACAGAAATTAGCAGTGTAAAAGGCCACCTCATAATAAAAGAAAGAAAATGTATTAGTTTTGTGGAAAAGCTATTCCATATAAACGGTTTTAACACAAGATTTAAAAGCAGAGGAATTTTCAATCGGGTTGGGGGGGGGGGTGTAAACCTTTGATAATCCGTTCAATAGGAAAATATTAGTGCCTAATAACCATGTAAACGCTTAATCCGATCGTTTCTTTCTGGTTGGGATAAATATATTCTTTCTGTGCATGTTTGCCCCACGTGGGGGAACATTAGGTGATATGAACGAGTTTCCGGGAGGGACAGAAACTAAACTGCTCTGTGGCTGAAACAACTTAAAAGATTTAAGGATTGTTGAACGCTTCGATGGTCGAAATGCTCCAAACGAGTTGTTCAAACAAGTGTTTAAAAAGATGAACGAAGATGGAAAGAAAAACTTTGTCTTCTTCTTCTTCTGTTATATTTCCGGCAGATTAGACGTTTAGTTAGTTACAGTTATATTCTGATGAAATGCTTTGGATCACTTTATTTGGTGTCCATGTAAACAGTTAAGTTTGAATCTCTAATCAGAATGATTTCAATCGGGTTGAAGAAATATTGTAACCGCAGCTAATGTTAACCCGAGCAGACGCTCAGTGGACGTCTGTTTCAGAACCAAGCCAGTGCTGCAAAACCTTGATCACCTTTAGTTTTTAACCTGGACTCGGGAACAGTTCAAAGACCCAAATTGGCAAATCTGAGAGGCCTGTAAGGACACTAAGGGGTCAGAAGTTGAGTCATATGTACAAACGATATATAAGAAAATACTGATTTGGCTAATCTTCTTTCATTTTCCAACGACTCACAACTAAATAAAGGCAGAAAATATCTTTCAGAGATGTAGTTCCTCATAAAACAGATCAATTAATATTTACACAGCTCCATCATCTTATCTGACACAAGAAAAATTATATTTTAATATGCGCCTCTCAGGGAATCCCACGTCCTAGCTTTCCTCACTACAGGGACCTCCTGCATTGAGCGCTGAGACTCTAAAGCAATAAAGCAGACTTGAACAAGCTCAGCGTGAATCTAATATCACTTGAGCCGATACGGGGAGCTACTAGAGTCTCCGAGCTGCCGTTTCTGCCAGTTTTATTTCCCTCGCTCCCCCTTATAAGCTCATCAACGACGAGATGCCCGCATGCTGAAATAGGCGGTGATGAGTAATGGAATAAGGAAGAGTGTGTAAAATTTTGATAACATCCACCGCAAAATGCCTGCAGCCAGCACACAAACATTCGCCTACCCTGCAGAAGGGAGTGTCTGTCCAATCGACTCAGAAAGTACAGGAATAGAAACGTCCTGGAAAGTACAAGGCATAGTCTTAGGATGAATATGAAACATCTCTCCTGCTATTCATAGACTCGAACAGGGGTGGGGGTTGCTAAATATAACCGGATCGTTTTGTGCCTGCCATTCTATTTTTACAAAAGCAGAGGCCTTCCTGGGATGTTGTGGTCTTTTCTTAGACTGTTATGTAATAAACAAATCTTAAGGCATGATGCAGCAATGCAGAGTCAGACTCAGAATGAAGTATTCCATTATCCAGTCAAGACTGAGGAATCTGTGTGATGATAAAGAAAAAAGGACGAGACAGATTAAGGGTTTTGATGCAGGATGTGTTGTAAGGATTTCTGTGAAGCAGTGTGGCTGTTTTTGCAAAAACTAGACTAATGTGTGCTGGAACCTTGACAGAGTTAAACAGCCCAAAGGACAGTTTGTCAGCTTGCTGTTAGCTTGGATGGTTGACAGGGAGGGAAAGGTAATGAGTTAGTCTTCAGGGAGACATGTCATCTTGAGTATGCAGAAGTAACAACATTGAATAGGAAAAAACGCTGATTTTCAGCATTGAAATCTGCGCCTTGGGACAGTTAACGTTCACTGCTAGTTCTCATGTAGTGAGAAACAAGCCAGCAGAGCCTCTTCAGTCTCTGCTGCATCCGCGATGTCGCACAGATGTACGGCTCCATCAAGACTCAATTGACAATAATGGAGACTGTAAATGTGACAGCGCCAAGGACGATTTTCTAGAGACGTGGCTCTGTTTGAGAGCTTATATAATCTTTATACAGATCAGTGTAAACGCCTGAATGCATATTTTTAACAACGTCAATGTGAATGGGAAATACTGTCAACAAAGCAGCACGATGAAAAATGGAATTTTGAGTGTTGATGTTGATGTTTACATATAGTGAGCTTGCTTACATATTGCAGTCAACTACTAACATGTAACACTATAGCAAAAATAATCCAACCCGAGTCCGACTCGAGCATGAAGCTTTATGCAACAAAACGGCCTGAACCCATGCCAACACACGACCCGTTGTCGGGACTCGTCCGGTTCGGGTCAGGTTGCTGAACTCTAATCACTAGTGGTGACAAACATACAGATAATTATCACGCCACTGTGCAGCTTAAACTTTTTTAGCATCTTATTGTTTTTGTGACAATCTCATTAAAAAAAAGTTGAACATATAAAGAAAAACCTAAAGCTAAGAACAGGTTTTTCTCACGAGTTGGTGGAGAACAAAACAGAGCTAAAAGCAGAGTGACTATTGGACTTACATTTATATAATTTCCAGAAACATTTATGAAAATGGACTTGGTGGATCAAAACAGAGCTAAAACAAAAGTGAATATTGGACATCCATTCATCAGGTGGCCAGAAACATTACTCCAATGGGATGCTAATGTTGCTACGTGTCTGCTAGATGTGGCAGAAAACAACTGTTTGCTAACACACTAGCTATAACAACAACCAGTGGTACGTCAGGGCTGTTTCGGATTCTATCTGTCACACTGTCACTGGCATGTATCCTGTATTTATGGGTCAATGTGGCTGTTTAGTGGTGTATTTTACTTATTTGTGTCGATACAACATACTATGGTAAAATATCAACATTCTGTGTCAATCCGTCAGAATCAAAGAGCATCTTTCTATCCTCAACAGTGTCAGCCAATATTTAGTATTCAATACGAGGCAGAGAGCATTTGTGAGCTAAATAGATCAGAAAGTTCAGCCGCATGTCATGATGCATTTTAAATCAGAGGTCTGACTGCTCTCACCAGCAGAGAAACTGTCACTTTCTCACTCTCAGCCTGCTCTCATTATGTCTCGTTCACGCCCGCTGTTGAAAGTTAATCTTTTGTAGACGAGGCAGGGATGAGGGGAAAGTTGGTACGCTATACAATTAAATTACAGCTCTCAGTCATAACAGGAACACATAGGCTGATATCTGACAGTGTAACTGAATCAGAAGAAAGCTTATTTTCCTTACAAAAGGGAGTCACAGGTGACCGACTTCTCCTTGCCTCTGTCATCTGACCACCAGACTGGACAGGACGACGTGCTCAGGTGACCAAGATACAAGCGTGGCTGCTCACGACGTCTCATCTCACACGACGTCTCATCTTTTCCCTCCCGTACTGCAGTTTTTATAAACAGAAAACATCCAAAAGACTGATTTGTGTTTTGGAAAATGCTCTGTTCTGTCTAAGCATGTGCGCCATGTGCAAAAGGAGATGAACAAGTGAGTAATAAATGATTAATGGTCAATTTACTGGTGGGCCTCTGAAATATTGAGAGAGAGCTCAGCCATGAAATGCAATGTAAATGGATCTATTTATAGTGTAGCAGAGGAAGTCATGTGGAACAAGCTAGTCAGGGGTGCCTTGTTCATATAGCTTTTAGAGGCAAATGACAGGGGAGAAAGGAGGGACACACACACACACACACACACTACACCCACATTTGCATGTAAAGCTACTTTTCATGGAGACATTAAACTTTTAGACGCACACAGCAGGAATAGCAATAAATAATTTCCACATTGAGAAAGATGGAAAGCCCCAGCTCAACTCCCCTACGTAGCCTCCCACGCCTATTAACCCCCACCACCACCACCACTTTGTCTCATGGGATTGTTTGGGAGTGAAAAGGAAAGGAAGTGACACGTTAAAACCTCTTTTTATTAATTCTAAGAGGAGGGGAGGGTTTTGGCGGGGTGTCGCAGCAGCTGATGGGAGCAGGGAGGCTGCGTGATGCACATTCTGATATCAACCAGCGGATATCGGGATGAATAACTCGACACAAAACCCAAATCCTCTGCTAACAGTAATAAAATGTGATTGTGTTTGCACCACTGGGGGAACTGTAGATCACTCTCCCTTTTATTACATTACCAAGTACAAGGAGTTGGTGTAACGGTCACTTGTTTGCAACTACATGATTACGTATATATGGTTCAAGTATAATATGCTGTGTTTGTAGTGACTGATCTCGGGTTAATTTCTCAAGTCTACCATAAGAAACATGTACTTTTGAGCTGTTATTAGATTCAATAACATCATATGTAGGACTGCAACTAACGCTTATTTTCATTATTGATTAATCTGCCTATTATTTCGATTACTCGTTTTTTGTTTTTTTTGCTATGAAATGTCAGAAAATGGTGAAAAATGCCCAAGATGCTGCTTTCAAACATCTTGTTTTATGTGATTAAGAGTCCAAAACCCAAACATATTCACTTTACAATGATATAAAAGCAGAAAATGCACGTTTAAGAAGCTGCTACCAGCGTATGTTTGGTATTTCTGCTTGAAAAGTGACTCAAACGATTAACTAATTATCAAAATAGTTGACCAATAGTTGACCAATAATTTCAGCTCTAGTCATGTGATGCATATATTTTGTAAGTAGCTCCCCACTCACTCGTACTCACCAACTCTAATAATGACACTGATCAAGACAAAAAAACCTCACTGGGTGATCAATAATTTAAGATTCAGGATAATTCCAGCCTGCTTAATCTGATGTCACTCACTGTAGCCATAAATGGGGCGTATTATTACTGTGTGGTACTTTGTTATAGAAGTTTGGGAGTGCTCTGCCATCTACTGGCTACTGAGCCCACATGCAAGAGTTTGTGAATCTCTTAAGGGTGAATTTACTACACAGACACATAAAGGTAAATGGACATTACACCCACATGTAATTATTGAACATCTCATGGGCTTTAATCTGCTGCTGTAACAGCCTCCACTCTTCTGGTTTCAGGCTTTCCTTGAGATTTTGGAACCTGGCTGCAGGGATCAAAATCAAACTGGGAAAACCATGTCTTTATGGACCTGGCTATGTGCACAAGGGTCTTGTCATGTCAAAATAGAAAAGGGTCTTCCCCAAACTGTTGCCTAAAATATCATTGTAACAACTGCAACATTAAGATTTCCCTTCATTGACACTAAGGGGCCTAGCCTAAAACCACCCATGAAATCTGAACCATACAGGCCTCTTAATCAGATTTACAGTTTTAAATCTTGCTACATTAACGTATTACTGTGTTCTATTGCTATCTAGAATTATCTGCTATTCATAAACACAAGTCAAAGTTATAATTAGTTAACTACTGGAGAACCATGCAGTTTTCTGGGAAGACGACCTGTCACATCCAGGTAAGTATCCCTTAAACGTCTTGGTAGCTGAGTTGGTCTACACCTGTTCCCAACATGGGGATTACAAGTTTGGAAAGAAGAAAAAAAGATATTTCTGCTTTAAGCTCTGTTCTGTTTATTTCTTCTGTCTCTTGTCAAATCTTTGTTTTTTTCCCCCTGTGAAATTAAAATCAAGCAATCTGTGAATGAAGCATCACTTTTTGATGCACGCAACCTGCGATAAGGGCTCACGAGTGGCCATTGCTCGTGCATGTATAATCCATATAAACACTGGTTTTCCACACCTCATAATTTTAAACAGCATTTAAGTTTACATGTGTGAGTTTTAACTATGTTCTTTCAACAGGCTGCTCCCCAGAAGTGAAGCCAAAACCTCTCTGTCACCTTTACCACTACATCCCTGCAGAAACTGTGAGTAAAGTGTGTGTAGTTAGATCAAGTTTACTGTAGCAGAGTTCACTAAAGTAAGGAATTAAATTTGGGGGAAAGTACCGCTATCTGCAGCTGAGCGCTGGACAGATAAAACAAAGCCTAATCAGCAAGTTTGTCACTCAAAATAACTTTTTTTTCCAGACAGGAGAGCTGCGTGGTTATCAGTAGAGTGAGGCAACTCTCCTTTGTGGGAACAGTCCACCTGTCACCTGATGATATTAAGAGACTAGAAAAACGGACGCCTGACACATTCGTGGCCCCGAAACAGTCCGGACATACAGACGAGATGAGAGGCCTGTGGCTGCTGTTGGTGCTTGTGGCTGCGGCCAAAGCTGAGAGGGTCTTCACTGGGTAAGAAGAGATATTTACTGTGGTTTCATTCTGGGTTTTTTAGCTTTCACATTGAAATTCCTAGTTTTGTGTTTGGTTACCAGCACTTATTTTATAAGTGTCATTTAAAGCCAGCCAGGGGATTCAATACGTTACTCTGCAGACTGTTTTTGAAATCTAATTATTAACTTGTTCTTTCTTTTCTTACTCATCTCAAAAATACCAATGTTATCGATATGATAAAGGGCACTCCAATCAACATGTGTGGCAACTAACAACCATCTCCAGTCAGAAATAAAACATAGAAATAAACCAAAACTTGTGTGTGTAAACTCTGCAGCTGCTCCATAGAAATTAAATGAGAAAATGTGTGTTAAAGTGAACACAGTAAAACATGAATGGTGTTTCTGGAATTATAAAGTAAATGTTCTCACAAAATAAATAACTATTATACCAGAATAAACTTAATTTGGACATTAAAATTTCAAGCAAGCACTTTCAGAGTCCATTAACTCCATCTGCCATTCAGTTTAGAAAAAGAAGATGCACTCTTAGTTATTAAATAAAAGTATTTAGAGACTTGATTAGGTGGGTTTTCCTGCCCTTAGATGCCTTACATTCAGCATGTCAAATAACTATCCAAGCTGAAAAGGTACATTGGTATTCAACAGGCAGAACATGATTAGGCTTTATGTTTAGAGAAAGATTAAATCATAATTACGGTTGTATTAAAGAAAATGGAGTGGGAGTCACGGGTCTGGGCACTAGCTGTTCTGTACGATTAATTGCTTGTTTAATTGGGGAGCTGGTGATTGAATTAAATCTTCCTCTATTTTTGAACTCACTGTACAGTAGATTGCCACAAATAAGAGCAGCAACTAAAAACCTAAAATGTAAATAATTATGTTCAGAGACTGAAATGAATTTCCCTCCCAGAGATCAGGTCATCAGGGTCAATGTGCAGTCTGAGGAGCAGATCCGACTCCTGCAGGCTCTGGAGACTGAGCAGGAGTGGGAGGTACACACACACACACACACACACACACACACACACACACACACACACACACACACACACACTACATTAGGTATACAGTACAGACACCTATGTTCAAGTTTTCTCAACTGCTTGTGCCAAACAGCTTCTCATGAACTTCCAAGAAGTACAAAAGGCAAATGAAGTTCAACTTGAAATTATCCCCTCGAGAGTTCATGTGGGTTGAAGGTTAACGGAGTCGTCTCCATTTGTCAGAAAGTCAGAAACTGTCCGAGGCCCGGCTGGTGTTTTGTGCTTCTATCTTTAATGCAGAAAAAAATTCCAGAAATTAAACTTTCCTCTCATTTTATTCTATTTATTCAATCTTTTGCTGCTCCTCTAAGACGTAAATGAATGCAGATTTAGAAGCATTACAAAAAATAAAAGTATTGGAAAGATTTTACAGCAACAAACCCTCATTTTAGAAAATGTTTGTTTTAGTTCAACTCTGATTAGATTAATCATTTCGATTCTAGTGATTTGAATTATAGCGAAAAGTCTGACTCAAGGACTCTCCAAACTTCTGTAATATCTCAAAATGGGTTTTGGAGATTTGGAGATCCACGATAAAGATCAAAATAGGATGGTCGAGTTCAAGTTACTTTTTATTCGCCATTTGCACGGGTACATATACTGGAATACTTGCCATTTTCTCTCATTCGTTAAACAAGAAACAAAGGGGTTGGTGGGCAACGAGGAGTTATAAGGAAACACAGAGAACACATCTGGGTGTCTAGAAAAAATCTGGGTGTCATCATTGCTTTATTTAGAATAATAATCATCTTTATTTACACCTTATAGTAAGGTGACAATGTGTGTCACAATATGTAAACACAAGTACTGTCAAAGTAGTCAAAATTAGTAGTAGGGGAGGCCAGGGACACTTTTTGCAATTTTCTCAATAAATCAAAAACCATTAAAATTCAGATTGTAATATTTATTGATTTGATGATATCGGCTGATACACACACAAACATGTGAATATTGGGAGTACTGGCACTTCTTTTATTCCACTTCATCCACTGATGTGCTCTCCCTGTAACTTCAAACTGTATAGATAAAATAAAATAAATTAGCATGCAACTGATTATCATTAATTTAGCATGTAATCTAATTTATGTAGGCCTTTTTGGTTTTTAAAACATAAATGAAAGTACTTAGTTTCAGGCAGTAACTTTCCCTGGGAGTTTCAAATGTGGCTCATTTTTTGTAAGCAAGAAGACAATCTAACTGAGCATGTGCAGAGTGAGTGTAATCACTCTAACTTGTTTCTGATTGGAGGAATTCAAGGTGTTACAACTGTCCCATGTTACAGCTGTCCCTGGTCTCCCCTACAAACCAGGTACCAAGGATCTAGGTCAATAATGTACTCTGGTTCAGTGGCTTTCTAAGTTAACAATACATTTTTAGATAAATTCTATTGGGAGCCAATGAAGAGCACTTAAAACTGGAGTGACGTGTTCATGCTTACTGGATCTATTCCTGGATACAAGATATTGAGAAAGTATTAAAGAAATGACCATTCTGCTCAGTACACTGTACATAATACAGCACCTTCTCAGTGTTATGAGTGTTCAGGTTTTCCTGTCTGATCCCAGCTGGACTTCTGGCTCCACCCGGTCTCCACTGAACTCCCTGTCGACATCAGAGTGCCCCGCTCCAGTTTGAGCACTGTGACGGAGTACATTAGTGTCCACAACATCCCCTTTTCTGTCCTCATAAACAACCTTCAGGTGTGTAATCCTCCAAATGAAGTAATTTGCTAACACAGACTCTGATACTTCTAGCAAATATACACCTGTGTACCAAAAGAGTCAAACTATCCAATTTTCTAATATAATATAGAAAGCGTTGTTGTGTCCTTGTGCCTCTGATCGTAGTGTCCTGGGGTTTTAATTTGATTTTGAGAATGAAATGATGACAATACTGAATTCTTCTTGCATGTCACATTCAGGAGCTTCTCAATGAGGAGAAAGCTGAGATGGAGGTGAACCAGATGAAGGAGCGCAGCACCAGGAGCTTCAACTTTGGAGCCTATCATCCTCTGGAGACAGTAGGCTCTTTGTACAAACACACAAATTAACTCGTGACCCTCCAGATTAGGAGATATGCACGATCAAGACCCTCTACAAACACCTTATTACAGCTCATCTGAGCTTCATGTCAAACTTAGATCAGTTACCAAAATAACAACAAACACGGCAGGACCGAACTCTAGGGGCTCAAACGTATAGTCAGACTTCAGATAGACGTCTGCATTTTTGCACCAAGCTGTCTAGTTCTTGACTATTTTAAGTAGGACTAATTTGCCATGAATTCTGGGTAAATTAAGACCTTTTTTTAACTATAAAATCATGGCTGATTTACTTCTATTTACTTCTGTAAAAATTCGACAGTCAGAAGGACGTTTTACTGTGAAACATTCAGCGAAAAGTATAACAATAAAATAAACTTCCTGTAGCATAAAACCTCACTGCAGTACAGACCTGCAGCTTTTTTACTCATGTACGCACTAATGTTGGCAGAACTTGTCTCAGGTGTTATGCACCTTTTAAATGGATTGATCTGCAAACTGCCCTCAAACTGCAGTCTTACACTCCACTTTTTAAAGCTTTATCATCTGATGTTTTTTATGGTTCTTGATTAATTCCTTATTTTTTGTGTAGTTGTGTGTTGTTTCTGCTTGCTGATTGTGTTCTTGTGAATGTGTTTAGTATCAGACATTGTGTCTGTATTGTAATGCTTGACTTGTCTCCCATACAGATCTACAGCTGGATGGACACTCTGGTGGCTCAGCACCCGAACCTGGTCACCAAGCAGGAAATCGGGAGATCTTATGAGAACAGGCCCATGTATGTGCTCAAGGTAGGACATACCTCAGGCAAGACAACAGCATTACATGTGTTTGCACCTGCCTGTATGGGCGTGAGTGTGTTTTTGCACTGTAAGAAATGTGTTAGCTCCGAAAATGAGTATTTATTACATTACCAACTTGAACCCAGTTGTTATAGTCCCATTAAATTCCCCTTTAAAGGTGTAAAGTACCTTTAGCTAAAATCTTTTGTTTACACTGTTTGACCGCATCACACCTATACTATACTACTATTATATTTTTATAACAGCATGAGTTTTCATTCTGTTGACATTGTGTTTAGTTCAGCACCGGGGGAAACAAGCGTCCTGCTATCTGGATCGACACAGGTATCCACTCCAGAGAATGGGTGTCTCAGGCTACCGGAGTGTGGACAGCCAACAAGGTACAACATGTCAGCGAGGTCGAGTGATTTGATGGATTGACCTAAAACGTGTTAGGTGTGAAAAAGATCTTAGAGGTGCATTTGAAAGTCTCAATGTGAAAAATAAAGCTGGAGTGATTCGTTGATTAACAGAAAATCTGCTTTTTTGACAACTAATTCATTGTTTCAGTCATTTTTCGAGCAAAAATGCCAAACTTTCTCTGGTTCCAGACTCTGAAATATGAGGATTTCCTGCTTTTCCTTTGCTATATTTCATTGTAAATTGAGTATCTGTAAGTTTTGGATTGCTGGTCAGATAAAACAAGGAATCTGACGACGCCACCTTAGGCTTTTTTTTCACTGACATTTTACAGTCAAAACGATTAATTGGTAGATGATGAAAATAATCTTTAGTTGCAGCCCTAATAATAAATGTACTTCGTAATGATATGTAATTTGATAAGAAATCAAGAAAAGGTGAATACTGTAAAATAATGCATCTACTATTCTTGTTTCTAGACTCGAGCCTCGCATTCCTTCCTTTCTTCTTCTATTGTTGCAGACATTGTTAACTCTGATTAAAAGTGTCACCTATACTGCATAAGACATAAAAGATTGTTTTCTTTCTTTTTGAGGATGTCATTTCTACAAAATCACTGCCTTGTTTTCTTGCTTAGATTGCCACTGATTACGGTACCGACGCCTCCCTGACCTCCCTCCTGAACACCATGGACATTTACATGCTGATCCTGGCCAACCCTGACGGCTATGCTTACACCCACACCAACGTATGTCGCTATCATTTCAATGGAAACATGTTGGATTTGTAAAACCGCTACATCTTTGCTCTTATTTCCTGATTTATTATGACAATGTTATTTTTGTGTTGTGTGTACCAAAACACATTATTTCACCATTTTACATGTAAGGTGGTTATTTGAGAGGAAAGCATGGTTGATATGAGCCAGTGCAAATTGCTGTTGAAAACCAGGTATGATACTTGACTGAAACTGTGTGATGTAAAGGACCGTATGTGGCGTAAGACCCGCTCCAAGATCTCAGGCTCCGTGTGCCGTGGAGTCGATCCTAACAGGAACTGGGACGCAGGATTTGGTGGTCAGTATGGAAAAGTTCTCCTGACCTTTGTGTTGTATAAGTTTGTTTTTGTACTAGATTAAACAGGCAGGACAACTTTGTCTGAAAACATTTGTCTTTTGCAGATACAGATGTAGAAATTAGTCTTTTTTTTTTTTAGGGTAACATGTGAACGCCTCAGTTTTACACAGTGTTTGGTCTTTGCCTGTTCTCAAACAGATAAATAACAACAATATTACTAAAATGAGAAACATGCTGACTTCAAACTTGAAGTGGTTTTATGTGTAAGATTTAATTTAACTAGATTAAATTGTTTCTATACAAGAAAATGGATTGAAAATGTATATGATGAAATATTTCAGCAAAGAAAAGTATAGTTTTCTGTGATAAAAATGGTTTTGGCAGACGGTATGTCAAAATGTAAGTTTTGGACACAGCATGTGAATATATTAATTATTAATTAATATATATTAATTGCCAGATTATTAGGTACAGCTCTACAATGAATCCTACCTTAATGGAGGTTATAATGTTCAACTTTTTCTTTAAACTGTTAGAGGTGTTGATTTAACTTTATGGTCATTTTGGAGGCTGCAGTTTGTGGTGCTGTTGAGCTGTAATGCTTTATTCTGAATGTTTCCAGTATTTTGTCCACCCCCTGTTCAGAATAAAGTAGGCTGAAATATTAGAAACACCTCACAATGTAGCGCAACACAATTCAGCAGCACCACAAACTACAGAATTTGTACCTTAAAGTAATGTTGTCATTAAAATGCATTAGTGAATGCATTGTACCCTCTTCCATTGTACTGTATGTAAGTATGTATTGTGTTACGATGTCTCTCATTGTGTCTCACACACGTGTTTCCATTTGAATTTTCCCCCTCCAGGCCCCGGTGCCAGTAAGAACCCCTGCTCTGAATCCTACCACGGCCCCTCGGCTCACTCTGAGATCGAGGTGAAGAACGTGGTGAACCTGATCAGAAGCCACGGCAACTTCAAGTCCTTCATCTCTGTCCACGCCTACTCCCAGCTGCTCATGTACCCCTACGGCTATTCCTGCAAGAGCGTGCCCCATCAGCCTGAGCTGGTGAGGAATGGGGGAAATTTTTAGTAAACTGTGAGGAGGCACATGGCAAATTAAATGTAAAACTTTTTTCCACTGTCTCATGAAACTGTGACTGCAGAGTAGTTCTCACACAGGAGAGTCAAATCAGAGAGGCAGCTAAATTTTCTCTTCATAAAAGATTCATGTGTTATAACCTGATTTGAAAATGCCTGTCTCTTTTATCCTTCAATAACTTTAATGATTTAAAAAAAAAAAGAAGCAATATCCTGCCTTTTCCTTATCCTGCAGACTACTTTTAACAACTTTAGTTGTACAACTTTAGTTGTACAACTTTGGGATTATAATTTCTTATCTAATTAAAGTTTTATACCTGAAAATTCAAATTATTTCCTCCAGGAAGGATGAATTGACCAATTATAAAGTCATGCCTACTACATACAACAAATTATCTCCCTTAACTCTGCCAGGAATCCTCTTTTTCAAGTTCTTGCTTCAGGTTTATACAGTCGTGCAGATTAACACTGAGGAACAAATGGACCAACAATCAAGTCAAGTCAATTTATGTATAAAGCATATTTAAAAACATCCCTCGTTGACTAAAGTGCTGTACAGACCAGAGCAGGTAGATAAACTCACAAATAAAAGAAACACTGACATAAACATCAATGCACACAGCTCATAGGCACAAATAAACAACTTATAAGAATAGCTGAAAGTCAAAAATACGCCACATCAGTCCTGTAGTCACTCATATGTAACTGAGTCATCTCAGACGAATGTGTGGTTTTGGGCTTTATAAATAAAACTGACTTGACTTATAACTCCATAAGAGGATGTGTAGGGCTTTGAAAGTTGCTGTTTTATTCACCAATTCTTGATTTTTCGAGTGGAAACCTTAAAAAACACTCCTCTATAGCCTTTTTCTTCTGCATGTCCCCTTCTGCACTGTACCTGACTACAGTAGTGTGTCTTTTATTGTTTTGTTGTTCCCTGTAGGACTCTGTTGGCAGAGCAGCAGTGCAGAAACTCACTTCCCTCTATGGCACCATATACAAGGTTGGAAGCATCTGCAACATCATCTGTGAGTAACTTATTTTTCCTTTTTGTCCAATATATGTAACTGTATATCTTCCTTGTAAATATAATTTAGTGCTCTTTTTTTATGTCTTCCTTTAGTGCTACTTTTATATACTTTGTTCTATTTTATTGCCTATTTTATTGTTTTATTCTAATCTAATTTAAAATATTGTAGTATCGCTTTATACATTTCCTGTGTGTGTAGTGTGGAGGGGGCTACGACTGCATTTCATTGTGCAATCCTGCACTGTATAATGACAATAAAGCGGAACCATGAACCTTGATAAATAATTTTAGATTAGATTAGATTTTATTTCAAACATATTAAATATATATATATATATATATATATATATATATATATATGTAAGTAAGAAAACAAAACAAGAATAATCAATCAAATTAACAGCAAAGATACAGCAAACTCACAATAACCAACATAAATAAATATTTAAGAGTAGGAAGAAGTGAATACTTATCAAGTCCTACCCCCTTTTTAAAAGAAATATTTTATCAATAACTTTGTGTTAAACATGAATCCACCCCAGTGTTCACCATACACAACTCAATCAAATCAATCAAGTCAAAGAAAAATAAAACATTCAAAACAAAACAACAGCAAAAAAATCAGAATAAAACAAACAAAATTATAATTCCTGTAATAATAATGAACTGATACAGCTACAGCTTGCTTCAGAAACAAAGTTAGTAAATGTAGTGGGCACGATAAATAAATTTATTAATTGCAAATCCTCTAAAATACCAGTAAGACTACTACTATATTGGTATCTGCGTATATGTGGGATGATAAGTAACAAGAAATCAGAGGACAGATGTGCCAAAGACATGTTTGAGGTCATTAAGAAACAGAAAAAGTCACTGTTGCCCACCAGAGAGCACTGACAAGTTTATTTTCCAACTGTAAAATTTATATATTTTGATCATAATATAATAATAATATAGATAACCATTTGTTGTGTTTATGTAAAACATTGAATACCAGTCGATATATTGTTATCTGATTTTTAAAACTCACTACTAGTGCTACTTGTACCATGTACTCACCTCTTCCTCTCCTCTCAGATCAAGCCAGTGGCGGCAGCATTGACTGGTCCTACGACCTGGGCATCAAGTACTCCTTTGCCTTTGAGCTGAGGGACACCGGTCGCTATGGTTTCATCCTGCCGGCCAATCAGATCATCCCCACCGCCTCCGAGACCTGGCTGGGTCTGAAACACATCATGGAGTATGTCCGTGACCATCCTTATTGATGGCTTTAACCCGTGGAAGGAAGATAATCATTAAAATCAATTGACTCAGCTTTTAATTTGCAGAACAACTTTCTCAACATGTTGCTGATACAAAATCTGGCTTCAATATTAACCAATAAAGTCATAAATACCCTGTTTGTCAGCACTAATTCTCACCTTTCTGTGTTCAATTGCCTGACAACCAGCCACAGTTTTATTTACTTCAGACTTGACTTGATAAATGTAGAGAAATACTGTACTTAGATCCTTGACTTGGGTTGTAATTACTTGGCACCTTTTTTGATTTGTAACTTATTACTCCATTAAATTATGTTAAAACTGACAATAATTTTTTAAAAATCCATTTAAATAAATCCATTGAAAAGTTTGAGATATTTTATTTCACATATTAAATCAGCACTGTTACTTACTCAGACTTGACTTTTGGTCCATAAAAGTGCTAAATAAACTCTACTTACTTAACTTACTTGGGGTTTCTTCAGTATATCCAGACTTAAATGGACCTGGCTTTGAAATAGGCCTAAACCTGGACTTTATATAAGATAAGATAAGATAAGATAAGATAAGATAAGATAAGCCTTTATTGTCCCACAGCGGGGACATTTTCAGCGTTACAGCAGCCAGCAAGAGTGTCCTATATAGAAATACAATAAAATAAATAGAAAAATAGTCAGAAATAAATAATAGAGTGACTGAGTGCAGTTGTAAGTATGAACAAATAGATAAGATAAAATATTACACATATATAATGTACATGTACATGAAAATATTGCACAGCAACAGATGAAGTAGATAACATCATGAATACAATATATGCATGAAGATAATGCACAGCAGCAGATGAAGTATAGTAGCAAACAGTCTGCGTACTGACAGTCGACAGTCGTGTGTAGATTACCGGGAGTTGTACTGATTATAGAGTCTGACAGCAGCAGGCAGGAAGGACCTACGGTACCTCTCCTTCAGACACCGCGGGTGGAGCAGCCGGTCGCTGAAGGAGCTGCCCAGTGCTGATAGAGTGACCTGTAGGGGGTGGGAAGTGTTCTCCAGTAGTGATGATAGCTTGGCCACCATTCTCCTGCCTCCCACCACCTCCACTGGGTCCAGAGGGCATCCAAGGACAGAGCTGGCCTTCTTTACCAGTCTGTCCAGTCTCTTTCTATCCCTGGAAGAGATGCCACTGGCCCAACAGGCCACCCCATACAAGACAGCTGATGCCACCACAGAGTCATAGAAAGTCCTCAGGAGCGCACCCTGCACTCCAAAAGACCTTAGTCTCCTGAGCAAAAAGAGACGGCTCTGGCCCTTTTTAAACAGAGCGTCCGTATTGTCTGACCAGTCCAGTTTGTTGTTCAAGTGAACACCCAGATACTTGTACGATCTCACAATCTCAATGTCCATTCCCTGGATGTTCACTGGTGTAGGTGGAGGGAGTTTGCGCCTGCCGAAGTCCACCACCAGCTCTTTGGTTTTACCCGCGTTGATCTGGAGGCGGTTCAGCTGACATCAACCCACAAAGCCCTGGGTCAGTTCTCTGTACTCCCTATCATCCCCGTCGGTGATGAGGCCGACGATGGCAGAGTCATCAGAGAACTTCTAAGGGTGACAGTTCGAAGTGTTATGGGTGAAGTCCGCTGGTGAACAGGAAAGGCGCCAGAACGGTTCCCTGTGGAGCCCCTGTGCTGCAGAGAAGTGTGTCAGACACACAGTCCTGTAACCTCACATACTGTGGTCGGTTTGTGAGGTAGTCCAGGATCCATGCTGCCAGGTGATGGTCCACCCCAGCATCCTGGTCCCCCAGAATCCTGGGCTGGATGGTGTTAAATGCACTGGAGAAATCAAAAAACATGATCCTCACAGTGTTTCCAGCCTTTTCCAGGTGAGAGAGGGATGTGTGAAGTAGGTAAATGACAGCGTCATCCACCCCAATGCCGGGTTGGTAGGCAAACTGCAGAGGGTCCATAAATGGGCTCTTCGGCACAGGAACCAGACTCAGGACTTGACTTGAGATTAGGATATAAACATTTGAGTCTGATTTATACATGTGAACAAAACTGACCTACAGTATATGTGGTTTTAAAAGCCTTGTAGGCCTAATTTGGGCCTTTTTTTTTTTAGCCACATTAGTCAAAACACACTGTTAAATAGTCATGACTGAATTTGAAGCTGTCATGATCCCCAGGACTCTTGTGTTGGACTGTGTTTCCTGTTTTATTTTGAAGTTCCCTGGTCTTGTCTCTTGTGTATTTACTTCCTGTCTTTGTTCTTTTCCCGCCTGTGTTGATTGTCTCACCTGTGTCTTGTTACTCACCTGTTTCTGTTTCCCTGATTGGCCACTCCCCTATATATACTGGTCCCCTGTCTTTGTTCTCTTGTTGGTTCATTGTTGTTGCTGTTGGTTCTCTCCCTGTGCCTCAGTTGCTCTGTTCTTGGTCTTTGTCGTTTCTTGTTGTAAGTTTATTTTGTATTTAATAAACCTTTCATCTGCTGGAGCCTCGGCGACTGTCTGCATTTGGGTCCCCTCCCTGCTGCCTAGTTGGCAACCCATGACAGAGGCATGCAGTTAGGTATTAACATGTGCTCACTGATGAGAAATGATCAAATCATGGCAAAAAAATAAAATAATAATAATAATTAAAAAAAGGGTGAAGGCCTATTACATATTTCTCACACCCTGTTTAAAACCACTTACAATCTGCGTTTTAATTTTTACCTTTAAAACGGGAACAAAATTAGAAGAAGGGTAAAATGTCCTTGGGTTATTTTGGGTGTAACCATGGATACATACAGTTACATCAGTGCTTCCCGCCTGTCAACATCCTGCCCCCTTCAGTTAGCCGACTTGGCTTCTGACACATTAATTAGCTGCTTGGTTCACCATAGAGAGTGTGATTTAAAAAAAAAAAAAAATGGGGTATCTGAAACAAATTGATATTGAAAACTTCAAGTCATGGCGAGGAAAGCAAGTTATCGGTCCGTTCATGCGATTTAATTGCATAATTGGCACAAATGGCTCCGGTAAGTGAACTTTTTACTGTCAACTTTGTTTAGCTCTCTAGCTAACGTTAGTTGTCAATGCTACTAAGGTTTTGCCACGTCGATGCATTTTTGCATATCCCTCTTTTTTTTTTTTTTTTTTTTTTTAAATGTAATGGGTTAACAATTAATAATTAATTACATTGAAATGCGCTCCTTAGATTAGCATGAGCTTATAAACGTTAAACCCCGTTTCTTTAATTAAAAGAGTAAGTCAGATATATGCTGAAGATGTAAAACCACATTAGGCAAGTCCAATGTGATGGACGCCCTGAGCTTTGCCATGGGGGAGCGGGCTCCCTGTCTCCGAGTGAAGCACCTCAGGGACCTGATACACGGAGCCCACATCGGGAAGCCGGTGGTCGACACCGCCCGCGTCGCCATGCGGTACTGCGACGACGAAGACCAAGAGACCGTCTTCTGCCGGACCATCTTAGGTCAGTTCAATGAGTTTAGCTTTCAGGGTCTACGCATATTATTTACACCTAGTTTTAGAGTCAACTGCTAAAGAAGCTGCTCAGAAGTGTTTAAATGGAGAGCAGGTTGTCTAGAAAAAGCCCTGTTTCAACACAATTCAACTAAATTGCTTTTATTTCTAATTCGACATGGCATTAAAAAGATCTTAAACAGTTGGAGAAAATCCCCCCCCCCCATCAAGTAAAAACAAGTACAGTGGTTTTATTCTCAAAGTCTTGAGATATCAGCTGCTGTCATATCTGCCATTCACTGTATTTTTTTAGGTGACTCCTCTGAGTATCGCATCAACGGTATACATGTCTCTCTGGCCAAATACTTGGAGGAGCTGGAGAAGATCGGCATTGTGACCAAAGCTCG
Source organism: Macquaria australasica (assembly GCA_005408345.1). NCBI lineage: Eukaryota > Metazoa > Chordata > Actinopteri > Centrarchiformes > Percichthyidae > Macquaria > Macquaria australasica. Next base: position 351,037 of record SEMN01000125.1, read on the forward strand.
AAACTGTCTGGTGTTCCAGGTAAACACGGCCATAAACATGTATCAGAATAGATGGATATGAGACTGTCTTGGAGACACTGGTGTAGATGCACAGGATTTTTGTGGAAATGGGAGATACTAAGATTAGAGAGATAACAGCACAGGATACAGGACAGCACAACACATATAATAATATAATAATATAATATTCAAGGCATTCTTCCTATTCAAAATCAAATTATGAGGTTTATTAACCCTGTGCGGTCGTATCAATCACGTTCCATACCTAATGCACTCATTGTTTACTTTTAATAACATTTCTGTACCTGAGTTATGTAGGGACTTGCTTTAAAAACTGTACAATGGCTGGTAGTAATAATGCCTTACAAACAAGTCTGTTACTCATTATGCTCCTCACAAGGGGGCAGTGGAGTCCATAGCTTTGAAGGACCCAAAGGAGAGGACCAAGATGTTTGAGAGCATCAGTCAGTCGATAGAGTATGCTGCAGAGTATGATAAGAAGAAAGAGGCCCTGCTGAAGGCCAAAGACGACACACAGTTTCACTTCAACAAGAAGAAGTCTGCTACTGTCGAGAGGAAACAGGTGTCCCAGGAAAAATTGGAGGTGAAGTCACACAAAAAGAGGAATATAATATTCACCCCAATCCCCAAAGTCACCACACACTTGCAGTTATTTTACCTGCCAGCTACATTCATAACCACCCACAGACAAATTAAGCGTCTGGCTGAGAGCAGGTGGCTTTTATTAATTTTCCAACCTGGAGAACACAATGCTACTACAGTGCCATCACTGATGCTGCTGTTGCTGCTTCCCGAATCAGAGGCTTTAACTTGCTTCCTGAAAACATAAAAGCAGCAACAAAAAAGGCATCCACAAACAGCAAAACTTCTCACGGAATTAAATTTGGCTTTCACTGGAGGTACACACCGGCTGACAGGTGTAAAGGTGAAAGTATGCTTGAAACGAAGCAGTTAATCCGACCACGCATGAAGGCAAAAGCTTCTATACCTATTATGACATACTAAGGTGGGTAAAAAAACCTGCTGTCATGTAGAGTGGAAAGACCTGATAAAATCGTTGGGGATAATGGCGCACATCTTTCCTCAAAGGCATTCATAGTGTTGGCTTGTACACGCAAAAACACAGAAGTAGTGAAAAAAGAGGGCTCAAGAGAGAAGTTTAAACCCTGCGCAAAGTGGTTTACACCAACACTTTAACTGCTCTCAGATTGGATTTTGAGCTCAATGAGCCAAGCCACAATTCCTGATGTACCTGTGCCTGCATTGTAATAAAATGCTGGGGGAAGTTTGGACTGCATCCTAGGCACAGGTGGTCAAACTGTAAAGAAGCCACATTATGACAGATACGAATCCCTCCTGTTCTGAATTGGTAGCTGTATTTCTCAGGCTGGTATTGTAAAATACAGCTATAATGGTAATAAAGTAGCACTTAATGCATATTTGGCACTTATGAATTTGGGGAAAGAATGTTCTTCCCATGTGCATGTAGCCTCATGTCATGCCAGAGATTGGCCAAGGCCACAAAATCATAGTTTACCCAGTGCTGATCATTTTTTGAAACTTTGCTCTTGTAGTTTATTTGAATTTTCATCCTCTAATGGGGCTTTATGCTGGCCTTCATTCTGGGGTGTGGCCTTTTCTCTCTCTGTTGATGTAGGTGTAGGAGAGAGCTTAATTACTGATGTATGTGTACTTGCATGAATGGCGTCACGGACTGTTTAGCATCAACTGGACTGTAGTGGCCTTAGTTTCTCTTGAGCTTTCCTGTCCATCGATTGACTGGTCGCCCCACCTCCCACTTTTCCAGGCCCAGAGGTACCAGGCGCTGGTGGACGACCTTCACCAAAACCGCCTGCAGCTGAGCCTGGCTGAGCTCTACCACAATGAGAAGGACATCAGTGCCCTCAGCGACACCCTGCGGGAGAAACAGCAGGCTGCGGCTGCTAAGAGCAATAAACTGGTGAACGCAGAGCAGACGGTCAAAACCTACAAGAAGGAACATGGACGCTTCACCAGAGAGCAACAGCACATAGAGAAGGAGATCCGGTGTGTGTTTGTGAAATTATTAGGGGCAGTTTTAACGGTTTGATGCTTTGCACATCTGGTAATAAACTATCAACATCAGCATTATAATCTTAAAATTATAATTATGAAAAAAAGAATTAACCAGTATATTAGAAAATACACTAAATTATAGCTAATGGAACAGCAAAAAATTATTTAATTTGTTCCTCACCAGCCCTTTTGTTTCTCTGTGTAGGGATGTTTAAAAGGCAAGACTCAGATGATGGCATCTATTTAGCTCTAATGGAACTGGTTTATGGTCTAAATACTTAAGGGGTCTGTGCCACAAGTCTGCCATTAACTATAATTAACCTAGACCTTCTCTCTCTCTGTCACTCAGCGCCCAGGAGCATGTCCTGTCCCAGTGTCGGTCCCAGTACATCAAAGCCAAGGTGAACACCTCCCATCACAGGAAGAAGGCTGAAGAGGTCCGTGATGCTCTGAGGAAGAGTCAGAAGCTGATGGCTATCAAAGAGCAGGAGCTGGCAGAGGGACGGCAGGAGATCACCGAACTGGAGAGGACCTGGAGGAACTACGAGAGGCAGGCACAGGAGAAGGGAACCTCCCGGGGGACAGACATCGCGCTGGATGAGGATCAGGTGAGTGTGTGTCAAACAATGCAACCTTCTTCTCCGTTCCGTTAAACCAAAAGTCAGTTTACATGATGTAAAATATAGCTGCTGGGAGGTTGGAGGCCAGGACTATAATTATAGTTATGTTTTTTTTTTTTTTGTGCAGCATGTATTCTAAACATAATAATAAACCCAGTGGACTGTATGTGAGGGTCTACAATACGTTTAAGTACACTGTCTACAGTACATCAATTTATGTATGTATGCAAAAGGAAAAATAAATCTGTAAAGTGTAATTTTTCTTTAAAAAAAGCAGGAGTCAGTCATTAGACATTAGAGAACTGTGAGTAAAATGGTTAATACTGCCGCAAACAAATCTCATGGAAAGGCAAGGCAACTGTATTTGGAAAGTTAGACAGACAGGCATAAAGAGTAGGGATAACATCATTCAACACCTTGGCAGAACTACACTGATACCTCACTTCTTTTTAGACCACATTTAGTTCAGTTTATCCAGTCCAGTTCTAATCGATGTTTTAACAGTCATATTACCAAACTGCAGATACCTCGAAATCACAAGGGACAAAAACACGTGACCTTGTCCTAACACCCTCAGCGTGTTCTTGCATGTATTTGTGCTACAGCTAGAGCGATACAAAGAGCTGAAGGAGTTGGCCCGAAAGCAGGGGGCTGTCCTCACCCAGCAGGCAGAGAAACTGCACTGGGAGGTGAGAGCCGACTATGAGAAGATGGCTTTCGACCAGCGCAGAAAGAAGGAAGTGGAGGTACTGTCAGTGGCACCTTTTTGCTGCCACTACACGTATTTTAAGTCAATAACCATGCTGAAGTTTCGTGTGATAATTCACTGCATGTTCGTCACTACAAGCGACCTCATTCACATTTTCACACTGTCATTTGATACATTATTATTATAAAAATATCAATTATAGCCACTGTAATTATGCCGCTCTTAGAACATCATCTGTTGTAGGTTGCCATCAAGAACAACCAGACTCAGCTGGAAGATTTGACAAGCAGGGCAGAGAAGCTAGAGGAGTACACTAAGATCTGCAAGTATGTCATGTGCACACCTTATTCCACATGGCTGTGCAATGTACTGCCAGCCAGTAAGAAGCCTGTCTGTCCCTAACTCTCAGGGAGGTGTTGATTGAGCTCCATGGTTATTTATCACTGACAAATGACATGCTTTAAAATCAGGATTAAACATCACAGAAGGAAGCTGTGCATACTTTATAGAGTTACTGTATGTTTCAGTTCGTCCCTTGAAGAGTACCGTCAGCGGGAGGAGAACCTGAGTGCAGAGCTGCAGCGTGGTCGCCAGCGCATTGAGCAGGTGAACCAAGAGCTGGGCCAGGTGCTGGAGGAGCTGGGGAACGCCCGTCTGGACAGCCAGGAGAGCAGGCGCCAGCGGCAGCGCAAAGAGCTGCTAGAGAGGCTCCGCAGACTCTACCCTGACACTGTGGTAAGAGACAGACAGGCATAATGAGTAGGGAGAGTGCAGTGAGACAGGCAGGAGGCTGAAGATGCATTTAAGGAATTTATTGTCTTGGCAAAACACGAAAAACTACAGCCATCTAACTAATCTCACTTGGCGCCGAAAACAAACAGAACTAAGTTAACTCTTCTCTGGTGTGAGCACACATGAAAGGCAAACTCAAGACTCAGCAACCAGGAAACACCAATGGGATATATATATATATATATATATATATATATATACACACACACACACACACACACACACACACACACACACACACAGGTGAATTCAATGATTAGACAAGGTAAGTTATTGACTGGAAGTTCCCACTCCCAGCAGCAGCACCTTGGAGAGCGCTGCGGTGCACAGTCCTGACAGTAACATCATTCAACTCCTTGATAGCAAACACCCCGCATGCTAAATTTAGTTTCCTGGAAGATGATAATACATCTCTACATATAATCCCTACAAATCAAAAGACATTTTTTTCCTTCAAGCATCAGTAAAATATACTGTGGCTATAAACCACTTTGGTATATGGTCTTTTGTCAGTTAAAATAATTTTTAGAAGTCCCCTGTCCTAATATACTGATACTTAGTGAGGGGTAAATAACTGCTCAAAATGTCTGGCTGCATCTTTAGAGAGACATTTGTTTTTAGTTTTTTTTAGAAGGAGAAACCATACAATTGTTTTGTAAATATGTGCATCCATCCACAAGCCTTTCACTTGATCTGCGGAAAGTATTCATGAAACCACTTGTTTCTTTATTTTTTGTTTTCATTTCTTTTTCTTTCCTGTCCCAGTATGGTCGTCTGTCTGACTTGTGCAGCCCCAACCATAAGAAGTACCAGCTGGCTGTCACCAAGGTGTTTGGCCACTACATGAACGCCATTGTAGTGGCCACGGAGAAAGTGGCCCGTGACTGTATCAGTTTCATCAAGGAGGAGCGATCCGAACCTGAGACCTTCCTGCCCATCGACTACTTGGATGTGAGTTGAAACTAAAGCAAGCCATGACTTTTTTTTTTTTGGATTGTTGAAAATGAAAAAGAACGTGAAATTGTCTGTTTTTCAGTATGTAGAATAGTTTCTTTGTCAATCAGAGTAGCACACACACATGCATATGTAGTGTCAAGGATAACCATCACTACTGTGTGCCCAGGTGCGTCCTCTGAATGAGCGACTGAGGGAGGTGCCCGGTGCCAAGATGGTGGTTGATGTTGTACAAGTTAACGCTACCACAGGTGCCGCCCAGTTGAGGAAGGTGGTGCAGTTTGTCTGTGGCAACGCCTTGGTGTGTGAGACCATCAAAGAAGCAAGCAGTGTGGCCTTTGGCAGGCAGGAGCGCAATAAGGTAAACTTGGCCCTTGGCCACACATATTGGAGTCAGGATGAGTTAAATCCAATATGTAGAACAAAAGCACAAGACCTTTATTTTTGGGTTCAGTCATACTGCTGCATTGCAGAACAGTTTTTTAGTGTCTGTTTTGCTATCTTACAGGGCCTGCTCCATTAGTTATACCTGACACTAAATTGAAATACAAATTGAAATGACAAAATTGATTACTACAGGAACATCAAAGACCCCAATCACCCCAGCCACAAACTGTTCTGCCTTCTGCCATCCGGCAGATTGCACCGCAGCATCCGGTACCGTGGCACCAGGCTCAGAGACAGCTTCATCCCGCAGGCCATAAGACTGTTGATCTCTTGAGCTCTCAAGCTCGTCACTAGTTGACTTTACTCGCTCCGTATGACACATGGATGTCACTTTATACTACTACCATACTTATATTATACTTACTGGTACTGTACATACATATTCTACTGCACTGGCTCCACCTGCTTACTTACCTGGTTACTTGCTGCTTACAACCTGTTTACATGTCAGGATTTATATTTATTACTTCCTGTTTATACTTGCACACACCACAGAACTGTATATACTGTGTGTGTATATATATATTACTATTCACAAGCTGTTCTCCTGCTGCACTATTTTATGTCTATGTCTTAGATTCTAATTAGATTTTAACTTACGTGATTTCTTATTTTATTTTTATTTTTATATACATATTTGTATGAGCACTGTTGGAGAGAGCTTGAGAATTAAGAATTTCATTGCTAATGACTGCTTGACTGTAATTGTTGTGCATGTGACCATAAAGGACTTCTACATTTTCAAATTATAAAGATTAAGGATTGTTGAGAGGGGAAAGTGTCGCAAACAGTTTCCTAAAAAGATTTTGTCATTCAGGGAAAGTACAACTCTGACCTTCACTGACTGAAATCACTTTTCATGTTTGGGGTAAAAATCCAAACTGTAAGTAACAATGTCACCTAAAAGAGGCAACACTATAAATCTTGAGGGCAAACAGGCCCATCTAGTATTACCACCTACAGCCCAGCAACTTGCTTACTGACTGACATGTTGGCCTTTACTGCCAGCAGACGTGTAATGAGATGTGTTTTCTATAGACAGTGTCTCTGGACGGGACAATGTTTGCAAAGTCAGGTGTGATCTCTGGAGGCTCCAGTGACCTGCGGAACAAAGCTCGTTGCTGGGACGAGAAGGACATGATGCGGCTGAAGGAACGCAAGGACCAGCTGACAGCAGAGCTGCGAGTGAGTCAACACACAAAATCTAAAATATTTTGGAGAATCATTCAATGTAAACATCAGGGTCTTAAAAGTCTCAACCAAAGTAAAGGATTTTAAATTAATTTTGTGAATTCCCTGCCTGGTACACGTTTGTGTTTTTAACATACATTATGTCTTGTCATATACATACAGTTTATTTATTGCTGAATAATAATAACTTTCACTCTGTGTTTTGGTCCTTTGACAGGATTTGATGAGGCTAAAGCGGAAGGAGTCGGACCTGAAACAGATCGTTGCTGAAGCTCAGGGTGCTCAGACCCGCCTCAAATACTCCAAAACTGAGCTGGAAAACCTTCGGAAGAAAAACCTCCCTAAATGCCGAACGGTAGGGCCACAGACCTTTGACTTTCTCAAATGTAACACCATAATTGAGACCGTGTTCTTTGACATGGCTCTAATGTATGTGCAGCGTGTAAACCAGACCCCCTGTATCACTATTATTTGAACTCCAAAGCATATTAGACGTACAAGGATATTGTGTCCTGGTGACACAGGAGCAGTTTTCACAGTACTTGCTCTGTCTTGTCATGTCTTTCTAATTGTTTTCAGGAGATTTCTCGTATGGAGAGTGAATTATCAAACCTGGACTCCCAGATCCAGATGCAGCAGGGGAGTGTGGAGGAAAAGGATGCAGAGATGAGGAAGATGAGAGACCAGATCAACCAGGTACAGCTGTCTGCACACCATCTTCAACCTGTAGCCCTGCTTTGACTGAAAGCAGGCATGCTTTCATATACATTTTCAGTTTCTGCTGAACTTCCATTACTGTTTCAGTTAATTGCCTTAATTGAACTGAATAAAACAACAAAGTGGCCGCCACGGCTAACGGGTTCAAGAAAGGCAAACTTTTCAAGTACTGAATAAAGTAATTCAGTGTAGATGCTCTGTGTATTTAGATGGAGGACTTGGTGTTTTCTGACTTTTGTGCTGAGATCGGTGTGGACAGCATCCGAGAGTATGAGCAGGAGCACCTGAAACAGCAGACAGAGCTTGACAAGAAGCGGTACGATAAAGTGATTAACATTTACTTGGAATGAAAAGGACAATAGTTTTTCAATGTTGTGATTTTTTTTGAGGAACTCTCTGTAGGGTTCAGAATATTCTAGAGTCGTGTGTAATCACATGATTTGTGTTTGTACTACAATAGTGGCATTTGTATGCATGTTAAGTTCTCAGGTGTTTTACAACATAAACACCTTGATATGTATGTGTCTCCTTTCAGGCTGGAGTTTGAGAGTCAGTGCGCTCGCTTGAATACACAGCTGGAGTACGAACAAAACCAACTGGAGCAGCAGAAGAAGAAGCTCCACAAAATGGAGGAAACCATCGACAAGGAGGAGAGAATCATAGCTGAGCAGAGGAAGGTAGTCATGTCAGGCATTCATTCTGTGTTACTGCTGATATTATAGTTCACTACCGTCAAACTGCCTCCTGTAATATGGGTAAAAGGTGTCCAGAATGACACATGGCAAATACTCCTCCTGGAATATTAATTCTTTCTAAATGAGATTTAAGAATAAGTCTGTATTAAGGGCTATTTCTGGCCCCACCGTGGCTGATGTGAAATTAAACCTTTCAGTGATTGCAGACTTTTTCAGACTGGTGTTTCCATTTCTCCTCAGGATGAGGAGAAGCTGCTGGCGGCGGTGGAGGAGGGTCAGAACAAACTGCTGGAGGTGAAGAACCAGCTGCTGTCTAAGAAGAGCCAGGTGGCCGCTGCCAAAGCTGAGCTGGACCAGAAAACCCTGAGCCTTCAAGCGATCAACAAGTAACACTGCCACTAATACTGCAGCCACTGTTACTGTGCTGTTATTACTGCCAACACTGCTACTGTCAGTGCTGCAGCTGCTGCTGTTTCAGAGGGTTTCCCCTGTACGAACTGCTAGAAAATGTAGACACAACTAGATAACAACTAAAACTAAGGTATTTATGTTTTCTGATCCATGGTTGTTTCCATCTGTAGAATTTTAAAAATCATTAGTTAAACAGAACTCTGTTTCAGTTATGATCTGTTGACATTTTGAGGACCTTGACGTCACAAGGAAACAGCATTTCTATAAGATCATGTCTCTGTAATGTGATGAATTTCTGGTTTAAACAGGATATTGGTGTTTATTTTTCTTCGGGTATTCCATGAACAAACCATCAAAATATTGTGTTTTTTAAGAATGTCAAGATTTCATATGTCCAAAAAAAGAAGACATGGGAAATGTTGGATTGGCACTTGTTTTTGTCTCTCTTTCTCTCAGAGAGTTGGTGAAGCTTCAGCGGGAGGTGATGTGTGCAGAGACGGCCTTGGAGCAGAAACGTTTGGCCAGACACAACTTACTGCTGGCCTGTAAGATCCAGAGTCTTCCCATCACTCTGCTGTCAGGGAGCCTGGATGAAATCAGTGAGGTGCAGGTAGGATGTAGAGAAGTGCAGAAGTCTCTTTTGACAGTTGGCTGTTCTTACCATTTTAACACCAGTCCTGCATAATTTTGGAAAAGTACTGCATATTCATTTGAGCTCAAATTATCATATTTTGAAAAGGAAAAAAAGAAGAAGAATGTAATAGAAAAATCTGCAGAAACCTTCACATTAGAGTAATGAAGACTGAGAAACCCTACTGAATTTTGAGAAATTAAAGCAGTAATAAAAAGACTTGAAGCACTTTCATTCTTCTGGTCTGTGCAGCTGGACACAGAATCTGAAAGCACTTCAGCCACCATGGACATCTACGAGAGAGAGGCACAACTGGTCATCGACTACTCTGGCCTCGAGGCAGAAATCAGGGTGAGACATTAAGTCTCATCATTGTCCTCATTTTCTCTTAGTGCTATTTATTCATATGCATTGAAATTGTGTGTGTGTGTGTAGACTGTGCAGGGAGAGAAGGAGGTGGAGGCCTCCTTAGAGAGACTGAAGGAGTCAGTGTCCTTGGTCGAGGCAGTGCTGCATCGCACCACTGCCCCCAACCTAAAAGCTCTGGAGAAGATGAGGGAGGTGAAGGACAAGTTACAGGGAGTGACGGACGGTATTTTTTTGGTCAATGTGTCTATCAAGTTTTTAATTTCAAAATAAAACTCTTAATCTCATATCTACTATAATCTCTGCAGAAATGTTTTGCCAATACAACCACTTAGTTTATATATTTAACATCTTATTTACAAGATTTGTATACATTTTCTGTTATTAATTAGTTTGTAAGAGTAATGTTAACTTCTTTCTCAGTGGTCAGCCGTTCACGTTGAAATTCTTTAGTGTTCATTCACACGTGGGATTTCTACCTGTAGTTTAATATTGTAATAATAATTAGTTGTAATACGATAAGTAAAGTACCTGGACCCCTGATTCAGCTTTGTTTCCTGTCCTTCGCTCAGCCTTTGATGCCAGCACCAGAGCAGCCAGAAAATGCAGTCAGGAGTTCGAGCAAGTCAAAGCCCAGCGCTTCCACCACTTCAACCAGTGCTTTGAGCACGTGTCCGTCGTAATCGATCAGATCTATAAAAGAATATGCAGGAACAGCAGCGCCCAGGTGAAGCAACAAAGCCTCAACCACAGAAACACACTCACAAGTTTCTCTTTGTATTGTGTTTATCTGCATTTGAGTCGTTTTTCTTCCCTCCATTACAGTCTGGATTGTAAGTGACTATACTTGACAGACTTAAACATTTACCAGTAGGCTTTGTGCACTTAAAATGTGATAACTAACTTACTCTGGTTCCCCCATGAAGGACACTTCTGCCACCATTGCAGAATGTCTTACAAACAAGAACAAGATGCCTTAAATGACAAGATCCAATAAATGAAGTTAAAATAGACTGCTATATGTGCTCCAGGCCATTCTGAGTGCACAGAATCCAGACGAGCCGTACCTCGGTGGCATCAACTACAACTGCGTGGCGCCGGGGAAACGCTTCATGTCCATGGACAATCTGTCTGGTGGAGAAAAGGCCATCGCTGCCCTGGCCATGGTGTTTGCCATCCACAGGTAACACTGGGCTCACAATCAAACCCTGAGACAGACTAGATTACAATACATCAGATTATAATTAGGGAAACTGGAAAATCACGGTGTAACAGTAGAGATTACCAACAATAAGATAAACAAATCACTTAAGATAATAAAAACTCACTTGTATATGATAGCACCAGATAATGAGTAGAATAAACATAATGCATCTTTAATGATCTCTATTTCCCAAAATCATCAATCAACACAGGGTTCGCACAGCTTTTTAGTAAAATTCAAGCACTTGCAAGGTACCTAAACCAAAAATTTCCAGACTCTCAAAGCCTTTGTCTCTTTATTTTTATCTAAATTGTTACTATAAATGCCAGGAGATAAACAAATATGACGAGGGGATCATTTCATTTCAAATATTAAAAGATTTTTGGTGTACATGAGCGATTGTGTAGATGATGAGACACCATATTGAAAAATCAAGGAGTATATTCAAATTCGAGTATATTCCTAACCTTGAAAACATAACGGTTAAAATAATGCATTTTCCAAAGAAGACTTTGTACGAACCCTGTTAACAAAATCAGTGTTTGCTCGACATTAATTTAGCTGGACAGCTGGATAATTACCCCCCACAGCTATAAAAACTAAACCCCCAAAATAAAAAAGGATTTGCAGTCATAGGATAGCTGTTGACACCATGAAATATCTTTCAGAAACTACAATTTCTATTTTGGTGGGGAGGACAGTTGGCTAGGGGTACTTACCTTGTAATGACCCTGTGTTTTTAAACAGATGAATGGACTAATAAAGTAAAGGCTGTGTCATCTGGAGAACCTGTTGATCCTCTCTTCTTTCACATCATCCACTTTACGTTAAGAACTATCTTTTAAAAAGAGACACTTGACATCTCCCTGAATCTTGTCCATCGTCGCTGCTTCTTTCTTATTTTCTTTTGTACAGAAACTATTGTTCCTTCTTAAAGACTTTTTTTTTTACCTCTTTTGACTGATACTTCCTTCCTTCTGAAGCACTTGTCCCATATTATTATATTATACAGGTAATATTATAGAGTACAGTCTAGACCTGCTCTATATGAAACTGAGATAACTTCTGTAATGATTTTGCGCTATATAAATAAAATAAAATTGAATTGAATATTATCTAATACTTGTTGCATCAGTTTTAATGGCTGTGGCTCTTACATTTGACCCACATTGCTGGTCCACTGTGTGTGTGTGTGTGTGTGTGCTGTTTGGCACGCTGGTATTTGTTGTGTCATTTCTCTCAGCTTCCGTCCTGCTCCGTTCTTCATCTTGGACGAGGTGGATGCAGCGCTGGACAACACCAACATTGGCAAGGTAAGATTCCAGCTGCCTCCAGGGTTTTACAATTAATATCTACAGTAGTGCTGAAACAATTACTGGATTTAATTGATTAGTTGGTCAACAGAAAATAATTCACCAACAATTGTTATTATTAGTAGTAATTTATCAATCAAAAATACCAATATGCTTTGATTCTATGCTCTCCAGTGTAAGGATTTGCTGCTTTTGTCTGTTTTATATAATTGTAAACTGAATATCTTTGAGTTTTGGACTTTGGTTTTACTTGTGTGTCAGGGCAGTTAGTGCTCTTTGGATTTCCAACAACATAGTTTGTGATTGAAATGACGCATGCAAATACTGTTTAGAGTCTTTCCATGAGAGATGAGATCAATTTTACTTTGCTTGCAGGGAAATTTGAGTTGGACACAGCACTAAGAACATAAAAAAACAACCAGTTTAATATCATTTATGTAATTATTAAGGTTTGTGTGTTCAACTGTACACTATTATCCTATTATCTGTTTTTTTATGGATTATATTTGTGCATACCTTGTGTGGGTGTTTGGTCTGTGTCCAGGTGACCAGTTTCATCAGAGAGGAGTCCAGGCAGAACATGCAGATCATTGTCATCTCCCTGAAGGAGGAGTTTTTCTCCAAGACGGACGCTTTGCTGGGAGTCTACTCAGACGTAACAAACTTTTAGAACATGTTGAAAGTTGGAGAATGAATTCAATTTCTATATATCACGACAATGCAGTCACTATCATACTATTTTCTTCACAGTTTGATGAATTCATGTTCAGCAGAGTTCTGACCCTGGACCTGCGACCCTACCCTCTGGTTGAAGAGGACAATGGTAAACAGGCGGACAAGGAGAGGACAGGACTCGTGTAGCCTGGGATCACCTGCTTGAAGCCTTTGCATGTGTGTCTCTTGCATTTTTGTTCACTGGCCGTATCAATGGTTCTCATTGTATTCATCTTTTGAGCAGGTGTACAGGCAAAGTAGTTATTTTAAACTCCAAATGATAATTTCTATGTTCCATTTTATGCTGTTTTACTAAATTGATTTTACTAAAAAGGTTTTTGTAATTCATGAGAGTGGTTTCATGGTTAGTAGTTAGCACTTTGACTGGATTAGTGAGACAGTTTAGGAGCCGGTTCTGTGAAAATTCATTCACATTTAACTTGTTCAATAACATGACCCACAATGATAGTCTTAAATACAACAGCGCTACTCCTACGAATTACGACATTCAACATGGTTAGATGGCAAATACAGCAGCAGCATTAAAAGAGATCTCTGTTCGTGTTTCTAAAATGCTGTGGCTCTTGTTTCTTTCTGCAGGATGTGCCGCGTTGTTCCACAGTGATAAATGTTGGTTGTATTACTCCTTTGTTTTTATACATGTTCATTTTACTTGGAGGTGTTTTGTATTGCAGTTATGACTTTTGTCCTGTTCATTAAATCTACAGAGTTAATGAAGTGTTTGAGTATCTGTGTTATTATGTGGAGGTCTGAATTGGCCAGGCAGGGGCACAATTACGCTACAGAGATGAAAGTTTGACCCATTTTAAAGCCATACATAAGTAGTTTGAGTGTCCATATTAATAGTATTATTACTAGTAATAGTTGTTAATATTATTATTTGTTATTAACAAAATATAACTTTTTTTAAGACCTCAGCAGCAGTAGGGGGCAGTGATGTGAAGGTCTGGATCATGGACTTGTACAGTCTATGATCTGGTCTGGATACAATCGAGAGGCAGACCCCGTGATCAATATTTACGGAAGTGTTGCCCCGTCGTGAGCAGAAGTCGGTGCTCAGTCATTTCTGTTGCATCGTGTAACGTAAACATTGGTTAACTGATTCCTTAAGCAACGTGGGTTTTACCGAGATAGACGTCTGCTCCGGACTCGCTCAGCTAGAATTCAAAGCTAACGTAGCACAGCTAGCTTGAAATCGCAGAGCCAACAACTCTCGATTTCCTGTTCCTCTCCCGCGGACATGGTTGTCTCGTTGCCGGGGGCCCGAGTGTGTTTAGAGGCCGTATGAAAGTGTTTGCAGGCGGCTGAGTCGTCGGGTGGTCCGCTTATCTTGCTGCAGTTTCTGGAAAACGTCGAGGAAAGCTAACCTGCCGCTAGCTGGCTAGCCCAACGCCAGGTTGGCACCATGGGAGCCGAACAGAGCGGAGACGCGGAGCACAAACACCCCGATTACAGCTCGTCGGGTAAGGCTGCCTTCTGCAGTCAGTCACCGGTTCATATAGAATTAAACCGAGTTAGAGTGGTATATTAACTTGCTGTACAATAAGTGACACTGCATTGCCATTGATTTCTTTACTTGAATATTCCCATTTTATGCTTTATACTTCTGCTCCACTACATCTCAAAGTGAAATGTTTCTTACTCCACTAACTTGCATTTGCTTGGCAACTACTAGGTGCCAGTTACCTTCTTGATAATACAAGTATTGTAAACTTATAGAATATGATGGGTTTTTATTGATTAAGCTACACCACTGTATATAAAGCAGTTTACCTCCACCTTGACCACAATAAAATGTTGTGAACTTGTTAATGCATCAATAAAAGTGACTTTTACTTTTGATACCTAATGTATATTCTGCTGATAATACTTATGTACTTTAACTTAAGTCAAAATTTGGACATAGTACTTGTAATGGAGTATTTTTACATTGTAACATTGAGGATAAGAGTACTTCTTTCACCACTGTCCATATAACAAAGCAGATATTTATTCGAAGACTGCTTACATTGATCAATACAAACCCTAGTATTCCTAAATCTTGAAAAAACATTCTTAAAACATTCTCAGATTTGTGATGTTAACAGGAGTATTGTCATTGCAGTGGTGCCCTCCCCAGCAAAGCAGAAAGCAAAGATGGATGATATTGTCGTTGTGGCTCAGGGGACCCAGTCAATGCGAAATATCCACAACGACCCAGATGTCATCAAGCTTCAGGAGATACCCACCTTTCAGCCACTTTTAAAAGGTAACGTTTAAGTCTTCCATCTTTAAGACAGATCTACACCTTGCTAAACTAATGTAGTCTAATACAGTTCGCATATTGAGTTGACAAGTGCTTACCCACAGCAGAAATCCCATATTCTCTGGCAGATCTTGTGTGAAAAAGCCCCCAAAATGTATATTTATAAAGCATAAAACCATCAACACTGATTTTGGGCACTAGAAGGAATAGGTTTTATTTCAGTTTTAAACAAATAGAGTGTAGAATGCACACAAACAAACTGAAAAGCAGAAGTCAGG
The DNA here is from genome assembly GCA_005408345.1 of Macquaria australasica. Classification (NCBI taxonomy): domain Eukaryota; kingdom Metazoa; phylum Chordata; class Actinopteri; order Centrarchiformes; family Percichthyidae; genus Macquaria; species Macquaria australasica. The sequence goes on from SEMN01000125.1 coordinate 366,421, forward strand.
CAGTAGATCTGCACGCTGCACTGATAGCTTCCAATAAATGAAATATAATTTTGCAATGTTTTCGTTCTCTGTTGTCTCTGCAAGAAGTATTGACGTCTGACAAAGATTTGTTTGAGATCGAAATGGTGCTCTATTAAATTAGATTTATTGTGAGCTATCAGTGGAGTGTGCAGATCTTTTATCTGACTTCTATCGTTTTAGTTTTCACATGAAAATATTGAGAGTTTCATGTAATTTTCAACCGGTCCCCACCAGTCCATTTTCAAACTCTGCGTAGTGAAGCTAATTGTCGCTGCAACCCATTAGCGCTGTGTTAGAAGGCGAATAATGAGCCAAGTTTCCTGTGTAGGCGCAGTCCTGAAATAGCAGGAGGGGTTAGTTCTGTGAGATCCTGTGCATGGCTAATTACAATAATTACCAAGTGTTACGCTGTTGTCAAGTGTTACTCTGTTCCAACACGTCCATGTAAGTCCTTTTGCTCTTCGCTCTCCACAGGAGTGCTAAGTGGCCAGACGTCACCCAGCAGTGTGTGTCTGGAAAGGCTGGATGCTGCCCAGGTTCTGCAGCTCTGCATCCGATACCAGGACCACCTACACCAGTGTGCCGAGGCCGTGGCCTTCGACCAGAACGCCCTGGTCAAGAGGATCAAAGAGGTAAGTATACCATAATACAGCAAGAGACATTTAGCATACAGGGTGCCTTATTTTTCAGTCCCAAAACAACACTATTATTGTGTTCCCTTTTGAATGTAGAGGGTTTATGCCAACATGGTTATTAAGAGAAATATTAACCACTGGCATAAGCACATTTATGTTTCTACAGCTAGTGGTTAAACAATTTTAGATTTTCTTTCCAAAGTAGTGCTGAAGTGATTAGTCAGTTGACAGAAACTGTATTTACAACATTTTATTTTTACAACAAAATAAGTGTAATTTATCAAGCAAAAACGGCAAACATTTGTTGGTTTCAGTTCTCTAATGGGAGAAGAAGTTGAGATTATTTTCTCTGTTTTTATATCACTGTAAATTGAACATTTTGGATTCAGTCGGGCAAAACAAGTAATTTGAAGACTTTGCATCTGCACAGCAAATTGTGATTGCATTTTCCATATTGTATATTTTATTGGCTAAATGATTGAATAATTGAACAAAGTTTTGAAAAAAATAATTAATAGAATGATGAATAATGAAAATAATATTTAGTTGCAGCCATATTCAAATGACAAATGTGCAAGACTTCATAGAGTTGTTATATAGTTATTGTGACTTAATTTTGATTACATGCGAAAAAAATAACATTTTTGTTGTTCGACAGTTGCATCTGGGAAAGGATATGCCAAAACTTTACATATTTATTAGACAGTTTCAATCTCAGATACATTTGCAAAGTTGTGCTTGTACTGTACATTTTGTATATGTTCTACTGTTTTTAATGATATTCATGTGTTAGTGGTAAAGCAGAATTTTATAAATCTTCAGAGCTATTTTCCTCTGTTTTACTTTGAGATGATTCAAAGTGTCATCAAAAGTCAAAGACTGTCTCTCTTTCTCTCTCCCGGCTGTTTCTTTCCAGATGGACTTGTCAGTGGAAACCTTGTTCAGCATAATGCAGGAGCGCCAGAAACGCTACGCTAAGTACGCCGAGCAGATCCAGAAGGTCAACGAGATGTCCATGATCCTGAGACGCATCCAGATGGGCATCGACCAGACGGTGCCGCTGATGGAGCGTCTCAACAACATGCTGCCTGAGAGTGAGCGCCTGGAGCCCTTCAGCATGAGGCCTGATGGGGATTCTGCCACCAAGTAGCCTCCTGAAAGCCAACACAGCTGCTTCTTACCTGAGTCTCCATCCAGTCCTCTGTCCAGGAGGAAGTGCAGGTCTGTCCAGCTGTAGGGATGCTAAGTTTTTACATGGGTGCAAAAACCCATTAAAAGTTTTTGTTTTCATAGTAGTGGTAGAGGTAAGGTGTAAATGTGTGAGACTGTTCTAGTCAGCTCTCAAGGTCACGATCAGTTATTTTTATTCTTTTACTTAATGCAGGAAGTTTTGCTGAACACTTGTGCTCTTAATCAGCAACATCGTACTTACTATAGCACTTCTACTCAGCACACTCGCATGCTGAGCAGCTCAGCTCTACTTGAGCTTGCAAAGTGCTGCAATCAAATGTACCCCAACTGCAGAGGGCGTGGAGTTTATTACTTATCCCTTCCCTTTAGGGAATCAAACTGACAACTTTCTAGACACAGACTTTCCTTACTAATCTAAAGATAGGGGAGAAACAAACAGAACAAACTCCTTATGCTCAAAAACTTGTCTTGCAGATGTGTTGCAGATTTTAGAGACTCAAATGGGTGTGAGCAACATATCTCAAACTCTTCCTGCTGCTCTGGAGATTTGCGTACGCCTCCCAAAACATCAGAGCCGCTCAAGAAATTGCAGTGGATTGATTTTGGATCTTGCACTTCACATAACAAATATTTTTTTGTTTGTGATCCTAAAATTAATCTCCCACGCCATATGCCTTGCTCACTGTTTGGAGATTCATTTCCATGAACTGCTTGTATGCAGATTGACTGCTTTTAATTTTCTGAACAATATCTGTGTTTCAATTATATTATGACAAAGAGACTCACGAAGATATGGATTATTGCCATCGGATTACACAAGGAGCATGGATGTACTGTACATTGGAAGGAAAATAAGAAACTTCTTGGACAGAGGATAACCTCAGTATTCTCATGAACTTGTGAACTTCAATTTTGTGATGAGAGAACTTAATTTATTTGGATTATTTTGCTTTAGCAGTTGCGTCAAGCCTATTTGCATGAAAAACAGTGAAGAAAGTGAAACAATTGCTTGATGGATTGGTACAGAAAACAGCTTGTCAGAGATCTCTGACCGAACCACACTTTCAGATCACTGCACTGCAGTTTCAGCATTAACTTTGTATGTTTGTTAGCTTGTCGCAGTGATAGCCAAACATCACACATGCCAAAGATTCACAAGCTGTTGAATAATTAGGGGCACTTTAAAAAACAGTTGGTTATATCTTTGGTCTCTGAGGAAAGTGATCAAGTTAACTTCACTGCATCATCTGTTGCATTTTTGTCTCTGTATCATGAGTTGTGTGCTTACAGCTTAAAGGGTCAGTTCACTCAAATGATTGAAAAAAAACATGGTTTCTCTCTTATCTGTAGAGGTATCTTATCTTTGCAGATAGTTCTGGTTTTACTTATCCAGGTCTTGAGAAATCTGCCACCACCACAATTCAGTGGAGGTGACTGGAATTTTATTTCTGGTGCTCACAGCAATAAAGAATTACATAATCAATAGCAACATATTTTGAGAAAAAATGTAGCAGTTACTTGGGATGATTGATAAAACATATGGTCATAACTAATATAATATAGACTTAATATTATAGACTATTTCTTAGGTAGAATAGTAACCAGGATTGTTTCTGAAAGACACTTAACTGAATTGTGTATATAATTTTTCAATGCTGTAAGCACCACAAACAAAATTTAATTCACCTTCATTGTATTTGATTTCAAAACCAGGGCAAATAAAATCAAAACTAGTTGTATGGGTAAATACCTCTAAAGGTTTTTGTTTCTAATTTGGGTGAGCAAACCCTTTAACTGCTTAATCACTGGTAAGTTTGCAGTGTGGCAATAAAAAATAAGACACTAAAAAAAAAAAAGAGCAAAATTGTTATTATTGCAGCAGTGTTTCACTATGGTCCACTAGGTGGTGCAACACAGTCTGTGGTTTCTTGACACATATTTTAAGGTTAAGAGTCCCAAAACAGCAGTTTCAGAGAGTATGTCGTGCTGAGGATGAGGGCTGTTGCTGCTCACACGCTGACTGTCGGAGGAATCAGACCATTAAAGGTGGGGTCAGCGATTCTGGAGAAATATATTTATTGTTGATATTTACACCGATCAGCCATAACATTATGACTACCTGCCTCATATTGTGTAGGTCCCCCTTTTGCCGCCAAAACGGCCCTGACTCATCGAGGCATGGACTCCACTAAACCTCTGAAGGTGTGCTGTGGTATCTGGCACCAAGACGTTAGCAGCAGATCCTTTAAGTCCTGTAAGTTGCGAGATGGGGCCTCCATGGATCGGACTAGTTTGTCCAGCACATCCCACAGATGTTCTACTGGATTGAGATCTGGGGAATTTGGAGGCCAAGTCAACACCTTGAACTCGTTGTCGTGTTCCTCAAACCATTCCTGAACCATTGTTGCAGTGTGGCTGGGCGCATTATCCTGCTGAAAGAGGCCACTGCCATTAGGGAATATTGTTTCCATGAAGGGGTGTACTTGGTCTGCAACAATGTTTAGGTAGGTGGTAAGTGTCAAAGTAACATCCACATGAATGGCAGGACCCAAGGTTTCCCAGAAGAACATTGCCCAAAGCATCACACTGCCTCTGCCGGCTTGCCTTCTTCCCATAGTGTATCCTGGTGCCATGTCTTCCCCAGGTAAGCGACGCACACGCACCCGGCCATCCACATGATGTAAAAGAAAACGTGATTCATCAGACCAGGCCACCTTCTTCCATTGCTCCGTGGTCCAGTTCTGATGCTCACCTGCCCATTGTAGGCACTTTCGGCGGTGGACGGGTCAGCATGGGCACCCTGACCGGTCTGCGGCTACGCAGCCCCATAGGCAACAAACTGCGATGCACTGTGTGTTCTGACACCTTTCTATCAGAACCAGCATTAACTTTTTCAGCAATTTGAGCTACAGTAGCTCTTCTGTTGGATCGGACCACACGGGTCAGCCTTTGCTCCCCACGCACATCAATGAGGCTTGGCCGCCCATGACCCTGTCGCCAGTTCACCGGTTTTCCTTCCTTGGACCACTTTTGGTAGGTACTGACCACTGCAGACCGGGAACACCCCACAAGAGCTGCAGTTTTGGAGATGCTCTGACCCAGTCGTCTAGCCATCACAATTTGGCCCTTGTCAAAGTCGCTCACATCCTTACGCTTGCCCATTTTTCCTGCTTCCAACACATTAATTTCGAGGGCAAAATGTTCACTTGCTGCCTAATATCCCACCCACTGACAGGTGCCATTGTAACGAGATAATCAATGTTCTTCACTTCACCTGTCAGTGGTTATAATGTTATGGCTGATCGGTGTATACTCCGATGTTATTTACGTTTCATTACTATCATGGTGTAGCTCCGTTCCTCGTGGGCGAGGACGTGGATAAGGCAGAGTAGTTGGCAGAAGTCCTGTGCACGAGAACGAACACCACCTGTTGCTGATTGGCTGAAATAGTGTTGTGTGAGGCTCTTTGTTTGTTTCCCATTTACAGAGCCAGGGCTGTGCAAACACCGGATTTTGTTTTCAGCGCACACACAGAACGGACAGCTAGCAGGCCGTGAGGAGATATTTGGTGAATTTGACAAAAAGTGTACTGGATTACAGTCGCTGACTCCACCTTTTAAGATATAAACCAGTCTAACCACCTACCAGGCCTCGTCTCATCTGAGCGTATAATTTTATTTACATCTGCCACCTCCTACCTCTTCATAGACACACCTCTCCCAGAAAATATTCAGATTAATTGAAAATGAAAATAATTGTTAGTTGCAGCCCTACATCGCTTGCTGTCACAATGGAAAACATTGTTACTATGAAAACCAGCAACCGTGAGCTGTCATGTGTTGTAGCTGTGGCACAAATGCATATTTAACAAGGTTTTTAATATGGTCATTTGGATATTTATAACTTATTTCTTCTATTTTGATATGTTTGAAAACTTAACATAATATGTAGTTACTGTAAATGTCACCTGCCTTAATCTGTTTAACTTGGTGAAACTTGGAAACGGCACCTTGGCCCTTTGGGAATCACAGCTTTATCAAACTCAGTTTTTCTGAGAAATCCCTCTTTCCAGTCAGTGTTTCTTGTGTTTGTGACGCTAGCAACGTCACAGAAGCCTGGAAGCCGGCTGTATCCCCTGGGGATTACAACATGCATGTATCGAACTCAAAGACCAAATCAGAATTTAGGCATTAAAGGATTTTGCCCAGAAAGGGCTTACTGTTAATGGCCAGTGGCTCCTCTCTGGATTCAGCGGTGGACTGTGTTTTTCCCATGAGCCAGTGCAGTGTGATTAGAATGGTTGTGTACGTTATTGAATTTTTCATCGGTGTATAAACACGCTGAACTCAATTACACCTACAAAAAGGATCCTCCTCCGGCTGGCTTGCTTTGAGGTGCAGAATTAGCCGTGTTCGTTGACATAAGGGACACAAGGCAGAGACAAGTTTTCTTTTGAATTTAAAGCAGAACTCCTTTGATATGTTATCACCTTTCATGTGTAAATTAAAATGGGTGAAAAATGTCTTAAATGGCCTTGGGGGTATTGTTTGAACATTGGAACAGAAATGGAATTGTCATTGCATTCTGTGGCGAGGAGGTGTAAAAGTTCCTCCGAGTCTTTGTAATGAAGAATAGCTCCTGACGCTCAGAGCTGGATATTAACGCCACGAGATGATACAATACGATCTGCCACCAGGAAATTCATTCTCTGAAATGAAAGAGAAATCCAATTTCCCCTGTATACTTCTCATTTGAATATAAATCAAAGGCTGGTTTGCTCCTATTTCCTTCCTGTTTTGCCCACTCAAAATTGGAAACATGAAAGTAAGTCTGGGCTTCTTATCTCTGTCATCTTTTAGGGTGAAACTCAAACCAGCTCTGGTTGTTTTGCTGCGATAAGAGTAGAATCCAGACAACAAATCACTGAAATGTGACAAACATTCAATATAACGCAATTCAAAGGATTAAATAGTACTTTTCAGTCTGTCTGAGGTCATATAAGAGAAAATATTTACAGTGTGAATTATAAGTTGCTTGGATCTGTAGCCAAAATGATTAGTTGATTAGTCGTTTTACAGAAAATTAGTCTAACTACTTTAATAATCGTTAATCATCACTATTAATAAAGTCATTTTTCACGCAAAAATGTCAAACATTCCCTAGTTCCAGCTTCTCATTTGTGAAGATTTTTGTTTTTATCTTATGTGATTAGAGCTGAAACAATTAGTCAATTAATCTGTTAGTCTATAAACAGAAAATTAGCAACAATTTTGAATATCGATTTATCAATTCAGTAATTTCTCAAGTAAATATTAAAGAAAAATATATATCTGGGTTTTGAAATGTTTGCTTGGACGAAACAAGGCATTAAAATACTAAAACTTGGGCTCTGGAAAACTATAACAGGCATTTTTCACTTTTTTCTGATATTTTATTGTCTAAACAAATTATCGAATTATGAAGAAAGTAATCAGCAGGTTGATTGATAACGAAAATAATACTTAGTTGCATCCTTATATGTGACTGTACGCTGAAACACTTTTAGTTTAGAGTTTTAGGAAATTGTGATTTTTTTAAAACTTTTTTTAGACAATTTATAGACTAAATGATTAATCATTTAATCAATAAAATAATCTTCATATTAATCAATGATGAAAATAAGTTGCAGCCCTACTTGGATGAGATTTTCCCAGATTAGAAACATTCCCCACATTGTTATTTGCCATTCATAGAAACATATTTTTAAAGGAATAGGTCGACATTATGGGGGAATACACTTATTTGGTTTCCTGTTGAGAGTTAGATGAGAAGATTGATGCCAGTCTCATATCTGTACGCGAAATGCGAAGCTACAGCCAGCAGCCGGTTAGCTTAGCTTAGCATAAAGACTGGAAACGGGGAAACAGCTAGCCTGGCTCTGTCCAAAGGTATCAAAATCAACCTACCAGAACCTCCACAGCTCACTAGTTAACACGTTATAATTAATTGAAGTTACTGTTCCCGGTCAAGACATTGTCTGGTTTAGGTCAAGGACTGATGAGGCTAAATAATAGTCTGCCCCTTTAAAAACATTAATTTTCTTCAAATGTTTGTTTTAAAATGTTTTTATATTAATAATACCCTGTTAAGTAAATATCTTCTAAAAAATCATAAAGGACTTTACTGTTTTCCAGGACAAAAAGTAGATTTAAAATCTCAAATGTCCAACAAATCCCTCTCCCTTCTGAGCAGGTTAAAACCATTCGGCCCGTGAGTGTTCGTGTACTCAGTGTACCGGTGAGTAGCTTGAGGAAAGGCGAGAGGCGTCCCTTAGATGATTGCCTGTATAGACTATATTGACTTTCATCCTGTAAAATTACCCAGCACTGCTTTTTTATTTGACACCCAGTCACCTCCAGTGATTGATACCCAGCGGACCCTCCCTCCTGAGCTGCAGCCAAACATTATCCCTCTGACTGGAGACATGAATTCTACCTCGGACCAGATCTATCAGGGGACATCTAATAAAGCACTTTGTTGCTTCATTGCACAGTCGTGCTCTCAAGGACACTGAGCCGCTACAGCAGACCAGGATGAACGTGTCCTTCCACTGAAATACCACTGTTCTAGTAGTGTTAAGGAGGGTAACAGCATAACAATATGGAATAAATTAATTCAGTCAGATGCTGTTTGGTTTCCACATCACATATGTACAGTGTAATGAGGAATATCAAAGATCTAGGCTTTCACCAAGATGAACAGCTTTGCCTGTGCTCAGCAGTTTGGATCAGTTCAGTTCTTCCTTGAGGACTCTTCACCACCTTGTAAGGAGGATTGAAATGTTTTTGTATTTGCTTTTGCAGAAAATGAGTAATGTTCTTTACAATGTCTTGCAAAAATATTTACTTATAGTGCTTTTCAAAGGGTGAATATTTAACGATATTTATTTGAAACAATTAAAAAAAAAAAGGTCAGATTTAAGTCTTTGCTTCAACACCTTTACGATGTCGATCTGACATTCACACCTGCTTCACACAGTTATTATTACACGGTCTTTTTTTCTTTCTTTCTTAACACAAATATTATTAATATTATAAATATATATTAATATGTCATTTTTCATGTGAACAACCAAGTGCAACACCATGAATGTCTTCCAGGAGGGACTGTTTGAAAATATGCACCTTTATCCCCATTTTTAAACTTTATTGTGTTTCCTATGATGTCCGGCTTTTCGACCCACCTAGGAGTGTGGCTGGATCAGGTATAAACATCACTCAGACAAAAACAGATTTTGATACCAAACAGAAATGATTATGTGAGTACAGTGTACCATAGATACAGTATATATACAGATTTGTATTATTGTAATGGAGCTTTGATGCTGCGTCTATTCAGTGGGGGACATTTGAAGTACCCAGTTAATATTCTGACCTTCAACCTTTGTTCTAGCTGTCCCACTCAAAAGATATTATTTGCCAAATGAAGACTGTGAGATTTTGTCGAAAGCTCAGAAACTAGTAAATGGACCTTTTTAGCTATTTACCACACAGGTGTTTATGTCATGACAGGCACAGTTTCCTAGTTGCAAGCCTAAATGTGGGACTTTTAACTTTAAATTGAACACATTAAACACTCAGGCCACTGCACAGCTCCAGTCAGTCTGGTTGAGGGTCAAAAACTATGATTTATGCGCCCTTGAGCATGACACTTAGCCCCCAACTGCTCCAGAAAAGCGGCCAACAGCACATAGTCATTGTAGATGTGGGTATTGGCAACTGAATAATGTGTAACGCATCCTCCCCCACAGTTAACTTCCCAAGTCATTGGTCTAAATAAGAACATGTTCAGAAAAGAAAAACTAGCACCCAATCTTCAAGGTCTAATCGTGAGTTGAGCACGTTAAGAACAGTAATAAAAGGAGAAATAAACCCAGGATAAGTACATTTTAGGCCAGAGATAACATTGAAATTGTTTGAGAACTTGCCTTTGATAAAATGTGGGACGGTGAGAGACTCAGATGGTGATTCAGTGCCACCGGGGCTGCTGCCATGAAATCTGAGTGACAGAATCATGTCTCATCTGAGACAGCCTGTAGCCAAACAAACAGCAGCTCATTACAGCATCAGTTTGGATCGCCTGCTCTGAATGGAAGAGAGGTGACATTGGCTCATAATGTGCGGGAGGGACGTGTGTGTGTGGAGGGGAGGGGGCTGTGTGATGCCATAAATTGCTTAATGTTTCTTTACGTCTCAGTGGTCATGATGTCGAACCAAAGGTACTTGAACTTTGGATGCACTGGCTTTTGAGTATCAGAGCAAGTCAAGCTCGTGAGAAACTGCAGCCAATCAATCTGTGTGGTTAGAGATGTGATCCAGACATGCAAACAATTTCCAAGAAGCCACACTTCCATCCATCCACCTATCAATTTTCAACCACTTGTCTGGGTCCAGATACATTTTTAAAATGTTTGCTTTCTTCAGTATCTGTGCCTGGCAACTACAGTATGGTTAAGGTTAAAGAAGCATTATGATTAAAGTAATTAAACTGGTTAAGCTATGGTTAGGGTTAGTCAAAGATCATGGTTATGATTATTAAAAAGGTGAATGTTAATTGCACGTCTTTGCTGAGATGAACTCCGGTCTCCTGCATCAGGAGTCATCCAATATAGACGTAATTCTTAGAGATACTGGGCTGGTATATCGTGATACTTTTGTCACATTTTTCCAGACTACTACCTCATTGAAGAAAACTTTTCAGACAGTCCATGTGTTTGTAGTTGCTGTTCCGTCACTGCAGTCCTCCATGTGTTGGTCTTTAAGGTTTCAGTATACTTGAAACAATACTATACTCATACTCATACCACTCATCATCCGACCACGTGTAAAGGTGTGTTCAGACAGAATTCGAAGTTAATTTTAGAGGTGCCGCAATTGCATGCAACGTAAATGGGAAGATGCAAGTAGGTGCAATTAGATGCAAATTTGGCCAAGGCAGTGAACTAAAGCGTAGACACATCCACACAAGATGAAAATTTTTCAACTTGAGCAAAAGAATTGCGCCTACCCCAGAGCATTATAAATCTACTTCATAAACGTAAAGAGATGAAAGGAAAAAGGCAAGACCGGAGGGAAATGGCAGTTTGCGCTAATAATGCAAGGTGAAGACTTTATTTGCTTTCTGTCTGAACACACCATAAGATGCAAAAGTGTTTACAAAAAACTGTTACTAAAACTAAATCCTGCATCATAGAGAGGGACAAGACAGAATGAATCTTAAAAATGGTGACAGTCTCTTGTTGAAGGCATTCATACTGTTGCAAAAGTGATGGATGAAAAAAGAATATAGAGACAAGTTCAAACGCAGTCCCCCCAATTCCACTGCTGGAAAGGTGGTTTCAGATATTGTGAGACTATTAGACTAGCACTTTGTTTGGGCTACACTGAGGCCTTTACACTACGATAATGTCGTTAAAAAATGTGGTTAAAAATGACATAGCACTTGTGTGTGCTGAAAGGTCTTTTCTAAACGACCGTTTTTGTGAAGACTAAATATTTCATTCATAATTCATAGAGTAAGTGCAGGAAACCCGGTGAGACAGGAGCCACGTCCATCACTGCTCTGTTGTGCTTGACTCGCTCAGATGAGTGAGTCAAACAAGCCGCTGGGAGTTCTGCTCTCTCTAAGCAAAAGCTTATTGGAGGACATTTTCATTCAGGTCCCCAAGCTCTGATGTTTTGCTTTTCGGCGTTGGTTACAAATGTGGCTTTTTGTCTACAGCATGTTTCTTCTCTGTTTCTCATCTTATTGGGTGATTTAAATGAAAAATACACAAAATATTCATCATCATCAGTGCTATACACAAGTAGAAAACCCAATTATCCTATTTAAAACACAATAGTGTCACTAAATTCCCTTGCCAAGTTCTTGTTAACTTTTACAGAGGAGCAATAGAAAGCATCCTGATTGGAAACATTACAAACTGGCATGGGATGTGCGAGGCCCAGGACAGGAGGGCTTTGCAGCGGGTGATTAAAATTGCCCAGAACATCATGGGTACCCATCTACCGAGCATCAGTGATATCGGAGAGGTGAGGTGCCTGCGCAGAGCCCAAAGGATGCTAAAAGACAATAACCACCCCAGCCCCAGCCTGTTCACTCTGCTGCCATCTGGCAAGCCATACAGAAGTATCCGCTGCCGTACCACCAGACTACAGAGCAGCTTCTTTCCTCAGGCTGTGGGATCTTCTGCATCTTCTGCACTTCACCATAAATAAATGACATGGAACTTTCTGTTACGCTGGTTTTGCACATTACCATACCTCTACCTTTGTATTATGTATTCAAGTAACTGAACATTGTTTTTATTATTATTCTATTCTGATTTTGGATATTTGTGTGTGTGTTCTGTGTGTAGCGTGAAAGGGGCTACAACTTTAATTTCATTGTGGAGCCCTGTGTTGTAGAATGACTAATAAACGTACCTTGAACCTTGAATTAAAATGCTGTCATACATGTATGTTATGGTTTTAGGCAGAGATAACACAATAGGCTTTAAATGTTTTACTATGGATTTACTCAGAAATAGTAAAATAGGTCCTCAGTGTAGTACAATGGTGATGCATCTCAAACAATGGCAGTGAGCACCACACTGCTCATTATGGCTTTATTTAAGAGGGAACACATACTGCTTGGAACAATAACAAGTAGGAGAAATTCATTATTCGCTGTTATTCATATGCAAATGGTTCCTCTACAAGAACACCCTCCTCTTCAGTCTCCACTTCGCTGGGTGCTCCAGCTTTGTGTATGTGTGTGCTCAAGTCTAGAAAAAAAAACATCATCACATCCTATATCAATTATGTTGAGTGGTCTCTTCACATTGATTACCAGATAAGAGGTTGGGCCAAATGCTTTGTTCCAGTAACATACTGTGGGAAGATGGGTTGGTGTATGTCGGTGAAAAGGCTCTGGAGGACCCTCGAGGTTTGATCAGAACAGAACTCAGTGAACGCGTTGGCCTGAAGTAAAATGTCCTCTGGCTGTTGAACTAAAAATGGACAAATACCCAAACCATTTTTTTAAAAACACCACATTATCTGTATTTTCTGGTTTTCTGTTGGGGTACTCTGAAGCTGTTTATGCCAAGCATCACTGGACAGTAATATGATTTCTGCTGACTCGATTTGAAAGTGGACCAGAGAGTGTTTGTCTTGCTAGGATACTTTCAAGGGCCATAACAGAGCGTTTTTGTTTTTCAAATTGTAGCCTATTTACTTGAAAGATATGTCTGGTGATATTCTTTACATGTCTTCTTGTCAACAAATCCCACAAAAAGACCAAAACAACAACAAATTGATCTTATCACCAAATATTGCCTGTGTATCCAGCCTGTTATAACATATTCCTCTGTGCCATAGAGCTCCATTTATTTTTTCAATCAATCCCACGTTCACTGCTGCTGGAAATACTCCCTAGAACACCAAATGTGCAGCTGAAAATAGTCCCCAACAATTGCACTATTTACTCCATTTGCTAAAAACTACAGTTTTAGTAAATTATTTTGCCTTTTTTTTTTTTTTTAATGAAACTATATAATTGTGACCCATTTTTTAAGGTTTGCGTCTTCAGTAGGAAGGATTGAGTGCCCCAGACAGGGTAGGAAAGTCAAAGTATTGAGAGACAGACTGATGCATTGATGGTTTTTGTCTTCACATGGCATGTCTTGACAGTAACAAAAATATAGAATATAGCCAGCCTTACCCTTAAAATTATTATAAAAAGAGTTCATTATTGCCTTTTGTTTCTTTAAAAAAACTCATAAAATTCAGTGATATTTTGATAATAAATAAACACGTGAAAATCTTTTATTTTACTTAGATGGACTCAGCTGCTTATTTGCATTTTTTTTCTCCGTTTTTCTTGTCACTTACTGGAAATATTTTTTTAGACAACTCGTTCACTGCAACCTGCACTGATCAGGAAACCTAACTTTTGGGTGTGTGGAAGTCCGGGTGAAAATCAGTTTAAACCAAACACCTCTTAAAAAAATGTATACTTGACATCTCAAATAATGTTTCCTGCCTTTCAGAGAGCCACTACTTTCTATTCCTTTCCAAATGGTGTGAAACCTTGGAAAGGTTGAGTTAAGTAAGCCATTATAATTAACATCATGACACCATCAAATACAGTTCCAGTGCATGGTACAGTAATGATGTTGAAAGTGTAGGCTGTGCTGTATTACCACATAATTATAACAATGTAGCTTTGACAGCAGCAGAAGTTAATAGTGATTGCTGATTTCAACACCTACTGATACTAAAATGAATGGAAACCAATGGCTGTCGGAAAGAAGTAAAGTATGTGATTTGGGCTAAAACATACTGAGCTACAAATGGAACAATGTATAGTGCACAATAATGCATAAAAGCAAACTAGGATGTGTCAGGATGGCCATGGTGAGCCTAGATTCATCAGCGGCCATCTTTTCACTTTATGAGGAAAGCCTCAAATAAATGACTCACTCGACAAACAGAAAGCTGGTATTATGGTGAGAAAACGTGATATTTTTCTATTTGATTAAGGTTATTACACGAGTCAAGTATGACTGGAGTGTCAGATGCTCTGGAAGTGCACCAAGCTGGATGCTCCAAAATCATTTCGAACTAGTTTTAAAGCTATAATGTGGCATATAATGCTTCTGCAAACCCTTCTCCATATCAGGTAACCTTTGGGGTCCCTCTCTGAAGGTTCAGACACTCTGCTATAATGTTGACCACCACTATTAACATCTATTAAAGGAGATTTAAATTCCTTACTGAATAATTTATCTCATTTCAGAAAATCTGACCCTGAGAATCAGCAGAGAGGGGAGTTCTGGCCGGTCCTCCAGATGAAGAGGAGCTGCTCACGTCTCGTCCACGATGCTGCCTTTCATCCCGTTCCACCGGGTTAAAATGTGAGTAGCAGTTCACTGAATATTTAGTCACGCTGGGAGCTCTTGGAACCCTTCAAATGATCGGTTATGAAATATTCAGACCTCATCTCTGTGGGGACGGAGCAGGAACACAGCAGGAGCTTCGACAGCTGATTGGGTGACAGAGTTTCCCTTTAGCTCGTTGCAACTCTGCGTTCACCTTTTACACTGACAAGGCTGACATTAATGGATACCCTTCATGCCTTTCAAGCATGTAACTGTGGTGCAGGCAGTTAGAAAATACAGCAATTGGTAGTTTAAAGAGGGGAGCATTGTAACTGGGTGAACTTTTATCCATTACCTGTGATAAAAATAACATTGGGAGCTTGGAATTACAGAGCTCTATCTGACCTTTTAATCAAAATGGAATTATTCATGATGTTTGACTGAATATCAGTTTACGCTTATCTGCTATATAGTTGTTTTTTTAAAGCGGCTACTGGGGATTAACTATTTCAAAAAGATAAGTGATGTACACAGAGTAACAGCTTTGCCAGCTGGTAAGCAGATCTTAGATGCTCAGTGTCTCAGATCTGCGTCCTATGCAGAAAAAAAAGCACTTAATTCCAAGTTTAGAAACTGCTGTTAAGACATCAAATGTAGCTTTAGTGATCTATAATTAAACATACAAACAGCAGTTTAATTGACTACATTTTGAGAAAAGTGAGCTGTGTAAATACAAAGTAAGTTCTTTGAAATGTTCTTAACCCGCTTTAGCCCCTGAAGCAAGAGTACTTCACTTCAGTATCAATATGTAGAAAACTTTAATAGCCTTGAAACTGGTGTTGGATTGCTACGTACAGTCAGACCCTCAGCAAAAAGATCAGATCATACATTTGAGAGTGAAAACCTTCAGTCTGAAACCAATAGTCATGACCATGTCTACCAACCTGTTTTACTATATTCCGTTTTATTTTTATTTTTGAGAGGCCTGAATTGGTAAAACTATCCAGTAATTCACAAGGGAGCAAAGCAAAGATTTTTTTTTTCTGCTTTCCTCTCCTGGCAATTTTCTTGCGAACTCTCAGACTTTTCTTGTGGCTTCCCATGGTTTCCCGACCCTCAGATTGGGAACCCCTGCTTGTAAACAAAGCCAAACGGCATGCGTCCACCCTTCGCATTTTCAACTCATCTTCGGAAACACCAAGACGGTACAGAGATAGCTAAATCTCTTCTTTTTCCTCCTCTTTCGGGTGGCAAACAACAAAACTCTTAATCACAACTAACATGCTCTCTGTCGTCATCTATACTGTGTTTTAATTAATTAATTTTAATTCAAACAAACTCGCAATTTAGTTGTTCTCCCTTACTTATTTTTTGTTTCTATTCTATCAACAGCTTAATGGGTATAAATCAGTGATTTGAATGTGACTCGAAAATGCTACCAGGCAAACTGTAAATGTTAGATAAAATAAACACTAAAGTACAGGTTAAAAATCCTTTAACACCCAACCCCCCATGGAGACACGGTCTTTTTAAGGTTTCAGTTGTACACTCTGCTGTGTATTGTACCTGGATTCTTTATAAAATTACCACGGTGACCTAAAAAAACGACAGTCTTAACATATCTATACATATATTACATGTTCATGTTCATATTTAATATAAATACATAATCTACATACATACATAATCATCCAATCTGTTGCATTGATTGATGGCATTTCGTCTTTCAGACATAGGCGTCTTTTAGTTAATGTGCCTCACGGCTTCATTCATGACATGACAAGACATTAACACAAAGAGCCACAATGCTTTATTAAATTAAGTTGGGTCTCTCTTTTAATTCCTTATTTTCTCACATGCTGTTTGTGAAGCTGGATATTCATTTATTCATCCACACCGTTCTCACAAACATTGAAAATATAAGGAAAAGACTGTTGGTCAAATCTAGATTATTGCTGTGGTTGTTTGAGGGATCGTCTTAGGGTTGTTGTTTTTTTCACCGCAAGGGGAAAATAGTTTTTACAGACTGATCTGATATGAGAAGAATCTCCTCAGCAAAAAACACAATAAACTGATTCCGTGCAAAAGAGATTATGATTGAGATAATAAATAAAAAGTGATCTTAGAAGGCGGTTCAGATGTGCTGCAGCCTTTATGTTAATCTGACGTCATTCAATTCAGACTTGTACCTAGTAAGATTGCATTGTATTTTACATTAAAGTGACCAGGGCATGTTAAATTGCTGCCAGATTAACGTGAAGGGGTGCATGTCTGGAAGGGGCTTTAGATTAAGCTGGCGTAGTGTGGCTTTGTTGGCTTCTAACAGCCTAAATATTGCTCATGTTCACGTACCTCTTAAAATTTGTCCGGACTTTCTTTTTCACAGACTTCCAACTGTGTTTTTTTTTTTTTTTGGGTTGCCTTTATTGCACCAGTAGTCAACCCAAGGACTGTCAATACAGCCTGTTCACTAACGTTGGAAAGAGAAAGCAAGCAGTGAAGTTGCCAGCATTTAAAATAACATCCCTGTGTGTCTTGGATGCCAAAGCACTCATTCACATTCTCGTTCATTCATTTATCCATCCATTCATTAAGTCAGGGACTCACAGTGAGTTTGATAGGATGAGGATATGTTAGGATACCTGCTGTGGTATTGTCTGCAGACATCATTCACTTCTCCTCCTCCTCTGCGGTGCTGTGTCGGCTGGTTCACCTCCATGACTCCGCGTCCTTGTGCCATTCTTTTAGATTACACCACTGTTATACATTCTTAGCATGGAGTATTGTAGCACATTGTCCTCCATCCAGAAGCAGCCACTTTCTGCCATTCATACTTCCCCTGAGTGACATAATCCATAGCAGTAAACATATAGTTGGACTATCTGGGTTTTCTTTGGTGAGTGCTTTCATAATCAGCACTGTATTATATTCCCTGTCAATCACCTGTCACCCACATAAAGAGCGACAAGTCTCCTCCAGGAAATAATGCCTCAAAAACATGTCGCCTTAAAAACTCAGTTGTCACATCCTTGTCAATTTATTTAAGCTGTCTTTGTTAGCTGGAACAGCTACAACGATGACGAATGACTGAAAATTGAATAACGCCTAGTACATTGTGAATCAGTTTGGGGGAATGCAAACCAGACACAGTAAATCACTGATGTAAATGCATTTTAACCAGCTGATTTTCCACCAGCTGTTGCTCCAGACAGATTTGTACTCGCTGTTTCCGGGGCCATTCACACCTTTGTCTGAATTCTAATTCTGCACCCAAACATCTAACCAAACACACCAACACAAAAAAGCACAGACTCTATTGTCACAACAATAAATAATCGAGACAAATGAATAATTACGGCAAGGGGAATCAATTCCAATTCAAAGTTTCTGACAAGCTAATGGATGGAGTTCAAGTTCGGCCGTGGTGGTGATGTAAAGTGCTGCCGGAGATGAAGGAAAAAAATTTCAGCGCTACCGCTATGATCCACTACGTTCCCTCTGTGATTGGAAATCTCATGATGTATGGAGGAGATGAGGGAAAGTATTGACTTTTTTTTTTACCTCGCACAATCATCACTCTCATTGCATACCTCAAGGTCCCATATTAATCATTCATTGCATCAGGAATTAATGCTATTTTCAGAGGTGGAAGAAGTACTCAGATCCTTTACTTAAACAATACCACAATGTAAAAATACTCCCATTACAAGTAAAAGGCCTGCATTTAAAATCCTATAAGTATTATCTGCTAAATGTACTTAAAATATTAAAAGTCACTCATTCTGTGAGCTTGTAACTGATTGTTAATACTGATGCAACAATGTGTAAGCAGCAAATTTCCCACTGTAGCTGGTCAGTGGACTGAAGAAAAAACTGAGTTCTGCTACACAAGTCTATATTTATTTTGTGGAACATTGTCTAATCTTTGCTTTTTAATGAGACATTGCACAGTTTTACCTCTAAGGGGCCTCAAACAGTTATATAAATGAAACCATCTGAGACATTTAGATGGGAAATATCTCTTTGGAGTAGCTGCTAACAACTCATAGACATCTGAAACCTGACAAGGAGACCCAAACACACACAGTTTTTTAGTAAGGGGTCACAAGCCAGAATCTTTTAACAATGTGTTGTGTTTTATTTGCTTAACCGAAAAGTAACTCAGCTGTCAGCTGTCAAATAAATGTAGTGGAGTAAAAAATATAAAGTAGCTTAAAATAGAAATACTCAGGTAAAGTAAAAGTACAAGTACCTCAGAATTGTACTTAAGTATAGGACTTGAATAAATTCACTTAGTTACTATTTTTATACATGAAAGAAAGAGAGTAAACTGGGCACAAGGTGCTTTGGAAAAGAGGTTTAAAAACTCGCTTGGTCGGTGTTGACATGAATCAGACGAAAACATTAGATTAGACTTTGTCACTTGTTTGTTTGTAACTGTGGCTGTTACTCATTCTCTATCTGGCTGCGAGGCTTGCCACGCACCAAGTTGTCATAGTTCTAACTTTGTTTGGCAGCTAAATATGATAAGATCTTCTCTTTAATGTGTTCCAGATGGAGGAAATAGTAATTTGCATCCGTTATCAGCAAGACAAGACAAAGCTGTGTCAAACTGCTTGAGAAAATTCAATCTCTTTCTCTCTCCTCACCCTCCTCTCTTACTCCTGTATTTGCGATAGTCTAAAGTGTCATCTGCCGACCTCGAATTCTCTCAGAGCAACTTGAACTTTTAAAACAGTTAATTAAGACTTGTTCTGACACCCTCAGTGCTGATTTTTCAGGCAGGAAATCCATATTCATATTTCAGACAGAAGGTCATGCAGCGCAATGCGAAGAGACCAGTCACCCGTGGATGTCTTTGAGCAGGACTTTGCATCACCTCATCAATTTGTAATTGATTTATTCATCTATTCATGCATTAGCTTAGCTTGTCTCCAAAGCACACATGAATATCTAAAGTACACACCAGGCCCCTGATGTGTAATTGCATTCCCTTGTTGTATCAATAGTCAGCTGACTGTCACTCATCATCATGGCTGCTAATGGTTCCAGGTTGTTTGCCGCTCAGAGAAGCTGACGGTGAACTTTTGCCCTTAATGAAACTGCTCCCACGAGAAGATTGTTGAAATTAGAACCAACAGCTAAGTTCCCGAGACAAAATACAGTAAATAATGGCTTTAATCAGCCGTGTAGAGAATATTTAGGCATCGACGGGTCTGCTGGGCACTGAAGCCTGTTTTGTTTGAGTGGACTGAACATTGACAGTTGCTTTAGGCTCCTGATGTAATCACCATGTGGACTCTCGCTGCATTATTTCCCTTACAGCGATGTTAGTTCTTGTTACCAAGCAGCACTGCCTAAATAATAGTGATTATTTATGTATCATGTTGCATTGCAAAGTTACCCTTTAGGTATCTTGTCGTATAATTTTCTTTATGTATGAGGACAGTGTTGTCGAGCTGGCTAATTTTCAACTGCAGTCCTTTGGCAATGTGTTTTAAAACCAATAAAGTGAATAAAGTTAAAAACTACAAACACAGTGAGACGTTCAAATGTAGCAACGGCAGCAACCAAATTAGCATGCTCTAGTGAACATATCATGCAGAATAACAGGACGCAGCAAAACCCTGATAAAATAATATAATGATAACATCCACCATTCAGTATATGTAGCCATGCAAAGCAGTATGAAGCAACAGAACATAAACAGCAATACTGTTAATTTTGCAAAGCACACCATCTGGAAACAGGCATAGAACATTGGACAAGTTAGCAGAATAACAATAATGAAAATAGATGGCAAATAGTCATTAGAGATATTGCACTTTAACATTTTTATTTCACTTCAAAAACCATCAAATACCAGGGCAGTAAGGTTTGTGTGGTGTCCATTTTTTTTTATTAACAGTGTGATATAGGACTATGAGTCTGTTTTTATAACATAATAAAATTGTTCTGTCTAATATCAGATCAGTTAAAAGCTATAGTTTAATAATGTGTTAAAGGGCCATAAAGTGGTTTTTGCACATTTTGGCCCACTAACTCCAAATTGCATTCACTTTACATTACTGCTGATATTTTTCCATACCGTACCTTTGTTCATTGATTATTATCACTCCCAGGCAGACACAAGTTTGAGCTCATTTCACACCAATATGACTATCTGTCAAGCTCATTTTAAGTGTCTTAAGGTAATTTTTCTGAGTCCTGGAAATTAATAGAAAGAAGTGGCTGCTTAAAAGGTAAGAAATAAATCTAGAAAGGCAGGTATTGCTTTGGGAAAAACAATCTAAACTTATGCATGCAATAAATGTGATGGTTAGAACGTGCAACACCACCACTACCTCATTCATCACTGGAACTAACTGTGCTTTTAGGAAGATTAAAACAAATATAATTATATAATATAATATAATTAAAATATATTAATCTTCAAAATATAATATGTCAAAAATAATTGTACAATAATGGTTTTATTACAACATCTATAAGGTGTTAGAGCACCAGCTTCCTCCGACATTGTTTGATATCTGATGATATCTTTGATATATGTTAGGCAAAAATAGTAAAATAGGATAAAAACCTATCCTCTGACCATGAAGTTCTGCATGTTGAACCTTCCCACCGGTGCATTAATGCATCTCAAGACTAAAAAAATAAAGATTGTGTAATGATACAAATCCCAGCTCAAACTCTGGATCTCCACCAGGGAATTCTGTGCACCAAATCTCATCCAAATTTAATTGTATGTTCTTGAGGCTAATAAACAGAGCAGCAGACGGAGAGTCATGTAAAACCCACAAATAAAAACTAACAATACGGACAATAATATGACTTCTGATTGTGACAGACACTCTAGTTCCCAATAAGAGCAGGAAAGATGTTCCAGCTTTCCTCTGTAATTTTCTGTTCATATCAAAGCTGCTGCACTTGAATTAGGCTAATGCTTACAGGAGTATTGTTACAGCAGGGACTCTGTGTTGCTGCGTGGTGTTACATGGTGTGATCTGAATGATTTAGGAACGCTTACATTTTACAACAGCTGCAGCACATTTTCAGCTACCCAAACACGACAACACCGAGCAGCACTTCACGCCTTCAACGTGAGCATCTGTGATTCTGCCATTAATCTGTTTTTCATGCCGAATTACGACGGATATCACACGAGCACATGGCAGCATGGAGAATATATGTAATCTACATTTTAAGGGGCTTGAAGGCTAATTATAATTGCCAATTGGCAACTTGACTCCTGGCCCTCTTTCGGTGCAGACCCAGTTTGAACTGATCATTAAAGGCTACATCCACTCAAAATTCACAATCTTCACATCCTCTCAGTGAGGGCAGTATGGTGTTCTGCTCTTTGAACTAAATATAGTTTTTTAGTTTGATCTGTACGTGTGGTTTAAAAAAAATGTCTTCAACTATAGATACATAAGAAATTCATCAGTTATTTTATGTTATGGAGATAATAGACAAAAAATAAATTAACAATGGGTGGGATTTGTAACGAGCCATTCTCGAAGAGCTACTCTACAATATGTTTTAGGGTTAAATTGTTATGGCTGGTGTGTACTTGACACAAAGTAGTTAATAAAACATGTCGTCCGACCACGTCTAAAGCCGAAAGTGATAATAGATGTTCCTAATGGCCACACTTGATGGTGGGGTGATGATAGAGGATATTGGCACACACTTTTGGACACTCTCTCAAAAGCATTCATGGTGTTACACTTGGATGTACACACATAAAGATGGAAGTAATTGTGAAGAATGGAAAAAAAACAGCTGAGAGAGGGGTTCAAATCCCACCATTTTCACCTCTGCACACCTGACCAATCGCTGCGTAAAGTGGGTATGCTCGTCAGATTGTCATTTCAGAGAGAAAGCTGACATCAGATCTGACAAGCACTTTGTTTGAAGCATACTGACCCGTAAATCAGAGTTTTTCACACTCAAAAAACAAAACAGAAATTGGAGAGTTGGTACATCTGGAAAAAAAAATTAAAAGCAAGTCAACATAAAGGTGTCTAAAAATACTCCATTACAAGTAAAAATACAGAAGTATTATCAGCAAAATGTACTTAAAGTGTCAAAAGTAAAAGTAGTTATAATGCAGAATGGCTCCTTTCACAGTGTTATATTATTATATAATATTATATTCTGTTTTTATCAGTCACGAATACATGTAAGTCAATGTGGCGCCAATTTTAGATACTTTGTATACTACTGGGTAGATTAGTAGTATAGTACTGCATCATATAAGCATATCGTATGTAATTAGTAACCAAGTGTCAAATAATTGCACAATTGTACAATATTTCCCCCTTAAGTGTATTGGAGTGGAAGTATAAAGTAAGATAGAATGGAAATACTCATGTAAAGTACAAGTATTTAAAATTTGTACTTAAGTACAGTACCGTGTCTTAATATCTTGTCCAGATGTTAGCTATGATCAGCAGTTTTGTTGTTTGTCACCTGAGATAGGAAGATGAAAAACAGATTCAGCCATTTTCTTATTATTTAGGGGTTTTAGTGTGGACAGAGATCTTTACGAAAAGGACCTGAAAATGCCTGAAAACACTGTTAATGTGTTGTTTTCCACAAATAAAAAGGCGTTTTTTAAATCTAGCTGGCTAAGTGTGGCCATACTCTTGAGTTGTGCAGCTGTGGTGTGATGCATTGCCTCTTTAAAGCAGACAATCCAAAGAGAGAGAGAGAGAGAGTGAGAGAGAGGTGGTGGTGGTGGTGGGGGTAGAGAGAGGAAGAGAGAGAAGTGAGAGCCAATAAGAGGCAGTGGGTGCGCACACACTCTTTGTGACACCTTGTGGTGGAGAGTGAGGGGGTGGCAGAGATGGAGAGAGAGGGGGGCACCACTGGATAGAGAGAGAGAGAGAGAGATCAAAGCAAAAGAAGAGACAGAGGAGGAGAAACGAGGATGAGAGATAGAAGCGCTGCAGCGAGAGCGAGCGCCCTGCCTGCCTTTGCAACGAGTGTTTACTCCACTTTTCCTGAGAGCCGGTTATCTTCCCTCTGCATGAGTCATGGAAGTGATTTAGGTGAGTGGCGCGGAGCGGCAGCGCAAAGCCACAGATCTGTTTGTGTGTTTGCGCCGTGGGCAGGTAAGCTCGCTCTGCATCTCTCCACGGGTGTAATTTTCACCGTTTTCTCCTTTTATCTGCTTTTTCTTTTCTGTCTTCTGTGAAGAGGAACAAACAACTTCTGCAGAGTTTGTTCAATTTTCCTCTCCTTCTCCTTTCCCCATTACACCCCTCTAATAGACTTATATTCTCCACATTTCTCCTCTCAGTGGACGCATAGTTTGTGCTCATGCAGGCTGTACAGTGGGACTGTGTAAAGTGTGAAAGGCGTGCTGCAGTTTCTCTCTGACAGTCTGAGCAGCATTTAGTGTCTCTGTATTGACAGGCGGGCTCAGTGGGGCTGAGGGTTGGAAGAGGATGAGAGGGAGATGAGTCAAATCTCTGCTTGAGGGACCAGAAGGGTAACAGCATCAGCGATGATGATCCCGATCTATACGAGAGCAGAGAAAGAAAAAAGATAATCCTGCACGAATAAGCCCTGGCTGCTTGTCAGATTTTACACTGCAATTTTTTTTTTTGGTTTCGTAACACAGCTGAGATAAAATGTGTGCATCCGGATTCTGTGTGTGATGGAAAAACCAACATTGGCACAAGAGCTGGATCCTTCCTTGGGCATCCCATCACGTCCACGCTGACTGAGGCGTGCGGTCTGTGGCTTTTGAAGGTGTAGAAGGCAGGTGATCAGAGATTTGTGGCTCAGCCCTCCTGAGTGACAGCTGAGCTCTATCACAGCTTTCATCATGACTCAAGCTGGTAAACTGCAGCTCAGCTTGTGACACAAATCCCTGTCCCCTCAGCAATGTGGGAATAACTTGCCTTCATCTCATGGCTGGATTAGAGTGATTTATTGTTGCTCCCCGTCAGCCCAGGTGTGTTTGTGTGGGGTTTGACCTATAATGGCACCTAATGGCATCATATGTTATTTCCAAGAGGACACTGTCAAACGGAACGCTGTCGCCAGCCACATCTAGGTGTAATATGGCAGTTGGTATTAATGTTAGCTCTCCTCATGACCCCCATCAAAACCACTACTGGCAGAGGTGCTGGACAAGAATTAATGGACCTCTTAAAATTAGAAATTACATTTATTGCGGGCTGGATTTACCGTCAACGAGGACCTCCATCACTCTCTCTCCGTAAAGGACAACTCCAGAGGATATTTTTATCTTTGTTGGCTGGCCCACAAAATACTCTTCAACACAGGCCTTGATTGAATGTACAAAATATTAGGGTCATCTCCCTCATATCGATGTTCAGGCCCATCCTCCACATCTCTGTTTATTCGCGGTTTAAAAATGGTTTTCATTGATTTGTCTGCTTCTCTTTACCTGCATCCCCTCTGTTGTGATTGGTATAGATTTAATTCGGGGTTCAATAAAGGAACATGGCTTTTACCTGGATTGACCTCATCCGTGCGCTTTGTGGAAAGAGAAAAGAGTCCCTGACATGTTTTTAGATTCAGTTTGCCGATGTTTTTCTTGCTCTGTGTGAGCTGCCTTTTCAAAACCTTAACCTCCTTCCTTTAAATTCAGACATCGTATTAAAGCTTCAGTATCGCAGCTGGGTGAAATAGCTCACACTCAAGGATCAATAAACAGGCAGAAACAATGTGAGGCCAAAGCAATACAGCTAGTAAACAAATTTAACAGCTTGTGCCGAAGCAGGTGGACTTACAAATCAGTGTCATTTTGTTAATGTCAAAACTATCGAGCGAGCACAAAACTTAATTGGAGAAATAAAGATTTCAGAGTGCAAAATTTGCATTGCCAACAGGAGTCTGGCCTTACATGCTCTCAAGATTTGTTTTTTGTTTTGCTTCTAGATCTGAATGATGTCTATTACTTTTAGGGATGCACAGATCTGAAATGCCGGATTGGTATTGGCACCAATACTGACCTTCCTAAATGGGATCAGGTATTGGTCATGACGACCAATCCACATTAAATACAGCTTCTTTGTCAATGTCATTATAAAAATGAGTGTTTATGCTATCAATTACATTAATTCAGTCACAATGGGTATTTGATTTTTGCCTTTGACTTGTTTTTAGCACCACAGATATCTCTAATGCTACCCGAAATAAAAATGATTCCAAGGACTTCTACGCAGTGACGTATATAGATTATAAATTTGGGAAAAGACGGCACTGGTATTGGATCCGTACTTGGTGTCTGCAAATACCCTGAGTTGAGGTATCACAATCAATCAATCAATAGGAAGAGAAAAAAATTGGATCATTACATCCCTATATGCAACTTATTTGCAACAGCAGATATGTTTTGAGAGAAACTTAATATCGACTGAAATACGTTTCATCAACATTGTAAGAAAATGTTTTAAATATTCATACTGAACATATCTGCAAAACATTTCAATTTCATTAATTTTCCTAAAATAACCAATAGCAGTAACTAAAGCACGATTAACATGTTTTAGTAGTATTTATTGGGCATTTTTATAACTTATCAGTGAGTTGACAGTAAAAATATGACAGGAAATGAAGGGAGAGAGAGAGATGAGAGACGACATTGGACCAGGGATGCTGCAGTTCATGTTCAGCACTTTAACCCCTCAGCCCCAAGGGAGCCCAATGATTAACATTTTTATGGTGCTTTGTTGCACCTGTAACCAGACCCAACAGTGATGTCATGGTGTACTGACACACCCTGGAGTACACTTCTGCATCACCGCAGCAAGGTGAGAAGTTGAACCACTGGAGGTCAGCAAAAACAAGTCAATGTTAAGTTGTTCTTTAAAAATTGAAAATGACTCAAAGCATGAGGCAGGATGTGTCTGCTTTTTCAATATTTAACCACATCACAATCGTTTCCAAAACAAAGTGTTCTTGTTGCGTAAACCTGGGACTCAGGATCTGAACTTCAGTCTTTGGCGTCCGGTGCTTTGCACACCCAGCATCCACCTCGTCCAGCTCCCTACAGCTCCTGTTCTGTAGGCAGCAATTATGTTTCTTTAGCAAAAACAAATTAGTAAGATATCTTCTTATTTATCTTCTTAGAGACATTCTGTACTGATCAAATATGTTGTTAGAAAACCAAATCAACAAATCATGATTCAGGTCTGAGTCATTTAATATCAACAAATTTACCTTCCATCTGGCAAAACCATTATGTGCCTCCAAGTTAGTGATGTTTCTTATCACTAACAAAACAAGTACAAACCAAAAATCAAATGTCAATTTCAATTTAAAAATGGCCCAAAACAAGCTTATAATCTCAAAAATATCCATCCACGTTGGAACAATGGAGAGTGTGTTTTCATATTTTTTTGGCCTTCGGTAGTCTGTCCCTCTTTCAGCTTTCCCTTCGACAAAATAAAGTGTGAAAAATGTGGAAGGTGGGTGGACTGCCTACTTTTAAACAAGCAAGCAAGAGTCTACACGGCCATCTGCTCGCACCAGAATATTTTTTTAATCAAGGCTGCAGCCTCGCAAGAAGCAGACTCTCTCTCACTCACTGCAATTTAGCATCTTGTACCGAGAGCGAGCAGAACACACGGCATAACATGTTAGTTACATCAAATCCAAGTTGAAATCCGAGTGTGCCACAAACAGATGCTCCATTAGAGAAATTAGTCTGAGATTTTCCGCAGGTTGCTTGGTGTCGACACTTCCTGAGCGACTTGTTATTTCCTCGTTTATTTTTAGAATTTCTCTAACTTACAAACGTACCAAAAGGAAAATTAGACACACTTTACAGAGTGGTCTTATTGAATTACATAAAAAGTGTATGTTAGTACCATTAACAACTGTTATACTTTTACTTTTATACTGTTATACTGTTACACAATTTCCTATTGTGTAACAGTATTTTGGGGTACTTGCTGTACTCTGCAGCTGTTTTTCTTATGCTGCTTAATAAAGGAGAGATTTCTAAAGCATAATCACAGTCTTATTTATTGTCTTCAGAATTACATATTGCAACCATACTTTATTAAAAGACAATTGTAGTGACTACAGGGAACAAACAAAAAGTCACTGAGAGGCTGAAGACGGGCGTGGTTAAGTTTGTGTGATACGCTAACAAAAAGATTCAGTGAGATCAAAAACAGGATAACTTAAATAACTTTTATTAAATGGAAAAAGAATAACTCATACAAAAACTATAATCACAGCGATCAAACAGAAAATAGCAGTCAACAAAAAATACAGCGACCCACTCACCCTCTCTACCTGCCGCACACAGGTGCACAGGTGCCTAAATCAACTAGGAGTGTCACCGCCCATATCCATGTGACCCAACTCTCAATTATCACCATGATCCCAATAACAAACACTAATCAAATGCTAGCACAATATGTGCAGTGAAATGTAGGATGTAAATGCTAGAGTGCAATAAAGAGTTATAATTAGAATAAGAGAAAACATTTGAAAATGTATAAATATGTGTAATGTAAGTATTAAAATGCTAAATTGCATATTGGCCTGGTGTTTAGGTGGGCAGTGCATTTTTTCAGTATGTAAAAATGTACAATGTACTTATGTAATAGTTGTAAGCCACACTATACTGTAACATTTTGTACACACGCCAGCGCAAATATACAAATGTGCATGTTTTTAGATGATAGAAAGTAGCTCAAATCTGGAATTAACAAGACAGCACTGTTTTGGAGATTGTCAATAATGATTTTTTTTTGTAGTGTTTTGGAAAAGAGCATTTTCATTGGAGGATGCTATGAGTTTCTGATGCTTAAGTCTGACTGAACATGTAGTCCTCTGTTTCAAATGGCCAGACAGTTCATTAGAGGGTATGTGGGTGAAAATGCATTACGGCCTTTTGAGTTATAAAACAAAATGCGTCACCGTATATTGTTTGTGTTTCTGTTTCTGTGTCGTTTTCATTTCAGGCTGTCTCATTTCATTCTCATTAAGGATCAATGCCAGTCCACAGAGCGAACAGAAGAAACCCTCCCACAGACAGCACACAACCTGAGCGCATCAGCAGGCAGGTAAGAGTTTAAGATTGTGTTTTCCAGGACAATTTTAAAAGCGCTTCAGCGTTTATATTGTGAAGCATTTTCTCACATTGTTGTCAATTTAGTTGTGATCGCACATTTTAATTGTTGCCGCGAATGTGACTCTTGTCACCACAATAACAGTAGCGCCACTTAACAGTCTGTGTCATCGTTTCATCCAAATGTGACAGCTCTCAGCTTTAATTGTATGCAAAACACCCTTTGTGTTGAAATTGTGATTTATGCATCCGAATAACATTCATTCACTCGACTTATTGATGGTACCTCTGTTGGACTTTCTGTTGCTTTACATGTGATTCTTTTAAAAACACTTTACTCATATATCACACCTCAAAAAGAAGGTGAGACGGAGAACTCAGCTTAAGCAAAAGTCAAAGACATCTCAGAGTTTCTTGGAAAATGAGAAACATCACTTATGTTAAGTTCATAACATTAATTATTCAGAAGAAATGATGGCAGCTTTAACAATTAAAACGTTTCCCATGGTTTGGTACACCGATCTGCTGTGGAAGGACCGCAACGTACGTGTGAATTAAAGATTCATCTCAACAGCTGCTGCTGGCTCAGCACAGCATGTGTTCACGTTCCAAACTGTGTTTCCGAACAAGAACAAAACAACGGTACTTTTTTTGATAAACATCCCTGGCTATTTTCACTGCTATAAAAGGGAGAAGTTTTAACATCAGTAAATTTGACTTGATCCTGAGAGGGGTGAAAATATGGCAGTGACATGTGATTTGAGAGTAAAAACTGTGTTGCCAGTCATCATGCGCCCTTTAGCAAAACTCTGAATCTCTACAAGATCGCTTCAGGGTCTGATCTTGACCTCTTGACCTCTCTCCAGAAGGAGGAAAGCAGAAAGAGACTGATTCTGCATTAATATTAAGAGAATAAAAAACCTGTGTATCCAAAGCCTGACACGTACAGTATATCTTATTCCTCTGTGCCATAGAGCTACATTTTTGTCCAAAAACTATTAAAAGCATATAAATGAGTTGCACTGTTGTTTATTTTAAATCCATCCCACACACACCGTCCTGCTGCCATGAATTCCTACTACCAAATGTGTATTAATCCGCAGCTCAAAATAGTCCCCTACTCCTGTTTGAGTAACAACAAACTACAGTGACCAGCTGTTTTAGGAAATTACTGAGCCTTTTTTAAAAATAAAACTATATATTTGTGACCTTGTCTTTAAACATTCAGTGGGAACCAATGGGCTCGGGGCTGAGTGGCACAAACAGGGAAGGAAAGTTGGAAAGAGATGGACTAACACATTGTTGGCTTTGGTCTTTTCATGGCTTTTCAGACTGAATCGCTATTTTGTTTCACTTAATTCATTCAGCCTGACATTGTATTCATGGTAGCCTGTTGTTTTCAGTTGCTGCGGTAGCAGTTGTTAGGAGCAACTAGTTTAAGATTTAAGAGTTGTTATTTCTGTAAATTGACTTACAAAAGCCTGTATAGCTGTTTCAATCTCATCCTCGCTTGTCACATTTTTCTGTCGCTATTTTTCATGAATGTAGCTACAGCAGGTAGCCACCAAACTATGTAGGAAGATGACGTATCCATTCTTAATGCTGATACTGTAAATCCAAACTCTGACTTATGGGATCAACTTTATTGTAGAGATACTGAATGAAGAAGGACTGCAACTACTTCTGCTGAACTTAATAATTTATGAACTGTATAATGTCAGAAAACAGTGGAAAAATGGCAATCACATGTTCCCAGAGCCAGGTGATGTCTTTAAATTGCTTTTGTTGTCTGTCCAACAGTTCAAAACCTTAAAAATGTTACATTTACAGTAAAACTGAGAAAAGCAGCAAATTCTCACATTTGAGAAGCAAATGCATTTTTGCTAGATGAATGACTTCAACGATTAATCGTCATAATTGTTCTTGATTAATTTTCTGCAATTGTGTAATGGAGTAATCGACTAATTATCAATCAATCAAACTCTAATGTGTCTTCCGGTTAGTTGTGCATTTGTTTAGAAGGCTGTGATTTCAAACTCTGCTCAGAGTTTGAGTGAGCTTGAGTCAAAGGAAAGCATCTTCAGCAATACATCTGTTGTCTCTGGTAGATTAGCTTTTTATTTTCTCTTGTGTTTCAAAGGCTTTTGATCTGCTTCCCTCTAACTTTTGACAACTTAGAGGAGGAAAGCCTACAGCAGTCCCACAAGGCTCAATTATCCCTCAGACTGATAACAACCCCTGTAAGAGGGGAGGCCGAAAAGAGAACAGGAACTAAGAAGAGATAGAGATGCTAGGATTAATGGAGATTGTCTGATATTACCTGGCCTCTGATCAAAAGACTGTGTTGGCAGGCGGAGCACATAATCCTCTCAATTTCTCTCGTCGATGCCAAAAACTGCTGCTGCTGTGTAGCTCAATGGGCAGAGCAAGACATCACTGACCGGCCTGCTCCCAACGGGAAAACTCGTACTTCTGTATATACATATCTGAAGGCATGGATCACATTAAAGCTTTCATCAAATAGCACAGGTCAGGGTGCCAACCTCACAGGTCTGAGGCAGGGGGAATTTTTGCAGCAGTGTTACAGTTATATTTTTTAATATTGACATATTCATCCAGAGCTTTTTGTTGCATTTTAATAACCAAGTCCATTCCTACATTTTGCTCAATTTTAGTCGGATTCTCTGTGGATGTTTTAGTCCATAGAGACAAATCTTCTTTCATTATCATCTTTTTCCCTTCTGAAGTGCATCTCGGCTGCGAAAAGCGTGAATAAGGATTGTTATTAGGATATTCGCTCAAGGACGTTTTATCAATTTGTGTCAAAGGAAGGATGGTTTAAAGAGAGGAACAAAACTATGACAGAAATTTAGATCATTTGTAGGAGTATTACGACTCGTATGATATAATTTTTGTCATAACTGAATTAGCTTTTTGGTTACAAATTCTAAAATCATGATATTTAGTCTTTAATAAAAAAAACTCCTGGTTTACTGCTCTAGTAAAACACTTTGTTTTGCAGACAAAATGAATTCTGCTCTGATCTAGACTGTGTGTGTGTATCTCATCAGTGCTGCTCAATGATTTTGATGATTTTTGATGGTTTTCTATTTTATCTGAATGTCACCAGAAAAGATGAATAGAAAAGGTTCAGTGGTGTTGAAGGTGTTTGAATCTCCAAAGAGCTGATGTATAATATGCAGGGAGGAACAGACACATGATAGTCAATGTTTCCCTCTCTCAGTTTTTATTTAGAGGACACCTAAACCTCGTTAAAGCGAGAAAAAAATCACACTGCTGCAGCTTCTCACTAAAAACAGTCCAATGGGGCCAATCATAAGGCTTCAAAAACGCACAATAAATCCTGTTCTCAAAAATGGGAAGCTCACTGTGCAACCAGACATGTCTATATGTCCTCTGATGGAAAAAAAGATCACAAACTATTCTCGCTATCAGGTGTTATTGAGTGTTTTTGGGGGTTTTTTGTGCAGAATTGTCTGCTGCTGGCACGGATGTAGCTAAGAATAGTCAAGTCAATAAAACCTGATAGAAAGTGTGGTTTGCAACCCTCTTTTTATGGCTAGAACATATAGACGTTTTTGAGTGCGAGTGTGCTTTCAGCTTCCTGTAAACAACATTTAACCTGTTTTTTGTTTTTTTTTCAAAGGCCAAAACGACAATCACGTTTGACTGTTTAAACCCGGTGAGGAGCTGCAGCAGAGTGGTTTAAACTCTCTGAGATGCTCCTTTGTGCCTAATTACAAATCAAGGCAAACATCACAATACAAGGTCTGACTTGAAAAACAGCAACTGTATCCTTTAACAGAGATGTCATAATGCTAAGCTGCTTAACAGACAGAAAAAGCAGCTATTTAGGTTTACACTTGACAGCGCTAATCTGGTCCCAAAAAGAAATCTACTTAGGATTTTGTGATATTATCAAACAATAATAATAATAATTGAAATTCCTGGTGTTTGGATAACTGTCTAGTGTTGAATGGGTTCACACCAGAAGAAATTTCCATGGTGTGATGGTCCGCCTCCACACTGAAGGTTAACTTTTAGAGACAATATCAAATGATGATATATGATGATATCAGATATGAGAAGAGGTGAGCAGAGTGTCCATGTCTAATGATTCAAATATCCGCTTTCACCTCTGTTGGCAAAAGTAATTATGACAAAGTCATGTGGGGCTGGAAGAGGACCATTGGACAAGTACCAACGTCAGAGAAAACACGCCGTCCACCTGACATTCAGCAGCTCCTCCGACAGAGCTGCTCAAACTCAAGTGAAGAGTCCTGGAAATTAGTGATGTTTAAAGTCAGAATGAATGTTTTAGAGTATCCTGCTTTCTGACTGTGATGCTGTTGAAAAGAAGGGATTGTTTAATAATCTGCAATGTTTTTTTATTGATTGTTGGTTTTGTATGAAATCCCAACAATGATATAGGCATAAAAACACATTTGTCATTATTGTATAAATGGTGAGTTGTAGTTGGAAAGATAAAATTGCAAAAAGTCTCAGTATCACTTTAACACAAGTGGCAATCTACTAATACCACAATAATACTATTAGTCTATTAGACTATTAGTGGTAGAAGAAATACACCTTTTACCACCCGCTGTTCACCTGTGGATGCTTTCATGGATTTCTACTTCTACTACTATGAAAGTTACATGAATAGTTACATGAATAGACATAGTTACATGAATAGACATGATAGATTAATTGTCCCCGCTGTGGGACAATTAAAGGCTTATCTTATCTTATCTTATGTAATATATGTACTGATACATCAGACTCTCAAAAATAACATCTTGTAAAAATATTTCATTATAATGCACGACAGAGTATGGAATAGTATAATTACAAGTTAAAAGTATCTCATAATTATAAGATTCTTTTCTCGTAGTTATAAGATATGTAAGTCATAATTTCAAGATAAGGTCTAATTTTTTTTTTGCGATAGTGAATACATTATGCTTCCGTGGCAGAGTGTGTGCAATGGAGACCTTAAATCGATGGTGTCTCTCTTCCTTTGAAGCTAAACTTGGCAGTTTAATAGTGAAATAAATCTTCGCGGGGGTTAACAATTAAAAAAAATCCTTTTGTTTTACCCCCAAAAGGGGGTTGGCTGACAAGGAGTTAAAAAAAAAAGAGTCCTGTATTAGAAGTGTTAGCAACAAAAGTAAAAAGTATCAAAAATTAAAAGTAAGAATAGCCGCTGTCAGTGTTATATTATGATATTGGATTATTATTAATGTTGCATTACCATATAAAGCAGCATCTTAATGTTGTAGCTGGTCAATGTGAAGCTAATTTAACTACTTAATATACTTATGGGTAATTTAATCAATAAAAATGCATCATATTTTATATGAAGATGACATGTTTTGTATGCCAAATCTTAATCTGTAGTATAATTAGTAACTATAGCTGTCAAATAAAGTAGGATCTGGAGTAAAATGTACAATGTTTTACTTTAAAATTTAGTAAAGCAGAAGTATAAAGTAGCAGAAAATGGAAAGTAATGTACATATACCCCAAAATTGCACTTAAGTACATTACTTGAGTACAGTACTTGTGTTGTACCACTGCTACTGCTAATATTAACATTAATAGTACTACAACTACCACTGCCAATAATAATAATGATAATCATCATCATTAAATAGTCATTATCCTAAATATCGTAAAATTCAAGAAGACGTACGTAGCTGCCAGAAAAGAATCCCCACAAAACATTATCAACTTGTCAACAGTCAAATTGAACCAACACAAATTCATATAAATGAATAATAAGCAGTAATATTATGGAACATAATGAGCAATAACCAAAATTGCCACTTAACAGTTCAGTAACCACTAAGTGTGTCATCAATGTGGAGCCAGAAGGACATTCGGATGGAAGCTTATCAATGCTCCATTTATATCAGCAACCTGGTGTACCGTGAAGAGCACACGAGTCAAATTCCCAACACATGCTCTGTGCTGCGCGTACGACGGCGACTCAGATCAGGGATTATTTCACTAATTAGCGGGGATATGCTCTTCTTCTTTGACACAAACTGAAGCCCGTCAGTGATTGGATCTGATAAGCGTTTGACATTCAGACCTGCAAATCCCAGAGAGGATTTCGTCACAGACTCCTGCCTGCCTGCTTGTGAGCTCTCAAATTCAATTTTCTTCTTTTCCATTTCTCCCCTGACGTTGTACGGTGCTGCAGCAGTGTTGGTCCTGCTGTGGTTATGGTACAGTGTCATCATACTTTTGTTTTCCATTAAAATACTGAGCAGTATCGCATGGGTGTGATTTCCATGCTTGCTTTTCATCTGTGATGTAGGAGTAGTGCAATGGATGGTGGTCTACACCAACAACACAAAGGCAGGTGTAGTGACAGGCTTCCAGAGGCGGTGGCAACACCTCACCACATTTACATAAAGTAGGCGGCGGTCACACCACAAAGTGACAGTTGCTCGTCCACGTGCAACACGAGGGGCCGAAGGTTTGGTGATATAGTGACTCCTCATAGGGCTAGTTGGTGAACTACTGTAGCTGGAAAGCTAATTGCTAACAAGCTAACGCTGGTCAGTCACAAGCTGGAGCTTCTCTCTATTTTATCTCTACTGATCTGTTTACTTCCCCCTGGCGTTTAGTTTACCATTGCACACCATATGGTTCAATAAAAAGTTCTGAAAGAGGGAAAATGAAGCTCTTCTAGTTAACAAGATTGCTGAAGGTCAGTTAGGAAAGTCGTTAGCACGTTAGCTTAGGTCAGTCGCTAATGAAACAATAACTTTACAAAGTTTGTTTTAAAAACGTATTTGTACGCTGTCGTTCAGTAGAAGTTGTATGGATATACTGTACAGTATTAACAATTAACCTGGGCACTGTTTAAAAGTTGTCCATCACATGTTGCAGTCAACCATCACAACCTCTACAGATATCAGATATCTACAGAGCCACTTCCTTGTGATAATTTTTGTGGAAATGTTTGACATTACAAGACTTTAAGGAACACCTGAATGCATCTTTAGTTTTGCTGTCCTTGAAGCCGTTTCATTTGCCCTTCAGGTTCCATGAAGGAACATCTTTCAAAGACTGTGTCCTTCTGAGGATTCAGTCTCTGACTTGGTTCACAGCTATAGCTGTAAGTAAACTGCACACAGCATCACTCATATTTACCTTCCTAGTCAGTCTGTGATGTTTTATACCAAAGAGATGAGGGAGGAAAAAGGACTTTACCTGACATCATAATTTTATTTGGGCAAACTATTTTATCTGTGAGTAGGTCGGACAATCTGCATTATTCCAGACCCACTTTGTAATTCAGATTAAATAGAAAGCAGCATTTTTAGATTTTTTTTTACATTTTTCGCCATGTACAGTTTCAATGCGGCGATGACATTCCTCCCAGCCGCCTTTGAAATAGACTAAATATGCTGAGATTTCCTACCACTCCATTAGATAACTAAACCCAACAAAACTGTGCAAAAAAAGGTAAAACATAAAAGCAAACACTATCAGTTTCAAAAAGACATATTACAGCAGCAGACAGTTTTCTTCTGTCAGCTTCAGCAGGCATGCAATGACGTCAATTATACTTAAATTGACAGGGACTGTAGGTGTGGTAATTGCTCAGTGACTTTTTGTGAGCTTTGTTTAACATCTCTTTGAGTTATTCTGCGTATGATGATGCGAAGCATGAGCCGCTGCAATGTTCAAAGTGTCCCAGCAGGCAGCTACATATAGTACACAGCTCCTCAAGTCTTAATAAGCTGAGCCTGTCTCCACTGAAGGCGGCAGCCAGGCCTCCCCACCTCTGGAGGACCCAGTTTCATAGTTTTTTGACAGAACCTTTTGATCATCGTGAATGGCGGCAACATGCAACCAAAAGCATCCGAGAGTTATTTTCTACCAGCACAGAGTCTCTGGCTCACCTCATTCTTGGTACAACTTGAATGTGGAGGAAATGAAACTCCCAACAGACTTTAAAGGGATTACAATGGAAATTCTTCTTTTAAATTATTTTTCTTGTGCCAGATCTGTTGGTGGGGATCCAGTTGTCTTTAAGCCAAGGTCCCCGGAAAACAGAACTAAGAAAATGTTTACATGTGACCATCTTAACAATATTTTAAGACCAGAACCAGATGATAAATGGGAAATATATGAATATAAATATACTTTATATAATAGACATCAAACAAAACAGCACATATTTCTGAATTGTCCATTATTGGTGCTGTGTAGTAATTTTCAACGCATTTAGAAAATCAATTATTACATTATTTTGCTGTTTTTTTATTATTTGTTGCTACATGCATATTACTTATTATGTCTTTTCTACTGCTGGCTTATCGTTTAAAATGTTCACTGGCTGTTACTGCTGTAGTTTAGGACAAGTAGCGTCCCTCTCACTAGTAGCAAAAAGAGAAATTGTATTATAGCACTAAACTCGCTCTTAGTTGTCTGTTTGGGAGGAATGCACTCACCGTTTTTGATGACATTAGAGGACACTTTGGACAAAAGGATCTGCCAAACCAATGTAATGTAATGTAACTGTCTCCTCATCGCTCCACACAGATCTGATGTTTTCGTCTACCGCAATGTAATGTAACTGTTAAAAGTAGGTATTCTATTTTGACAACCTTCACATGCTCCTGTTGACATTTTGTGCACAGGGCAATTAAATCACGAAATAAACAGCTTTGTTTAGTGGAGCAAAGGTGGTGCTGGAACAAAACACTTGGCTACTATTGCAAAGACCAATGCTTCATTTCCTAGCAGAGAGCTCTCTCAGTTGGGTCCACAATCCCAATTAACAATTTGTGTATGGGAAGCCGGTGAGGGATTACTTCATTACTTTTGTGCTGGCGTCTTCCACTGGTCTGTCGGGGATCTGTATGGAGTGGCTGCAGTCAGTTGTGAACTCAGAAGTAGAGGTTTTCACTGGTCCACAACTGACATCCAACCTGGGACCAGAGTCAACCTACATCATAGTAAGTCTAATTCAATTCAGTTCAATTCAGTTTTATTTATATAGCGCCATATCATAACAAAGTTATCTCAGGGCACTTTTTCGAATAGAGCAAGTCTAGACTGACTCTTTATATTTACAGAGACCCAACAGTTCCCACCATGAGCAAGCACTATGCGACAGTGGCAAGGAAAAACTCCCTTTTAACAGGTAGAAACCTCGAGCAGAACCAGGCTCAAGGTGGGCGGTCATCTGCCTCGACCGGTTGGGTTGAAGGGGGAGGGGGGGGCGGGAGAGAGAGAGCAGGAGGAAAGAGAACATACAGCAGCACAATACAGTTCCACATAGTGATGTAAGGCAATAGATATGGTAATGGCATTGATGTTAACACCAACAGAAACAACACTAAGAGCAACACCATAACAGCAACACCAATAACAAGAGCAACAACAGCAATAGCAGCAGCGGGTGCAGAGCAGGAGCACGGGGGCAGCAGGTGGCTGCAACCACAGACCCAGACTCCACAGCTCCGAGGCAGAAACACCTGCAGAAAGCAACAGAAGGGGAGAGAGAGAGAAGAGAGGGATGGGGTTGGTACAGATGGAGAGGAAGAGGAGGAGAGGAGCTCAGTGCATCATAGGAAGTCCCCCGGCAGTCTAGGCCTATAGCAGCATAACTAAGGGGGGGCTCAGGGGTCACCTGAGTCAGCCCTACTATAAGCTTTATCAAAGAGGAAAGTCTTAAGCCTACTCTTAAATGTGAGGAGGTTGTCCGCCTCCCGTACACAAACTGGGATCTGGTTCCACAGGAGAGGAGCTTGATAGCTGAAGGCTCTGGCTCCCATTCTACTTTTAGAGACTCTAGGAACCACAAGGAACCCTGCATTCTGGGAGCGCAGTGCTCTAGTGGGGTAATAGGGTACTATGAGCTCTTTAAGATATGATGGTGCCTGACCATTTAGGGCTTTGAATGTGAGGAGAAGGATTTTAAATTCTATTCTGGATTTTACAGGGAGCCAGTGTAGAGAAGCTAATATTGGAGAAATATGTTCTCTTTTTCTGGTTCTTGTCAGTAAACGTGCCGCAGCATTCTGAATCAGCTGGAATTGGGTCCAGGTAGGGTCCCATTCTATTTCTGCAGGTTTCATGTCTGTATTTGAATGTGTCTAATACCCAGGTCGATCCAAGCAGACTTGCTACCAGCTCTAAATACATTTTTCTCCTGTGATGATTGTGACGCACCACGTCCTGGTTGCTTCTCTTTTCGAGGCGGCTGCTTGTTAATCGATGGAGCATCGTGCTGCTGCCAGCGCTGTCTTCTCACTCTCTTTGGTTCTGTTTGGGTTGGCACCATTTTGGATCCAGTATAAAAACTGTCCTCTGGTCCCTTTCGAATCAGACTCTCTTTTTGAAAATGCATTCATGCACACTGATTTCAGATTGGTTTTCCACTACAACATTTTTGGCCCGTGAAGACTTCTAAACAGAGGTAGCACATTGGCTGTCTGTTGCCTTCCCAGACCAACAGAGGGAGGTAGCACTGAAAGCAGTACAGATGGAATTGACATTTTCAATCATAGAAAAAAAGGTTTTGTTGACGTGCACAAGAAATGCCAAAATAGATCATGTTCACTGGGCGTCTATAGCCTGGTTTCCTTCCAAATGTAGCACACATTTTAACTGAATGTACAGAGAATTGGCAATGCAATAATGTGCATGTTCATCCACTACGATTGGGTGCTCATTAGGAGTTGGTTCATAGAGATAAACGACTGGTGGTGCTGATTCTCCAGTCGGGTGCCATTAAACCATTGCAGAAGAAGAGGGGGCAACAAGATGACATAATTAAAAGAACCATTCAAACCTTAAACGGTGGAAAACAATGTAGAAAACATCATGGAAATATGGCATTTCTGTTTGTTTCATGTATTAATTAGAGGAAGGTTACAGTCTCCTCATCGCTCCACACAGATCTGATGTTTTCGTCTACCGCAATGTTTCGTCTCTTCAGTGGACGTTTAAGTCACATGTTTCATGTACGTCATGTTTCCATTGCACTTTGTTGCATATTCTTTTTATCGATACACCCACTTTTCCACCTCAGCCAAGTGTAAAAACTTCCACTCCACAGATTTCTTAAATGCGCAAATTGAAAATGCTCGTAAAAACAGGTGGATGGAAACACACTCTATGACTGGGATTTATGAATGTAGTACGAGACTTCAGGTTTTCTTCTTCTGAGTTTCTCTGTGCAATCGACAGCAGTATTTGTCAAAGTAAGGGCTCTTGACAAGAGACAAATCAAGAGTGCATTAATGCCCCAGTAAAAGCTGAGAGAAATAGTATCACAGTGGACCAGACAAGTGCATCTCAACAGTGTCTTTGAACAAGAAAGGTGTCAGCTCCAACCCCACAATGGAAGTGAAAAACCGCTTTTATGAAGCAATGTACATCATACATTATGATCTCTGTCAGAAAATGAGATTTGGTTTAAGCTTCTACATGCACGCAAAGGTCCGATAAATACGGTAGCTGAAGAAAAAGATGGATATGAGAAGCGTATTGACTTCAGGAACAAAATTAGAATTGATCTGGTGAGCACAGGGAAGATTGTTTACACTTCCTGCAGTAGATTGTTGAGCTGGTAGTCGGAGTAAACTTCTGGCGCAGTCAGCCTCTCATTATTCTTCCAGGCAGGCATGCAGTCGTCAGATTGGAAATGTTGAAAATCTTAATTGATGAAGCTGAGGTCTGTGTGGAGGTCCTTCTCACATTCTCTTCTCATCAAAACAGCTTCTCTATAAAGAAAAACAGTCCCGGAGAGAGCTGCTGCTGCTGTTGCTGCTCTCAGCCAAGAGAGAAATTCAACAAACAAAATGAAAAATGTTTTCTTCCAGCACATCCATATCTCCACTTTAAAGGCTGAAAGATAAACTGTGAGACTGAGCACTGTCCTCAGCTAATCCGTTTAAGAACACAAAAACAAAATCCCATCCAGAAAAATGTCTTTTTAATGTTGATGAAATTCTTTAATGGCATAACTTACATTTGTTTTCTGGAACAGGGAGGCTTAAAGCAGCTAATAATGTATTAACTCACACATAATGTAATAAACTGTGCAAATTAAAATGTTCTTCTAAATAGGTTGATGAGTGTTAATACAGTACATTCCAGATAACTGAATACCACCTCAATACCGATATATTATCTATTAATTGATGACTTTTTACATTATCCAGCTATTAATTAAAAAAATTTAGCCAGTGCCTTGTATATTTAGTGATCATTTTATACTGTTTTTATTGTGTTTGGTGAAGCATGTCCTGTTATTTTTGTCTTTGAAGACCAAAGTGGAAACAATTTATCCTCTTAGATAAAATCAGGTTTTCCTTTTTTTCCCCCTTTAGGTTTAAATCATATTCTTTCTTTTTTCGAATCCAATTTAGTCTAATTTAGTCGAAGTCCAATCTAATCCAAACCAATCCAATCCAATTCTATCTAATCTAATATAATCCAGTCCAATCCAATTCAATTCAGTCAGTTTCTAGCAAAACAGATAAAAAGCCTTTATGTGAGATTTTCCCACATGTAAAGGCTCATTTTTGTCACATTTGTAACAACTTCTGACATCTAGAAGTAGGGCTTATAATAATTTAAAACAGGGCTTCTTACCTGTTTTAATCTTTAATCAGATTTTCATGTCAGCATGATGAGAAGGCCTCATGATGACAGTCCGAAACCCTCTGGTGGATGGACTCTGACATGATTTCTACAGGGAAACAGGAAGATGTCAAATTCATTCTTGTGCTAAAATGCTGATGTTTAGCAGGAATAATGTTTACCACGTTCACCATCTTAGTTTTGCGTGTTAACATGCCAACATTTGCTAATTAGCACTAAACACAAAGCACAGCTGAGGCTGACGAGAATGCCATTAGTTTTGCAGGTATTTGGTCATAAACCAAGTATTGGACAAATTAAAGTTTTGACCTGATGATGGTGCTAGAGGAAAACTTAAGGTATCATCAAAGTTATTACAACTCTTCCTGAGGGGGACATTAATGTGCGTGCCAGATTTCATGGCAATCCATCCATCAGTTGTCGAGAAATTTCATTCTAAACCACAAATGTCAACCTCATGGTGGTGCTAGAGGAAAAGTCAGGGCATCGTCAGAGTTGCTAGGATTCATCTTCTGGGGACCGTGAATGTCTCTACAAAATATTTAATATCAATCCATATAAAAGTTGTTGAGATATTTCAGTCTCTACCAAAGTGGTGGACCGAACGATTGACAAACCATCCCTAGAGCCACGCTGCTAGTATGGCTAAAATTGCATTAAACTGCATTAAAGTGACCCATTAAAGACCCATTAATATACAAACCTACATTTCTCAGACACAACAGGACAGGACAGGAGAAAAAAGGACAGTCTGATCAGACAGTGACAAGTTGGAGGTAACAGTGAGCATTGAAGCGGCAAAAAATTGTAGCATTAGTCATCAAATGACGGTTATTTACATCAAACTGAGATATTAGAGAAAAACACGAGTGTGGGTTGTACGCTAGACGAAGCGAAGCTGTGCTAAAACAGGACGCCTTCCAAGAGCAAGTCAGCCTCTCGCTTGTCTGATTGATGAGCATTCTGGGAAACATCATTTTGAACTTGCGGTGATCTCCAGAGGATTTATTAGCATCCTATTATGTTCATCTTATAGTAGCAGCTTCTCTGCTACACTCTTGGCAGGCACCTGAGTAATGATGGTTTTGTTGCTCTGCACTCTCGGGCTACATTCACAACATGGGCTTTCAGGCTCTGTTCCAAATTTCTGCTCCTATCTGATTTTTTGGATCGCTGTTCACGTCTCTGCTTGGATGTAATAAAATAATCTTATATCAATATGAGCTGACAGCAATGTCAGGAAGCGTTCAGAGGGTAAGAAAAGCACTTCCACTGCTGCCAAATTTACATCCAAGTTGGCCATGTCAAGTGAAGGATGGATGAAGAACAGAGTGAAATGAACATGAACTCTGAAGTGCAGACGACATATTGTGGACAAATGATATGAAAACTGTGTTCCTGCATCATGAAAGATAGTATCGTGAATTAGACAGCGTTCAGCACTGTGTTTAAAAAGCAAGAGGCTGCGTTGGTTTGGGCGTAGCACTGAGCAGATGACGTACTATTGGGGTGGCTGTGGCTCAGGAAGAGTGGGTCGTCCACTCATCACAGTGTTGGCGGTTTGATCCCCAGCTCCTCCTCTCCGCATGTCAAAGTGTCCTTGGCCAAGGCACTGAACCCCAAATTGCAGGCTAGCTCGCTGCCATCGGTGTGTGTGTGTGTGTGTGTGTGTGTGTGTGTGTGTGTGTGTGTGTGTGTGTGTGTGTGTGTGTGTGTGTGTGTGTGTGTGTGAACGGGTGAATGAAATTGTGAAGTGCTTTGGATAAAAGTGCTCTATAAGCCATTAAACACGATGCTGTAAATGATGATGAAATAATGGCTATTGTAGTAATAATAATAAAACATATTTCTGCAACAGTTTAAAATAACATAGTGGAATTATTCCTTCAAAAAATATATTATTTACCACAGTATATTGTACTCAATAGCTCAATAACACAACTTAAATTATTAAGGTAAACAAGTAATTAAAATAAACCAAAATATAATGAGTACAGTAACTAAGGTAATAACGTTGTGCTCAACAAGTTAATTGCAGAGACCACAAGCAATCAGATGAGCAGGCACTCAGCAGTTTTTTGGAAGAGAAAACAAAAATGAACAGTCAAATTATTACCCAAAACCGTTGTAAACATCCATCACAGTTTACAGACCAACTTCCTGGTTCGTATTTGACCTACTTACCGTAGTTGTGCATGCAGACAGTTTTCTTGTTGCAATGAGGGATTATTACTGACATTTTCTGTGTTCACTTTCTGTTTTACCTTCAGATAAAGTGGTTTGGATAATCTAACTGAACTGCTGGCTTGTTTACAACCTGCCTGGTCATCCCACTGCTGGTGTTTCTTGCCCCGTCTGACTTCTTGCAACAATGTCGCCTGAGGCTGCAGTGCCCTGTTTCCTACCATTACTCAACGTTGGTTCCTTTAAACCATGACCATGATCCTACCCCAACCTTAACCAAGTACTCTTTGTGTTTAAACCCACTGGCATAGCATTGGAAATTGGGCCCTGTGCATATGCAGTCTCAGTGGGCCCCTTCCCTTCCTTTCATAATACCCAATAGAAGTGATGGCCAAACAAACTGGGATCATCCTTTATGTTAAGGCAACTAAATTTCTGCAAGAACTGTTTCTTCCATTTGCTGCTTTTGTCGTAAGTATATTTCTCAAGAGAGAGGCATTTTCTTTTGACCACACTTCTCTCATCTGAACATACATCTACATGTCACATGTAGACGACATGCTTCTTTCTATATCATCAAGCTGTCTCAAATCATCACTTTCTACACTAATTATGGGAAAGAAAATCTGAATTGACACACCTTCAGCCTGTAGTGTGAATCTCTGCTTTCTTTAATTATCATATCTCTGAATCATCATCTCGTGGATAGAAATGGGGAAAAACATGTTAAGCGACCGAGTGAGCTTCAGAGCAGAGCTTTGTGACACCTCTCCCTCCTCCTCTCTCTCTGTGGAGCTGAGCTGTGGGATGATTTTACAGCGAGCGGTGTCGTTTCAGAGTCACAAAGATTCTGGGCGTCTCAATGCCACTCTGCCACTGAGCTCGCGCTGATGTTTCCATTATACTCGTCACCATGGAGACCAACATCTTCTCCCCCATATTCCACTGAATCTCTCCAGTAAATCTCCCTGTTTCCCACATATGTGCCTCCCAAACTAGTAGCAATGAGACTGCGCCCTTTTTACTGCTGTCTGCTTCGACTCGGATTTTCCCTGTTCCTGCAGAGCAGAGGGAAAGTGATGGAGAATACTTAATGACTTAATGTCAGACAGTTTTATTTCAGATGTGAAATCTCAGGTCCACCTGCAGGCGGATAGCACGTATTTTG
Organism: Macquaria australasica; assembly: GCA_005408345.1. Taxonomy (NCBI): domain Eukaryota; kingdom Metazoa; phylum Chordata; class Actinopteri; order Centrarchiformes; family Percichthyidae; genus Macquaria; species Macquaria australasica. The sequence goes on from SEMN01000125.1 coordinate 411,252, forward strand.
CATCTATGCAATGCACATTGTCATGCGTCCAGAGTGACAAATAGCAGGCGACTCACCTTGGGGCATTGTTGACTTCTCACAGGAGGGCTGTTTGTTATTGAATATGTGGTTCAGACTAGCTTGACACTTCCCAGTACCCCCCTGGTGCTTTCTTGCTGATAGAATTTTATTATTGGCAAGTCCTGGGTGATATCATATCCCCTCGCCCTATTGCCCCACAGCGAGTGAAACGCAATAACAGGAGAATTGATTATATGTAGACCACAGAGCAGCACTCAGAAAATGTGTTTACTGTAGTCTCCCCCCCTTCTAAATGCCAAGAATCCGCTCTCAGCAGACGCTCCTCTGCCCGATGAATGATTAATGAGCCAGAGTGCTTCCATAACTGCCCTCACAAACAAATTTCCACCCAGGTAGATAGCAGTAGTAGCAGTGTGTCAATCCTTTGGCAGCAAAAAAAAGGGAAATACAGGAACTTGTGTTCACAGAATTAGGCCTGAAAGTGAAAGGTTGCTGGTTTAAATCTCTGGCCCATCTGGGAAAATACATATTGTCACGGCACAGGTAGTACTGGTAAAATGATTGTGATTAGAGGATTTACCAGCTACTGACAGGCCACAACACACACTGAAACCCTTTGTTTGCCAACAACAAGAAATGATGCAGGCCGTACCTAAACTCTTACCTAGACTCTCCATGTTGTTAGGCCAGCCCCCTCCAGTCCTATTCTTTTGTTGCCAACCGTGCACTGAGCTCGGCACTGGTCTCATTTAGGTTAACAAATACTTCGGGGATGAGGGTTATCATTCATTGTCCGTCACGGTCTCAATAAAAAGTTGCTCTTTGCGATCATCTGTTAATACGCCACTCTCATGCGCCCGTATCTCTACTCTCCTCTCGCTCCGCTGTCATCTCCTGCCGTCTGCCCGCTGACAGGCTCATATTAGGTAAGACGTGATTGGTCGTCAACTTGAAATCAAAAGTGACAAATGACTACTTGTGACCGTGACAATATGTGTAGGAGGCCTTCACACAATTTATAATTGATTCAAATCTGACAGATTTTTTTTGCATGAATGTCATTTAAAAAAGTGAATCATTTTTGACATCAGGTTAAACGTAAGGACTACATTTATACACCCTATAGATTTTTCATTTAAAACTTGATTTTGTTTATAATCAAAACTCCCTACGACACAAAACATTTTAAAACTTTGAATCATTTTACACTGATTTGTGATCTTTTTCCACTCCTCTACTATTGTGTGTTGCTACCTTGAATAACACCACATTACCACCATTAAGTGTTGATATGTGAAATGCCCCAGCAAGGCCAGGTCAAAGGTCAAAACCACATTCGATTTGACATTGAGGCCTAGTTAGATGTTTCCACAACCTCAACCTCTTTGCTTAATCACTCGCAATCTATTTAATTTAACCTTGTGGCGTAACTGATTATTATTTGCCAATCAAAACGTATAAAAAGTTGTTTTGCCCAGTACACCTTCAAAACAAATCTTTATAACAAAATGCAGATACAGGTTACTTTTAATGAGACCCCCGTCTGAGGAAAAACAAATTATTGTAACATGAAAACAATCAGAGCAGTCAAAAACGACTTGTAGTATCTAGCCAAGAGGCTGTAAATCAAAAGACTTTAAATTTGCAATTTCACCACTTGCTTCTCAAGGCGTTTTCCTCCTTGTTTTTCTGGTCAAGTATTAAAACGTACACAGTGATTTGAATGTGATGTTAAGCAGCAAGATATACCTGCTCAGGCTGCAGTGCTCTGAGACTCTCAGTACATTTTTACTCAAATTCAGTTTAAAGGACTGGTGCTTTACTTGAGTATTTAGGGAGACTGTTGACTTTTACTTCATTACATTTACTCCACTACTTTTATCTGATTGCTGTAGTTGACCTGAGATAATTAAAAAAATGTTTTCTTGTCTGTATTTGCTTCTTTTCTATCATCCTTCCCCTTTTCTGTCCTGCCTTGTTTCCTTCGTATTTTCTTTCTTCAGCTTCTCTGAAAGAATTAAAATCTCCCCAATTGTACGTACAACATTTTTCACCCTCCAGCTTTGGGTATTTTCAATATTTAATTGCACCATGTACATGTTAATGTGGCAATAATTTAACACTGACAGGATTCTTCACTATCAGTACTTTTATTTTTGACATTGGAATACATTTTACATTACATATAACATTGAAAAAACTGATACAGGATTTCTTTCTTTTGAGTAAAAGATTTGAGTACTTCTTCCACTGCTGGACTCTGACTAACACTCATGTGCAGTGTGTCTCTAACATATAAACTACCTTTTACTGTCTGCCAGAGCACGCCAAGTGAAACCAGCACCAGTAAAACTTAATGGACCTGAAACCTTTGTGTGAAACAGCAGAGAGAAATGTGACAAAATGAAAAACACAGAGACAACTCTTTTTCTCTCTCCGTCTCTGACACTTTTGTCAGCTTTGAAATGTTCTGATGTGCCTTTGAGCAAGGCACCTGACTCTAGTTGCTGGTCGTTTTGGGCAGCTCCCAGAATACGTCTAAAGCCGGGTGTTGCTGAAAACAGCATGGCAGCCAACTTTCCCTGGATAAATCAACACAAGGAGAAAATGTTATCAACGTTATCAGAGGCTATTAACGTTTCCAAGGTGACCATGTTTCTCAAAATTACCCCCATCACCAACACAACACCACCCACTTTCTATCCACCGCTTCTCACCCAAATCAGTCATTTTTCCACCGTTCAGCTCGGCTTTGACGTCACACACAACTGGAAAAAAAAAAGACTGAGTTAGTCATCGTGCCCCACCACTGATCCTAAACACTACATAATAATCAGACAAGCTGTTTGAATCATGCCTCGAATAGACAGTGACACATGAAGTCAAATACTGTGACAAATCAAGCCACTTTCTGCATCATTCAGAAACAGAACATTTTAAGCTTGTGAGTGACTTTAATATATTTGACGCTTAAATAACAAAGCAGTTTAAAGTCAAACTATTTTTAACCATGTCTCCTATTGTAATAGACATATTTCTGCTCTAACTTTGAAGCCAGGGTGGATTTCTTTTTTCCTCTCCGCTCTGCATTTAAAATACCGTCAGCCATGTTGTGCTGACTGATAAAGGATCAAAGCAAATATATCACAGTGTTTTCTGAAGCATACAATGATGTCGCAATCAGAGTAATGTTTTTCAAGAGACTGATAATTGATTCATCTTGAAACTCCTCGTGTCTAAACTCCACTCGTATCTGTGTTTTGCTAAAAGTTTCGAAGCAGATGCTTGAATGCTGTTGCCGTTTGTTAGCAATGAATAAAACAAGTCAAAGTTGCTGCAAATGAATGTGTTTTAGCACCGTGGCAGTTCAAACAGACGCTGCTCCCAGTAACTTCACAAGCCTGGTGTAAACACTTTCCAGACGAACTATGAATATTTCATCTTTATGATGATTTGATCAATACTGTTGAGCATGGACCAATTACTGACAAGAGGCCAATATCCTAAATTCCCAACCAAACCACTGTTTTGGAGTCTTCACGCACTGCATGATTCACTTCTAGGCACGTTTTACACTGTGATTTTGGGCAGACGAAAGTGGAAAACGATGAGAGTAATATGGTGAAATCTTTGGTCTTTTGGTCAATCCATAAAACATTGGTCCTGGGTTGCACTGTGAGACACGTCCACGAGATTTAAAGCTTTGGACACCAAAAACAGGCTTCACCAAATTCTGACAGTGTCAGAAGTTTAGGATCAAATTCTCACAATGTTACTGCTGCTTTAACCTGCATCTACACACCATTTAATTGAGATACTGCATGAAATGATTCAGAACATCACTATGGCCAAAGCTTGTTTTTTGCAGCATTTTCAAAACAAGAGAGCGGCGCAGATAGACGATGCTAGTTGATGACATGTTGCTGCGGCCTTAGTGTTGTTTCTATTTACATCGCAACACTTTGATTCACCATGCATTCACTGCACTCGTAAGATCGCTTTTATCACACAATGTGTAGGGCCTTTAGTCAGTGTGAGTAGCAGACATACAGACTTGAAATTTGAGACTTTGGTCAAACTTGAGTCCATCACAAAAATCAGGACTTTAGCCATAACTACTGTGAGAATTGACCCTTCAAAGACTTGAGTTGAGACCTGAAAGCGAAAACATCCAAGTCTCAAGTTTTGACCTGGTAAAGTCTGTTAATGTTTTTTATACATGGATAACCGAGTTATCCAGATTAGATTGTGGACGATTTGACGTGAGTCTGGAGTTTATGGTTCTTCAAAGCTGCTTAAAATTTATCTGGAACTGCTGTCAGAGCAACAAGTCCTTAAACCCAAACCTGCAAAAGTGCAGCTTTTTGACAGTTTGCTGGATCATGGCCAAGATGTTTTAGGGTGAACCCAATACATGAACTCATTTTCAAACACAAATGGCTCGCTCTTTTAGATTTATAATGAAAGAGTGTTAATGTAATTATGATTTTAGATGAGAACGTCCCGGTTATTGAGAAATCACTGTGATCTGTGAATATAATTATCACAATTTAGTTATCATAATGAAAAGTTACCTATATTTATACATGATAAAAAATACAACAAAGTAAAAGACCAATGGAGCCAGAACATATGGCAGAGGAATAGGGTCATGGCTCTAGACAATTGTGTTAAGTGTTAAGGACTTGCTGCAGTTTCCTGTCAATATGATGTCATTTTCCACTTACTTATACAAATCAGGCCCCTACAGCTGAACGTTTGTTTCATGTGGGTTGTCAAGCCTTGTTTTGATCGCTGTTTTTCACTGATATCAAACGTTGGAACTGAAACTTGCATCACTGCCTCCCCGCTGTGATTCCTTGTCTTCCCTCGGCTACAAAAGAAATCTCTTTACTGAACTGCCGGTTTCTACTGCCTTAACAGTCTTAATGAAAAAGTAAATACTCCTTTCATCATTTCTTAAAGGACCTTAAAAACGTATTTGCCACTTTAAGCTCCTTGACTACAAATCATGTATACTTTTCAGCTGTCATTCTTGATTGCACACAATACAGTTTTAGATTTTTGTTGTATTTTTCTGTTTCAGGCAACCAGTGATTTATTTCCATTGATTACTATTCATTTCCATAGCAGAAATTAACACAACTCAGTTGTGTAATCGCAACAAACATCAAGTCGGCATTTATTTTTGTCAACATTACATTGTTGTTGAGTGATAGCGCAGATTAAATGACGATTGATTTGCAGAAAAATCTGGATTATGGATTACACAACTCAAGCAATTTTCAAGAATCTGCTAACTGATTTTCATATCACATAGATATTAATGGAGACCAATGGATGCCTGAAATTGCAAGAAAACAACCCTCAAATTTTGGAAACAGAAGAATGGTTTGAAAAATGGTTAGAGAGAAAAACAGTAGCGATAACAGCAACAATATCAACAATAGCAGGGGGTCTGCTGTCTAGGCTACAGGACTTTTCCTCCATTTTTATGCGGGTTTCCTTTTTCTAAACCACCTCAATTTGGTTCACAGGTCTACTAGACGATTTGATGTGAATTGGGCTTTACCTGTGAATTGGCCTTTTATGAAACTGTTCTAGGCTTATTTTTGTACTTTGTACTTCCATTTTGATAAAAGGGCTTCTTTGCTCCTCATTCCTTTTGAAAAATGTTGTACAGGGTCTTTTTCTTGTGTGCCTTTGAAGCTACCTGGTCATGCCTGTGCAAAATGAATGAAAACAGTTTACAAATGCATTTACATGATTTGTAGTACATTGGCTAAAACGTGCAAAACCACTGGTATGGTTCTTTTTACAAACGTTGTCTTTGGAAAAACCTTTGCAACAAAGGCAAAATGCTGCATCGACTTCAATCCCCTCTCTGCTGAGAGTCACATCAGCTCTGCATGCTGACAACCAAACATGCAGCGTGGGGGCATGAATATTTGGCACAGGACTTGCTGCCGCGCCTGTTCCCATGCATTTTTAATCGGGTCTGCCCCTCTTGTCCAACAGCAGGAAGAGGGTAACTGCTGGAGCCTGGAGTCTGAGAAACTAGCTGCCCCCCTCCACCTTGATGAATAAGTAAACACATCGAACCAGGCAGAGATGCAGTCAGTAAAACTCCCAGCTGGAAGCAGAAAGATTTGCTTTCTTCTGGAAGAAATGCTGTTTACTCGCTGATGATTCCACAGCTCGCTCCCTCTGAACTCTATTAACATTTTCCTCTGAGTCTGGATCCATGCATCAACTTTAATTCTGGCCAGGAGATTGCATTTCAGAGCCTCAATCAAACGCGCAGCAACCATTATTAAAGTACATAAAATCTTGCCTCAGACTTGATATGGCTGTTAAAATTGAGGTTTTACTGAAGTGTCTTTTTTTATTTTACCTGAAATGAGTTTTTACATGAAACGATTTTCGTTTAAAACCCCTGAAAACACTATTATCTTAATCAGCAACAGAGGAACACAATACTATATCATATATAATATATTATAGATATAAGTTAGAACAAAACTGGATATTTCTGTATTTGCGTTTAGTCTGTGCTCTTGGTTTGAAGGGGGCGGGGCTGTGTTGGTAAAATTATTTTTTTCATGCACCAATCAGAATGTGACAATGAGAGAATCAGAATCTGATGACAGTTGCTGAGATGTTGCTTATGTTGCCAAGGAGACAAGAGGGTGATGGAGCAGATAAGCTGAGAGTTCGCATTTTTGCTTTGTTAAAATTAATCAATATTTCTATATTAACCATGGGTCAGATGGTTGAAAGGGGTCATTCGTAGTAACAAACCCACAGAGAGTTATCACCAACTCCCCTCAGCTCTACAGAGCTTCATCTCATTGTTTTGGTTTTACAGCGTGCGATGCCAGTTTTAGCCACAGCAGGCTGCTGTTACAAGCGAAAACACTCTGATAAACCAACTGTACGCAACCTGACCAGCACCAACCAGCAGACAGACGAAGTTAGCGGCTAGCTGGTGAACATAGTGGAGCATTTAATAGCTACAGAGCCAAATACTTTATAAGGTCATATGATGTGTCAGTTGCCCCTGAGTGGCTGAAAAGTTCAGTTAATGCAGGCTCAGTGTTAAGAGAATTACGATTTGAGTTAACATTTGAAACCATGTTTTCAGGTGCTTTAACGAAAACATGCCAGATAATCAGACTGATTTGCCAGTCTCACGTTGTTTTAATGTTAGCCGTTTAGTCATCTTGTACAAGTCTTTTTCAGTCGACACGGAAGCTGCAACAGCACCTGCTAGGAGCCGTAAACTTAACGTTTATCTTGTCAATTTAAAAAAATGCTGCTTGATTTTGGAAGGAAGAAAAACATAGCTGCACTGGCCTATGTGGGTTGAAAGTCTGTTGCACTTCTGACCAGCTGTGATGTAGCTTCGTACTTCAGTGCCATGTTACGTCACTGCCGCACCAGGTGAAAGCATGTTGTTACCACTAGTTGGCAGGGCAAACCAGATTATAGACTGGGTGAAGTTTCTCTTCAAGAGTTGTTATATGTGTAAATTGACTTACAACGTCCTGTATATCTGTGATCCCATTTTCATGGCCATTTTTTCTGTTGCTATTTTTCTGGCTCTGGCACAGAAAGATGACGTCGCTGTTGTTAATCCAGCCTTCAAAACTCTGATTGGCTCTGCGTTTTTTTTTTTATCTAACCAGGGAAACAGCTGTCAATGAGCACCACACCTATTTGAATTGCCAAGAAAATCAGATATGTGGACAGTGATTCTGAGTTGAAGCAGATTAGATTAGTTTTTGAGTTTTAAAGTCTTTCATTTATAACAAAGGATGTTTTTTTCCCCCTAATTTTGATTGTTGCTTGGTAAGTTTTGTTTTCTGGGTTTTTTCTTTTTGGTCTGTTTTACATTTTTTTGGTACACTTACTATCTTTTTCCAAAGCTTGCGACTGTATTTCACAGCCTTCATCACTTCGGCCATGTAATGACAAGTGGTCGTACATGGGAAGGTGGATAATAACCCCTACCACCTGTTATTACGTGACTTAAAGATCTGGAAAAAGCTAGTAGACCTGAAGTTGTTATTTATTTTTCTGCTGTTCAGGTGAAGAATTAACTTTCAGGCTCACGTGTGTCTAGGCGCTTTAACAATATCTCTAAAACAAGTGTTCCAATCAAATCAAATCATAGTTAAAGCCTATAATTTAGTGTCTTATTACTAACTCATATTGTTTGGACAGCGTTCCATAAATCGTACCATAAATCAGAGTCTGTTCAGTTTAATCTTCTCATTTGTTAAGAGATTAATCAAATAATGTTGACTACGGTGTAAACAGACTCTACCGAAAATAAAGACTCAAGGTTAAAGATGGGCTGTGTCACTCAATGGTGTGAATATTTGTCATGTTCAGTTCTGCAAAATTGAATATAATTTAAAAGCTCTTTCTAATAAAATCACTGGAAAACATTCAAACGTTTTCATCAGTGACATTTCATCAATAGCTTTCCTGCTGCCTGTTTTCCTGCCACACCCACAAAAACAAAGGCACCCCAGCTTAGCAGGGTCCATGTGGGTTCAGACACTGCCTGGATGTCAACAGGCAAATGAACAATAGTGTTTACCAAATGGCTTTGTTGTTCAACACACGGGCTTATTAAAATGGCATCTCATTAGAGGGCTCTGAGTAGCCATTTTCGAAGAGATTAATTGCATTTTTTGAAAGCATTTTCTCTTCATTATTATTCTGCGTTGCATATGGATTTGCTGTGACCATAACAGCCCTACATATTCATATTACAGGAAGCTTAGAAACGGTTGGGAAATGAGCCAAAGGCGGAGCCGTGTTGGTGTGCAGACCGACGCTGAATTTCAAACACAAGCTTTTCTCCTCTGGATGTAAAAACAGGCTCAGTGAGTTTCCTGCTAAATTAATGAAATGTCAACAGTATATCTTCCACTGTCCGTCCGCACTGTTGGCCTGATGTTCTTCTTTTCTCTATGTGCGGTCAAACTGTGTGTGTGTGCATATGCTCAGGTTCAAAGTTATTTCTTGACCTTGGAATCAGCAGTTGAGAAAACAATCTCACCACAAGGTCCATTTAGTGGCTGTTCATGAGCTTCATATGAAAATATAATATGTAACAATATGCAACTTCATTTAGTGTCACCCCGTAACCAAGTAATTATTCAAAAAAGTGCTGAAGTTTTGCATCATGTCGTAATAAGATTAAATTCCTGCTTATATATTATTATATATACTAAGAGCCTACAGCCATGCTGGCAGCTCTGTGAGGCTGCACTTAGGCACAGTGGTGCTTTGAGCTAAATGCCAACATCAGCGTGCTCACAGTGACAATGCTGACGTGCTGATGTTTAGCAGTATAATGTTTACCATGTTCACTCTCTGAGTTTAGTGCGTTAGCATGCTAACATTTGATAATAAGTACAGCTGAGGCTGATGGGAATATTAATAGTTTTGCAGGTATTTGGTCATAAACCAAAGTATTGAACACATTTAAATTTTGACCTGATGATAGCGCTTGACGACAAATTAAGAGATAAACAAATAATTTAAATGTATCATGAGGACCTAGCCTGGGAACCAGACAAATCTGCGAGCTCATATTTTATTTGCTCTGGGAGAGGCGTCTGGTCCCCCTCCCATTCAGACAGATTTCCAGCCGACCTGGCCCAATGTCGGGCCAATCACAACCGTTTATCTAATATGGGGCGGGTTTGATACGATGACTGTACAGATGAGCCCCGTTGAGGGATTTTCGTAAACAACCAAGATGGCTGCTGCTGATGTGGAACGTTCTGAATCTGCTATCGCGTCGGTATTAAACGATCTGGACGGTATATTTTCTCCAAAAGAAGAACAAACAACTGCACTTAAAGCTTCTGTTAATAAGAAAGATGTGTTTGTCGTACTTCCGACAGGATTCGCTCAGCGCTACGTCACGTTTCGTTGCTCTGATTGGTTGTAGGTCGATTCAATCGCGTCCAAAGGGCATTTTGGTCTGCGCCTGTTGATAACGCCACATGGAAACCGAAAATGAACTGAGAGGGTCCAGACTAATTCGCATTTGCAAATTGGTTTTAAGCCTTTTGTGGCTCCAGAGGGAGCTGCGCGAAATCAGATAAAGTGATAGATGATATCTCTGGTTCTGTCTCATTGATTTTCATACTTTTTTTTTTAAACTGTCCATTGTGAGACCGACAATGTTATTGGAGCGCAATGCTAAATCGGTGGAGTTCTCTTTTAAAAACATATCTTTTGCATTTCTGTACTTCAATTTGTTGTTATAGTTAATGTTGTTTCCTGTTAGCTAAGAAAAACTTTCCTGTTAGCCTCTTAAAACTCAAACTTAAAAACAGTTACAGTATATCACTGCTGCATTAGTCCCAGAAACCTTTGTTTAAAATAATCAGATCTCTGTAATCAATGATCACAGTTGCCTGCAAAGTGCAGCTGCACAGTATTCATGATTAAAGGAGGCTTTAGCCCTAAGCAGACATAATTTCTGACTACTTATGAAGCATGGCACTTGTGTGCAGCAGGCCTGCAGTACATGTAAATTGCATCTGGAGTGTATTTACCTTTCAGGTCAAAGACGAACATGAAAGGCTTTTGCAGTCCCAGTGGTGGCAACTGTAATGAGGATGGGCTCTCCTCAGCAGTCAGTGCTTTGACCCACATTAGCTCTCTGCCCGAGGCCCGCTGAGACAGGATGGAGATGGAGAATAATAGCTGGATATAGTGTCTAAGATGCGCATTGTATATTAAATTATATTCACAGAGTTCCATAAGACTGTGTGAAGTTCATAAACTAGAGGGGATTTTTTTTTTTTTAAAAAGCCATTAAAAGCTCTTGGCACAGATTCTCGAGCACATCTCAGCACCACAATGATCTACTCTAAAACTGAACTGAAAGGATCTTACTGCAGAGGCTTTATTATTGTTCAGGTCGCAGTGGAGATTGATCTTTCAAGATATTTGAAGGAACATCGCTCTTTCAGTCTGGTGTTATTTATACAGGGTGATACACACTGAGAGGAGGCCTTCAATTTAAGGCTGTTTACACCGAATAAAAAGATAAAAAAGAAGCAAAATATGTAGAAATTATACTTGATTATGCTCTCCAGGCTGGGCTTAAGCAAACATGCACAGGGCTCGCTCGGATACATTCACATCACAGTTTCTTTTATACCTATATGTAGTACATTACAGTTGTTTTTGGCTCCTGACAGGAATCAAATCAATCAGTCAACTTCCTTGATGTGCAGGTCGACACAACGCGTAGTCGTCTCCTCTGCAAGCCTCTGCAACCTACAGATACCCGTAACACCCATCTCTGAGAAGGTTGTGTATCTTCAGAGGAGCATCATCCCAGTTTAAAAGGGAGATTATGTTGATTATTTGCTACACTATAAAAAACACAATGAGAAAGAGGCTTCACAGTCAAAGAGAGAAGATGGTAACTTGGGTATGGACTCTTTTTGGGGGCTTTTTAACGCTATATGCTTACTATAAAGTTCAAGACACTTTAATGCAGTCAGAGGTGCTTTTGCATTGGCTCTTTACACTAAAATACAAACTGGATGATGGACACATGAGTTTATGACCACCTCCCAATATGTTTTGGTGCATCTTTATATACAGTCTATGGTGCATCCCCACCTCTATTAGTATTTAAAGCTGTCCTCTTGTACTCAGATTACCTACCAAGTCTTCTTTCTTCACAGAGCTCACAGCAGAAGTAGCTTGTACAAACACATGGTCAACCTAAAGTAATTAATGCATTACTATTCAAATCATCTGTGTTCAATGAGTCAATAATGTGAGCCAGCTGTCATATAGATACATCGCTGTGGAGTCTCACGCCGCTTTGTCTCTGCAGCAACAAGTATCCCATCCATCTTTTTTTTATTTCTTAATGTATTCAGGGAAGGTTTTTGCTGAGAAAGCAGACTGTTTCAGCATTTCACGCAGTTACACTTGGGAGCCTCCCAGTACAACCACCACAGTCTCCTTACTTGTGGAGACGTTGCAGCTGCTACTAATGCAAATGGGGATTAAGTGACTTGCTGAAGGGCACCTTGATGGAAGTTGTTGAATTTAAAGCATTACTCATTCAATCTCCACAATCAGACTTTCACAGACGGTCTAGTTATTGACTCTGAAACCCTCCAGCCACGAGCATGTCTCCTCCAACTTTCATTCAGGCTGCAGGCCGTCAATTTTCCAAATGACTGCTGAAATCAGACAGTTTTGGCTGTTAATCTTCATTTGAGGATCTGTTTACAATATGAACTGACAGGGATGTTGAAAAAAAATGCATGAATGTGCAGAATCACACCAGAAAAAGACATTTTTGGACACACCTGAGGTTGCCATGTTTGTTTTGACCACATTTCAGCTGTGGCTTCTGTCTTTGTTGCATCTTGTTGCCCTTGCATCGTGACAACTTTCTATGATGTGAGTTTTATATCGCAATGGGCTGAAAACGTCGCTATCGGATGATAATGCAAAACCCCGGATAATGTCTAATGCCAAAGCCTTTAAAGGGGCACTCCACCAATTTTACATATGAAGATCAGTTTACTCATCACAAGTAGTACCACTCAGCTTGTGAAATCAGTTGTAGAGTGTATTTTGTGGCCCTGGAAGATTTTTCTCTTCCATTTTATTTCTTAATTTTTCTTACAAAATAGCCTTGATGATGTTATCAAGGTTATCACGTATTGGGCTTGGATAGTACAAATACAGAAACAGAAAGACTGCGTTACAAACATGACGAAGTACTTCATTTCCTGAACGTTGTGTCCCAGACTCCAGTAGCTTGTTAAAGTTGTATCACAGAGAACAGGGAAGTCGTTGACCTCATTGATCAGCTTTTTCTGCATTTTGTTTGAAGTACAGTGCCATCATCAGGTTGTAAGTTGTCCAATACTTTAGTTTATGACCAAATACCTGTTTTATTAACCTGTAAAACTAATGACATTCCCATGAGCCTCAGCTGTACTTTGTGTTTTGTGCTAATTAGGAAATGTTAGCATGTTAACATGCTAAACTAAGATGACCATGGAAAAGGCTTGTGAACCTTCTAAAAATCAGGATGTTAGCATTTTCATTGTGAGCAGAGAGCCTCACAGAGACATTAGCTTGTCTTCACAATGACGGGCATCCTGCTGCATCTCCAGTGTTTGGGTCTGCATGTGTGAACGGGTCATAAAAGTCAGGATATCTCGGCCCCGGCTGCATCGATTTTGACCACTATTTTCTTTAACCTGCCTCTTGCAAGTCCCCCCACGCCCCACCCCCACCCATAAATCAAGTTTATGTCACATGGGAGGAGAAAAAAAATTAAGACCCTTTCAGCTGCAGTATAAACAAAGCGTGCGACTGTTGGCAGCCTTAATGTGCAATTTAAGAGAGTAGTAGCCCTTAATTTAATAAAATTTGCTGCAGTACTCCAATGTTTTAGGACAATTTAGCCTGTACCAATAAACATAATTGCTATTGTTGAAGCTGCTTAGATGTAAGGGCCTGGAAATATTAATGGACTGAGAAAATTACTTGTTTGAATCATCCAATTCAGCGTCGTTTTACTTTCTTTAGTTTTCATCCAGAAGATTTACCTGTAAGCCAAGAGAGTCAGGCTTGTACTAATATTATGTACTGCTGTAATTCCGCTTTTTCTGTGGAGACATTTATAAAACAAAAGATTAGTGGACAGGACAAATCTCCTCTCATTGTCTGCTCAGGAGAGACTGTTGTTAATGCGCACTCGTAAAGATAAACGCTCCTATGGGACATATAACAATATTTTTTAATGCTGAAACTCATTGCTATTCCCCTCTACCTGATATTATTTTACTGGCTCTAATCTAAAATGACTTCAGTCGTAGAAATGAGCTCACCGGACACACGCGCTAATAATTTGCTGAGGAAACAAAAAAAACAAAAACCACTTGGCAGAGAAGCATTGTAAACAAAAGCAAATAGACCCAACAAATGGTGCTTATTTATTCATAGTCGTACCTTCATTTCCATATAAATGTACGTGACCTATGGGAGGCTTGTTTGTTGTTTAGATTCACTCAGAGAAAGCAAACAAAAATCTAATTTCTTAGCTGTATTTTCTCTCACAGACCGAGCATGTGGCCATTATTTCGCCTTGTTAGATATTCTTTCGTCATCTCAATATCTGATTTCGCAGGCTGCCATCTTAAATTATGGTGTGTGTGTGCTTTTTTTGTGAGGACTTTCATAATATTGACTCACAGCTGTCATTGTGTTTCCACTTACTCTTGCCGCTGCATCTCTCAGGTGCCACCGTGGAGCCTTTTCGTGACAGAGACACAAAATGGCTCACTTCTCTGGCAGATGGCAGATGATTTTGCCCCCCTAAAATGGAACTCGAGCGATGAATAACACAATGAATAATAAGTTGTTTATTGAGTTATTGGGCCCAGCGGCAGGCGCGCAGGCCTATGCCTAAATTGTCCCTGTCACCGGGGACCTCACGGCTTCTCACATCGAAGGCTGCATTTTTTTTGTGTTGCGCAACATCAGAATTAGGGAGGGTGTCGTGGGATCAGTAGTTTTTTTTAGATGAGGTGCCAAATAGGACAGATAGTGAGCAGGGTAATTATTTTTTAGTTAAAAGACTGTCAGCACTATGAGTAAATATCACACCGACGGGGCTTTTGTTTTCTGTCAAGATGTCTGGTGTTTATTGAGTTTTAAACATCTTCTGGCTCGTGTGACTGCTGCGCACAAACTGAACAGATGACTGACGTTTCCCCTTGTGAGCGGTTAGATTAACGACCAAAATGATCCAATATTAGATCCATTTTGCTTAATCCAATGATAAACCTTGAAATCAGCCTTCTGTATCTCTGTGTCAGTGCCGTCGGCCACATCTGTCATGCTGAGCATCTCATCATTACCCAATTAACGACGAATATCCATCCAGCTTTGTGATTGATACTTCAGGGCTGCAACTAATGATTATTTTAATTAAAGCTGCACTAATCAATGTTTTTATATTAACAATGCATCAAGTGACTCTGTAATGCAAAAAGAATGGCTCATAGAGACAAACCCACAGAGAATTGTCATCCCGACTCTGCAGCTCCTCCCAGCTCTATGGAACGTTTTAGCATCTTTTAGCTCAGTGTTTTTTTTTACGGCCCACAACTTTATTGTTTGGGAAAAAGGCCCTAATAAACCCACCGGCCGCTGCCTGCCCATCACCAGACGACAGACAGACAAAGTTAGCGGCTAGCTGGTGAACATAGTGGAGCATTTAGCAGCTGAAGAGCCAGATATTTCCCTCAGGAGCTGGTGGAGACCAAAACAGAGTTAGAAGGACAGTGAATGTTGGACTTACATTCATCACATGGCCAGAAACAAGACTCCAAATAAATGTTAATCTCCTTGTCTGCTGGATGCATAAATAGGCAATTGGTTGCTAACACGTTAGCCATAACAACTTTATGAGGTCGATGCCAAGTTTTCAGTTTGTTCCACTGCCTCCAGTGGACAGAAAATGATATTATTGCAGCTTTAATGATACATTTGTAATTTGTTTTGATTCATCAATTAATAATTTAGCCTGTAAAATGTCAGAAAATAGTGAAACTTTCCTAGAGGCCAAGATGACATCTTAAAATAGCTTATTAACTTATAACCACCTCATCTGGGGACCTTTGTTGCATGTCATACCCTCTTTCTTTCCCCATGTTTCCTGTCTCCATCTCCACTGTAAACTGTCTAATAAAAGAATAAAAACGTGCTTGTTTTGTCTGGTCAACAGACCAAAACCCAGAGATATTCAGTTGCATTTTTTCTGTTAATTGACATATTCATCAACTAGTTGTTTCAGTACTGTGATACGTACATGCCATCTTTTCAGCAGTTTTTGTTTCAGTAAAATATCAGTTCTGCTCCGATACGATCCTGATTCATGCTTTTTGATTAAAGCAGCTCTTTGTTATTCCATTCACAGAAGCCTTCGACTAATCCCTAATATCAATGTCATAACCCAAATGTCCACAAGGAGCCATGTGTACACGCTCTCACACATCTTTATTCGACTTTCTGTTTTATCTGTGATTTCCTGCAGTGAGAGGCGTGATCTTGAGGCTCATGTGGAAGTCCGTGGACAAAATGAGGTGTTTCAGGAAACGATCCATGTTCCCCTTCCTTGGCTTCCTCATCACCTTTCTGCTCTTTTTCAACCTTTACATGGATGATGGATACGTGCTGGTAAGATTTCTCACCTTTGAAAGGTCGATACTTGGTTACCAAAACATTGTGATGATGCTCTTTGAATGCTTCTGTCCGATTCATCAATGTGTTCTTGTCCTCGTAATTTTAGGAGGCTGACAAAAGACAGCTGGGAGAGACACTGATGCATCCTGCAAACTCTGAAAGATACGTCCACACATTCAGAGATCTGTCTAATTTCTCTGGGACTATTAATGTGACGTATCGCTACCTTGCGGGAATTCCTTTGCCACGCAAAAGTAGGTATTTCTACCAAGCTGATACCACTTTAATGTTAGTTTATGAGGTCTGAACATATTTAATCGCTAGAAGAAAGAAATATTTTAGGATTTTGTTCCATAATGAAGTGACTAAAGTGATTTCTGTTCACAGAGTATCTCACCATTGGACTGTCATCTGTCAAGAGGAAAAAGGGGAACTACCTTCTGGAGACGATCAAATCCATCTTTGATCAGTCCAGTTACGAGGAACTGAAAGAGATTGTGGTTGTGGTCCACCTGGCAGACTTTGACCTTGTCTGGTGTGAGAACCTGGTGCAGGAAATCACCAGGAAGTTTGCTCACCACATCATAGCCGGACGCCTCCTGGTGATCCAGGCCCCTGAGGAGTACTATCCATCTTTGGAGGGGTTGAAAAGGAACTACAACGACCCGGAGGACCGGGTCCGTTTCCGCTCTAAGCAGAACGTGGACTACGCTTTCCTCCTCAACTTCTGCACAAACCTCTCTCACTTCTACATGATGTTAGAGGACGACGTGCGCTGCTCCAGGAACTTCCTGACGGCGCTGAAGAAGGTGATCACCTCCAGAGAAGGTTCCTACTGGGTGATGCTGGAGTTCTCCAAGCTGGGCTACATCGGGAAGCTGTACCACTCCAAAGACCTGCCACGTCTGGCTCATTTCCTCCTCATGTTCTACCAGGAAATGCCCTGCGACTGGCTCCTCATCCACTTCAGGGGTCTGCTGGCCCAGAAGGACGTGATCCGCTTCAAACCCTCACTGTTCCAGCACATGGGCTACTACTCCTCCTACAAAGGAGCAGAGAACAAGCTGAAGGACGACGACTTTGAGGAAGACTCCATAGACATTCCTGACAACCCTCCTGCCAACCTTTACACAAACATCAATGTCTTTGAAAACTATGACGCCACCAAGGCTTACAGTAGTATCGTTGATGAATATTTCTGGGGGAAGCCTCCGTGTACTGGAGATTTCTTTGTCATAATCTTTAATAAATCAACTAAAATCAGCAGAATTAAAATCGTGACGGGCACAGAGGACAGACAAAATGACATTCTTCACCACGGAGCTCTGGAAGTAGGACAGAAGTCTCTGGAAACTAAACAGGGGAGGCAGTGCACTTCCTACATCACGTTAGGAGAGTTTAAAGGCGGAAGCATTGAGGTTAACAATGTGGACCACAAGATCGGCTTCGACATCGAGTGCGTACGAATAGTCGTCACTGCCAGTCAGAAAGAGTGGCTCATCATAAGAACTATCAGTTTATGGACCACACAACCTGTAAGTCAATTTAACAAGTAACAGAGGAAGTTTTTAATTTATCATCTGTATGTACAGTATTAATTTTGGATGCAGTTTGTTATAAGTTCATTTCGGACTACTTCTGGGAAATATGTGTTTCTGGGATTCAAGGCAATCCATATTTTCTTGGGTTGTTCAGAGATCTACTGTATGTTTTCAGTGTGATGTATTAAAATGACCTGTACAGTATGGAGCCTTTATATACTTATGTTCTTTTTCCTAAAATGAAAATCTGTCTATAAAATTGTTATTACTTGACTGCTATCTTGTTGTCTTTTGTCATGGCACCGAAATAGGAATTACACAGAATCTAAGCTTTAAAGTGTTGACCTTGACTCTTGTAAATGTGCTGTTTTCTTTGTTCAGACATACATTTTTACAGCCCGGTTACAGACGTCAGACGTGAAATAGAATAATGGCTAACATTTTTAGGAAGTCATGCACCCAGACTCAGTGCATGGAAAATAGGTTCAGTGCTGCACTAAACAGCTGTTTCCTACATCTAAAGTGAAACACAATGAAAAAGAAATATGAAAAGAAAAAAATCAAGGAGGAAAGGTTTTAATGGCTCGTTAATTATTCTGTCAGGACTTGTGAGTGG
This sequence comes from Macquaria australasica, assembly GCA_005408345.1. Taxonomy (NCBI): domain Eukaryota; kingdom Metazoa; phylum Chordata; class Actinopteri; order Centrarchiformes; family Percichthyidae; genus Macquaria; species Macquaria australasica. Next base: position 429,699 of record SEMN01000125.1, read on the forward strand.
CTGAGGTAGAGCTATCGGAACAAGCCTGAGGCCCTGATAATGATATAAAAGTTGTAATTGCATCTCCCATCCAAAAGTGTGAGAATATGCTAAAAGAAATCCTTAAAAATCCTTTTTAATAAGATGAACTATGAATTTCTTGAAACTGAAACTGTAAAGTGACTTGTTTCTCCTACAAATCAACAATAATATCTTGGCAATAATTACTAGATTCCTTAAAGAGTGGAGGCACTTTAACCTGCATTGGAAATTGCTTCTCTCTAAAATCCTTATTTTCTTAAGGGGACCTGGAGTTTGCAGCTTGGCACGTCACCAAACATTTCTGCAGTATCCTGTTGACATCGCTTCACATTATTAGTCATTCTTTTTAAAAATGTATTGCAGAAATCTCTCCTTTTTTATGCATTAAGCCTTATTTGAGATATTTTATATATTGAATTATTATAGGCTCTGACCATTGGTGTATTATAAGAACTTAGCTCCCTTAAAAACGTGTATGGCTCTTTTGTTTGTTGTCTTTTGCTGCCATCTGCTGGTAAATTTAATGAATTGACACAAAGAGACTTATTGAACCGATCTCTCTGTAACTGTTACTTGTTTAAATGTGATACAAATGTCCCACTTCTTGCTTTGAAATTGTGATAAAACCTGATATAAATTGTTATAAATTGTCAGAAAAAATAACAGAATCACATTATTACAATACCTGCCAATAATCACTTGCAAGTTGAATATTATGACTCCACTTATGGCACTGAAAGTCAATTTTATTACTACATCATTAGTTCAAATATTTGAAATAATATATTGCAGTTAATGTAATAATATGATTTTACCTATGAACTTTTTACAGTGTTTATATTTACTTTTAATCCAAATAAAGAGAAAGGTTATTACATTTCACAGCAGCAAGTATAAGCTCAACTCAACTTACCCTAACTTAACTTAACTTAAATTGATTTAACCTTATAAATGAATTACAGGTTAACTTACACAGTACCAATGGGTAGAAAACCACCCAAGACAAGGAGTTGTTTAACCTAACAGTATTATAAAAATTAATAATAATAACACTGGGTCAAAACAACCCATTGGTGCTGGGTGAAATTAACCCAGTATTGTGTCCATTTTGAACCCAGTGATTTTTACTGTATGTGTGTTTTGTTTTATTTGTAATAACAAGAGAGACTAATTACATTTATACAGGTTATTACATTTTTGGCAGCAATTACATGCAGAAGCATAACTTAACTTAAACCAACTTAAATGAGTACATTACCTTTTATTTATTACATGTTATGGCAGCAGTTAGATGCTTAGTAAATCTTACTTAACTTTGCTTAACTTAAATTAAATTAACGTTGAAATTGATGTCACTTCTGTTCACTTACAGTTAAACTCCTTCTTCTCGTCTGTCTCTAAATCCGTGACAGCAAACGTGCAAACATTTACTTGAGTAGGTATCCTGCTCTTTGTGGGTCACACCCCTTGTGTCAAGTCAAGTCAGTTTTATTTATATAGCCTTTACGATCTGTGCAGCACACAGCATCCTATTTCTTAGACCCTTGATTAGGAAAAAGGAAAAACTTCTCCCAACAAAAGCTTTAATGAAAATAACAGAAAGAAACCTGAGGAAGAGCAACAGAGGATAAGATTCCTCCTCCAGGATGAACAGGCATGCAACAGATGTGTATAAAGTAAAAAACAACAGTAAAATGACATATGGAGAAACAGAATGACAATATTAGGTAATTAAACAAAGTGCAAACACACATATGAATATGAATCTGTCCCTCTCCTCAGGCCTCAGAGAGTTACACGTGTCATTTGTGCTGCAGCCTTCAGTCCCCTTCAGGTGTTGCCAGTAGAAAACAGATGGCCTGGCTACAGATAGAGCCAAACCCAAAATGAGTTTTTGGGTTGAAAAATAGACTTTCCGCCAGAGAACCAAGTTCACCCAACTTCTGAAACTCTGTTACAATGACACTTCAGTGGATTAAAGAAGTTAATCTGGAGCTTTTCTTTTTTTTTTTTAATCAGATCAACATCCTGAGCCTTATTTTCAGCGGCCACATTTCTATCTTTTTTCACTCTTACTGTCTTCCTCTTGAATCTCATATTATCCTCTTTATATCTGTCCCTATAGGTGGCCTGTTCTGCTCCCCTGCCTTCAAATCCAATCCAGTTTCCCTCAGCCTATTTCTCTACTCATTATATTCCCCACCTCCTCTTGTTTTTTTACCACCTGCTGCCTCCTCGGCCTCCTGCAGCCATATGTAATCTGAATCAATCTCCCATCATCTTCCCCCTGCAGTTTAAAAAAAAAACAAAGGATAGTGAACTCTATGCTCTCCAGTCAGAGAGTATTGTGGCAAGAAGAAAAACAACCATCAGAAAAGCATTATGTTTGAAAAACATTGATTTGTGTTCTTATTTTTATCTATTTTATACCACTTAGCATGATGATAGTTTTATCTCAGACTTCTCAGGCTGTGTGGACTAACAGGCAAAGTGAAACTATCTATATGCTGGTGTCTTGATTCTGTTGATGGATCGTACGATTAGTTGGTTGGATGGATCGATTGGATTTGAAAAATTTGCATTTTAAGGAATAAAGTCACCCAGTTCCAAAATAATAAATCGTTAGCTCAGATAAAGTTGAAGTCTTGACTGGTTGCTTGTCTTTTTTAGGTTTTAGGTTTAATATGAAGATAAAATTTTGCTTAACTGGACCATTTTCCATCTAATTATGGTGATATTTTGAAAAAAAAAACCCAACATAATTAAGGTAGCCAAATGAGCCATATCCAAAATATTGGTAAATTCAGTGAAAAGAAAAAAGAAAAAAAAGCATTTTTCACATTGATTCATTATCTATTTTGAATCTTGTTAATTCAGTATTTTGGATTCAGTTTGGGGCATCTCGGAACATAATGCAGCCGACAACAATCAGACACCAAACACACAGGCAGTGACAAGAAATTCAATCACAATAAAGTAAAGTTTTAAATAAATCACAATAAAATAATGCTACAGAGGTTTTGTGTTTAAGACAGTCAAAAAAAAAAGTTTCACTTATGTCGCCTAATTTAATCAAATCAACCCTATATTTTCCAGCAGGAGGATTACACTCGAGCCCCCCCCCAAAAAAAAAAAATCATCTAAATGTTTCTTAAAATCTTTATTTATTTATCCGGCGTATTTGTGAGCGCGAATGTGTGCGACCGACGCGCTCCCTGACGTCACCGACGCGGCGCCGGCGTTTGCGTCAACACGAACGGGACCGAACGGCGAAACCGGCGGTGGAGTTTGGACTCCGGCTCCTCCGGTGTGAGCAGAGGCGCCTTTCTTTGTCCCGCCGTTAGAGAGAGATGCTGGCCGAGCTGGACGGTTAGTTAACGGCGGCTAAGATCAGCAGGTCGTTGTTTGTTGCGTCACAGCTGGTTGTTTATCCGAGTTTCCAATAACGATCGATTTCCAAATCGATCGTCGTCGTCGTCGTCGTTGTTGTTGTTTTGATGTAACGGAGGAAACGGTTGGCTCTTCCGCTTCGGTTGACCCGTGACTAAACTATCCCGGTTCACACGGACTGAATCGTGTTCCAGCTCCAAGCCCATATAAGTATGTGGTCTGCGCCGGTCCGGGAGCTGGTTTTCAAGGCCCCGCCCCCCCAGCCTCTGTCGTCATGACGCTTACCTGTATTACCTGTAGACATAATACTGTTTCTCATCCTCGCGCAGCAGATCGACGTAGACGTAGTTTATGGATTTCATCAAATCGTTATTTTTGTTGTGTTAGGTCTGTGTGTGTGTGTGTGTGTGTGTGTGTGTGTGTGTGTTAGGTCTGTGTGTGTGTGTGTGTGTGTGTGTTAGGTCTGTGTGTGTGTGTGTGTGTTAGGTCTGTGTGTGTGTGTGTGTGTTAGGTCTGTGTGTGTGTGTGTGTGTGTGTTCAGCATAGCTACGTAGAGGCAGGCTGCGTTAAGTGAAAGTCCCTGATAAACTTATTTATTTCACTTTCATTTTGTGTAAATCCTGCCAATATTTATGGAAGCCCATTTCTGCCAGTAAAAAAAAATAAAAAGTCATAATTATGGCTTTTTTTTTTTTTTACTGGCAGAAATGGGCTTCCATAAATATCTGCGATCGCTAACCACAGGTTTTTTTTTTGTTTTTTAAAAAAAAATTAAATTACCTTTGGGAGAAATTGAGCCAGCATTAGAGTGCAGAGTTCGTTGCCAAGCTGGCTTAACAACCCTGCTGTATTTGCGGTCCTTCTATGTTAAGTAACTTTGTATATATTTTACCAGGCTTGCAGCTGATAGTTTATTTAATACCCGTATATCTACATAAGCTGAATCTAGCAGGTGTGGTTGCTGTGGTAACACTATAGCGCTGCTTGTTATGTAGTTATAAGGTAATCAGACTTCAGTGTGGATCAATATTGTGATTGTTACAGTAATGGAATATGGGTCTTTTGGTTACTTTTCTGTATTATATTTTTAATTATAATTGATTATTTATTTATTTATATGATAGTATCAATATTGTAATTTTATTTTGCTTTTCATAGTCATGGTTACTAGGTTTTGTGATTTATCCTGGTGTGATTATATATGCTTATGAAATTTAACTTTATGTAATCAGTAGTTGTTATTTTTTTTTGTAATTGTAAATTGGCAAGGAAAAGGAGAACAAACAAACTAGAAAAAAAATCTTTTTCCACCTGACAGAGAGGGGGGCCACACACACACACACACACACACACACACACACACACACACACACACACACACACTGCCAACTGATGTTTGCTTTGTATATGTTTTACCAGATGTTTTACCAGATGTTTTACCAGATCAACAGTAAAGACCTGAGACCCACAGCTGCCTTCTGCCTCTTGATTGAAAACGCCAAGCCAGTCGGCTACACTTGCTGTTCCTTAGCCTCTCTGTCAGGGCTTTAAAAGTAAATTAAAGCAAATGTGATGCATAAGAAATTTTGGTTCACACTTTATGACCTCTAGTGGCATTTAGGCCATTTCTAAAAGACATAGCAACAGTGTTTAGACTAAACCTGCAGCTTCTGATGAGAGAGCAGTCAGGTTTAAGATACTATATTCTAGATTGTTCCAGATCTTTCAATCTCAGCCCACATCTGAGATGTTTTCAGGGATTTAAATAGAATAAGGAATGAGTAAAGGCTACATTGTCTCAGAGAAAGAAATATAGACTATCACAAACCAAAAAACTGACTTTTAACTGTTTATTTCCCACCAGGCTCTGCAGAACTGAATGAGGTGCAGCCTTCTGCCAGTGCTGTTTTGTAAGTGCTGCTGCTGCTGCCAGGATGGGCCAGCAGCTCTCAGGCCAGGCAATAATGACCCGTCTGCCTGAGAAGCTGGTGAAACACGCCGGACTGGTACGTGACAGCGGCTATCTAACCTACGAGGAGTTTCTGGCAAGAGTGGCTGAACTTAACGAAGTGTAAGTCACAGTCTGTTCCGGACACATACTTTAGCTGTTCAACAGAACAAATTACCGTCCATCAGGAATAATAGATGTTCAATTGTGCAAACATACAGCTGTTTTCCAGTTGCTTTAATGTAGTGGAGAGAAGAGGAATGTTGAATACTTGACACCTGCTGGATGGATTGAAGTGATTTTCTTTTTGGCTTCAAGGGTCGACTATTCTGATTAAGAGCTAAACTCTGCACGGCCAGCTTCAGTACTGTTGCACCATCTAGGATTTGGCCCGTCTTACTCCCCAGGCATTAGGCCCTGCTCCTGCCAATTTAGTTTTTATCTTACTAGCTCTCGGAGATAGTAACCGAGAGGCAGGATAACATGGTTAGTGTGTTATTCTAAGTTGTATGAAATGATACAGTGTTCATGTAGAAGTTTTATTTATCTGAAACTGTACATCTCATTTGGATAAGTAGAAAAATAATTTGCAGCATAATGTAAGTGGTTATATCCAGTGCCGATCTGCAGGTTTGGGATCCATTTTTTGATGTATCTATAAAGCCCAGTTCACAACAGAGCATTGTGAGTGAGTGAACAGCACCTAAACTGCAGAGTGCACACAATAAAGAACATAGAGCGGTTTTGGCCTTCATTCAACATGAAAACTCCCAGCTAAATGTAGCAGTGTTTCGAAAATCATTACTTTTTGCATTACGTTTGCATGTGTAGCTCTGTTCATATCCTGTACTCTTTACTGCTGTAGAAAACGGAAGTTAAAAAAATGCAGATTTGTTAATTGAGTTGAACACACCCTCTCTCTGCTGGATCTCTTTCAGTACGGCCAAGCTAGCTACTGGACAGCAGAAGCACCTGCTGTTTGAGGTGCAGCCAGGATCCGATGCCACAGCCTTGTGGAAGGTGGCTGTCAGGATCCTCTGTACCAAGGTGAGACCAAAGCGCCCTTTGCACACGCATCACATGCCAACAAGAGCATCTGCCCACACCTTTGACTTTGCGTTAGAAAGTAAGGGAGAGAAAAACAGATGCAGGTGGAAAAAATGAATCCGTACATCATTAACAGTGACCAAAGTTTTATCAGCAAGGAAAGACAAACTGAGACCAAGAAATACAGTTTTTTTGAGTACCGTATTTTGTTTGTTTTGAGCTTGGCTGTTGACTTTGTTCATTTTATCCAGTTTCAGTGATGGCATTTATATTTCCTGTAGTTTCATTTTTATATCGTGTGGACTATCTTGTGTCTATTGTCTATTATCTGAGAGGCTGTAGCTCATTCTTCTATAAAATAAATAGCATATACAGGGAAGTACAGCAATAAACCTAGTAGGTTTTGCCTGTAAAAATGTGAGTGCACATGTCTACTAAAAATATAACCAAAGCCTTTAGGGTATCTCATGAGATAAGCAGACCTACCTAATACTTTCTCTCTGTGTGTGGGACTTGTGAGTCAGTATTTGTCTTCATGAAGGACAAGGGGGGGTATGAAGTTATTGCAGGCAGAAATATTACATATTGTTCCCTCAGTATTCAATCTGTACTCCATTGTGTTTGAGTCATTCTGCAATTTAATTTTAATGGGAACACACTGTTGAGTTTGTGCAGCATGAGGGATAATTTACATGCCAACTATAACCGAACAGTGTAGGATTGCATGTGTGCAGACCATAGACTGTATATAAAGATGGACGACACGTCTCCACTTCCTCCCATTGTACCAAAATGAAGCCAAAATATCCCGGATACGGGTGCTGCTCTGGTGACGTCTGTGCGGTAGTGATGGAGGTCCCGCCCAAATACCGGCCAAATCAATCGCTAGCACACCACAAGTTGTCAATCATGACGTCACACCCCCTTTTTATAACATCAAATAACTAATTAAAACCAAACGTATCAAAAAAATGAACACTTGAACAAACATCAGCGTGATAAGAACTACCTAAAATGACAGAAACCATCTTTGGGAACATTTTATTTGACTCAGTTTGGCCCATTCCCTAACATAGAGGAGGCGGGGTTTATGACCTGTACTGCAGCCAGCCACCAGGGGGCGATCGAGATGTTTTGGCTTCATTTTTGGGGAGCTGGCATGTCGTCCATCTTTATCTCTATGGTACATACATACCGTATACTGTACCAGTGTGCCGTATGAGTCATGTGATTGCCTTTGCCTCCTCCCAGATCAATAAGGAGAACGGTATGGTGGAAGCATCACGCATCATGAACCTGTACCAGTTCATCCAGCTGTACCGTGACATCACCAGCCAGGCGGCTGAGGTTCTGTCTGCAGAGGGTGCCACCGAGGGCCCGTCTGCCCAGCTCCCGTCCACAGAGTCCTGCCAGGCCAGCATGTGGATGGGCAGGTCGGTGCACATGACGTGGACAATCAAACATTCAAAGACCCCGTGACTAATGCAGTATTTACCTCAATGTATCTTTTTCACATTAAAGAAGGGTTTTCATTGGAAAGTAACAGTTTCTTTTACATTCAATGTTTCATACAAAAAACCCTTTGTGTAAGGCCTTATGGGTTGAATGCATTTCGTAAGTCTCCTGGCGTTGGGGTTCACACAGCTACTGTAGGTCTCCTAAAAGGAAAAATGATTCCAGATGGAGCTGGACTAATCAGTATTTTTATTGATTAAATGACCACGTGTAATGTGAAGTGGGTCGCTCACAGTGACAAACTTCAAGATAATTATCAAAGCTTTGTAGCCTCTTTTAGTTTCAGCTATTTTGTTTTGTTTTCCAGCCCATTTACAGCCGCAGCTGTTAAAGCTGACATAAACTGACTGTACACTACCTGCACAGCACCAAGCGACAGAGTATTTAGCAGCTAAAGAGAAGAGAAAGGCTGCATTTATACAGTGCTTTTATCCAAAGCACTTTACAATTTGCCTCCCATTCACTCATTCAAACACACACACACTTACCTTCGTGAGCAAGTTGAGGTTCTGTGTCTTCGACATGTGGACAGGAGGAGCTGGGGATCGAACTGACAACCCTGTGATTAATGATCGCCACATTTCCATGAGGAGTTGGCAGAGACCAAAACAAAAACAAAAAAACAAACGGCGTGAATATTGGACTTACATTCATCAGGTGGCTAGAAACACAACTCCAAATGAATGCTAATATTGCTCTGTGTCTGCTGGGTTTGTAACTAGGACATTGTTTGCTAACACATTTGCCATACCAACTTTATAGCGGTGATAATATGTCAGTGTTGTGTTTTAAGCTTCAGCCCCCAAGTGGACAAAAAAAAATCAATGAATACAGATTAAAGTTTTTGTCCTACTCACCCCAACTGCCAGTACTAGAAAAATGGTCCTTAAATGTCCCACATGCTGCTTGAACGATGGATTTTACAACTTATTTTGCAGTCGAATGACTGTTTATCCCCTCTGGATGAATTCCCATCCATAGGAGGAGCTGTGGTAGGCTGAGGGGATCATCTTTACATTTTCATGCATTTTTATAACACTGAAGGATATTTTTTTCTCAGGCAAATCCTTTGATTGCAATCCGTCAAGATTCATCCAACGTCAGGTGTTTCATTCCAAAATAAGATTTTTGGAAAAAGCGGCACCTTGGAAAATAATTCATACTTGAGCTCTTTTCTGTTTGTGTGCTCATGCAGAGTGAAGCAGCTGACAGATGAGGAGGAGTGCTGTATCTGCATGGACGGAAAGGCTGACCTTATTCTGCCCTGCGCACACAGCTTCTGTCAGAAGTGCATTGATAAATGGTGAGATGATGGATCAAGCTTGAGTTGATTAAAATAATTCTTCTTTTGCTTTGTAAATCGTTTGAGTTTGTCACAGAAAAGTTTTAGTCACCCATGATATGAAAAAACACTAACAGTAATTATTACACTCTGTCTTCTGTTTCCGCAGGAGTGGGCAGAGCCGAAACTGTCCGATATGCCGTCTGCAAGTGACTGCTGCCAATGAATCGTGGGTAATGTCTGATTTCCCCACAGAGGACGACATAGCCGGCTACATCCTCAACTTGGCTGATGAGGCGGGCCACCCACACAGGCCTTAACACACAGCACACTGAGCCAACTGCTGTAGATGACGAGGGAAATCCACCTTTACCAAGTAGACTTTACATGTTGCAACACATAATGTCACTTTCACTGAGGAGGAGATTTTTTTTCCCCTAAAAAGCTAACAACGCAGAAGAAATCAGCAGGGTTTCCTTAGTGACAGCTTCGGAAAATGAAACCTTGTCTCATTTAAGTTCTAAAAAAAATCCCAGGATGCTCTTCGTAACCCAAGTATTGTAGATGTGGTGCTTTATGGGAACTGTGTGTGATAATACGTTGTCTGAAGTGAAAATTCAGTATTTGTAATATGTTATAATAAATTATAATCTATTCATTTAACACAGAATGAACCAAAAGCACAGCACAGTACAGTAATTTTTGGGTCGATTTAAACCAACATGGGGGAAGCAGACCTGTTTTGGGATTAACCAGGCACTTTATAATAGGCATCTGAATCCAAGTTGAATTTGCCTTTTATGTTGATGTGAATGGGACAGAAGCTGAGACAAAGGAGGCGAACTAAGGTCAGCCTTCGTATCCAGAGAGGGTTAATAAGTATGACTCATATATTCATAGTCGTAAAATTTATATGAATAGTTCGACATTTTGGGAAAATGCGCTAATTTGCTTTCTGGGGGAGAGTTAGATGAGAAGATCGATACCACTCTCATGTCTGTCTTTGAACTGAAGAGCTACAGCCACCAGCCGGTTAGCTTAGCTTAGCACAAAGATGGGAAACAGCTAGGCTGGCGCTATCCAAAGGTAACAAAATCATCCTCCCAGCACCTCTAAAGCTCACTGATTAACCCGTTTTATCTCGTTTGTTTAAACGTTCCTGAAACGAAGTGATTTTTGGACATAGCAGGGCTAGTTGTTTCCCCCTGTTTCCAATCAACAAACAGACATCAGGGTGATAATGATCTTCTCATCTGACTCTCCGCCAGAAAGTGAACAAGCGTATGTCCTGAAATGTTCTGCTTTAAGTGCAAATTTAAGAGAGAACACAAGAGTTTCTGGTCAAACTGTAAAACCAAATTTATTTTCCACCTGTAAAGCTGTTCTGTAGTCTGTGCAATGTAACCCTGCATGTTTATATATCCCACATGACATGCCTTATGAGCCCTGTTATGTGAACCTGTTATAAACAGGTGTTCTGATCCAGTTCAGAACGTGACGTAGTGACTGACAGACTTTTGGGTGTACAGGACTAAATAAGTTTTATATGATTTTAATGACTTGGCTTGCTGTGGTGTCTTCTTCACTGTTGTAAATAACCACTATTTGTCATCTATGCTGTTCTCATCTTTATATATATATAATTTACCATTATTTTTTCAAGGTTATTTTAATCTGATTGCTGTAAAAGTACTGTAGCTTACATTCCCCAAAGTCTTTTGCTTTGCTCTGCTTTGTCACGCCCATGGTTAAAGATAACTGATTTACTGAGATAAGCAGCTTTTCAGTTACAAATGAACTCTTGTAGAATTTAAGTCGAATTTAAAACCACAAAATAGTTTTATTTTAAAGAAGTGTTTCTGGCCGGGTTTCCAGATCACATAAATCACAGGCAGCATTTTGTAGTTTAAGAGGACGTGGTTGTGATTTATGAGGGCTGGATCCACGCTGAAGTATTTCTTAAAATGTGAAAATATATCGACCTTAATTTCCCTTAGAGTGATAAATTTCCATTTTACTGAAATCTAATGCATTGTTTAAAGTTGTAATGATATGGAATTTAGCATTTTGTTGTGTTGACATTCTGCAAGTGAATCAGTTTTGCATTTGATCACATTTAGATCAATTAACAGATGAGACAGTAACTCACACAATTATTCAAGACTAACGCGATATAAGCCTTTTTCATTTCCTGAATAGATTTTTGATTTCTGTTCATTTAATAGACCATAAACATGTGAATTTTAATTTGACCAAAAGTGATTTTGGGTGCTGACAAATCACACTTTGAAACATCACTGTAGCTTTCATGGTGTTTGTGCACTACAACAACAGATGATTTTATCTCTGTGGTGGAAAATATTGTCTGACGCTGTAATCCTTTTACAGCAGTTGAGACAGGCATAACAAAAAATTAAATGCAGCAGAAGGAGACTTTCATCACTAAATTTAACAGGAGTTTGATCAGAGACAGTCTGGTCTAGTGGCTCTATTGCTGCGTGGTCCATTCAAAATGTATTTAGAATAATAATATTTAATAATTAAAGAATGAGAAAATGCTCAATTTGGTTCCAGTTCCACTTTTCATAATAGATTATGATAAAGCATCTGATATACACACATTTTATGTAAATTTGCTGAATAGAAAGAGGCGCATAAAAATGACTTGATCCTTACTGTATTATCCTTAATAAAGAGATACTCACTTTTTGCACTTTATGATTTTGTGTTATGCTGGATTTAAAGAAGATTGTAATCACTTTTCTCTTGAATTTCATTAAAAACAAGTTGTATTACTGGTCATAAAAAGCCATTTATCCATCTAATTTAAACATGCAAAGGCAATTTTAAGCAATAAAAACTTAAATGCTGTCATGCATCAATGATGTAACATTAAAACTATGTACTATATATTTTTTTTAATATAATTTCTCATCCTGGCTGTTATTAGGGGGCTGTTTGGGGACTATCAATAAATTACTGTTTAACTCAATCAATACAAATATTTTTTCAATACGTTCATGCTGACTTTTTTGTGAAAATTATCATTACTACTACAGTAACTACAATACTAAATTGGTTACATGTAGCACACTTATTTAGATTACTAATGTGTAATTCATTTATTTTACATAAATTAATAGAAAATAATGGCTTTTTTTTTTCCAGAAGAAGCACTAAAAATCCAACATGGGGGGGGAGTTTTGAATTTTACATTAAAATATTTTTATAAAATTGAAGAAGCACTGAAATACAATATGACTCATTTGTCCAGTACAGTAATCATTTTTTGTTTATATCGATTTGGAGTGTCTGGGTCACATGACATGAAAGCTATTGGGGGAAAAAAGCCATTATTTTCTATGAAATTATTTATGTAAAATACATGAACTACACATTAGCAATCAAAATAAGTGTGCTACATGTGACCAATTTAGTATATTTATTTAATCATAATTTTCTACTAATATTGGCAGGTCATCATAAAGTTAATAGGAAAAAAACACTGGTATTGCATCATTGAAACAGTAATTTATTGATGGTCCCTAGAGCGTGTGTGCTCGTTACTTTACGCCCACCTGCTGCCACCAAACACGGGCGACTTTTTAACCTCCTGATGAGTCACAGAGTTCACGGTGAGTTCGTATATTTCCTTTAACGAAGTTTTTTGGGATCAGGGCTAAGATAACCGCCAACAGACCGCTGGCACCGAGGAACACCTGCCGCTCTCCTGGCCAGGCTCGTTAATTAGTTAATTGCTCAGCAGCTAGTTAACGAAGAAAACTGAAACGGGGTTCACATGTGGTTTTTTTGTCCGTTAACGGTAAGTTAAGTTACCTCATTTTGTTCGCGGTTTAATGAAAGGTAACTGTAACGTTATGATTCAGGCCAACTCAACATTGGAGGCACATGGTTGGAAAGCCTCCTTCTAAACGTCTGTTCCTGTTTGTTTTTACTACAAGGAATACAATATTCAATATGTTTTAGTTAGCTCAAACCCCCTGTTCAACTGTTGCCAGGTTGGCCATCTAAAACAAACCAACAAAGATTTGTCAACACTAGGTTCATTGATATCAGGTATTAATTGGTAATATGTTTAACCACTGTTTGTTCTTTTAGAACCAAAGTGCATGCTGTATTTTAATAGTATCCCCTGCTTTCACTTTCTGACCAACATCCCTCTTAATGTGAAATTTCCCCCTCCCCTTTTTAGTTTTTTAGAATACCAGCTAGGATGCAGTTAAACCTTGAAATTATGTAATCATTAGTTGCTTTCCCCCCCCTGAGATGTAGTAATGAAACTAATGATTAGCACTCTGATCATAAAGGTTTTAAGGGGAAATTTGTGGCTGGAGTTAAAAAGTTTCCTCTTACACATTTCCAGCAGACAGCAGATGACTACTCACTAACATTAAAGTAGATATCTTTTTGAGAAGTTCTGCTTATTTTCAGACTAAATTTATATGAAATGTAACCTCATGGACATACACAAGTTGAAAAAAAGATATGCAAAAACATTATTGACTGTTCTGCAACCTTTATTTACATATGAAAAACTGAGAATTACAAATATGAAAAAGAAAATAATTCTAATCAGTTAGTCTCTTTACAGTTGTGAGTATAACAAGGGTTTATGGTGCTGATTTCTCCACGAAGCTCTCACAAAAATAGTTGTTGTGAATGTTTGCCTGGCCTCTCATTCACTTCTGAAAAATCATGCAATTGACTGAATTCAGTGTGAAAAGGCAAATCTGACCATAGTCTTAAATTTGTATTTTTTTTCTTTTTTCTACACTTCATTTTACCTGGACTTAGTCCAGAAAAAGGCCTTTGTAACATGCATATATGTGACAGAAAAAATTCACCAAGCAGTGCCAACTTTGCAATTATAAGAAAGTCTTTTTCAGAGAAAATAATTTTATATTCTGCTTCTGAATGTGTAAATTCTAAATCAGGCTTTGTGGTTAATGCCCTTTCATATATCAAAATCCACGTACATCCAAGTACACGTCACACCCTTTTAAAAGAAAATAAACCCCTATAAAGTAGGCACACAGTGATTGGCAAAGTTCATAAATGCAGCATTGAATACGGTCTAAAAATCAAGTTTTTATCATGCTATATGAAGTAGGCCACGCCAGATTTCTGCACCAAGGTCAACACAGAATAGCAAGTACCCCCTTTTTTTTCAAATCTGGGTCAGGAGGTTTTGTAAGATTATGTAAAAAGAAAATGTGCCGTTTAACCTATGCCCCTTCATCCCTGAGGATATAATCAAGCACAGTTTGTGCTGCCGTGGTCAATCACTCGGTTGTGCTGGTGCCAACGTCCGCCTTCACTGCGTCCACAAGAAAACTGAGCTCATTGCACAGTGTCTCATGGCGGTAGGCCATACGGATTTGTGGCACATTTGTCCGCCGAATGTCATTGCCCCCTGGTCCATCCTGTAGGTAGTTGGAACCAATGAAGTGTTTCTTCTCCTATGGGTGAACAGGTAAAAAACCAATATTAGCTTACCATATATAAATCGCTATTGACAAAAGAAGAAATGCCAAAAATATATATAAACTTTCCAGGCTGCCAAAAAAAGTACAGTTCTTCAACTGGGCAACATGAGATTCAAATCATCAGTCAAGCCCCGATTCTTATTATCAAGAATTGTACTGTTTTTTTAAGCAGCCAGCAAAATTTTATAAAGCTAGTCTTATTTGCTAGCTGTAATGGAAATAAGAAGAAGGGTGATGGGAAAATATGTAGAAAGGAGTGTAACATTCTCTTTAGCTTTGTCCTCTTTCTTCACCCTTTTGAATTTCTCCAGTCCCAAAACCCAGTCATTCAACTGATTGAGCAAAAAGGTTGGACTTCAGTACCTGATGTGAGAGTCCGCTCTGCAACACGCTGTTTCTGGCTATCTCACACAAATCACATGTGCTCAGCTTCCACAGCTGGGCTGCAATGGCATACTCCTCCATCAAGGCCTCCTGAAAAGGGTTAAAAGGAACATTTATGATAAATTGTTACCAGGAAGATTTTAGGGAAAATGTACATTTTAGGATCAGGTTTAAAATATGTAAAAGTGGATATATGTATGGCCAATTTGTAGGAGAGTAATTTGTTTATGTATGCCCCTCTATTACAGTTGAAATGATTAGTCGATCGACAGAAAAATAATTGGCAACTATTTTGATAATTGATTATTCATTTCAGTCATTTATCAAGCAAAAATAGTGAAAAACATGCTACAATTTCTCAGGTTCCAGCTGCTCAAATGGGAGGATTTGCTGCTTTGCCTTTGTCATATATCACAGTAAACTGAATATCTTTTGGGTTTTGGACAAAACAAGACGCATGAGGACGTCACCTTCAGCTCTGGGAAATTGTGATTGGCTTTTTTTTTTACTACTTTTTTGACATTTCATAGACCAAACGATAAATTGAAAAAATAATCGGCAGATTAATTGACGAAAACTAATTAGTTAGTGAAGCCATACCTACTATGTATCAATTCATGTGTCATTCTACCATAAGTGCAGTCCTGCAACACATAGTGTGCATAATACTGATACTGATGACTTGATTATTTGCCCAGATGTTTCTGGACCAAATTCTTAAATACGTATTAGTGATTAAAGTGATTCTGATGGTGAGGAAAATAAATGGTCGTATGATCCATTCTCGTTCCTGTGGTTCTGACCTTGGTGTAGTGGAACTGCATGGGGTCGTCAGTGGACAGCGACACACAAAGGCCTTTCTGTAGAAACTCTCGTAGAGGGTTCTTGGAGTACTCCAGGAACAGGCTGTTGTTGCTCAGTGGGGACATGGCGATCGGGACCTGGGCCAGGTAGTACAGGTACTGCAGCACTGGACTCTGGGGGGGGGTGTAGACACCAAAGTAATGTGAGTAATGCTATATATCAATTTGAGGGGCTTTTTGTAGATATAAATGTCTCATAGGGTACTGCTAAGTGATCAGTAGCATAATGATTCAACCTATATCTTGACATATCTTGAAAACACCTTGAGTATCAAACCCTAGTATGAATTCAGGACTGCACCTTCTTGAGGTTGAGTCCATGGGAGATGTTGTCAGCCGTGAGGAAGGCGGAAACTAGGTGGGTGATGGAGCCGGCCTCGCCACAGTGGGGGCGAAACTGGAAGGTGTTGAGTCCCCGCTCCCTATGGAGGAAGAAATAATCATACTATGTACTACCAGTCGTAAAATAAGAAGAATTTCATGAGGTTAATTTCTGTTAAGCGGTTTCCAAAAAGTCGGCAAAAGTGTGTTTCCATCACCTGGAGAGCACCAGTAGGCCTAACTCTAATGTAACTCTGGGTAAATCATGTATTATCATTGTTATTTCCACCTCTAAGAGAGCATTTGTGTAACATTAACCATTAAATTTTTTTCTTCATGTAGACGTGACATTTCTGTGTGCAACAGTTTTTATTGTTTGGGCTCTCCAGTGGAGCAGAGTCATTTAGCGGTGGGTGGCAGTAATACCCTGTTCTTGTGTCTGCACTGCTGGAATTATGCAGCATAGGCTGATGTCATGTCTTATTAAAGGGCTTCATCTTTTTATCGATACACCTTTTTTTACATATTAGCCAAAAACCTTTCAACAATACATTGCAGTTTTTAAAATGTCTGGTGTTTGCATTCAGGCTTTATTAAAGATGCAAAAGACACGCAGGTCAGGCTGGAAACTCTGAATCATCCCTAAGGAATCGGTGTGAACGTGTTTGTCAGGCCTGTGATTAACGTGCAGCCTGTCCAGGTCACCCCACCTCCCATTCCCCACCCATGTGTGCCTGCAAAACAGAAATTGCAGAGGATTCTTGTACCTGGCAAGTGACATGACTGAGATGTTAACTGGATTGGTGTTTGATTTCATAAAACCAAGCTTCTTGCATTCACAAACATGCAGGACTTACTTGCGCAGGTTGTTGAGCACCATGATGTTGGCATACATGTAGAACAGGTAGTAGGTGTAGGGAGGGTTGTCATCTGTGGTCCACGCCTCTGGCTTTGGGCTTTTGTAAGAGAACATGTGGTCGCTGTGTTTGGACTCGTCATCCACGCTGTCAAATCCTGTCACCTACAGGACAACATGGATAATGTCAGCAGATTTGGTTTCTTCATCAGTGCAAAAAAGATGAAGTTCAACTTTGTCTTTTACCGTTTGTCTGCTCAGTCTGTTCCTAAAGAAGTGTCACTAAATATTATTGAATAATCTGGCCGAAACTAACAGATATGGCTTCTGTTTCACTTTAAAAAGTCCACCCTTCATTAATGTACTTACATATTTTAAGAATACATGTATTGCTTTGTGCTTTTGCGGATTGACTGTAGCCTCAAAGAGGGGGAGGAAAATGTTCTCCAGCATCTTGGCGTAGTGTGGTACTATTTTCTTTGACCTGAAAATGTCACTGCAAGACAAAAGGAATCAAATCAACTCATCTTCCCGTACAAACACAAACATTTAAGCAATTGTGTGCTTATTCAGAACAGCCTATTGAGTAATGTAATTATTCCTAACTTGATTGTGAACCATGAGTTTACAAGTTTAGAGCCAACGTCTACTCAGAATTTCTTTATCTGTGACTCAAAAAAATACAATATTGGACACAGATATGATGGTTTTAATTCAAAAATGTAGATCCTGAATAAACTTCCTCAATTTCATCCCTCATTATTTAAAAGAGGAAACAATATAACAATTGTAAAGATGAGTCATTGGTTTATTAGTAACCTTATATATGGCTACAATAATTTGGAACAGTTGGTGTAGTGTTGCTTTTTTTTAAATTTCTTCCTTACAAGAGCCTCAGCACATGTAAATGGACCCAGGTCCTTTTGTGTTAATGGAACCGTGTTTATGTTATTGTAAGGAATGTGCCTGCTGTCTCATAGTTTCCCTCTGCTGTCACTGAGCACTTACTAGATCCTGGGAACTTGGATCATCCATCTCATGTTGGGTGAGTGGATCTTATGCTGGATGAACCAGGTTGCGAGGCTCAGCCACTCGCTGGCAGAGCGGCCGTAAATCGACAGACGGGGCTCAGCGTGCTGGTACTTACTCTCCTCCAGGTCTTTGGCCACTTCCTGAAACAGACGCCAAACCACAGGAAGTTGGTTGTGTTTCTTGATAAAGCAGAAGTGAGAGTTACTGTAATTGCACGCTTGACAGATAAATAATTCTGTCACATCTGTGCTTTTTCTAAAAAACAACAAAACAAGTGTACTTTATGCTCCAAAGAAACATTATTCACATGAAAGAAACTTCATGTACTGTAGTCACAATTCAGTAGTCCACCACCAGTGGGTGCAAGGCATCTACAACCTATCCCAAACCAACTATGATGGATGCTTCAAGTCTTTGGTATATCTCCACAAAATGCACAGAAGATAAGGCATTATACACAAGATCCATGTGTTTAGTAGAAGAAAGAGAAATTCTACTTTTTTTTTTTTTTTTTTAAAGGCAAAAAGCTAAAGTTTAAGGCCCTACAACACCGTTGAAGTGTAGAGATAGTTTCTTGCAATTAGTTTATGCACCCATGCACTATTGATTTTATTTTTTTCATGTCTTGATGTTTTTGTTTTTTTTTTGTTCCCTGATCCCCCAAAAATATTTAATCTCAGCTGTAATTTTTCTATACTTAGATGACAATTGAATTAAACTTCAGCTTGGTACAGCCACGTTTTCTCTAGTAGGTCTTTTTCACAGCAGACATTTTGAAAGGAAAAGCATGATAGCTCTATTCAAGAGTCCCAGTAAGCAGCATGCACAATACCAGGACCCTGAAACTGAAGCAGCTAAATGGAATTCAGCCATCATTCATTTCATTATTTATGTGTGCTTTTCGTACTGTGACATGTAAAAATTAAAAAAAAGCCTATTTTGAAGACTTTACAGTACTTCATTGGTATACCTGACCCTCATTATCATTCTTATTGAATCATGGAGTTCGTTGACCTCTCATAATTCCAGCTCAGCTACATCCAACTTCAGCCTGAGCAGAAATCTAATTAGACCAGATAAATGAAAACACCGGTGTGCAGGGCCTTTTAAGTGATATTAGTGCTTTAACTTCATACTACACCTTGATGAGACGTGCAAAGTATTCTCCTTTGATGTAGTTGTCTGATTTCAAGTAAATCTCTCGCAGTTCGCTGGCTCCCACGGGGTTGTATTTGGAGTTGAACTTGTCAAACCGATGAAATGTTTGTCTTCCCTAGGAGAGTATATCGTGTGAGAGAGTGAATCTGATGTACTGATGAGCACATTCTCATTCCAACAAAGTGACTATATTGATTATTTTCAGATTACACATTAAGAGGACCTTGCATGGAACGTAGAAAGTGATTGTGTAACACCATATGAAATGCATGAACACCCATAATTGCATCCTTGTGTCAATAAGCACAGGTTAGTGAAATGAGCTATAGCTATTTGCAAATGACAAATTACTTCTTGGCAGGCACATGGGGTTATTATGTGATTACCTGATCTATTTACCTCAAGTACATAGTCTTTTTTGATAAATTATACAAGGTAAACCTGATGTAGGCCTTGCAGAAATGTTACTGGAATTTTTTCAAGAACTTATGAATTTGTTCTTACAGCGTGCACATCCAGAGAGTCTACGGTGAGATCGTAGGGGTCCATATTAAGGTTGTTGAAGACTTCCTTGAGTGTGATCTTCTGACTGCCCTTCTCCAAGACCACGCGATCTGCCTCTGTCTGGTATGTGGTCTTTATAAATTTCAGCAGATGCTTCTGGTTCATGCAAGCAGCAGCATGTATATGTGTGTCCACCTGTGTTTGACATAAAGCAAACAGTGACGATGTGCATGATTGCATTTATTGGACAAGTTTCAGTAGATCCATAAACTTAAGTTTATTTAAACTGAAGGCACGAAACTTAGAAATAACTTCAGCTGTAGTGAGACAGCCCTTTAGCCTAAGGGTTCAGGTACATAGGTGTATTACATAATGTTTAATGTTTAGTTATTAATTGTTTGCATACTGAACTAGATGGAAAAATACCGACAAACCTTCCTGACGTTGTAGAAGTCTCTGTGTGGAACACATTTCAGCTCTTTTAGCTCTGCCATTTCATTCATCATTTCATGAAGGTAGAATTTAGACTCCAAGAAGTTCAAGCGTCTGTGACAGTAGGTTTTCCTGTGAGGCAACACAACATCAGATAAGCCAAACATTTCATGTAGGAAAATGACAGATATGTAATTTTTAAGAAACTACTTTTCATCACGTCTCTGCTGACTAATCATCTGCTCCTGGCGTACTGTCCCCACAGTTCAGAAAGCAAAAACTATTCATACTATCTTGTGAAGTATCCGTTAATAACTGTGTAAAATGTCCATTTGACCTGTTGTTGTTTAGAATATTCAAAACGTTTGGGTACTCACGTTGGGCCATCAGCTATCATTGCAAGGACATGGCTCAGGTCTATGGCAAAGGTCTCAAGGTCGGGGTAAGGGAGGCTGCGAGGCTGCTGTTGTTTCAGGGCCTCGGCGTTGTCGTAAACATGAACTATGCCATCCTTCATCTGCAGCTCGTAGTTCAGGTCCTCAGGAATACCCTCCATGGAGTATGGGTCCTCCCCTTCGTGAGGGGAAGGCCAGGTGTCTGCAGACGATGGGAGTAAATAAACAAAACGGCAAATGAGGAATAATCATAGTCATTTAAATTACAGAGAATACTTTACAATAGGACTAAGTCATATGGACAAAAACCGTATCATAACATCATGAAAAATATTCAAAGCCTTCATTTACATTATCACGATTATAAATGGTGTATCATAATCTATTCTTTTACCGTGGTAAAATTGTTAAAGGACAATTTACAACAATATTGTAGCCCAGTCATTCTTTACAGATCGCAGCACAATTAAAAATAGAATATATTAAAATGCAAGTCATTATGTATTGCATCTAATCATTATATATTGCACACAGTCATTATGTATTGGTCAAGGGCATTTCATAAGTTTTGTAATGTTTTAGTATTGCCATATAACCAAGACATTTGTCATGAGGGCTGACAAACGTCTGTCTTATGATGTAAAGACCCAAAGGGGTGTTGTTCTTAATAGGGCCCCTAATCTGTGAGACTTGTGTTGAATTGTGTTGAAATCTTTGCTGCTGAGGGAAGATTAGTGGTGTTCTTGCACCACACTTTTCTGAGATCACCTGTCATTAAAAAAAACACATTGTCTTCTTGAAATTTCTGTTTCTGAAATTTGAGTTTCGGTAGGCTTTGTTCATTTGTTCGTTGAAATGGCTACCTTATTGCTTATGCATGCTATCCAGTCATCTCTTTATTCTAAATAAACTACCCATGCTGTGGCTTCACTTTTTACTAGTCATGGTTAGAGCTGAGGAATAAAGCAGTTCCTCTTTATTCTCTGTTCATAATGGAGTTGTCTTTCTAGAGTTCTTTGTAGCACTTTCTTCTACGAATCCCATCTCTAAAAATATGTTCTTTGTAAACTATTTCGTCTAACCCCTTGAGTGATGAATGTACTATATTTAGTTCCTAAGTTTTAAGACATCACAATCTCCAAACAAAATGATCTCTTCATATTTTACCACCAGTCTCACAGATATGGCTGTTGCTGCTGATAAAACAATGAATGATGAATTGAAAGACTAATTCTGATGTAATATACACATGCAGTAGATTTGATGGACAAATTACCAGTACAAATTGGTCATATCCATGTACAGTATTACTATGTATTTTTTAGAATCAATAACATGATGTCTTTCTCTACCTCTTGTTTGCTGGGTTGCACTCAGGAGAAGCTTCTGGAAGCTTGTCTGTAGTCAGTTATAGCTCGACTGACCTTGGTTCACACAGTCTCTTTAAGCTGTCTCTGCTTGTTTCTGCTCTCAGCCTGAATTGTTTTGCTGACCTTGGATGTGAGAGTGCCATCCACACACAGACTGTAGTCTTCATTATGTCAGCTAATCGTGGCTTACTGACAGCCAAGCCAATATTTCATCTTTTTCATCACAGCACCCAATCAGTTTTTCCTCAGTTAACTCCTGTACCACCTATCCTCCATGTTTTTGTTTCTTACCCAAAGAAGAACGTGATGTTGATTGTTTGAGCTGGAGAAACAGCTACACTTAGATCGAGAATGAAAGTACATAGCCCCTTTTTTATAGAGTTGCGAAGTGGGAGATCCAGAAGTGGGGTTTTTTTTCCCCATTCTGTATGCCCATTTCAGTTCTTTCTTTAAACAATATCCTCAATGTTACTTAACATAGAAACACGGGACTCTCCCAGATGATCTAACAATCCTATAGGTTTATATTATGGCCGTCAGTTTTAATTATTTCTGAGAAATTACGTTTTGTCATTTTGCCGTGGCAAACGGGTCTAAATACTACAATACCCATGAGTTTTGGCTGCCATTGCCATGGAGAAGAGGCCAGGCAGAAGCACGAATCAGAGCGGTAGCAAACTGAAAACACTTTGTTGTTACAGATGAGTACTAAACACAGCACCATAGTTGCTGAATTCACCCACAATTGACCCAGAGTTTAAAAGTGAATTAATTTAAGCTGCAGATTGTGATTTCAGTTTTCTCAACACCATCTTTAGCTTCCACCCTCCATTAGTGTCACACGTTACAGAAATTTAAGCTTAGTGATTGGATGTTTCTTGCTGAAATGCACATTGGGAGTCATAGTTGACATCTACTTTGAAGTTTTTTTGTACACAGGCCTGTACTGTCAACCTTTTTATCAAAGAAGCAGATACTTTCAAACGCAGTTCTTAATCTTTGTCACTAATGATTTAACTGAGAGAGTTTCATGTCCATCCAAGCTGTAAAAGTGCTCCAACTGTTGACAGGTAACATTGTCTATGGGAAAAATGAATGTGACTTACTTAGGGAACCAGGGGCTCACAAAATAGCTCCTCCAACTGCGCAACTCTTATTGGGCGCACAAGAGTAAAGACTAGATAAAAAATTGCAGGAGTATTAATTGGAGTATTAACCTGTGGAGTTTTTACAATGAGGAAAAGAGGACGTTTTCTAAATGCCCCCCTACCTGGCAAGATCTCATCCTCCTCCTTCCACTTCTCATTTTCGGCATTGCGAAGCAACCGGGCAGTGGTCCTGGGGAAGTGATGGTAGGCCAGTCTGGAGTATTTCTCTCTGATGAGCAGTGCCTTAAGAAGACTTTTGGCTGCCTGCTCATAATCCTCAACTGTGATCTGGAAAAGTCATGGAAAAGTTTTAGTTTAGAGTTTTTCTTTGCCAAAGAAATTATTTTAAAAGCAAACTCTGTCCTTAAATGCCCTTTTAGAATTGTAATAATTCATTCAAACTATGGTACACGACTAAATGCACGCTCTTTCTGGTGTCTTATGTCAGCTTAAAGGCAACACCTGGCAGCCATACTGGAGGTCCTCAGGTCTTGAGCAACACTGGCTCTTCAAAGCAGATTGCATTTCAACAAGTTGGCAGTCTCAGCAATTTTGAATTGACATTCATGTCTGTCCTTTATTAGGGTGAAAACTGTTATTTTACTCTAACAGTTTTACCAGTATTGTTTTTAGATATTATCCTACAATTGCCAGTTTACAGAGAATAACCCCTTTAAATGTGGGTAAAAACATGGCCTTTCCTCTGACACCCTTAGGCCAAATATATATTATTTTGTTTTCTGGTGTGAATGACCATTGCAGCATCACTGGGTCTCTACCATGGCTATAGACTTTGTCTTTTTCTCTCTTGTCTGGCATGTGTATTGTTATTTGCGTACAGCCACTTTACCAATGGTGGTACCCATTTTTGAGTGCAGAGAGTTGTCTGAAGCAACGTGTTCATATTATGTGTTATGTGTCAACGTGCTGGATTGTTAATCCTGTTTACCCCCGCACAGTAATCTCCACTTATGGTTACTCTCTGGAAGTCTGGAAAGCTTGCTGGGAGACCAGGTTCAGGTGTGGTTGTGGTGAGCATTGGGGAAACCACAGACAGGGCCCAGTCACCACTGACAGGTATCTGCAAAGACTGCGAACGCTTCAACATGAAACTCTTCTTCCTAGTGACACACGAGAGGACAAGCATTACCCTCCTAACAAACTAAAAGCTCACATCTAAGGTTCACTGCAAAAAATTGGAAGTATTTTCTGTTGTTGCTTGGAGATTTAAGATGCAAAGGCTGTGTAAAAATAGGCATATTTGATCAAATATATGTCCTACCTCTTAGCAGACTCCTGAGAATGCTGCTCAGCCAGCTCTTTCTGCAGCGCCCGTTCCCTGTCCTCATGCAGACCGATGGGACAGTCCTCCGGCACGGTGAACAGTGCCATAACATCCTTGTTGCCTTCCTCTTTCAGGGCAGAGGCGTACACCTTCTCCGCTATCAGACGTACCTTCTCATCCACTTCACTCATTGACATTCTTGGGAAAAGCCGTGGCGTTTCTGAGGGAGTTGAGAAAGATTTGCATTTAGTGATTGCTTTTTTGTCTTGCCAAGAAAGGTAGAGTTTAAAAAGGTCTCAGAAGAAAGAGTATATACAATGATATCGATGATGAGGATTGGTTCTGGGCAGAGAGCTTAATTTCATATAGGCGTACAGTGAATGCTAAATGACAACTGTAAGCAAATTAGTCTTTTGCTTACAGTTAAAATGTCAATTCTCCTGCTGGTCCACTTCACATAGTTTAATGTTAGGTGGGGCATTCAAAGGAAATGACAAAATACACAAACTCTCTTTCACTGGTGCTGGGCAAAGATTAAAATACTTGCCCCATTGTGATATTGTGGAATAATTGTGATCACTAGGGAATTAGTTACTCACAGCAGCCATCAGCAGTAGTTACTGAAGTAATTTGAGGTGAACATGGTTTTAGAATCTGAGCAACTTGCTAACATGTTATATTTCATCTCGTGAAATATGGCAGCACTTGAAGGAGAAATAACATTATCTTAGTGGCGGCTATAAACACAAATACCAGCAAGATAAACATGAGACCTACGAATGTGAATTTGAGGTAGGGGGTGGTGAGGGTTAGGGGATGAACTTGGCTTGTTTTGCAACGCCTCATCTTAAATCACACCAGTAAACATGTCTTGAGTGGCTGACTTGTGTTTCAGTGCTGGCAACGTGTTCTGCCAACGTGTCGGGCAAGTTACAGTAAACACAGTTAATCTCCCGTGTCCCGTGTGTCTTTAGACTGGCGGCGTTACCTTTCAACCCCTGGGGGACTAAGGGTCCCCCTCTCTGGGAACACACAGCACTGGGAATGGTATGCAACACAGAGAAAACCGAAAACATGAAAAGCTCTTGCTTCCACAGTCTGTGTGTTATTTGTCGGCTGATGCATCACTGTTTAGTTTGTTTGATGTCAAACATAGTGCAACTATTTCTAAGTCAATCTCGTTTCTTTGAATCCAATAGCATGACATTATCATGCAATTTAGGTGCTATATAAGGTATGAATCTGTAATTTATCTGCATTACTGACTTATATTGGGGGAAAATGATTTTTAGAAGCTTGGTTGACAAATGATTGCCAGTTGAGTTTACATTGACTTTTCATGCTTTTCATTGTTGTTGCATTTTTCCATTTAATTTTCCTTTAAGGAATTTATGAGTTAGCATTTTTGCAGGAACTCTAAACCAGATCAACTCAATTCCCATGATTCAGATTTTCCTAGCTTTTGCTGTAAATGGAAAAGGAATGTTTGACCATTTGTTGTTAGAACCGCAAATATTAGCATGGTTGGTTCCCTAGTCCTTTTTGGTTGGAAAACAGTAATGTTTATTTGTATTGACCTGATTCTCTTACATACCCAGGGCATGAACTAGGGTCCTATTTTTAAACTTGAGACCCTGTGAATTCATGTTTTCATCAGACTAGATGAAGGACAGCAGAGTTGTTTTTTTAAATAGCTTTGCTTGCTTGCTTAATCCCCCTGGTGTGAAAACTACTGTTGCTATCCAACATCCCATCAGTAGTGGAGATGTTTGGCTATTCTGATCACCATGTCATCACTGTTACTAATAATATTAATGTTGCAGCCGGTGTAGGTCACTTGGCCAGTTCCAGCATCAATCCCTGTGGGGGTATTTGAATCAACAGGCAAAAGACAGGATATGCTTGTATCATTGTATCAAATAGCAAACGTCTCTGCTGCAGACTCGCCATCCTAAGTGGTTTACATGCAACTCTATCTGTCTTAAAACTTTGAGCGATCTTGGCACCTTCCCAGGTGACACCATTAACATTTGCCCTCACATTGGCACAATATTCTGCCTGCTCATTGGCTAGCACATTTCGGAAGCCGTCATTCCTGACGAGTCTCTCGGCATGTGTACTCCCTCCCTACTGGAACAGCTGTGCAGCCTCTAGGATGACCTTGACCTACATCCCCATATTATAGAAACCTGACCTATACAGAGCAGTCTGGGTATATTGGAAGGGGTCTTTTTACATATGTAACAAAATTTTAATTAATATGCTGATCTGTTTTTTGAAGAATAGACCTTTTATGTAGCCTAACATATAGCAAAATGTCTTATTAATAAAATGCTTCAGTAATTCACAATACTCATTCTTAATAGTATTTACATCCATTTGTTTCAGCTTTTGAATCAGACTTTTTACAATCGGAAAGTGAATCTCCTATTAAATCCCCTCCAGTGCCTCCGACTGTAGGCATTGAATGAACCCCTTAATTGTCATCACATTGCATGTCAGTGTCACTACACAGCTCCATAATCAGTAGATGAAGCTCTGTCTGTCTCTTACCTTCTGCTGTGATTTTGGCCATGTTTGGCTCTTTCAGTCTCTGCCTGTTGAGTCAAGTATTTCAGCTTTCATGTGTCTGCTTCTGTCTCTTCTAGACTCCCTAGCTCTTAGCTTGTGGCTCCACTATTTTCATACGTCTGCCACTTGCTGTCGGGTCTCAGAACACTTTAAAGTGTTGCTGAAACCTCTTGACACTTTCAAGACTGTCCTCAGGTCTGGTGTCTGTATCTTTCTTGTATCTACGATGCGTCTCTTCTAGGTTTTCACTCCGACTGCCACAGCCAGGCTTTGCTCTGCTGTTTATGTGGTCCGGTGCCTGTATGTATAATGCAGCTGCTAGTTGTTGCTGTCTTGAGTGTCCCTCTCTATCTCTATTTTGGGGTGTTGCGAGCGTCATGGCAACAGGGGCTGTTAATCCAAGCTGGTATGTCACAACTGGCTGCTAACATGTGAGTGGTTATCTGTGAGGTGGGGCAATAAGGAGGGAATGAAATACTATGGCTCCAAGGTAATATCAAAGCCCTGGGAAAGTACATTTGAAAAACTCTTAATTCCTTCCAGATGACAT
Organism: Macquaria australasica; assembly: GCA_005408345.1. Lineage (NCBI taxonomy): Eukaryota > Metazoa > Chordata > Actinopteri > Centrarchiformes > Percichthyidae > Macquaria > Macquaria australasica. Next base: position 457,278 of record SEMN01000125.1, read on the forward strand.
AGTTATGTATAGCTTTGGCCACTGGCCATGCACTTAAAGACTAGAAAGGCCATTTACTGAATGTAAACAGTTTTTACTGAGGCAATTATTTGGATTTGCAATTTTTTAAAGAATCCATTATTTATCAAGTAAATCAAGTAAACAATCCCAACAATCTCAGTGGTTAAGCTAGCATGTAAGGGTTCATGCTGCTACAGACAGTGTGTTTACTGCAGAAAGATAATAAGTCATGTAAACCTATTTTGTTTAACGAAAAACTTAATTTCCTTAATCTTGTAGGGGATTAAGAGAAACTCAGTTAATGCCATGTACAGTAAATGATTAAAGAGGTACTGCAAACTTAAATGTGTTTTTTGTTAGCTGTAAACTAAATGATACAAATGGTACAGTGATGAAATGCATCAGTGCTGTTGTTAATACTGACATTTCTTACCAAATTTATTAAAATTGGCATTTCATGGGTTGAAAATGGCTCAACACGCCATCTACTGTTTCAAATCAGCCCTGAACCTTGCGAGAGTTGACCTTCTATAAAAAAGAATATATATATCATATATATATATATATATATATATATATATATATATATATATATATATATATATATATATCAATATATATATATATATCAATATAAACACCCTCTAATCAGTGTCAGTCCCCTGACCCACAAACGTAGCCACAAGACCACGCCTCCTACAGTTGTTGTTCCCTCACTTCTCTGTTGCATTTTTTAAAAATATGTTGGGAGAGAGCGTTCTAGCAGAATTTGAGTGTAAAGTTACCCTTTTCAAAGACCAGTTCAGACCAAAGATTCGTGACGAGACAAAACTGTTTTAGAACGTTGCAGGGAAAAGTTGCAGCGGTGTAAACTGGCCCGTCTCAGCTCGACTCAAGCCGGCTGGTGGCGTCGCCTGCGACTCAGCTTGTCAAGTTGCCAGTGGCTTGTTTTGGAACGTAGGCACGTCACCTGTTTCAACAGCAAATCAGCTCATAGCAAAGTCAGCTGGTCATCTCAACCTTCTCATTTTTTTATGTTTTCGCCATTTCGTCAATTCTAGAAATGCAACTGTAGGAAGTAACTCTCTATCACTATTGTTCATATTTTAAGACGCTACAAATTATGTCCAGCTACACGTCACGTCAGTTGGAACGGAAGCAAAGAGAGTCATTGCTATGGAAATGTTAGATCGCAAGAGTATCACTCTGAATAACTCAATCCAAAGCCTGACTAAACGTGAGAGCAAAATGTGTCTAAATATGTTTGTTTCCACTGAAAAGCAGTAGGGAATTTGAAAAATTCATAGGTAAAATGCATGCTGTCACATTTAGTAGTGCCTGTCTTCTCACTGAGAAAAAGAGATTAAATACATTTCGGAGAAAACTTGTTTAACATGTTTGGGTGAAAGACACAATCATCTGTGCACAAAATGATGGCTCCAGTCTTTTGTTACAGTTCTACTTTAAAGTATGCAGTGGGTTAATGTAGAAATTTCCCACGTGGTTTACTGTTTCATTGTTCTCACCTACAAACCAAAACCCACTACAGTTGTTGCCTGAAATAACTCTGATTCACACAACAGCATTTTGCTTTGGTGCACAAGTGCATGTTTTAATAAGTGGGCATGAGAGTTGTGCTTGTGTTACTTTGAGACCATTGTTAGTTTGTATGTGCCTGTGTATACTTAGTTCATACTACACTGGAGTACTTACCTTTCCCAAAGCAGGGCGTAGACTGTTGCTTAGAAAGGGGCGTGTCCCTTCTCCTCATTTTGATCTGTATTGACCCAAGAGAAACAAAGCTTTAATTAACAATGAACTAATCCACACTTCAGTGGTGGAGTAGAAAGTCTGAGTGAGCTGGTAGAGTTTCAAGTCTACAGTACCAAAGTAAGGTAGTAAATAAGGCCTTGTTCAGACTGCCAGCCCAAATCTGTTTTTTGGCATATCCAGATTGTATCCAGATTGATTTTAGAAAGTCTGGATAGAAAAAAAACCCACATGAAATGCGATTTTTGCTAATTGGATCCACATTTGGAGGTGGTTTGCGATTCCAATCAGATTTCTCCAGATGCGTCTGGTCCTGACGCTCTGCCAGCACAAATCTTTTCTTTTGTTGCAACGCGACGTGAAATCCAGAGTGACAGAAGTGCATCAGAGCGGCTGTATTCCAGCCTCCTCCGTCGCACCAGACAAACTCGGCGATGGACGTTCTGCACCGCTAATTGACAGCGCTATTGTTTTGAGGGTGAGATGATGGATCTCCATTTCTCATGCTTCCGCATTGGAAAGCCAGCATACTGGTGACGCCTACGTCATTACCACAGCAACCCATGCAGATAGGTTGGTGATGTCTGGACACACTAATCCGATCTGATCACTTGCAAATAACAGTATGGACAGTCTGTCTTAAAAATCTGATTTGAGAAACAAATCTGATTTGCCTGCAGTTTGAACAAAGCCAAAGTGGCTGCAAAGTGGTACAGTATGACTAGACATTTCAAGAGAAAGTCCTGCGCCACTTCTTGGTTAACTTTCACTAGCTTTTGTTTGAGGATTTCTTTCATTTTCTGAAAAGCTAAAACATGGTACTGTGTAGTAAAATTCGAGAACCTCATAGTTCTAATCAAGACACTTATTTTGTTAGCATTCAACAACCACTGGTCCATTGAGGTTTTGATGGTGTGCCTATGGCCAAGATGGATGTTAGCTGTAGTTGTTGAATGCTAAGAAAAAGAAAAAAATGTTTAATGGCTACAATTATGAGGTCCTCAGATATTGTTGCCTTGTGCAGTAGTAGATACACACTGACTTTAGAATATTGACAAAGGTTCTCATGAAGTACACTAACAGGAAACCATCAATGGAACAAGAAATTGACTCACTGAGGGTAATGGAACAGACTACAGCTTCAAAAAGGGGGTGAATTCCCAGCTCTTTATTTAGGTCAAGAATGGCTGGTGCTGAGGTTGTGAGAAGATTCAAATTGAGAAAGAATCGGATTATAAAGCAGGAGCAGAATGCAGCCAAGTGTTCTAAAATAACAGATTTATTCCGTGCAGGTGGGAAGTGCAAGATGGTTGTTGTTGCAGTGGTGTTAAGTTGCCAAAATGCTAGCTTAACTGCCATGATTCTGAGGCTTTACACAGCACTTGTCCATGCAACATGTGTTTTGTAATGATAAACCCGCTGCAAGTTCAGTGGAGTTAAAGGACATTAAAGTGCAGTTCAGGTCTCATCATGACACACACACACACAGCTCTCAGAAAGTCAAAATCATCAGCAGAAGTACATTGTCTCCACTGTATCGATTATCGATTACTCACACATTCAGAGAAAAAGTGTCAATTTTACCCATCATTTATCCACATCAGGTATCCTTATACTGAGTTTGCAAAGTTTGATTCATATTGAAACTTTGAGTTTTTAAGAATTATTCATATGTAATAAGAGAAATCCATGTTTTTTTTAATGCAATATCTGGTTAATATTGGCTAAGGAATTTTGTAGGCACTTTTAAAACTCACAGAATATGATTGAGAGCAATAAAAATGTCATTTCTTTTGTATCGAAGAAAATGTCTTTAAATCAATAATATTGAGAAATGAGAAATTATCTCAGCGTTGGGTCCCGTTAAAAATAATAATTTAAAACTCGACAGTTTTATTTTAAGACACAAGGTGGATAGGACCAAAACTGCAGTCAGTGCACACCAGTGCTACAGGTTTTGCTTTCAAATTCCCTACATTGTTTTAAAATTGTCATGTTAAAAAACATCGGCTCTTCATTCTATAAAGGCATGATTAAGTTGGTTTGTTTGGCTGTTATTCAGAAAGCGAGTAACAAACACACAATATGGTTGACCTAAATATGAAATGGAAGCCTTGCATTTAACTTTACACAGAAATGCATGTAATGCCCACGTGTGATTATCGGGTCAAGTGCTGTCCCATTCATCATACAGCATTTGGAGCCCTTGCATCTTCACTCAGGCACTTATAATGATCATTCAGGTGACAGTGAAAGTCTATGAGAGTTCACTTCTTAGGGATTTGGGTGGACATCAAGACTGTTGACTTAACAGTGGCTGATGTTAGTTGTCTGATTAATAAAGTATACAACTGAACTGTGGTGAACAACACTTGTGAGCAAAAGAAGTAGAAAAAAGAAACCCAGTCTGGTAGTTGGTTGAGAAAGTTTCACATTAAATGTTGTGTTGGTTTTGGAATTTCCTGTTTTTCTTATCAGAAGAATGTACACAGCCAAACATTGGGTCACTCTGTTCTTTTGCAATGTGTGATGGCTCTGCACTGACATGCATTGTCAGTGTACTAACAACACCATTGTGAACAGCTTTGTGTATATTTAGATATTCAAATGTTCCTAAAATGTATGTAAAACTTTCAAAGCAACAGTGGCAGCTGAGGTTCATTAGTGGGCTATAATTTGTGCTTAAAAGTTGTGGCGGAGCAGCTATCCCCTTAAGCAATCTGCATGTCTTAGCCCTGAAATTAGTCATTTCTGACATGTAATGTAAACATGAAGATACTTGAATATACAGGCAACACAAGCAGTCATGATACTTAGACCAGTCTCTGTGATGACTTCTCCTTCCAGTAGGGCAGCAGTCAATCTATTGAATATCTATATAAGATCATTCACGTGTAGTACAACTGGATTTTTCCTTGAAAGGCACGTGAGGCTTGTTGCATTTCTGGGGGAAGGTGTGGACAAGTTCTGGCCTGATAATGGAATGCACTATTTGCCAGCTGTAGGATATCTAACACCCTGATCAGACAGAGCGCTTTCTGCAGGTTGCAAAATGCAAGGTGCACCGCACTGCCTACAATTTAAAAAAACAAAAAAAAACAGTTGATTTAAGTAAAGAGACTTTGTTTTGAAACAAACATTTGAAAAGTCATAGGGATTTAAACCATACATTTGATGTAATATTCTACTTATTCCATTGGGGAGCGCCACCATGAGGTTGAATTTGTGGTTTTGAGTGAAATGTCTCAACAATTATTGGATTGCCCTTAGACTACCATGACATTTTCTACATGTCCCACTCTGGATGGATTTGTTGATGCCTTAACATTTCCTCTAGCGCTATTATCAGGTCAAATTTTTAATTTGTCCAACACTTCACCATTGTCATTGTGAGCATGTTCACATGCTGAAGTTAGCATTTAGTTCAAAGCACCACTGTGCCTCAGAACCACTAGGATGGCTGAAGACTCTTAGTGTTGTTATACTGCATATTGTGTTAAAGACATATCATCAGACTGCACGTCCACACTGTAAAATGACCCCAACCCTACAATTGCTCGTGGTGCAAGATAACTGAAAAGTGCTCATGGGCCATTGAGACTACAGAAATAAGTGACTGGTTCATTCACGAATCAACTGATTGTGGAAACAACATGTTAACTGAATAAGGGGAATTGGTTTGTCAACATAACTGAAATTTCAGGTTTCAGCGTCTGGGGTTGGACTGCTTTGTGCCTTTCCAGGTAGACGGTTATTATTCTCTAAACTTAGTCCCTGACGTCAGTGCTGGCTGTTTGTTGTGCTGAATGAGCTTAAACAAACACAAGTGCATTAGACTCAAATAACCATTCTTCCTCGTTCAGTGTTTTATTGTCACTATATTACAGTGAACAGTATAAACTAATTGATTATACAAATACTCTAAGGGCCCCCTGGACTAACAAACAGACCATAAGTAGAAATAGAAACTGTAGTGTGACAGTGAAAAAGGGTGGAGGAAATAGGGAGTGTTTCTTTAAGGTAATTGAGTTAATCTTTTTCTGAATTACTTATTTTACCATAACTTAACTGTTTCCCTAATTGTAATCAAATTGTTTTAGTTGTCTCAACTTAACTGCAAACAGTTTAATGTAATGAACAAGTGAAAATTACATGAATGTTGTTTAATTCTATTTTTTGGAGGTTAATTTTCACATAATTGATCTTTACAACAAATAGTCTGCATCTCTGAGATGTTGCTAATTTTCCCCAGCTTATGTTGGACATTGCCTGTCAAGTTCCCTGCCCATCAAACCCGATTCAGACATTCGCATTCATACCTGTGTGAAATGTATAGTCTCTAGTGTACCTGACCTGGCTTGTCTTTGGACTATGTGGAAACGAGCGCAAATATGAGTAGCATACACTGTACAAACTGCACAGAAAAAGAGCTGGTGCTGGGGGAAAAAAAAAAACCTTTTGGTGTGAGGCAGCAGTGTTGTTAACCACAGTACAACTATATTTCTCAATAACAACTTAAAATATTCAAATTCTTCTATTCTGATACCTCCTAGATTCTTTCCAATCTGGAAAACAAATAATATAGGACTGAAAATCATCGACTACTTTTTAGAAATGTGCAGCTTTACTCTGGAATATTTGATCTGTATTAACCTCCAAGGCAAAATGTAGCTAAGGTATTTCCATCAGCAGACACCACCATACAAAGTAAAGCAAGTGCTAGAAATGCAAGAGCAATGAAAGTAACAAGTGACAATAGATAGAAGCACTAAAGAAGAGAAAAAAGCAAAACCTCAGGTGCAAAGAATCATTGTGACAGCAGTGTACTTACAGTTTGCAGGGTTGTGCACAATGTTAACACCTCTTGGGACTTTAGAGACTCTTATTAGGTGTCACAGGACAGAAGACAGAAGTCTTGTCTGATCTTGTCTGGTCTTGTCCTCTTCTAGCATGCAGATGCCTGTTTTCACTTCCAGTCTGAACATATGTAACGGGTGCACAGTTTAAATGCATGAAGTTGCAGCAATGAGCTTGAGGAAGTGATCTGCATCAGTGTCGCTCAGTGAGTTGAGGAAGTGCTGCTACTTCTGTCACTTTTTCAAGAGCATGAAACTATAGACCACACCCCCCCCCCCTTGTTTATTCAGGATGTATGTGCAGTTCTTTGTAAGGGCAGAGTCTCTGTGTCACTTTGTTTGTGTCAGATAGTATTCACATAAATAGTACGTTTAATCTAAATTTAAGTCAAAGCCTTTTTTTTTTTTAATGGTTAGGGTTTTCCCTACCTATTTAAAGAGAGGATGTTTTGACAATCACAAAAATTTAATTCATTAAGGTTTGCCTTGACCTTTGTGCTGCTGACATGTGACCCTAACACAGGTCAGGGTCTGATTTACCCAGGCTGGGTTGCCTGGGCAAGGACGTCTGATGTTGAAACACCCAAAACACCCAATGATGCCTGTTACATCAGTGATGATAAACAATTTGTGATCAATAACTTTTCCAACTCCAAATCTACTTTATTATATAGTTACCTTACTAGTATACAGTTGTGTTGACATCGTAAATTAGCCTCAATTGCCTTTTGAATTCTTATGTACTTGCAGTACAAATTATACTGAGAGATGCAGGACGGGAAAATTGATCATTATTAAAAGAGTAAAGAGTACTTAAAAAAGCTTTCCTGAAATTTATATTGGCATGCCCCCTCGATGGCTGGATCAGAATTTTAATTCTGTATACTTGCGCCTTAACTTTTTCATTGTTCATATTTCTTGAAAAATAATATTTATTATAGTATTTTGGTCAATATAAATTACGCTGAAGAGACGGATTTGAAGTTATTACATTTGCAAAAGGTTTTGGTGTTCTTGTGGTCTAAAAACAGTGCCATAATGCTTTTTTTGTTGACTGTCCAATAAAGGCACAAAAAATTAAAACATTTTCATTATTCTCTGAGGTGTGATTAGTGTAAGACTTGTTTTTCACCCTGTCAGTGCTCTCTCGTGGACAAACTATATAATGGAAGTTAATAAACTAACCCAAACCTAGTTTGGTATTTCTGTGTTGCAATTTCTTGTTACTTATCGGCCAACACACTGATACCGATATATCTGCAATAAGCTAATATCTGAGATATAAGTTGTTATATCGCCATGGCCAATTTATCAGCCCATACCTCCAATTATGAATGGGAGATTTCAGGAATTTCTAAGGGCTACAATATCTCTCACTTGGCAGAAAGAACCGAGCAAAATGGTGCCTTGTAGATTATGTGTATGGTGACTTGTTTAGTTGAGCCAAATAGTTTTGAAGAGAGCGCTACATTCATGTTGTTTTAGTTAATGTGCAGGATGTTATTTAAAAAAGTGACAAAGTTACAATATATGGATGAATTTATGGATGCAAAGAGTACAAAGGTATCACAGAAAACTACATTTTATTACAAATACAGACAACAATTTGCAAAAATATTATTGATTCTCATTTGAAGAAATTGAAAAAACATTGATTTAAGTAAAGAGACTCTGTTTTGAAACATTTCCAAAGTCATAAAGATTTAAACCATACATTTGATGTAATATTCTACTTATTCCATTGGGCAGGTTTTGATGTTTTAATGTGAAAATAACCAGATTTATGATAGAATTGTTTGTTATTTCAGGACAGTGTGACCACTCTGCACACTATCAGTGGAGGTCAAATTCCATAGTGATGAACATCTGTATCTGGTCCTCATTTGAGTGTTCCTGATTTGTAGAAGAGCGCACTGCTTCTTTCTCTCCATTCATCAAAACTTGGAGTGTCTGTGCCAAAAGAGAAATCATTTTGTTGAAATGCCACGATTACGCAATTTTAGGAACCCAAGACAAATTTAATTTTAGTGCATGTGTTTCTTTGAGACAGTGCAGCTGATAAAGTGTTTTATTTTTAGAATGGAATGTACACCACTGGTTCACATGTGTTGTACTTTAAAAAATTCAGGATTTAATCATATTTTACTACACATACCATCGTAACATGGTAAGGCACATGCACTGTGTTGCCTATGAGACTCCTAACACTAGCACACGCATGCACAAGTAGAATATCTGATATTAGGTCACCAAATAACGTCAAAGTTGCTTCAAGTTCTTTTCATTGTTGCATTCTTTCATTTATTTCAAAAACAAGAACACCGCAGCCAGCTGAATACTATTACAATTCCTGCCATGTTTTCACCACAAGACATACATCATGTTACCTAATACCATGTCAAGTAATTTCAGCGGACTTATGAGTAAATTAGGATTTATTACATTCAAATAAAGAAGCAGATATATTTCAAAGCTAAGGCATTTAAGATGAAACATTTAGCATAACCACAGTAAGTGCTTTGTTGAAGCTGCGTTGATTTTGAACATCTTGGCCTGCATTCGTTACATGTTGCCTACTGTAAAGCTAGATGGCAGCACAACACTTTTGTTAGCTCATCAGTCCTTCAACTTCATAGCAAAAAGAGGCTCTCCATCACTTCCCGTAGCATCCAAAGTCCGTCCAAAAACGAGATGACTTCATTGCACTTGTTTTAAAGACATTTGTTTGGATGGTGAAAGGCATGTGTGGCAACTTTAAAAACATCTCTTATGATTAATTTCCAATAAGGTATAATCATCACAACATAACTCAGTGATTAGACACTTAATTCACATGAAGAATACAGGACAAGATATACACAGTGAAGATACATACTTCATTGAAGTTAAAATCCAAAAATGTTAAATATGTATTTTGGCTATATAAAATTTTGTTGTATTGTATGCTTGAATATAAGGTAGCTTTATATAACCTTATATACAAGCTGATAATTACATATTTTTTAAGTATGTATAGGCCTAGTACATATTGTATAAATTGCACTTCACAAGCAGTTCACCACATTCAGTTCACTTGTGAAAGGATCCTGCTTGTTGCAGTTTGGGGTCCAGTAATGTCCATTTCTTGAGGAAAAAATCCTCCCCTGTCGCGGCTGCGGTTCCTCCTCAGTTCATGGGTATGTCAGAAGATCTTCGGGAATTGTCTTCTATCTCAGCTGCCAAGCTCACTTTGGAAGCTGAAGAAGAGACAGACATTCTTGTCAAGTCGCACAGGTTTGACTTGAATTCATCCATAAGTCACACACTTGTTCAGACACGCTGAAACCTGCACCTAATCATGCACAAACAGTATCTATTATTGGAATCTCTCTTTCATCTAGTGACCTGAGCAAATCTTTCTCTGAAGTGTACAGATGCAGCAGCCGTTCCGTCTGCATATCTAATTGTAAGTATGTGGAATAAAACCTCTGAGGGGACTTATCTTCATCTGTTGTGAGCAAATAACCCCAACAAGGATTTTCCTTTGCCTTTCCATGCCTGTCTTAGGCCACTGTGCGTGTGCTTTTGTGTCTGTAGAGTCTCTGACCAGCTTCAGTGCTCCGTCTTTGTCTTCCTATCTGGAGGGCAAGCTGAGTGACATCCTGGAGAGAGCGGCGGCGGCGCCCATAGCCTTTCGAGCCAATCTTTTTCACAGGAGCATTGGCCTCTTTATTAGTGTTAAACCTGTTCAGTCGGTCGACCAGGTCGTGGTATGCACATGTGACTAGGAAGCAGACGGATGACGCTGACCTCCTGGGTCTGATATTTGCTGATATCTGATATATCCCAAAGCTGGAAAAGGGAAAGAAACATTTATGCTCTATTTTCAGACTGCTTTCCGGGGTTGTTAAATCTGACCTGGCCACACATAATATGTTGACAGGGTATAAATCCAAACTGTCATCAAGATTTATCTAAATTCATGTAAATGTATCAGTGCAACAGAGGATAGATCATCCACAGTCTTCAGTTACCCACCTTCTTTAAAATATCAATCTTTTCTCACATGGTGGACATTAAATTTGCAACTCATTTGGAATTTTAACTCCTGTAATATCAGACAGCATCTGCAGCACCTTCAAACACTTAATAAATGCAGTGCTTTGGGGGTCCCCTGGTAGCCTAAAGGTTAAGAGGCACACCATATAACTGCGATGCCCCTGGTCGATTCCAGCTGGGAAGCTTTGTAGCCTTTCATACTCTTTTCTATCTCCTCACGTTTCCTACCTATCTCCACACTGTCAGCTATCAAATTAGCCTCCAAAATGCAGCTTTTCTTGTTACCTTGAAGGAGGTGAGACAAATTTTGCATTCCCATCCTTCTGTGGTCCAACATGGATGTCAGAGTACCGCTCATTGTCTGTCATTAAGTTGTTGCGCAGGTCTCTCTTCATACGGCTCTGCAGCCATACTCTAAACCTGCCGTGAAGGATAGAAGAGGTTGTGATCTCAGAAACCGACACTAATTCACAGAATCACATATGGCACAGACATAAAGTGATATCATCAGAGTATGACATCCAAAATATGAGAATTTCATTTGATGCCAGAGTAGCTCAAGAAGTTTCAGGAATTTTGTTGGATCATTCATCATGAAGGAGACCGACCTTTACTTGTTTCCAGAGAATATCATATGATTTTTGACGATCTCGGCCGATATTGGCTTATCACAGATCTGTATCGACATATATGTCTAATGAGTAACGACAAATTGCAGAACAGAAATGCCAAGGACATGTTTGCGGTAGTTTAGAGACAGTGTCTCTATTACATAGTTTGTCCATCAGAGAAATCTTGATCACTATATTATCGTAACTAACTTAAGGATCCTTATCAAATATAATTTCTATGTGTTTAGGCATTGGCAGATGGTTATCAGACAAAACTTTCAGATATCGGCCTCAAAAATCCAGTATCTGTCGAGCTATATCAAAACTGAAGTTATCTGACTTCACTGTAATATTTTCTTCACTAGTTCTCATTAACTAACTTAATGTAAATATCTCTTGTGCCATTAAGGGCGAGCACCTGATTTGAATGTTAAAGGACAGAATGATGAGGCTTTTTCTTTCGAACGAACACAATGTTCTCAGTGCTTGTTGATCAGGCAGCTCACCTTTTTTTCAGACTGGTGTTGAGCTCCCCTGTGGCACCTTTTACCAGTGGTAGGACAGTGGTGAAAACACAGCAACAGATGAAAGTCTGCAGGGCTAATCTCATTTTGGCTGGAAGCTGTTAGTGGTAAAGATAAAGAAATTATATTTAGGAGGTTAGCTCTGAACTGCTGCCACAACTGGTGATTGATTAGTTTAAGACTGCATTGAATATGCAGTTGAATAACATTTGGAACAGGGTGGTTAAGAGTCACAGTTGGTTTGTCAATTACAAATCAGTATTTATGGATTTGTTTGGCAGGTTATTGAAGAAACATCCAGTCATCAGTACACCCAAAATCACTGAATAAAAATGACAATTTTTACTCAACTCCTAGTCCTTGAAACTCCTTTCCCAAATTTGACAGGACATCAATTTACATTCTCAAATACCTGAATAATTCTTAAGCAGTCTTTTTTTTAAATAATCTTAAACTTAAATTAAAGTCACTTACCTCAGGCTCTGGCTTGTGACTTGATGTAGAGAATTTATGATGCACATCCAAGTGTGTTGTGTACTGTTAAGCAGAGTTTTTTTTCCAAAGCTGTAAAGAGTTTACCATGAGTTGAAGTCTGAAGTTTACACTGCTAACATGAGAGGCTTTATAGAGGGAGGGAGGGTGCTGTACCTGAATGCCAGACCTAGTGGGAGGGACTGTGGGACAGTTCATGTCAACCCCGTCCACCCCACATGTAGACAGTCAAACCAAAGACATGCAGATAGAGATTAGAATCGAGTCAGCAATCCCAAAAATGCTGTGACTAATGCTTATTAGTTTGTGTTCATCTTAATTTTAATTTAATATGACCCTTTTGTTTGAGAAAGTGTTGAAAGAATTGGTTTTGTGCATTTCAGGGTTTTGTAAATTGACCAAATGTTTTTTTTTTCTCTTTCAAAGTTTTATTTTTGGCTTCGCAAATGGGAGACTTATGTGCACCAAGGCCATTTACATATTTTCTTAAGGGTATTTTCTTTTAATATTTGTCTTAAAACTGGTTGTTTTGGGAGTTTGGGAGGGTGCATTCATTGGCCATGCATGCTTTAAGGCAGTAAAGTTTGGTGTAAACGTTAATAGCTCAATTATCTCTAAGGGAGATGTGTTTTTGGTTAGCCATCTGTGATTTTAAATCGCTACAAAAGGCTAAGTATATTTAAATTAGCACTGTGTTGTTACGGCAACTGCATGCAGTGTGTAAATTTAAGGAGGGAACATGTGCACCTCCAGATGACCTACTTACACCTACCGGTAGTTACTTCCAAGCATTTTAAACAAGGGCAGTGTGTTCTGTAAAGATTAACATGCATTATGGTCTTCCTTGTTAGCTACAGTGTACAGAGAGAAATTGAGAGGCAAAGTGCAAAAGGCTCCGTATTTTAGAAATATATAGAAGATGAATATTAAATTTCATGTAAAGTTTGAGTATTACCCTGAAAAACTAACTGCATGTTGTGTAAATTAGTCAATTAGTCTAATGCAAGTCTGTATTGGACTACAAGTGACCACATGTAAAATACTGATGCTTTACACTATGGTAATCGTTAATTCACCAATAGATAAACTAACTCACAGTTGCACAAGAAACATTCATGACATTAGCTAATGGAGGTTTAAAAAATTGATGATGATTTTAGGTTTTTGTCTTTGGTTTCTGTGGGAAGTGGCCGTAGTATAAGCATGATAATGCAATCAGGTATTCAGATATCAGGTATTAACATTTCAAATTGGGACATTTTGTTGTTTATTATAACTTAATTAGTTCACAGTGTGAACCTGACAACATCACCATGTACAATTGTCCCACATTGATTATGGATGTTTGAAGGGCATGGTTGTTGATTTTAAAAAGTGTGTGATGTAGCGCTCCCACAGCAATACCCGCCGTAATATTGCTGTACAAGACACCGGACCAGAACTTAAAGACAACGTATCATATTTTCCCATGGAACTGGATCTAATGTACCAAACTACAGGTGTGACAGCGCCCTAACAAATCACTTGAAATTATAGACTAACCCTTGTGAATTGGCACACGTAATGTCCTGGTCTTTTGATGAACTGAATTAACAGTTGCCGGATTAAAAGTAATGGTAGACCTTCCCTGTTTGTTCAAAATCTTTTGCCTCTAACTTGTGTTGACCTGCATACAGCTTAAGCAGTCCCAGCCCAAATTACAACCACTACCAGCCCCACAATCATCATCCTCGTCATGTCCGTAGGCTACAGTTCCATAAGCAATTGTGCCAATATCAGGTCTGTTTTGATACGACTTTACAAAACCTAGTGGCACCTAAAGGTTTGATGGGTCTAAAGAAGCACATGAGTAATGCATTTGGATGCCTTGAATAGATAAACACAGTGCCGTCATGGCAACAACACTGTACACTTCACTGGCCCAAAAAGGTGATTCAGTGATCTGTGTTTTAACATGATCCTTTCCCATTCTTAAATTACTTGTCCTGTATCTGTTTTGCATGGCGCGCCTCGTGCTGCAGAATTTCATTATTCCAAAGCAGACTGTACTCATGATCAAAATCTGACACCTTGATACACTTGATACATGTTTTTTGTATCCATATCAGTAGGCCAGGATCTTTTTTTTCCCCCTTGAATTGTTTGGTTTAGTTTATTTACATGCCAGAATTAGCCAAGACGTTAGCAGCAGATCCTTCAGTTCTGTAAGTTGCCCAAAGCAACACCTGACACCTTTCTATGAGAACCAGCATTAATTTTTTCAGCAATTTGAGCTACAGTAGCTCTTCTGTTGGATCAGACCACACGGGCCAGCCTTCGCTCCCCACACGCATCAGTGAGCCTTGGCCACCCATGACCCTGTCGCCGGTTCACCGGTTTTCCTTCCTTGGACCACTTTTGGTAGGTACTGATCACTGCAGACCCGGAACACCCCACAAGAGCTGCAGTTTTGGAGATGCTCTGACCCAGTCATCTAGCCATCACAATTTGGCCCTTGTCAAAGTCGCTCACATCCTTGCGCTTGCTCATTTTTCCTGCTTCCAACACATCAACTTCGAGGACAAAATGTTCACTTGCTGCCTAATATATCCCACCAACTGACAGGTGCCATTGTAACGAGATAATCAGTGTTCTTCACTTCACCTGTCAGTGGTCATAATGTTATGGCTGATCGGTGTAGTTCCTAAATACATCAAAGCAAAAACAAAACGGGGCATCGTGTTGCTGCAAGAATAGCTTTTACATTGCATTACATATACAATAAATCAAGACAATATGTTGTTTGGTTAGGGGATGGATGAAGCTTTGATTGATTTCCACAGTCAGGGGTCAGTAGAGCACAGTGTGAGCTCAACATTGGCAGGCACCCATTATCTGATATTATTAGATATTCAGTGTCTATTTATAGTTCCACATTCCGTTCTGTGTTTTTATTACTACTGAGATAGAAAGGCAGCAATTATGGGGATTTTATTAACTCTGGTCCTCTGGTATGTAATACTGTGGTGCTCTTCATGGGTTCTGAAACACAATACTCCCTGGAAATGCACTGAGTGATATGCACTTGTCTACATTTGAGGCCCAAACATTCCTCTTAGCTGCTTTCAAAAACAACGGAAAATCACTGTCTTTTGGGGAAAAATACATGATCAGATATTTACCATTTACAGCTGGAAAATATCAGTTTGCTCAAGGGAAAGGCAGTGTTCCACGTATTCCTGACTGATTGGTTAGAAAGACATAACAGAACAATCTGAACTGTAGCTGTTTATTCTCTGTTTACTAGGCTCGGCAATCGTCTTTATTTTCAGATTGTCTCACGATCATTGTTTTCAATTGCCAATAACGATAAGATCTTGCTGTGGCGGATTTTACCAGTGGTGTCAGTGCATACCGAACCATGAATTTTGTGTACCGTTACACCCCTAATTTTGCCCGATATCAGACAGAATTGTCTACTCGTTAAACTCCATTTCCATCTTTATAGTCAGAATTTGCCGGGGTTTTAAGAGTGGAGCAGAGCGAAATAAAAACAAACTACGATCTTGGGCGATATTGAGGAGACATGTCGTTCGGATTTCAAAGTAATTGGTACTTTTAATCGATTTAGAACAGCCACGATAGCAGCGTCTATCTTGTCTACAGTGGTCGCCATTACTCCTCCTTGGTTCCGACGCACAGCTTGACAACGGCATAGGGATGTTAATGATTAATCAATCAATTAATTGCCGTTAAGCATTTAACTGAATAAAAATGTATTAACCGACAACGTATGTTTTGTGTACTATTTCGTTATTTTCATACAGGAAGAAGACTTTAAGGTGCGTCCCAAATAACTGGGAAAAAATAACTTCAGTAAAAAGCTGCACACTCTGACAATGACCCTCATCAAGAGGGTCGAGCTTTACTGTCCATTGTGTTTCATTTGCAGCTCAGTGGGCAAAGGACAGGAGTCAGTGGTTTGGCACAGTGCACTGGATAAGAGCCAAAATATTGTGCCCCCCTTTCTTTTTATTGAATCAAGAATTGTTTTGAATCGATCAAAACGTGGCACCAAGAATCAGAATCGAGTTGATTGTGAAAGATTTCCACCCCTAACAGTTAATCCTCAAGTTTTCTTAAGATCTCGTCTAAATATTGATGTTTCAGCCCAGTGAGAGCCTGGCTTATTACTGTGCTTTTCAAATTTACACCATGTGGGACCTGTGAGTCCTGAGAAGTCATGGGAATTCCAGCACATAAACTCAGAAAACAATGTCTTAACAGCTGCCCTGAGAGAAGTCCATCACATCCTGATGAGGCATGGCAGAACCTTTAGTCAGAATATAAAGTAAATCTTGTGACAAGTGATGGATATGTGTATATGTGTGTATGTGTAGAGTCCAGTTTTCTGCCAGCATTGTTGTGACGGAGTTCAGTGGCAGGGTGACCAACTGGATAGAAACACAGTCTGGTGTGTCCTGGTCCTACAGTGTGGCCACAGTATGTTTATAATTTCTTGCATTGAATGAGAATAGAGCTCCCTCGCAGTGAATCTCAAACATTGCTGGCTTCATCTACTGTTAAAGTGATGGACTTGATAGGTCCAGATGCAGGTTATTGACGGGGGCTGTGTGGTGTCAGCGGTGATGCTGACATTGTACATGAAAGTGAAGCTCTTGATTTGTCAGGCCAGGCCACAAAGTGAGAGCCCATCTTTTGGAAGAATGGTGTTCATCCCTCCAATTCAGAGACTTTGGGAATCTATGCCAGGGAGCATTGAAGCTGTTGTGGTGGCCCGACGGCTTACTAAGACACTTTTATTTCGGGTTTTTTTTTAATTTGTCACCCATCGGTAGGTTTCAACCCTCTCTTATGGTCATGAGCCCTGGGTAGTGACCAAAAAAACAAGAGTTTGCACATACAAGTAACCAATGTGAGTTTCCTCCTCAGGGTGTGACAGGGTAAGGAGCATCAGGAAGCAACTCTGAATGAAACTGCTGCTCCTTTTGTGTTGAAAGGAGCAAATTAAGGTGGTTCATGCATCTGATCACAACAACTCCTTCATGTGGAGTTGAAGGAGACCCCCTTGGCAGACCCAGAAGACAATGGAGAGATCTCCTATCCCACCTGGTCTGGAAAAGTTTAAGGTAGGAGGCAGGAGTAGCTGACCGACATTAAAAGACATTGACGTTGATAAATTGAAGCTGACTTTCAGTAAGGGCAATTCATTGACGAGGGCTCCAGCAAAAAAATACAGGGTTGTCTAGCAAAAAAGCTGAAAGTGGCTGTAATAGATATATTTTATAATAATGTTATATCACATGACAATGTGAAAACAAGGTGACATTGTAAAAGGGGTTGCTTGTAGTGATGAACCTACAGAGAATTATCACCTGAATCTGCAGCTTTATAGTGAGTTTCAGCTAATTGTTTAGCTGTCCGTCTCGCAACATAACTGTTTTGGTTTACTCTCACCGCTCTCATAGTGTCATTTTCGGCCACATCAGGCAGCTGTTTCCAGTGAAAAAAAGACCCACTGTACACCACCTGCTGAGCACCAATCAGCAGACAGACACAGTTGGTGACTAGCTGGTGAACATAGTTGAGCATGAAGCAGCTAAACAAACATATTTCCTAGAAGAGAGTGAATATTGGACTGATATTTGAGACTGAAGTGAGACATGACTCCAAATGAAAAAACAAATGATGACGATATGTTGATGTTGTGTTCACAACATTTTTGCTGCCCCCAAGTGGCCAGAAAAATCTGTTATTGCAGGTTTAACATCACTCAACTTTTGCAGCAGCACCATGCAGTGTTATTTGGCAATACACTGCATTAGCGAATATGTGCAAGTCACATTCCTGGTACATTACTTGATAACGTGAACAGCGTAGTTCTGCTGTTTACCTCACTGTTGTTGAGATGGAGGATAAAATGATGGTGCCTGCTATAACTTTCCATAGTTGTGAAATCCTGTCTCATAGCATTATAAACCACTGTTCATTGTTTTTGTGTCTGATAAGCCTTCAAATTAATGGATCTATTACTTAAACTGGCCTTACTGGATCACATTTCATTGACTCACTGATACCTGAAACATCACACGCTCCACCAACACAGCCCATTGCGTTTTCTGTGATTATAGTGCTGTTTTTGGTATAATCGACCAGTAATGCATACCCGCCTGCATATGCGCGCACGCACACACACACAGTTTGGTTTTTTGGGGTTTTTTTACAGTTTCATGTTCAGTTTCTGAATTTGATTGGTATTTGACTACTTTAAAGCTACTCTAAATTTTTTATTTCAGGATAAATCTGTCTTGTCTGTCTTATCCTTCCTCACAAACTGAGCTATGGTAGAGATGAGTATCCAAATGCCAAACTTTAAAGTCGAAGTCCAAACTGCCACATAAACAGCAGTGTCCGCTCTTGCAGAGGAAGATGGACTTGAAAGTTAACGTCTTTTGCCTCACTTGACTCTTTGGTCTAGCAAAGATGTCATGTTAAATTGTTTCTGGGTATTGAATTTCTGATTTGTTAGTTACTTCTCTCTGCCATTTGGCCTCGTACTGCCAAGTGCGTGTGTCCTGTGGTACCCATCTGGTGTGCTTATGGCAGTCAGATATACTCTCAAAGCCTCTCATAGGTGAATCCCCACAGGATGAAATACAATGTGCACATTTTGGACATGACGCTGCATGAGAGATGGTGATTACATTTTTTTTAACGCTAAGATCATTCAAGGATAAAATCATTTGCCAGTAGCTCCATTGTAGCAGTTTTCCACTATTAGGCAGTTACAAATGTGAGTGAGTAGCGTGTCAGAATATCGGTGGGGGTGGGGGCGAGGGCGAGATTTTGTTCCAAAACAAACCAGAAAGTGACTTTTGAAGGCCAGAAATCTCAACACATTGTTAAGCCACAGATGTTAGTTAATCTGGTATTCTGACCATGTTGTAATAGCCTTTAATATGTATATATATCAGTGTTTCCCAAAAGAGTGGCGTCTGTGTTGCAATGGTACTGCTCCTCTGTGTGTCATGAATTACACATCAACACAGATGACAAATAGAATGATTTCAGTGGTTTATACTGTACCCGCTGTTTCATACCTTTTTCATTTAATCATACACCAGATGTTCAGATAGTTTAAGAAATTTCACAAAGTAGTAAAACATTTCTTAAAAGTCAGAGGAGTTTAACCATCTTTGTTGCTTTTTCTCTGAGCATTAGATGTGTCGTTTGTCATTATTTTTAAGAAGTTATCCAGGAATTAACTTAATTACCCTGCTTAACAAGACGAGTCTACAGCCATGCTAGCAGCTCTGTGAGGCTGTACTAGCATGTTGATGTTTAGCAGGTATAGCATTTTACATGTTCACCATCTTATTTTAGTGTTGGCATGCAAACATTTACCAATTAGCACTAAACACAAAGTACAGCTGATGCTGAAGGGAATGTCATTAGTTTTGCAAGTATTTGGTCATAAACCAAAGTAATGGACAAACTGACCTGACTTAACCTGATGATGGCGCTAGACGAACGGTCAGAGGATTAAAGTTATCGAAATTCATCTTTAGGGGAGCATGAACGTCTGTACCAAATTCTACGGCGGTCAATCCAGTAGTTCTCAATGTTTTTATAAAAAACAAAAATATCAACCTCATGGTGGCGCAAGAGGTCAAGTGATCACCACAGTTATTAGGATACATCTTCTGGGAACCACGAATGTTTGTAAAAGTATTTGTGCCAATCATTTAGTATATTTTGAGATATTTCACTGACTACGAATTTGATCAGATGGTGGCACTAGAGCAGAAGTCAGAGGATCACCAAAGTCATTAGAATTTATCCATTTATCCACCTTGAATATCTGTAGCAAATGTTATTGCAATCGATCCAATATTTGTTGAGATATTTCACTAAAAGCCAAAAGTTTCAACCTCACGACTATTATTTAGTTGTATTCAGTTTTTATTTATTGCAAACCGCTGAAAGCAGAGAGTATAGCGATGGTAAATATGTCTCTGGAGAATCGCCACTGTTATTTCTACAATGTCCACTAACACAGGTACTGATCCCCGTGATTGCTGATGTAGTTGTTGATTGGTATTAAGTGTATGAGGATCCAGCACAGTTATGTATTTTTTTTAATAGTCACACAGCTTTAACAACCCCATGACATATTTTAAGTCACATTTTCACATCAAATTGCCAATTACTTAAACAGAAGAGGGGAAGAGGGTAATATATCAGCATGCCAAATGTACTTTTTCACCTGCAACTGACACATATTTGCGTTTTATAGCTAACATGCCTGGTTGATATTGGTTTCTCACATGTCTTTCATAGTTTTGTTGAAAGTGCAAATACGTCAGGGATCGATTTGGAGAGTCCTGAAATTCCAGTGGGTGGGGTGCAGGATGGAAAATGGATTTTGAAAGCCAGAAATCTCAGCACCTGGCAGAGATGTCATTGATATTGATCAACAACACTGTCAATCAACCACAGATATAGTGTTCATTTTGTACTATTGGCCAATAAATACCTTACCACTTACTCCTTTGAATATTTATAGACATCTCTACAATCTGTTCTTAGTGTGGGTGTTGTGCTTTTACTTGCTTTCAAAATGCCTCTGTGTGAGTCACGCTAACAAACGATCACATGCAAAAGATGCTTATGTAACAGATTGGCTGTAAAAGCCTAATTATGTGATATAATCGTTTGATATTTTATTCAGGAAAAGTCAAGTGCGTTTGCTGTTTTCCAGCAATGCCCTGCTTCACATTCACCCTGTATCATAGATTCACACCTATTATACATACTTGGCCAGTAAAGCTGGTGTTGGGATTTCCTGCAACAATTTGCTTTTCTATATGACTTGTGGTTTTGTACCCTTTATACTTATTATATTGAGCTTTTTTTATATCTTGTTATAGCTACACTTATGACTACGCTTAATTTAAAGATTTTCTCGTGTGTACATTTTCTATATGTGCATCTAAGAGTAATAAATTCCTTGTCCTTTGCCAAAAAAAAGCAACTATTTTCACATTCCCTACACTCATTCACAGCACAACTGCGAGGACATATTGGTCACTGTCTACAATTGTTTATCCTTTTTATTTTTGTACTAAGGCAACAAGCAGAGCAAACGTAGATCACATTTCCAAGATGTTTTGGGGCTTTATTCCACATTGTCTTCTCCAATTCCAACAGATGGTTGTCCCTCAAGTGGCCCATAAACGTGTTTCGAAAATAGCATGTTTACTATAGTTGTTCCTGTGAAGGTAGCGGTGTAATTGCAAGTGATGTTTCCTGCTCCATCACATTCTGCTGCCATGAGTCATCTGCTGTCACGGAGGCATCGCATGCTGAAGGGCCACAGTCTTTGCCCAATGCTGCGTTGATTGTGGATCAAAAAACTAAATCTGGCTAGTATCACTGGCCATCACTCACCCCGGTCTCCCCACTGAGTGATTCAGACCCTTTGAAATGTGACCCTGGGACTCTTGTGAGCTAAATGATTGTATAACACTTCATTAGAATTAGAGAGTGTATCTCTCAGTTTTGGAGCCAAAGGATTACTGTCACATTGTCTTCATTACGACTTTATAGTTGAAGACATGTTTCATCACTTTCAAACAAAGTGGAGAGATGGATTGGGTAACATGGGAAATTTATTTGACTTCTTTTTAGACATGCTCTTTCAAATAGTACCTCACCTCTCTTGTTTTAGAGTTTGAGGGTTAAGCCCTTTTCAGACATGGAATACGTAACATGGCTGGCTTCATCTGTTAAAATGAGGGATTTTTGTCATTCAGACATGTTTGTCAATTATGTAAATGTTCCTCACAGCTTTATAAAGACACGACGGGACATTTACGGAAAGAAGCTCAATGTTTGCAGGACTTTGGGCACCTGGTGGCTGAGAAGGGGAACAATGTTGGTGACTTATTAAGTTATGATTAGAGATGATCGGTATTGGGGCCGATCCGGGCATATTTTAAAAGATCTGTATTGCCTAAAATAAAGCTGGTCAAAATCTGATTCTTTCTATAGACAGTATTTTCTGTCCAGAGTTGCAGCACTGCTGACCTTTTTTTATGAAAAAGTATTTGGGTGCACCGCTGAACGGGTTTGAGTTCAGACACTGAGCTTCGCTTTAAGTTCTGACTCTAATTATCATTAGCAAAGAGCATTGTACAAAACATTGACAAAAGGCGCCAGCAGCAGGTCATATCAGCTGTTGCTAATTAATGTTAATACCCTGAGTAACTTGATTAGGCCAAAATGAAACTTGTCTGTTGTTGGGTTCAAGTGTTCTCTGCAGCTTGTATATGTATTCAGCCAAAGATTCTTTGGGAGGGAAGAGACCCACTGTAACACCACTGTACAATCACAAGTGGACTGACTTTGTGTTTTTGTAGTTCCAAAACTCCAACAGAGGTCAATTTCAGGAGTCAGTTAAACTTTCATTCATATTGTATCAATAATTTAAGCTGATTAATAGTTTTCAATGAGGACCTTCAGTAGCCTATTTGAATCAAGTAGCTCATGAAAAATAAGGTGTACCAAACTACTACAGCTATTTTAATCAACATTTAAGTGAAAATAAGTATTGGATGGGACTCGGTATGGGCTGATAGCCAATGTTAAAGGACTTTGATCGGGGCTCAAAAACCTTGATTGGGATATCCCTAGTTATGATATTAACTTATTTTGCCATTGATGCCTTAATGAATGACCATCACGAGCGCGAGGGATACGCATCCCTGCTTCTCACAGTAAATCCCCTAATACATTCCCTAGTACATACGAGATGACAATAGAGTGAAAAATGTATGGTAATACAGTGCTCTTAATAAGGCTAACAAGACATTAATTTAATTTCTCTTTGCCCATATTTAACCATTAAGTATTATGTATGGAAGTATATTGACGACAAAAGATTTGACGAAACAAATTCGAGCGCTACTCAGTCTGCAAGTCAACCTTTGAGAGCACACAGAGCTGAACTCAATTTGTGCGCGAGGGAGGACAAAATATTCTCAATATACTTCCATAGTTATGGAAATGTTACTAGGCTCGAGATAGTAAAATTGCTCGTCGTGACTTTTATGTAAAAGTGATTTGGGCGCTTATCCAGGCATGAGAGCAATGTGTAAAATTGCCATCACATTTACGTGAGGAGGTGCATTTCTGAGTGTCTGGGTTTTACATTGTGAGTGGGTGAGTCTCATTACCAAAAGTACATTCTCAAATTGTCCAAAAGAATTATGACACATTTTTTTGAGAAGTCACATTGGCTCAGAAGGATGTTCAAGATAAATTGTGGTCATTTGGCAAAGCCAATAAGGGAGGTAGTGTGGAGGAGTGAAGAATCTCCTCCACACTAACTGTGTCTTTAGTACAGGAGGATCATGGCAGTTCAGATTAGGTGCCTTTCCCTCCTTTGAGTCATATGTCTTTTTTGACAGGAGAACAAAGCAGGTTGTGTTGCTCTGTGGTCATAAATAGCAGCTGCAGTTTTACCTTGATGACACACTTATCCTGGAGGAAGAGAAAAAGGGTGTGTATTTAGGGAAGGGATGATGATACAGTAGGGTGCTGGTAATTCTACCCTCGGCATCGCCTCATCAAGCACTTGGCCTTTCACCCGGTAATGAAGCGCTCTGCTGACTCGTTAACTTGCTTCCTTTAAGCCTGCTGCGCTGGGGTATTTTTAGCATGATTTAATTTACTCTGTGCAATTAAGTAGGATGCTGGTAAACAATGCTCTGGTAGGAGGCCAGCTCCAAACTTGGCTCAGTCGTGATGAGTCAGACAGTTTCAACTGAAAAAGGAATAACTTCATGTGCTGGCAGGAGTGCAGCACAGTCCATGGGGGTTGAAGGGTTTTTTTGGGTTTTTTTTCCACAGAAACACTTGTGTTTTATATTTGCGCCTTGCCACACATTCTTTTGTGTTCATGGGGGGGGGGGGGATGAGACATTGGCTTTTGAAGTCTTTCTGCCTTGTCACGTAAAGCATTCCTCACAGATAGAGTAGGATCACATAGACAACCAGTCACCTCACTGCCGCCTCATTACAGTTCATATCGGGCTAAATTAAAAAGAGATTTGCCTGTGCGTGCATGCATCTGTTTCTGCGCATCTGCATCTGACTGACATATTTATAGGTGTTAAGTTGTGTGCTGCATTTATGTGTTTTTGGATACACGAACGTGTGCATGCAGCATTCAGGTTTGTAGTGAGTGTGAATGCATGTGTACATTCAGATGTCTATGCATTGTGTGTGTGTGTGTGTGCATCCAGGTGTGGACATTATGCATGCATGTAGGTGTGTGTATTCATGTGTGCATACATTTGCATATGATTTACAGTAGGAAAGTGTGTATATGCATGTACTTTTACATGTGTCCACAGTAACCTCTGACCTATGAGGGTAAAAATACCACTGGGAGGTCAGAGTGGTGCACGGCTCACCTTTAGCTTGGCTCTTTGCATTGTCAAAAGATATTTATATCTGGAATAAACAATTGAGAAAGATGGGTTTGATTTCCCCGCTGTGGCCTCGGGCTCGGCCTTCCTGTGGGTGCAGAGTCAACCTCAGTCAGATGCGCTGATTGGAGCCAGATCCTTTGTCCCAAATTCCGTCTCCTTGCACCCTTGAACCTCACGAAATCTCTAAACTAAAACCTTCAGTCATTGGTGTAAGTCCCACATTACGCAAATCCAACTGTAATGTGATGTTGTGAAATGTCAGGAGGGCGATGCAGAGAAACGTGCTGGTGGACAAGAGGGATGACATGCAGGTGAAATAAGGTTGAAGATGAAATTCCACCAACGAGGCAGAGACGCTCTTCACTGTTATAGTCACTGTAGTTGGTGTGAAGTGGAATGCTGCAGTTGATTCCTCACTCTCTGGACCCACTTTCTGTGTTTTTCATTTTTATGAGGCGGAGGAGGACATCTGTTTGCATCGTTGACCCTTACAGGAATTCTCCAGGGACATTTTAATATTCCATAGAGAACTATAAGGTGAAGATGTAGTGATATGCTATTTTTGTCTACTCTCTCCAGATGCTTCCCTGAACTCTTAATACGGCCGTATCACACCCCTGGGGTCCATGAATTGTCATATGCGATACTGCGAAGGAAGTTAAATGTTCTGCAGGCATTTTATTTTACTGTCCCAAGAGTACCCCTCTGCTCCGTAAACCTCCACAGGCCCCGGGGCTCCTGAGAACCTCATTCGCTGTAAATACCCCGAATTCCTAAAACTTTCTAACCCTATATATTTTGAATTCCTCAGACGCCTTCAGACACTTTGTAAATTCAGATGCTCCGGTACTTGAGGGGGGCAGTGAGACCCCTCAACCCTGCCTTGTCCTTATTTTCCAACCTAACCCCCACTGCCCCTCTCACTGACTCACTCACACACACACACACACACACACACACACACCACCCCCTGCGATGGATTCCAGATCGGGAATTTAATGCATTTCTGTTTCGCATCGCCTCCCAGGAATGCGGCACGCGTGCCACAAGCCTCATAACCTCAGGCTGATGAGTGTGAGGATGTTTAAAAGAGAGAGGGATGATGGGATACAGACGCTGCTGGGGGTTGTAGGGGGGGCGCTGGGAGGGATGGGAGGTGAGGGGGGGGGGGGGTTGACAGAGCGCATCCGGCGCGGCACTTGGCGTTAATGACAGGCCATCTTGTTGCATAAAGCAATGTTAGTGCAGCTGTGGTATGTGCTAAGCGCATCTGGACAGCAGATTTTTGGGAATGCATTTTGTGTTTGTTTGGTCTGTCCCGTCTCACTCAAATTAACGACTGTTGCACGATATGGAGGGAGGATGGAGTGAATTAACTTAGTTGGGGATCTTTCGAGGGGGGGCTTATCTAGGAGTGGAGATTTTACAAGGTGGTCTGTTTTGCATAACGTTTAGATACTGTTTTTCTCCTCTGGCTGTGTCAGAAAATGCATATTGGATCTTGTCAGGATTAGATGCTCATTGTCAGGTTGTTTGAAGGGGAGGAAAAGTTCCTGACCTGCAGATTGACCACATTGAAGCACTACGTGACAGTCAGGTTTTAATCAAACAGAGCCTCCAGTTAATTCTCAGTTCGAGTTGACCTGCACGCCTTCGTTGGGTAGTCCGATAACATACCCGCTTAGTTCATCACAGGAACGTTTTTAAATGGCAGCTTTATTTGTTTCGTGTTATTTACATTCTAAGTTGCCCTGATGCAATTAACTTCCCAGTTGGTACTCTGAACAGTAAGCAAACAATAGTTTTTTTTATTTTGATCCTGATCATGGTCAGAGAATATTTTTCCAATATTGATATAACAATATAAATCTGGAAAATATTAAAACACTAACATAATATGGTGACATTGTCACTGTATCAAACCTCATTTGTTTGGTGCTGTCCGAATGTATCGGTAGATCCGAGCATCAAATACTTTCATTGAAAGCGTGGTTAGATTTGTAATCTTGTTTAACAGTTATTTTCACTATCAAATAATCTCACCAATTATTGTTATTAATAATTAAGTCTACACAACAAAACGATGAAAAATGCTCAAATTTGAGAAGCCGGAACCATAACATGTTTGACATTTTTGCTTTATAAATTATTTAAACAATAATTGTTTATTGATTGATTGACTAATCACTTCAGCACTAATCTTGTTTACATAATCATTCATCAAACAGTTGCTGATTTAAATCAAAACTTTGCATTTCAGAGAGGTTCTTGTACGGCATAATTTAACATTGGAGAATTTTGGCGTCTAATTTTACGGAAAAAATGTGTTTTGTAAAAAAACATGTTTATATTTCTCTAACGTATGGAAAAAATATAATTTTGTTATTGGTACTAAAACTCGGGTATCGTGTCAGGACTAGTGTAAAAAATGTTCAAATGATACCCAGCCGTAATCTTCACAATATGATTAGGCTAAGTTGATAGTAGATACATGATAATATTGAATTATTGCCCAGCCCTAGTCGTGCATAGTATGAAAAAAATAATAATGATAAAGAAAAAAAATCTAACATTAAAAACACTGAAACACATTACATACATTACAAATAGCCCTCCAGAATTTTTAGTTTGCTTATTAATACAAATACCCCCCAAATTCTTAGTTTGATGAATAGTATTTAACCCAGGTTCGTCTACGGGTTCATTGCAGTGTCAACCTGTGATTGGCAGGAATGTTTCATTCTGTCTTTATTAAACTTCCCCGCTTGGCCCAGATCAACTTACTTTAAATCCCTTATCAAAGACCAGATATTACAAAAAGAGGATGACAATTTAATTACACATTACAATTACAGAACAGCACATCATGTGCTGATGATACTGTGTGCATCATGCATAGCCAGACAGGAGACAGAAGACAGTGGTTGGCTTTATTTTGGAAAATAGAAGGTGAAGTCCGTGACCGTGAAGTCATGGAAATGAAGTCACCATTTCTCTATAACTATTCTGTCCCCAGATGATCTACAGTTAACACATTTACTACAGTTTGACAGTAAGTGTGGCTCCTCAGGTCTCTGTTGTTTGTCTTTTGCCATCAAAAGTACTGTACTTCTGTAGCCTCTTTCTGTAGTGATGTGGTGTTTGTGGCACTGTAGCGCCATCTGGTGAACATATGAGGTAAAAGTGCAGCTGGCTGTGGGTTTGTGCAGTAGCCATATATGGTTGTGTGTAGGACTGTGTAATTTTTAATTTTCTGCTGTAATGTTTTGTCTGTGATTAGTATTTATTGCATTCACACATGCAGTGCAGAGTCCAAGACAAAATACAGTAAGGCAGTTATTCAACGTATGTTTTATTACATAGTTCAGTCTTCTTTTTTTTTTTATATATATATATATATATATATACATAAAATTCATGACAGTATCAAAGGCACTGATGGTGACAGTACAACAACACAGTACAATGTGTTCTGCGGTTAGCATTCTTGTTTGGACTAAGATATGGCAAAATGCCCTATTTCTGACAGTGTTTACAAGCAGGAAATGTTTAAGAACCAGTTCTTCAGACAGATATAAACCTCAGTCAGAAACTGGAGAGAAAAGCACTTGATGATAACGATTAGTTAATCGTACATGGTATTTCAATTCAGGTCATTTTATTTATTTTTTTATAAGACCACTTTGTTAAACATAATTGACTTTACATTAAACATGTCATCCTCAGGTGCTACTGATGCTGCCTTTTATGCAGCTTAACTTTAGTAAGGAAAACAAAAACTGACAAAACATGTTAAAATATGTACAAAACCCTTATATTTTCGTGTAAAAATGGTCCCAAAGAGTTGAGGAAATAGTCACAGGAAAGAGAGTAGTCGATCTTACAACTTGATAAGTGGTGGTTCACCATCTCTTAACTTTACAACACGCCTGAACCTAAAACATGCTCAAGTTGTTTGTTGCACAGGTCAGACTCTGGTCAAAAGTAGTGCATTTATTAGATAAAAACTGACAGTCAGGACAATGTGGAAGAAAATTATAAAAGGTAGTGGCGTGCACACTCTTTTACACTCATGACTTAATAAGCTGCACATCATAAAATCAACAGATTTAAATGAAGTATATTGTTAACTTGGTAGAATTTTAGCCATGGTCAGCTCTTACATATTTGACAGTAACTGTTCATAGGCCGTGAAGTACAAACAACTGACAATGTTGTATAAAAGGGAGTGGTAGCTTTAATAGTCAGCTGGCCGTTTGGCCTACAGGAGCCCAGAAGGTCTAAAGTAGATGGAGTTGTCTTTCAAAATTCGGCTAGTTGCCGAATGCTTTTTTGTACTGTTAAACCAGTGCTGGGTGAATGTTGGATCTATGCTATTGAACTATTGAAAAATTGAGATGTCCAAGACTTTTTTAAAGTTATTTTCCTGTTCTGTAGCCTAAACTGACTAATACTGTACTTGTGGTGGTTGTTAGGGTTAAAGATCAATATTAATCTTCTATAATAAGTAATTTTATATCACAGTAACAGTATATAACGAAACAGTAATTGCTCAGTAAATTAAATTAAGAAATGCAGTTCTGGTGCCCAAATCACGTTACCTTACGAGGCAGCTGCAGTCGCAAAATCACGAGAGAATCCCTGATTTGCTACATAGCCTGCCCTGAATATATAGCAGAGACACTAAGGGATAGCTCCCGCAGTGGAAACGGTATTGCCATTCTCTATTGGTGGACACATTTCTACCGACGCGCAATATATACCGTCACATCACCCAACCCTAATATTAATGACCTAACCTCACAAATTGAGCTCTTTTGCCTTTACAGCTATCCTGTATACAGTTTTGGGAATAAAACTCCATATTCATTGACTTTAAACACACTACCAATCTGCATTTTTAGCTGACGAAGCGACTGACACAGTAATCAATACATTTAGCAACAAAAGGGAGACAAATATCTTAACACCAGGAAAAATGCTGGAATAATAATAGCTGTGTTATCACTTCTTCACTTAGTATTTTTGTTGGATCCCTGCTAGAATTAGTGAACTTAATCCTCATAATGTGAAAATGTGACTCGAGTCTCCTTTAATCTGTGGTGGCCAACAATGACAGACTTGTTGAAAAGTATACCAGTTCTATCAGTGCTGGGCAACACTAAAGATTCATAAAAGGGTCACTGATTACTTAATGCCCCGTTAATATAAAATGCCTTTTATTATCTTGGTAAATCTCTCGCATTTGTATCCCACTGGAAATCCAGGTACCAGTCAGTAATATCCCAGCAGCCCTCTCTTGTCTTCTCTTCTGACTTGTAGACATGTTTAAGGTTCAGGGCTTACAGGGGCTCTCTACTGGGCCTGGGTCGCCTGGTTCTTCATCTCCTGCCATTTCTTCTCCCTCAGGCTGAGCTCTGCATCAGAAAAGGCTGCTGGGCCCCAGTTGGTGATCCGCTGCTGTCCCTTGGAACCTAGAGGGAAAGAAATCAGAGACTTTTCATCACAGAGGTAGGAATATTTCCTTCAAGGTGGACTATAACCTTCAGTTATTCACCCTATGTGCAATTATTTCACACTAAATTCTGGCGGAAAAACAGTTTAACCTGTCAGAAATGTGATCTGTGACGGACGTAATGCTACGTAAAAGAGATGTCACATTGTATTGACACACCCTGGAGTACACTTCTACATCACTGCAGCAAGTTGAGGTTGAACCACTAGAGGTCAGCAAAAGCAAGATTTTCAGCTGCTGTGAACGCATCCAGTTTTGCCTTGTGTTGCGTTGCAGCAGTGCGGTTAGTTAATCATGGCCCTCCCTATAACAAAACAGTGTGTTGTTTGCAGTTGATTTTAGTTGAAATGTCTGTGCGCAAGTTCAAAAAGTCTTAGTTATTGTTTTGGGGGGAATTTCACTTTTTTGGATACATATCAGTCATTCGATTTTAATGGGAGATCAGTTTCTCTAATATTTCATTTAATCCAAAATGCTCTAGTTACTCCAGTCCCTTTAAATAGAGGTCAGGCTCTTAATCATTAATCCAGATGTAAACATACAAATGTGGCTGAGGAACAAAGGTGAGCGCTATTAAGTGTTATGTGGCCAAGTCATTCATTAATGCTTCAATTACTTTACATTTAAGATAAAACATAACTTCAATCTTAAACTGCACTTTTGCCTCTTAGCTTTCAACTGAGCATGATTTTATTCATATCAGATGAACTGTTAAGTGTGTAGCCACTTTAAATTCTTTAACCTTCTTTTACCAAAAGAGTTTGGACAGGCTTATGTGTCTATTAAAGTCGTCATCTTACTTTGTAGTAAACAACATTGTTAATATGAAGCCTCCAGCCGAAAATATCTGCGGAATTTAGACATCTCATTGTTATGTTGTCTCCCTCCTGCTTGAAGGGAACAGACTGTATGACAAGAGTCTCAGGTTTACAAAGGGCCAAGTCGTTTCTCCTTGAATAATTTCACTAAAACTCTGTTGGGAAATTAGTAGAACGAAGGCGCCATTAAATTTATTCGTGGCAGGAGTCGGGTTGTAGCTTTGGGGAGAAAACAATTCAAGCAGATACTATGTGGTGCTCTGAAACTCTGACTAAATGTGTCACAAAAAAAACACCTTTTAATAGTAACACATTTAGCACTGTGCATGTAGCAAGTGTTAAAGGAAACATTACACTGGTGTACAGTACTTCATGATGCATTCAAAGCTGGACAAATTAATCACTCCTTTAAATCCGTTAAATATAAGAATGTATAATTTTTACAGGATGATAAATATAGTATTTTATTCTCTTGCAATGTTTCCAACAATTATCAGTGTAGCAACAGTCAGATAATGTTTTAATTTGTCAAAAACAAAAGGGAGATAGTCAAAGAGACACTCCAGTTCTCTTAAAACATTTACTTTGTGGTCAAAGGTCCTCCATGTCTGTCTTTTCAGTCACTTAGCAAGCAACTGTCAAACCTCTAACAGTGCAGTGATGCCACATACAGTTCACTGGTTCCTGTGCTGTGAGTAAAACATTTAAAGGAACAATACCGCATTTTTTAAAATGGACAGATGTCCAGACGTTTTTTTCCTCCCATGCATTTAAAGCAGCACAGTGGTGAGATGTTTAACGTATTATTGTGACTGATCGAGCCGTTTGTTTCTATTTTTTCTCCAACTTGTAAAAGCTGTCAGCGCCAACAAACCATGGGCTAAGAGGATTTAACACTGCATGTTTTAAAGAGGAACTAGACACTTTATTATATTATTGCACTGTACACAATCTCTTGATGACATAGTAGCTGTAGCTGAAAATCTTTCATGGTTGGTAAGCTAAATAGATAGTCTGTTGCCATGCAATGGAGCTACGGGCGTTGATTAGGGCTATGGCTGTGATGGGGTTGAGCTGGCTGAGCGTGGTGGTAAAGCTACTCCTGAACTCCTGTGGTGTATGCAACACATCTATTCTATCCAATAGAAGTATCAGGTTCAAATCCTGGAGGGAGTGTCTGTCTTTAACAACGCTTTGTAGCCAATGTTGCTACCTTAGGTCCTTTTGAAGAGCACGTTAGCGAGCGAGTCGAAATCACTGCTATAGCTTTAGCCACAATCAGTGTTTCAGCGTCCAACCCACAGCCAGGCATAGCAAAGGGCACACCCGCTACGCTGTGGTCACCGCAAGTGGCTGTAGCTACTGTCTTGGCCCTGGCTGTTGTCCTCTGCATTACGTGGCCATGCAATTTGAGTCCCGCCAAGTAGTTAGAATATTGGGTTTGATACAATGAAAATCTTAACGATTATACTTTTAACCTCATAGTACGCGATTTGAGACACAGCTCAAGTCTTTCCCCTCAAACAAACAGTCCTTTGAAAAGACTCTAGCACCCAGGTTGGTCCTCACAAAGATAGAAGAACAGACGGTGGTTAGTGTGCTGTCGTTACCTGGTTGAATGAGCCGTAACAAGCCCTCATGTTCAGCCACCTTGTGCTTCCAGGTCTTGGTGTTGTTGGTTGCGTCTTCCAGCTTCTTCATCACCGTCTGGCTCACACAAGGAAACAGAAGAAACACACAGCACGGTTATTAACAGGTGATCAAATACAAGGAGAGGGTTTTTTCTTTTCTGACAGCGCTGTGGAAACCTTATTTAAGATTTAAGACCAGCACATTTTGGTAAACTGTATCAACAAATAACAGTTTTAACTTCCTTGCATGGTTTTCTAACATTTTGAAATAACTGCCTCCCAGCTAGCAGTCATATAGTGACTCCCTGTGGTAAAGGTATTACTTTACTAAGAATTGAATAACTTTTTTTTAGTAAATGTAGATGGATGTATTGAAATAAATATAAAGTCATATTTAATAATGCATACTTTGCTTTACCTTAAACGGTTCTTAATTATTTACACTGAAAACAACCTAAATAACAGCAATGATGATGAGTTACCACTCTCACACACAAGTAATAGTGTTAGAACACATTATTGTTCATTATAGCTGTAGCCAGAATTACTATTACAAAATAAACATCTTATAACTATATAACTGCAGAACATTCAAACAAAAGCACAAATTTTAACATTTTCTTTTAAAAACTTAAGTTTAGTCCATGTCTTGCAGTCAATTTTAGGATGGTCCTTGTGAGTGTGGTGCATTTTGGGTTTGGCATTTAAGGAAAAGACTGTTTGGGAAAAACTGTTTATAAATGTTTTGTATTGCTTTTCTTCTCTTTGTGGTATTTGTACCATGTGCTCTCTGTTAAAGATACACTCCCAGGTTTTGTTATAGCAGAAATTCCTCCCAGCTCTCTGTGGATGTTTTGAAACTCAACACAGTTCATAGTTGAGTTCCCAAACATCAACAGTGAGCTGGGAGGACATTTTGAGATTTGGTGGTGATAATGTGGGAGTGTTGCTTTAACCAACAATGGGCATTACTCATACTTTTTGGCCTTTTACACACTACAAGACTATCTGTTAAAATAACTGAAACTAACCAGCCCCGTTCCACTGAGGAGTCTGCAGGTTCCTACTGAGCAATGCTGTTATATACAATCACATGACTCTTGAGGACCATTGGCTACTGCTCGTCCCTACACCACCACGACTGCTCTCAGCTGACCTGGTACTGCTCCAGTGCCCCCTGCCTCT
The DNA here is from genome assembly GCA_005408345.1 of Macquaria australasica. NCBI lineage: Eukaryota > Metazoa > Chordata > Actinopteri > Centrarchiformes > Percichthyidae > Macquaria > Macquaria australasica. The sequence continues at coordinate 491,215 of SEMN01000125.1, forward strand.
CTTGCTCCAGCTGGTCCAGTTGTTTCATTGCTGCCTGTAGGGCACTCTCCTTGGCCAGACGTTCCCTCTCCAGCTCCTGTTTCTCAGCCTCCGTCTTCGAGATGGCGTGCTGCTGCCGCAGGTGGAACTCCTCCAGCTCCGCCCTCTTTGTGGCCTCCTCCTCCAGCAACCTGCTCCACAAACATTATCATGGGTGAGTATAGAGTATAATAATTGTGTATATGTGTACGACTTACTAGAGGCAGGCATATTTGATTTCTCGTTAGGAACATTATTAGCCACTATATAATCCCAGTATTTGAAAACATTAAACTTTAAACAGCCTAGAGACATTTAAACCCTAACCTTAATGAATGTATTAAATAATGTCAACCCTAATATCTAAATCTAAAATGTGAAAGATGAAAGCAATCTTTCCGCAGTCCAAGTAATAAAATTAAGCAACTAATGTATAAATGATTGGTGGTTGTGGCATGTCAGTGTGTCAGCAGGTGGTGCTATAGTGCAATTATGGACTATGTTTTTAAGATTTTGTTCAATTAAATGTAACTACAGATTGCACTTCTGGATAAATGTCACTTGTATTGTTAATATTCTTTATATAAAAGGCAGCCAAAGATTTCTTCTTCAAAAGGCAGGAGCATGAACCAAAATGTAATGCCACCGTTGTATACTTGATTAATGAAAATATATAAACATTGGGAAAGCACATAGCACGTTGCACACAGGAACTACAGTGGTGCTACTGAAAATGTACAAAAGGTCAAGTTGGCTCAGTGCACATCTGCAAGTCTCTTACTTTTCTGACTAACATATTTGGTAACACTTCATTGGGTTGTCAAGTATGAATAACTATCAGAGGGGAAAAATGTTGCCAAAGTATTTGCTACATCTCTACGCATAAGTAGCTAAAATCTGCCCTTAGCCTAAAAATTTGTTTACTGCTTTTCACACTATTGTAAGCTTTACATGAAACTTAATTCAGTGTGGTTTGACAACCCTTGTATGGTGGGCTGTTTGGATGGTAGCATCCAGTAAATGGCCTACATTACTGACTGCTGTCTAACACAGTGGTTTAATTTAAGCACAATTGTCAGTACAATGGTGCTGACATGCTTGCTGCTGGTTAGTCAAACGTGAGGCGGAAAGTAAATGTCAGCATAGAGGAAGGAAGGACAAGTGAGGGAATGTGGTGGAGAGAAGGAAGTAGAAGTTCAATGTCTGGCTACGTGTGTGACTTAATTTTAAAAAAACAAAGAAAAAAGAGGAGCAGACTCAGGTGGCTGTTTGTAGATGGTTTCTTTATCTGAGGTGGACAACATCGACTGGCTGATAACAGAAGGCCACTAGCAGCTTGATACATAGACAGATATTTATCAAACCCCAACTGGACACATGACGTCATGTGTGTGTGTGTTTTTGTTCCTGCTCGTGAGCTAAAACTCTTTAAGAGGGCTGTTGGATGACAAGCAGTACTCAGACTTTTTGCTTAAGTAAAAGTAGCAATACCACAGTGTAGAAATACTGTTACAAGGAAAGGTCATGCATTAAAAACTGTACTTAAGCTTTTACTTTTACTTAAGAACTTGGGTAAATGTACTTAGCTAGATTGTGGTTAATTTTAGTCTAGTTTATTAATTTAGAAAATGTTTGTCATTGATGCATAGAGTTTACCATCAGCTTGTTAGTTGGCTTATTTTACGTGGAGGCCTGTTCATGTCTTATTAAAAGGTTAAAGCATAGTGAACCACACAGGACAGAAAACTGTTGCTGCACTGTTCTCTGTGGCTGTGCTTCATGTTGGATCTCTTATCATCTGATAATCAAGCAGCAGCAGGTGGTGTTGGCACAGCTTATAAGTGTTGGCACGGCACATTACCTTTTTCATTTGTATTCAGCTGCAACAAGCTGTGTGAAATGTGGTGTTTCTTAGTTTCCCACGCTGTTGGTACACATGGTTTTTCGTTAACTTGCTGTGCCGAGTTGAAATGGAGGGAAAATGTCATGCACCCGGCTCAAATTGGCATCATACCCGTCTGTTTTTTGGAGCGTAGCCACAATCCAATAAATAATGTGTCTTTATCAGGTGTGAAGGGCAAAACAATAGCTGTGGCATCACTGACATTTTTAATCAAACCATTAAAAGTAGAGCAGTTTTCTGTCCTCTGATTTAGTTTGGGTTCTTGTTGGCTCTTTAGACACCTTAGTTAGTTTGTTCAGTCGTTACATATTCACATTAATATTAGTTGCTTTGTTATATTAACCTGCTGGTTAACAACAACAGAAATCAAGTACGCAGGTTAACATGTTGGACTTTTCTCAAGCTCCAACTCTGTGTTCCCTAAGTGGATACTAAGACTTTAAAACAAAGTTTAATTTCTAGAATTACTGAACTGACTTGCGCCAGCATACCCCTAATCTTTTCCTTAGTAGTTCAATGTATTTGTGCACTGCCACTTCAACAGCCTATTTGATGATAAATAATTAACGAGACCTCAAAGTGTTTCTCCCTCCTCTACTCTTTGTTGACTGACCGTGCTTGCAGCTTGCGGACGACCTCCTCGTCCTGTCTGGCACGCCTCTCGTCCTCCAGAGCGTCCTCCAGTTGACCGTACATGTCCTCCAGCTCCCGAACCCGCTGCAGGTACTGCTCCAGCTCAGTGGACTTCTGGGCCACCTGCTCCTCCATCTGCTGCCGTACCTGTTGAACCAGGAAATACAGAGAAATACTTCATCTGGAAGTCAATATCAACACTCCTGCTGAACAGTTTTATTTAATAAATGGTCCTAAAGGGATATATCAAGTTTTCAAAGACTGCCTCGTTCATCAGCTTACCATCAAAGTTACTATTTAGTTAGTTAGCATAGAGCTCCAGAACACAAACTAACAATTTAGCTTTAACTAGCAATGACTTTCCCAATACAGGCCTGAAACTCCTTTTTGCACTTTGCTTCGTGCTTATGCAGAGCTGCACTTCTTTTAAAATGTTGCATTTTACTTGATTTTAAGCATTATGTTTTCATCTTTATTTTATCTTATTTTTACTAATATCAGGTGGGTTTTATTTTCCATTAATTATGGTATTTTATCCCTGTTTTTATGTTCATTATGCCTTTTTTCATGTGAAGCACTCGGTGCATGTCATTTCTTTGCACTTTGAGCTGCATTTCATGTATGAAAAGGTGCCATTTATTTTTATATTTTCTGCTACAGTGTTTATGAATTAGCAGAGATGATTAGGCGATGAACATAAAGTCATTAGTTCATTGTTTCAGTTATTTATCAATTATTATTATTATTGGCTAATTCCTGCTTCTAAAATTTTCTCATTTTATTTCACTGTAAATTGAACATATTTGGGTTTTGGACTCATGGTGGGTCAAACTAGCAATTTTTGAATGTCACCATGGGCTCTGATAAATTGTACTGGGCATTTTGTACTATTTTCTGATATTTTATAGACCAAATAATTCATTAATCATGAAAATAATCGCTTGTTTCAATTCTATGATGAGTGATTTAAGGATGTTATGTTTGTGTTTTTAAATGTTAACTTTTAAAATGTGAGGGTATTGAGATGAGGTTATACACAAGCTGTTTAACCCTGTCAGATTTAATGGGTTGTACTGTACTGTTTTCATTCATAAAAGTAATAAATAAAATCAAACTCAAGTTGTCTCTTCGTGGAGACATCAGTGAAGAAAACAGGCCGTAAAGTCACTGATGGACGATAAACATCACCCAGTAGTACACCACATCCATGCTGTGCACTGAGCATGTCAAGGTGTTATCTCCAGAGGCAGTGAAGCACAGTATATGCGCCTTTTTGGTGATTACATTTACCAAAAGTACATTACAGTAACAATTACGTGTCTCCAGTTACAATCAATCAAACAGTAAACCCTGTCAAGATGAACTGAGCTACATAGAAACTTCTTAACCACATACTGTATTATTAAATGTGTAGTGACATTAACACTAAATATGACTTGTCAGTCAAGTTTCAGTTTCAGCTTTAAATGACCTTCACCCTGAGCTGTAGTGGGTCTTTACTTTAAGTGAAGTTGTTCTCTGGAGTATCTTTTTCACATTTAATTTCATACATTTCAACCTGACAAGTGTAGATAAAATGTTAAATTAAAATATTGTACACCCTAAATAAACAACAAAAAAAAAAAAACCACACCCTACAGTTTACCAAAAAGAGGAAGTTGTATTTATGTTCCTCTTGCTCCACCACTTGTTCTGACATAATGGCTTAGTGGAAGATGACTAAGAGTGACGTACCATTTTCTCCCTCTCCAGGTCCATCCTGTAGCGGTCCTGGAGTTCGGTTTGGGTCTGAAGACGCCTTCGTTCTTCTTCTGCTGCATCAGCTGCCGCCTCGTCCAGAGCCTGGCCAAAAGAAAGACAAAGGTCAAATATTCCCAAGTAGATAAAAGCACCTTCTGTATTTTCTGTTACCAGATTTCACCCTTAAATTCAGGTGAAATATATGTTTAAAGAACTAAAGAAGCTGTGGCCTTCAGCATATAAACAGAAGTGAATGCGTTACCTCTAAATCTTTATTTAAATGTAATGTTCTGGTCTTTATCAGGAAAACTTCCTCAGCTGGAAAGTAAACTCGTGGGATTTCTAAAGAGATATGCAAGCTCTAAAGAGGAACTGCGTGAACACAAGTGTAGTGCCCACTGCTAAAATATTTCTTGCTAAGAAATGCAGATTAAAAACAACACAGAAACTGAAAGAGAAAAGAAACTGGGGAACTGTAACCATGATGACAAAATATATTAATGGACTGTATCACTTAGTTTGAATTTCAGGGCAACTGCATAGTGTTTATACCATTGACTGTATATGAAGATGGACGACATGACAGCTCCCCAAAAGTGAAGCCAAAACATCTGGATCACCCCCTGGTGGCTGGCTGCAGTACAGGTCATAAACCCCGCCTCCTCCATGTTAGCGGATGGGACATGATGGTTTCTGTCATTTTAGGTAGCTCTTATCACGTTTGTTCAAGTGTTCATTTTTATGATAAGTTTGGTTTTAATTAGTTATTTGATGCTATTAAAAGGGGGTGTGACGTCATGATTCACAACTTGTGGTGTGCTCGCGATTGGTTCAGACGGGTGTGTGGGCGGGACCTCGATCACTACTGCAGACTCTTGCTCCAAATGACCTCACCAGAGCAAAATGGCAGCTCCCGTATCCGGGGTATTTTAGCTTCATTTTTATACAGTGGGAGGAAGTGGAGACGCATCGTCTGTCTTTATATACAGTCTATGGTTTATACTATAAACTATAATCAGGGTTCGTACAAAGTCTTGAAAGTTTGGAAAATGCTTAATTTTAACCGTTATGCTTTCAAGGTTAGAAATATGCTTGAATTCAAATATACGCCTTGAAAAATGCTTGATTTTTCAACATAATCTGATGTTTCATCTACACTTTTAAATGTTTGAAATGAAACGACCGCGTTGTCATATTTGTTTGACATTTTTTGGTTTAGGTACCTTGAACGTGATTGAATTTTACTCTTAAAAAGCTCTATGAACCCTGTATAATGCAGCCATCCAACTTAGGTTATTTTCTTCGTCTAAAAAAAGATGATGACAGATTGCAGTGAATTGTGGTGGATCCAAGTCTAAGGTTTTCTGACGTAGTAAAACTATTGAGAGAGTTCATTCCAATTCATAAAGGGATTTTTGCAGAGTCAAAAAATGAAATCAAATTTCGGTCAGTGGTTTACGAGCAGATATTGTCAACCTCAGCATCAATTAACAACCTTAAAATGTGAGAGACAGGAATGATGTTTAACGGCGAGTTAGGAAATTCTGTTGTAGCAGAAATTTGAGAGTGCCTTTCAGTTATTTCACATTTTAAGTAAAAACTTTCCATTGTTTTGCACATTAAAGCAGATACAACAGGAGAAATTAATCTAAAAGTTAATTGTGCGTGTGGTTGAGCAGAAACCTCCTCATGTTGATTCGTGTCACCCAGCTGTGAACTGTCTCAAGACTGCGACAGTCTACTACTTATAGCAGCATAGTGCGAGAGCCAGAGTGCCTATTGTGTATTTGTGTCTGTCTGTCTCTCTCTGTGTGTGGCCATATATGTGTGTGCATTGTGCATTCATGCAACCATCTATGTGAGACGGGACTTTCACCTCAATGGCAGATTGTTGTGCATTCATGGGAGAGCAGCAGACAAAGACAAACTGTCGTTCTCTGCTGCGCTGTATGCTACACAGCTACAATGTGAACTAGTCTGGCAACATGCCTCGTGCTGCACTATACTGAAAACCTTGTTAACTGAATTATGGTAAATGGGTCAGATGTATAAATGATGCCCACACATTCACACACACAAAAAAAACAATGCTTTTACACCATTTACCCATACATAAACTGTTCTTTGTAAAAGCAGAACATTTGGTGAGAATGTGCACACGAGGCATACCTCAAATCAGGTCAGCATGTGGTGAACGTGAGTGATGGATGACAGAGAAAATAAGGGGACAGAATCTAAATAATAAAACATTGGGTTTTTCCCGGTTGTCAGCGAATTTCACTGATCATTTTTTGTTATCACTCTTTTATTAAAGGCCTCATTTTATTTCCTGTTTTAATGTTTTCATTTTATCCTTTATAGTGAGGCACTTTGTAAAGTTTGTTTGGATAACAGCGCTGTAAACTTAATCACTGATTATCTTTCAGACATTTAGTAATGATGAGTTGTGCTGTGTGTGTGTGTTGATATCTGCTCTGGTGCTGTTGGACAGACTTGTCGATGTGGCAAAACTGAGCTTCTCCTTTGCTGTTCTTTTGAATGACCGGTCTAAAGACTACAGTAGTGGAGCAGGCAGAAGTACTGATATGGAAATGAGTCATCAATTTATGGCTAATTATGGGAGCTGAAATAAGGCTTGTGTATGTTGCCCAGTTTCACAATGCTTAAGATTTATAAAAACAGAACCATGCGTATATACAACTCTGACAAAAAGAATATGAATGCATATTTATAGTTTTAGTCTCTACAGTTTTATGCATCTGGCTATCAGACTTCGTTTTATACCTGACAAACTGACAGATACACTGCCACTTTATTAGGAACTTCGGTACAATCCAATACAACACTTCAGCCATAAATTCTACCTTCAAATAGATAATAATGTTAAGTTTTGATGGTGTTAATTTAACTATGTTACTGAGGTTGTAGTTGGCAGCAGTGTTGGACTGAACTGCATTATACTGAGGTGTTTCTAATGTTTTGCCCACCAGATTTACAAACATGGAGGGGCGGGTGGGAATATTAGAAACACATTTCAATATAATGCAGTCCAGTTCAACACCACCACTAACTACGACCTCAGTAACAAACAGAGTTGAATTAAACACCTCTCTGACAGTGTCAACAAAAACCGAACATTATCTTCCTAAATGCAGAATTTGTGGCAGATTGACTGTTGTATTGGGTTGCATTGAATTGTATAGCTGTACCTAATAAATTGGCCTGCAAGTTTAAATGACAATGTTGTCAATCAACCAAACCAAAAACCACCCTAAAAACAAACAATGATTTTGTATTTAACATTGTTTTACTTTGAAGCAACTAATTACTAATAGCAATAAATGAATAACCGACTGGTAACAGTTTAAAAAGTGCAGCTACAGTATCTTTTAGTCGACTTGTATGACATCACTCATTGTGAAGCTGAAACTTCCTGTTAACCTCATGGCCATTTACCATATTAATAGGAAGCAGCCATTCGTCATCAGCATTTTTAATGAATCCACATAAGCTCTGAATTTTAACACGACCAGTCAGTCAGCAGTGTCAGCGACAGACCGGAGTGTGAGTCAGGTTTAGGCAGATTTACTGGAAAAGCATGTTAAATGTCACCCCTCTGTCCTTTTCCTGGTTCAATACACATTCCTCTGTTTGCTGCGAGCGACAGACTATTCATCAGTCGGAGGCCGCAGGGTGGAGCTCGTCCATTATTGGTATTCATGAGCAGGCAGTGAGTTTCAGTGGAGACCCACCACAGTTTTTGGGTGACCTACTTTGATTGTGTGAAATGCAGCAGCAAAAGTGCGTGTGTGTGAGAGAGAGAGAGACAGAAAAATTACACTTTGTTGTTTATAAGAGCCCTACAGGTAATCCATGTTACACTCAGTTTGTGTTGTTGTGAGCTGTGACGTTATCTCTGAGGAATGTTGTTGAATCAGCTTTGAGACTTTGTTTTAGCTGCAGTTGTGAGGACATCAGCCGTAGTGACTGTACCCGCAGTGATTAAATATATATCTGATTCTCTGAAAATGTCTATATGCAGTTTCCTTCCTCTGATGTCCAGAATTAACAAGCTCAGTAGAAGCTTGTTAATTCTGGACTTAATCATTCATGATAGATCCGTGAGTTTGAAGGATTATCAAACAGAAATAATACTATCATTTATTATATTCATATTATATTTATAATATTATAAGAAGGGGAAGTGATTTTATCTCGTCATGAGGTAAACAGTAGAAATCCGGTGTCCACACTACAAAGTAGTCTACCAGGAATGTTTGGTAGCGTTGTGTTGCAGTTGAAAAGTTGAGCCAGGTTCAGCTTTAATGCCAGAGTCCTCTGCATCGGCCTCATGCAAATGAACGAGGGGGCTGCGTTTTGGGCTGAAAGTCGGTCTGAACGCTGCCTTTTAGAGATTCAGTCAGTGGTAATCAAACCAAAGCTGAGATTTCTGTGACGATTAATCCTCTTCAGACAGAAACTGCTCCTCATAGTTTTAAGTTCTTCATTTTGCTTGTGTCAAGATGTGACTGACGATGCCGGATGAAGAGAGATCCCATGAGTTTACGTTCCAGCGTAAAGAGGAAGCTTTACAGAACAGACACTCTGTATCCAAACAGCTGAGTCAGCAATCCAAATGACAACGTGCGTCTGGTCTTAAATACCCACACAGCTTGAAGTCCTTTGCTCGTCTGTGCTGCTTCAAAAACTATTTGGAAACAACTTGTCTTCCTCCTCCAGGACACTTAATGCTTCACCCTGGAGAGGAAAGGCCTCCACTCCTTCCTGTTTGTTTGTTTGTTTGTTTTTGAGTGGTGTGCTTTAAATAATTGGCTCTTTTTTTTTTTTTTTTAATCTTACAGGTTTAGAAATTCCCTAACTAACAGATTCCAGTGAAATATTTCCTCCATATCGCTTTCCTTTTTTCCCCCCTTATTTAAAACAGAAAAACATATCCTGGTGTTTTAGGTGTACAGTGCTTATCACCTACAGCGTTATCTACAGATAACGTTTGTGCTTATAATTTCAAGTCTATAAGCAGTTTTACACTTTCACTGTTTTTATCCAAATGTATTTTAATTGCCTTGGAGTGGGGTGTTTTATGAGCTCCTTATCTGTGTGTTTGTTTTGACAAAAATTTGAATATCTTAAGTGTTTATGAATTTTTTTTTGTTTTATATAAAAGTATTTTACACTAGAGCTGTAATGATTAGTCGATTTATCGTTTAGTCGAATGAAAGAAAATGAATTGCCAACTATTTTTCATGCAAAAATGTCAAACATTTGCTGGTTCCAGCTTCTTAAATGTGAGGATTTGTTGCTATTTCTTGTCATTAAATGAAGAGTCTTTGGGTTTTGGACTGTTGGTTGGACAAAAGAAGCAATTTGAAGACGTCACTTCTGGGAAATGTTTTGACATTTTAAAGACTAAGCGATTAATCGTGAAAATAATCGTTAGTAGCAGCCCCATTTTAGACTTAAATAATGGAAAAGAACCTCAACAATGCAACTGATATTCCTTTTTGGCCCAAAGAAAAAGCAACTTACATCAACATGTAGAAGTTAAAGTCAGTGGAAACAAAGGTAACTTTTACCGAATAGATTGATCTCTGAAACCCACACTACACTGAGGATAATCACGCCTTGTTTGCACTCCCACATCATGTTGACAGGTAATTATGGATCACTCCTCCACTTCTCATGTCAAATCAACACTTCCACATTGAGCCATTTTAAATTCAGGATACTATAAAAGGGAACTGGTAATGCAGCAGACGTTTCCTGACCAGACCGGATTCAGAGGAACTCTGAATGTGTGTCTTCTGCTCACCTTCCTCATGTTCTCCAGTTCGAGCTGTTTAGCCTCATTGGCCGTCTGCAGCTCCCTCATCCTCAGCTCCAGCTCCTCCTGCTCAGCCTGATGCTTCAGCCGCATCTCCCGCCGCTTCTGCCGAGCCTCGCGGTGCGGCGCCGGCCGGCCCTGACGCAGCAGGCTCACACAGGTCTGGATGGCTGCAAGGAAAACACGGAGGAGACGTAAAAATCGTGTTGTGATTTCACTCAGAGCTGTCTGTAAATGAATGTACACAAAAGCAAAACTAACAAGAGGTCCAGATAATCAGTGAAGAGCCGTGAAGCTTTGGATTAATTAACGCAAAAATCTGTTTATCAATAGCCTTCGTATAAGAGCTGAAACATCATAGAAAAGAGAAAATAAGTGCTTCTTAATCTATTTTAATCATCAATTAGTTGTTTTCAGGTCATTTTTAAAGCAAAAACTACCGAATATATGTGGGTTTTTGCTGCTTTTCCTTCTTTCTTTGTCATATATGATTGTAAACTGAATATTTTTGGGTTTCGGACTGTTGCTTGGACAAAACGACATTTGAAGATGTCACCTTGGGTTCTGCAAAAGTGCATATTTCTCCATTTTCTGACACTCTATAGAATAAACGATTAATTGAGAAAATAATCTGCAGATTAACCAATAATGAAAATAATTGTGAGTTGCGGCCTTACTTTGTATCCTAGGGGGAATAAATTAAAAGAAGAAGAATACTTTTATTCCCTTCTTGGTCAAAATTGTTATCAAAATGAGTTTCACAGTGTTGCTAAAGTTTTTAAAATTGACAAACTGCGATGTAGGACAAGTATTCTGTATTTAGACGTGATTTAATTTCCCATTGAGATTAATAAAGTCCTCTATCTTTATTAACTTGACACATCTCAAATGAAAAAATCTTGTAAGCAAAATATACAGAGAAAACTAAAACATTCACTATCACTTAAATCCAGCTTTGGCAACACAAAAGGTCAAAAGTGCATTTGCAGCAGTAGGGAGTGAATGAGTGAGACACTGAGTCACCAGGCTCACAGCTACAGAATTAAATAATGATTATCTGATAAGTAGTAAGAGGAATAATGGCTGTGATGTCGCTACTCACTCTGGATCCACTCCTGCTTCTTCTTCTTGTCCGAGGCACTTATTTCAAAGCTTTTCTGCGACGACTTGATGAGGAAGAGGCACTTCTTTCCCTCCTTATCTTGTAGAGGCTGCAGCCAAAAACAATAGCCAAGTATTACACCTCCTGATAAAGAAGAGTGCACGCCACAATATTCAGTTGCACAATCAATATCTCGTGTAACGAAATACTGTCAACTCAAGGTCCACTTACTTTATTAGCTTTTTCAGAGCTTTCAACTGTGCTAACTGTGCGCATTGCTTCATCAGCTATGAAGGAAATGAAATGCGATACTGATCAACGTCAAGAATAACTTCCTTTGTTTTTTTCTTTCAATTAAATTAAATTCAGTTTTATTTATTTAGCGCCATATCATAAGTGTGATAAGTTATCTCGGCACTTTTTCGAGTAGAGCAGGTCTAGACCGACTCTCTTCTTCTGACTTTTCTCTTTTATCTACTGAACTTCTCACCGTGACTGATCTAAGATAATGTGGGAATTGACTCCCTAATCTGATCCAAAAACGTAATTAATAATAGCCAACTAATCGCTATATCTGGTTGGCTAACATCACTGTACTGTTGTAAGCACATGTGATTTGATAGACCCATGAAACAGCACCAGTCATGGACTAAAAACCGAGATCTGCGTATTAGATGCAGGCGATGTTCCTGATATTTTGTACACCCTGGTTCCAGATATCACTGATAATTGATCACTGTCAAGGCCAGAGCGGCTGACAGATAAGTGGAGAGTTTCTTGCCTCCACGCGGCAGTTTCCGTCCAGTAAGATGTCTCCTTTCTGTTCGGCCAGGTCCTCGCTGACGTAGTAGGACATGGAGTTTGGTTTCAGCATGAACCAGCGCTCCGTCCAGTTCTTCCTCATGTGACCTTTCTTCATCATGTAGCCCTGCAGACATAAAGGAGGACATGAATCGGGGAAATTTAAACCAACAAATCAAGCAGTTCCTCAGTCGGTACACTTATCTACTGACCAGGGAGGTGGCCAAGGAAATATGCCAGAACAGCAAGGTCTTCAGTGGACACAATTGTTCATTGACCAAAGAGTAATATGCAAAAAAAAAAAGGGAGGAAACTGTGGTGTGGCTCAGAACAGGTTGAAAACATCACAGAAATTAGGCCAAGGTCAGCAGGTGGTTATACAACTTTGAGCCCAGAAGGAGGGTGAAAATGGCTATAAAAGTGTGCATTGGATTGTCAGTTACTTCATGGACTGACTCAGGTTTGTGTGTGCTTGTACGCTTGACTGTTGGTTGCTCCATGAACTAACTCGGGTTTGCTGTACTTGTTGATTTGTCAGTAAACTATTCATATTAGAACTCTTTTGACTCTTGAATTATTTTTGAGTATTGAAGTGCTTATAGTGTGGTGAAGGTCCTGAAGACATCTGGCTCATCTTTGGGATTTTTCTCCCATATCCCTATATGATTCTGAACATTAAATCTTTGTGTTCTTTCTTTTTCTCAATAATGAATGGTTTCTGCATTTACACTTTTTTTTTTGTCTCAACATGACCCCAGTAACACATTCACACAGTCTTTCACTAGAGAACATACAGCCCTGCCCCACATTACCACAAACTCTCACGTCCTTATTTTGGACATATTGCAAAGCTGCTGTTTTAATTCAGCCTTGAAGTGTTTTATGATTTTTTATTTTTGCAGCTTTTCCTTCTGTGTAGTTTAATCACTGTAGTTACATTTTATTCTTGCAAAATAAGTTGAACTTCTCAGTTGATGTTCTTTGTGTGTGTGTGTGTGTGTGTGTGTGTGTAATAACTGACTTGACTGAAGAAACACTTGTCACATGTCACCACATTAGGCCTTAGTCCTGACATCATTGTCAGACACAGTAGAGACTTAAAATGTATTAGACTTGTCTGATGTTATTTTATATTTTTTATGGTCAACAAATCCCATGAAAAGACCAAAACCAACAATGTGTTATTCCATCTCCCAGCACTTTCCAACAAATCTTTAAAAACAGGACATAAATATATAGTATCATTTAAAAAAAAAAAAAATTCTAAAACAAATGTTAGTCAAACAGTTATAAATAGTGCATTTGTTGGGGACTATTTTCATGTGCAGATTAACAAACATTTAGTATTCCAGTGATGTGTTTGGGATTAAGTCAAATTAAACCAGTGTGTGTGTTCATGGTAATGAAGGAACATGTCACCCAGCGCAACAGTGACTCACTGATGTTTAATAGTTTTTGGACAACAATGGAGCTCTATGGCACAGAGGAAGAAGATATATCAGGCTTTAGATACACAGAAAATACTTGTTGGGTTTGGTCTTTTCATGAGGTTTGTTGACAGTAAGAAAAACAGAATATCAGAGTTATCCTTTAACTTGAGTTTTACTTTGTATTTGAAAAGATAGAAATCATTCAGCAACATCCACGCACTGAAGATGAAATTAAACAAACTTTCTAATCATGTATCCAATGTCAAAGACCATCCTTGAATAGAGACGACCACTTGCTGTCATGTGACCAAGGTTCCACATATGAACCAGTTCCATTCACTGATTAAGACCATGAGATGCAGTTTAAAGCTCTGGAAGAGTAAGTGAAACTTTGAGTTAAGATTACTGGACCATGATATTACAAAAGAGCTACAGTGTTTGCCAATAGCTAGAAAAAATGAAGCCTGCTTTTGTTTACATCCGTGTGAAATCAAAGACTTGTTTCAATGATTACTAAGATGTTTTAGTGGTAACTGAGGGGATCAGTGTTGTGTCTGTGCAGATGTGCTGCCCACCTGTTTGAGCACGTCCAGGATGAGCTCCTGATAGACCTCGTTGATGCCCATGGAGAGCGTCTGGCGGTCCATGCCCTTACTGAAGTGACCCGACCCCACCAGCCTGATGAGCTCCCAGGCGTTCACACTCTGCTGCTTCGAGTTCAGCTGCAGCTTGTAGTCCTCGAAACGCTCCTCCACCCAGCTGCCCCCCATCGCCTCCGTCAGCTTGTGCAGGAAGTACTCAATCTGTGCATGGACACACACACACGAGCATAAGACAAAGCTCACACACACCAAACATACAAACAGGCAAAACAACCTGTTTGTTCCTTCTTTTTTTTATTAAAACATCCAACTGTTCACTTACACTAAAGACAACCGTCCCTGTCCTGTATTTTTCTCACTGTTTGTCTCTGCATGGGCTGATTGGGGCATATAATACGTTTCTTTTGCAAACAATCTTCCTGTGATTCAGCTCTGGTGTTTGTTATACCCAACAATAAATCTTCCAGCGTTTGTAAAAGAACAGGAAGCTGGAAACTTCCTTTTCTGCTCTTGAGCAACAGACGTTTTTTAACTGGCCAGTTACTGCAGCAGCGGAGCATCTGACCACATACACAACAGTACAACTAACATCCAGGTCTGAGTTCATGTCCGACCTGTATGAGCTCGAAATGAACAAAAGCCCATTTAAATGAGTTGTGACTGTAGTGGGAAGTTAACGCTGACTGGCTAATCTGATTCTATAAATTCTCTATAAACACTTACGTCAATAACTTCTCCTATTTTGACAAGCAACCAACCATTTCGGAGTGAGTGCTTTCCAATGTAAAGATGTAGTAGACAGGTACTGAGGAAAATTACATATTACAGTGGCAGATTCATCAGCCAGTGTGCTGCAAGTTTACACGTTAGTACCCAGCCTATAGTGGATCAATTAGGATCCTTATGGACCTAAAATCAGCTGTCAGCTTTCCTGCTCTAGATTCAAAATCAGACTTTTTGAAAGTATGCAATCCTGACGTTTGGAAGAAAAAAATATTCAAGTGTTTAGAGCAGTGAACGCACTGCAGCCTTCACTGACTGTCAATTAAAAATGAGGTTTTATGGAAAACAAGAATCGTCTAGTCCAGAGGGCCTCTCCAGGGGGGCTCCAAACTGTTGCACGGGAGGCTCAGTGAATGGAAGTGAAAAAATATTACTTTAGTTATCAAAAGGAGATCACATAGAACAGTCTAAATGTGTGTGATCTGGTTAAAGAGATAGTTTAGAGATAGAGTCGTTTTGGGGAATTTTACAGTTTTTCCCCAGAGTCAGAAACTAATAAAAGCCTCAGGACAGACCTTTTTTATATATATTTGTTGTCTGAAGTTGTGTCAAACAGCAATATTAAGCTATCTTGGCTCAACTGTTGAGTGTCTATGGAATCAAATAACATAATCATGATCCCATAGGCATACAGGAATTGAGCGAAACAAAGCAACGATTACTATGCTTGATCAGCTTCTCAGGCTCTGTTTGATCAGTTTGATCAGACATTGCCTGATTCTCAATCAGGACATTTTCTTATCTACAGACTGTATTTTATTTCTGCAAAGTTCTTTAACACGGGGTTACGACATGTTTATTTTCCACAAACTAAAAAAGGTATAGAAGTATTGGTATAATGTAATGCTACAGTCATTACAGGTTGGAAGAAGTTGGGAATCTGCACCGCTTCACTAAATGTTTTAACATGATGAAATGTCATTTGAAGCTGATGTTTGAGGGCCTGAACCCAAAACTGTCTGTTTTACTTTAACTAAATGACGTTTGGTGAAAAAAGTGTCACCAGTGGCTTTATTAGACACAAAGTAATCATACAAATTTGTCACAAAAACACCCCTCCTTTAAAGTTTCTGCAGTGATACGTTAGTGAACGCTCACCTCCTCAGTGACGATGATCAGCGGGTATCTGTCCTCAGACAGGAAGTTGAAGATGCACCAGATCTTGAAGGCGTCGTTGTGGGAGATGCAGATCTGGCTTTGATCCAGGTTTTTCCTGGAGCACAACGTCCAGCACATTTTGTTGAAGTCCTGGCGGTCAAAGTTATCCGTCACCTGTGGCAGAGCAGAACAGCAGCTCGGGTGAGTGATGGGTTCATGAACAGTTTGTTTTTCTAGGAAGCCGTACAGTTTGTAGGGAGACGAGCAGAGGACGCAGATAAATTTAAAAAAAAAAAAAAAAACCCGAGTTGGCAAACATCCCCCTGATCCCCCTGCTGACATTTCCATGAGTACAACGTGTTGGTCAGTAGTTCCCAACCTTTTTGAATAATAACGCTTTAAAGTGAAGCACATAAGTTTCAGATTTCTTTAAGTTGTGATGTTCTTCTTGGATTGTTTCATTTGAAAAGTCTTTTAAAAAAAAGATTTGAACCGGGGATGTTGCACATCTTGGACCCTTTGGCCACGACGACACCCATTTGAATAGTTTTTAGAGACCTGAAGAGGTAACACTAATTAGTATTTCACGCTAAAAAAAAAAAGCAAAGATTAGAGAAAAGTCAGAAAAGTTTATCAATGTTATGTATCTCACAACCAGTCAGGTTTATCTTGTGACCCGTTGGAGGGTCCTGACCCCCAATTTGGGAACCACTGCTCAAGGTAGACATTTTCTAATGAGTTACCTTTTATAAAACGTTTACAAGTTGTAACTAATGGTTTTATTAATGTTTCTAAATCATATCCTAATTCTCCATAGATTATAAGTTATAAGCCATTAATAAGAACTTTTGGGTTGCCAGGTTGTGAAAAATCCCTCTGACTGATTGGACTGTGTAGCCACTGTCCTTCTGGAAAATGGCTGCAGAAAAAAAAAATCAATTTATTAATATTAACTTACAGATGTTAGCGATATATTAATAAATATGTAATAACTCAGCCAAAGGGATTTTTAACAACCTGGCAACCCAGTATTTCTTACTAATGGCTTACCGCTTGTAAATCTTATTAACCCTGTATAGGGGTGGGAGGTGTATTAGAAAGTGGTCCCAAATTAGGATGTGACTTTATTAAACAGGTTTGTTAAATATTTGAAAGAAGAAAACATGAGAACACCACAGAATATCCTGAGTGTAACATGCTGAGCCACCAGTGAAGACCACATACTGTCAATGTATATAAATTGAAGCATGTATGTATTTTCCCTCCCAGAGGGACGACTCGAATCCCGTCAGGGCAAAGCTGTCAAAACGAATGTGAGAGGAAAGTGGTCTCTCTTTCAGAAAAGAATAAAAATCTGTAGGGGTTCAAATTCCAGAGCTAGATGTGAGGAAAGCTCTTGAAAAAAGGTGCAGCCGGTGCTGTGGAGAGGGGAAGTGTTCTCCTGGAGCCGGTGAACAGTAGCGTCTCCATGGAGACTCCTGGCAGGCCGACCGAGCAGCACTCGTGTGGATTAGAAGAACATCTCGTCCTGCTGGCAGTCGTCCCGTCAAACAAGCCACCAGCAAAAAAAAAACCCCGAAACAACTCCCAACTCCCACTCTTAATAAAAACTGAACACGAAGTGAACCCTGAAACTGAGCTCACCAAGCATCACATTTACAGTCTAAATTTGGCAATTTAAAAACTATTAGCATAAACAATTTGAGATATGTGGTGTAGTTGTTACAATTGTGGTTTGAGCAGGCAGCGATGCAGAACCTGGTTTCATAACACAAGATGTTCTCACACACATGCACACTAAAGATAATGACAATTGAAACAGCTACAGATAAAGTCCAGTATGTGAGCAGCGATAACATGAATAAATAAATGACTTGTTCATAGTACAACATGTGTCAGACCTGATGCTATTTTGCTCTTGTATCTTGAACAATGAACAACTTTCTCTAACAGTTTATTTGAGTTGACGCTACGACGGCTTGGTAAGGTATCAGGAGTCACTACAGGGACACAGCAAGAAGATAATTATTATTATAACCTCAGGGTTCCCACACCACTTTGAACATCAAATAAAAAGGGGCTTTTCAATGAATTTCTAACTCGTAAGTGAAATTAAAATAAGAAAAACAAATGTTTAGGAGGTATGAAATTATATTGGTCATAACTAGAATTAAAAATGATTCAAATCTAGACTCAATACAAGTCTCCATCACAGGTTTCTCATCAGAAAGTGAGACAAGGATCCTTGAGTGAAGACAGCTTGATGAATTTGGATGCTACACTCAAGGAATTCCAGTCATTTTCAAAAACCTTAAAGCACTAATGTCAATTCTATGACATCCAAAACACGCTCTTCCGGTTCCCTTGTCTGGAAGTCAGTGGATTTCTTGAATGAATTTTTGCTTAGATACCTGAAATAAGGTCTGTGGTTAACACAAGCTTAAGAGTACGTCAGTAAATACCCCACTCGTGAATTTTAAAGCTTATATGTGTCTTTAAAAAGGCGGTTTATACGTTGTGTTTATACTCAACTATTCTAACTCAAACCTTCTGAAAGGCTTTTGTAGAAGAGGTAAGCACACGAAATCAAATTACAAGTTGGAAGCTTAGTGGTGATGTTGAAGTCATCCAATGGAAAAATCCCATTGGCTTTTTGTCGAGGGAACCAGGGCGAACTTCCGGGTTGGCCCACAAAAGAGAAAAGAGAGAGAGAGAGAGAGATTCAGCTCGAGTGAATGACTGCAGTTGGAGTGAACTTTTCTAAAGCTACACAGGATCTGATGTAACTCTCTATTGTGCTAATTGAGGCCGAGTGCCTGTGTGGAAACCTGCGCTGGATGTGTGAAAGTGATCCTCCACCTAAAACTCTCTGAAAACAACCCTGTAGGCTCCAAAGTTAGCTGTAAAAAGTGTAGTTTATTTCAATTATTATTATTATTATTATTATTATTTATTTATTTCTGTAGTTCAGCTTGAATGTCCATCAGTTACCGTGTAGTTCAACAGTTTCACAGCAGAAATAGCCTTTTTAAAATCACTCCTGCAGCATAATGTACTTCTCTGCTGTCTCTTCATGAGCTCAGTATGTTCAAAACAATCAATGTTTTCCCAAAATACAAGTAAATACTTCGCCATCACCTTCCTCAAAGCTCAGAAGCTCTATTGGGAACTCTGTATTCAGCCATATTGTGGTTGTATATTAACAAAGGTTGACTAAAAACAGTTCAACAGCACCACAAACTAACAATCACACAGCTGAATCAACACCTTACTTTGTTGCTACCAATCATACCATGTGTCACTTATTAGTTTAAGTACAGCGGTCATGAGGATTGTTCTTATTTTTATTTTATATACTTTTCTCTATTTATCTGTATCTATTTCTGTCTTTATGCTGCTGCTGCACCACCTGGATTTCCCCTCTGAGGATCAATAAAGGCTCACCTTATCTTATCTCTTATCTTTAAACAGTTTCAACAAAACCTGAACATTATAGCCTTCATGAAAGTAGGATTGATAGGAAGCTTGTTGCATTAGGTTTAGCCAAGTGGAAGCAAGAAGAACTGGCAAAGAAGTTCTCTGAAGTTACAGTTAGAGCTGCAGAAAAAAAAAAAAACATACTGTACAAGTTTAAGTTTTTAACCTGTTAAGCTCAAATAATATAGCGCAGGCCCAGTTAAAAAAGGACTTGGTGTCAGCTGTGTAGGAACATTATTAACACAGAAAGTGGTTGTGTCATTTAATGGTCAGCAATCAGAAACCTGAAAGACTTGAGACAGCAGAGATGTTTATTATTCTGCAGGAGTGATCGGAAAAGTTTCCAAAGATGTTGTTGACACTTATTTATTGGAATATCTTGTTAACACACACTTTAGATTTTTATGTTTTGTCTTGACATTTTGTCTGTTTTTCCTACTCCTGATCCTGAAGAAACATTTCATTTCAACTGCATTTCTCATACAGGGTTTGTACAAAGTCTTGAAAGTTTGGAAAATGCTTAATTTTAACTGTTATGTTTTCAAGGTTAGGAATTTGCTTGAATTTGAATGTACTCCTTGAAAAATGCTTGATTTTTCAACATGATCTGGTGTTTCATCATCGACACGATCACTCATGTAAACCAAAAATCTAAACGATCCTGTCTTCATTTGTTTGTTGTCTCCTGGCATTTATAGTAACAATTTAGACGTGACGATAAAGGCTTCGAGAATCTGAACATTTTTTGGTTTAGGTACTTTAAAAAAGTGCTTGCATTTATTTTTTTTCTTAAAAAGCTGTACGAAATCTGCTCACAGTTGGAAACACAGATAAAAGTTTGAACTGACATTAATTCAAGCTGAACACAGCTGCTGTGGAGGATGAAACTCTTTACACTCCGCCCAACCTGTAGGTGGTGTTTGACACTTAGATTTTGGGTGGAGTGTCATTTTGAAAAAGATGACCGTGAAAAGGCTCCTCCCGTCAGAAATGTTCTGTCGTCACATTTCAAAACTGTGGACGCCGACTCGAACGCAGCTCGAAGTCTAATCTGGTCTGTCCAGTCCTTACTCAGCAGCGTTGAGTGCGTCCCTCATGTGAGGATGATGATGGTGGCTGCGTTCAGCTTGCAGGACTGCTGGTTTTAGACTTGTGGTTTTGAATGAGTCAGCGCAGACTGACTGGCAGGACGACAGGGAGGGAGGGGGCAGTAGTGAAGTTGTGAAAGTCAGGTTTGTTATGAAAGAGCAGCTCTTCGTCTCACATTGTTGTGTCATGCTCGTCTTGTTTTTCTTTGGCCTCCTGGCTCGCTGTGTCTCTCTCTCTTTTTCTATTCCTCTCTCTCAACAATGAGAGCCTTGTCAGCACTGCCTCCCCTCCATCTCCACTCATTAGGATTCAGGATCCAAACTCCAGCCTCATCTCCTGCATCCCCCACCAAAAAAAAGAAGCAGCATTTACAGCTCACTCAGAAACTCACACAGAGCAACAAACTGAAGAGTGATGTGAGATGAGTGGCGTTGGGCTGGAAGAAACAGCGCGACAGTTAAAAAGGCTTGTTACCAGTTGAACAGGATTATCAGCTATTTAATCAAAGGGTTTCCTGCAAATGAAATATTCACCAGCGACGACGGGGATGCTCGAGGGTTCAGCAGATTACGACATGATGATGTGAAATAAATTTTTTTTTTTTTTTTTTTTTTAAAAAAAAGGAGAAATGAGTAGGTTTTTTTTATGCTCCAAAGCACAAAACCAGCAAAACAACCTGCAGGTGTTGGTGGGGTCGTTCGTTCAGCTTCAATGAATGCTTGACTTCTGGCTCTAAAAAAGGGTCACTTCACCCAAATTACACTGTCCAGTGAAACCATGTATCCCCACATCTGGTGATTTTTTTTTTTTTTTTTTTGGGAACCCTTTGGATTATCTGATGAATGCATCGTCACAAAGTTTAAAATGGGGCTGTTTTTCTAAGCTCATGAAACGTTGATATTTTGGAGAAACATGATGATATTTAACTCTAAGTGGTAACTAGCTATTACTTTTGCTTTTATTTGTCCATGTTTTGATTTCTGCCTCTACCCCAATAAAACAGCAACATCTATATACAATTTATAGAATCACTATATCTGTTACCCTCAAAACTATCTGCATGGCTTAATACCACTACACTCAGTTACCCGTTTATTAGGGACACCTAGCTAAAAACAAATGAGTCCAATCATTTTGGAAGCTGTTGTTTGTATTGAGAGGTGTTTCTAATATAAAATACTAAAATATTGTCCACTCCATGCATATAGTTAGAAACACCTCTCAGTATAACTCAATACAGCTCAACAGCACCACAAACTATCTTCCAAAATTACCATACAGTTGAATCAACACCTCTTTAAAACAATTTCAACTAAAACTGAACATTTTAAAAATCATGAAGTGAAGGATTTATAGCAGGACTGTTGTATTAGACTGCATTAGTTTTAGCTAGGTGTACCTAATAAACTGGCAACTGAGTGTACTGAAGAAAAAGATTCTTGAGACACGGACTTAGTCACAAAAACACAGGACTAACTATTAAGTGCCGAAATAAAATACAAATAAAACAGCAGCAGGCAGGCCTTGCATGGCCGCACTGCTTGGATATCTCATTATTAGACCTATAAACTGTAAAATAACTTGGTGTCAGCTATATAGAAACATCACTAACACAGCTTTAAAAAGATAAATGATTAAGTGCAGAGTCATTTATTCTGCCGGGTCAGACAAGACTTGTAATTTGCCCTCAAGACTGAATTAGATTTAGGAAGATGTAGCTAATAAACTGGCAACTGAGTGTGTGTTGTTTTGTAATGTGGGTGAACTGACCCTTTAAAAATTCAATTTATAACATTAAAATGGCAAAAATATCAGAACCACTGCCAAAAAACACACAAAGGTGATGTTTTCAGTAAAGCTGGTCTGCAGCTGGTCTTTGTGATGGTTTCTCTCTCTCTCTCTAAACACACACACGATATTTCAGGGTCACAGAGGATCACTTGTTTCAGTGGATTGCGGCGCTCCATCGAACCACAAAGTGCTGAGTCCTGAGCTTCAGCGTCACGAATCAACAGCCTTCAGTGTTTCAGTGTCGAGTTACTGAGCTCAGCTGTTACGTCTGTGGTCGTCTGTGCCTTTTTATTTTCTGCTGCATCGTTACTGACAAGTGAAGTGAGTCAGTGAGGATGGGTGATGTTTTCAGTAAAGCTGGTCTGCAGCTGGTCTTTGTGATGGTTTCTCTCTCCACACACACACACACACGTAACTCAGGTTTTGTTCTGTTTTCATTTTTAAGGATTTCTTGCAGCTCCGTTCATGTGTAAAACAGGATTCCTGTTGTCCTGCTTTTTGAGTTCCTGGCAGTGGTGGAAGAAGTACTTGGATCTTTTACTTAAGTAAATAAAAGTAGTAATACCACAGTGTTAGAATACTCAAGTCAGTAAATTTAAACGTCAAAACATACTTAAAGTACCAGTAAGAAAAGTACTGCATTAATGTGTAAAGGTTGATCTTATTTTAATTACTTTATATACTGCTGGGTAGCTGGTGAATTTCCCCCCTGGTGATCAAAGTTTTATCTTAATCTGTAACAATAAATCACCATTTATTTGTTGATTATATTTTAAATTATTAATCTGAATCTGCAAAGTAACTAAAGTTATCAAATAAAGTGGAAGTACAAAGTAGCATAAAATGGAAATACTGAAGTGAAGTACCTCAAAATCGTACTTTCCACCACTGGTTTATAGTTACAACACACACACACACAGGTGTAACTCAGGTTTTGTTCTGTTTTTATATTTAAAGGACTTCAGTGTTTCTAGACTTGCAGCTCCATTCATGTGTAAAATAAGATTCCTGTTGTCCTGCTTTTTGAGTTTCTGTTTACACACACACACACACAGAGTTTCCTTGTGTGACCGGGTGGAGTTTCCTGAGGAGTGAGAGAAGTTGAATGTACTGACCGACGCCCTCGCTCTCCAGCCGCCCGGTCACCTCCACTTCAATGAGTGGGTGGGATGGTTGTGTATGAGTGTGTATGGAAAAGTGTGTCTTGCCATGACATCATGTCTCTCTTCCTGAACCTAAATCTAGAATTTAAAGTGTCCCTGTTCACAAATGACGAGGAGTCGAACCTCTTAAACGTCAGTGATCCACAAGGAGTCGGCCATTACAAACTTGCGCTGTGCAGCCAAATTTGGCTCAAACCCACAGAACTTTATTTTAAATTCTAGTGGAGATCACAAAGTTGTCAAAAGATACCAAATATATCAGGCTGAATTTTGGGGAAATGTATATAAAATGATGCACAAGACATCTAGAATATTTCTATTTGATGGAGACATGCAGCCATAAAAAACATGGAGTCTTGGGTTTGAATGTTTCAGAGTAACAATCATGCAGCTTCAGTGAAGATCTGGAGAGCTAAATACACCCGATGCTGTCCGACAGTGTGGAATAAGACGATTTAACAACCTTAAAGCAACTTAAAAGGAAAAAGAGGACACTGTGTGTTAAAGTATGTGTTGCTGCGTCACACACAGAACTGATACAATGTTGTTGGCGGTTAAACACGTAGTACAACTTTCTTGGAATCTACTTATTGTCTTCAGAGCCGGAACAAGCAACCAATGAGGTAACTTTGAAGATAAAAAAAGAAATCCCAAAGTTGCTCAGAAGCTGATTAGTCTTGCAGTCTTGATTAAAAATAAAAAACAAAAAAAGGGCACACAAATGATTAATAAATAATAAAAATTTCATAGCTGACTATAAGAAAGTCCTCTTAACACTCGACGGTCGCCGTCTGCATGTTTGACGTGGACAAAATTTCACAGAGATCTTAAGTCTTATTGTGTAACAGATTTATCACAAAGACAGACACCAGTACAGCAGCACTACAGCATGATGTCACATGCAAAGTGCCACGATCCCTTTAGACATCACGAAAGAGTTTGACTCTTTAGCTGATTGGTGTGTGCATATATATATAAACAGCCAGAGGGAGCTGCTCATGACATCACAAAGAGAAAGGCTTTTTCACTTGACATGATGCCCATTCATGCTGTGACTCGTCATGACATCATCTCAGAGGGACAGACGGAGCTGAATCAACCGACTCGAGTGTTCAATAACTGGTTTTGTGTTGCTGTCTGAGCTCAGTGCAGTACAATGACTGATGGACACAACAGAGTGCGTCACCAGCACAATAAACTAATACTACGCGTCAGTCAGAAGACTTCTACAGTCTGATAAAAAAGGTTTGTCACCATCATCAGACAACAAATAACATTTAAACAGAATTCATATGAAAGGAAAAATAAACAATGTGTACATTACATTTAGCACAGCAGCCAATTTTTCAAATATACTGTATGGGGCCATGAATTAGTTTAGTAGATGATGAAGTGGTTTTGGACCAATCAAATCCCTGAACTGGAAGTTAAGTCAGGGTAAAGTATTATTGATGCACTAACTCTACTTATAAATCACATTTCACAGATGGAGGTCTGATACTTGATAATGTATTCGCATCAATTCTACTGGATCCATTACATGATGGTCAATTCTTGTTTCCAACAAAACAATAAAAAATAAATAAATAATAAAACACAGGAGGTGGTAGCTGCTTTTTCAGCCCTGAATAGTGTTTACAGAAAATCCCCTCTCTCAGCCTGCCCCCAACAAACCAACAATCAGAGGATGGGCAGCCTGCCTGAGAGGCAAAACCCAGGGCAGAAATAAAGGTCGTGTAGCGCTCACTGCTGCTCGTAAAGCTTCTTGCTGTACGGTAACAACTGAAGCCAACCCAGATGATTATATCAACATTTTTAACAACTTAGAGCTTCTCTCCTCTGGAGTGTAGCAGCTGGACAGTCAAAGGACACTTTTCAGAGAGACGTTAAGTGAACAAATCATACTGAAACTGTAAAAAGTGGGTGGACAAAATTGGGATTTTGAAAAGTGGAAATTACAAAAGTGTTTCGATACCACATGAGTGTTATTCTAGTGAGAGTCAGTGTTGGCTGACCTTATCCAGGATGAACTTGTTCAGGTACGGCATGTATCCCTGGGTGGAGACGGGACCCTCGTCGTCATCTTTAAAGTGCTCCTCCAGCGCCACGGGGTCATGTGGGATCTTCATCACCGTACACAAGTTGTGGGACAGCACCTGGAATGATGGGCAAAAATCTTGTTTATCATTGATTATAGGGCTGACTGAACTATTATTTTCATTCTCAAATAATCTGTCAATTAGTTCCATTAATGGATTAATTGTTTAGTCTATAAAACGCCAGAAAACTGTGAAACATGTCCATCACAATTTCAGAGCCCAAGGAGACATCTATAAATAGCTCGCCGTCCAACCAACAGTTAAAAACCCCAAAATATTCAATTGATAATGATATAAAACAGAAACTCCTCACAGTTTTAGAAGCTGGAACCAGTGAATGTTTGCTTGATAAATGACTCCAATGGTTAATCAATTATCGTTCTATTGACGAGTTTCAGCTCTAATTAACTCGAATATGAAACAAAAGGATCTTATCTGTAAAGTTTTACTTGTCAACCAAATACCTAAATAACTGAAGCAGCACTGAGGAACTTGAGAATAGTACTAGTGTCATATTAGAGGAACTCATGATTTTGTAAGAGTAAGTGAGTATTTAATATCAGATTTATAGTCACACTAATGAACAGACATCAGTGTAAAAACAAAGTTTGGAGCGCACGTTTCCTGTTAAAAATCCGTTTCCTCCAGCCAGCACACCTAGTAGTTTTCTCGGACTTGACAAAGCATTAAACCGAGGGCTGCAACTACCAATTAATTTCATTATCAATTAATTAGAAAATAGTGAAAAACGCCAAGAGACCAAGATCACGTCTTCAGATGTTTTGTTTTGTCCGACCAACAGTCTAAAAGCTGAAAATATTCACATTTGAGAACCTGGAACCACTTTTTTGGGCATTTTTGCTTGAATGATTTATTAAACAAACACTCAGATTAATGTTCTTTTTCTAAACTAGGAGATTAATCGACTTATTGTTTTAACTAATTGGTTAGGATACAAAAAACCCAACAGATTTAACATCAAGTCTCGCCATGAGGAGTACCACCACTACACATCTTGTGAAATCAGTCATATGACGTCTTCTGTGCTTCTGGAGAAGTTAGGTCTAAGAAAACTGCTGAAGTGACATAATTCTGGCTTGAAGATTACAGATTTGTAACAGAAAGTTTGCATTAGTGACCAAAAGTCAGGATATTCTGTATTGCTTCACCGAGTACAAAACCAAATCATTGTCCTCCTTTTCCTCTAAGATCCAGGTGTTAATGTGAAGTATGTTGCTCATCAAGGTTCAGCAAAACAAAGGCCACATTGAAAAGCACTCCTCATACTTTACTGCTGTTTATGCTTCACCAAATCAGGTGGCATCGTCTGTTCACTTGTGACTTTCTCTACGGAAAGAGTACATAACTTAAAATAAAATAAAAATACATTAAATATTCACCTACTCTTACAAAACAATTAGGTCCTTAAATGTGTAAATTGTGACGTGCTCCTGTAACTCTGAATTATTTAAAAGACGGATATTTTGGTAGATTTCCGCCTGAAGTCCAACACGTGTCAGAAATGACTTTGTTGACCAGTTTGTTCCAGTGAACTCACATTTCTGCTACACGATTTTGTGATTTCCTGCATTCCCGCAAAGTGCCTTTCGAAAGCATGTTGCAGACGGGGCTATAGAGAGGACTGTGCAGACAGCAGAGAGTTAGAGAGTTTCACCTCTTTCAACACATGTGTGGTGGTGGGGCGTGGTTGGAGCGTGGCTGCAGAGAGGGAGAAGTGGGGGAGTGGCTCTGGAGCTCGGGGCGGGTCGCCCGGGGAGGCACAGGTGCAGCGCATCAGGGGTTGATGTGTGTGCTTAAGCAGTAGCAGCCCTGAGGACGGGAGTGCAGTTGGCCTGGATGAACGACACGACGACACGCCGGACAGAGGACCACAGCCGTGGGAGTGCGCGGGTGGAGCGAGAGAGAGAGCCCGGGCAGATAAGCGTGATTAAAGAAACCTACGGGTTATACCCGAGAACAGTGTGTGTGTGTGTCTCTGTTGGCGGGCCCAGGGGAGGGTAGCAGTGGGTACGCTACATTGGCGCCCAACGTGGGGCCTAAGCCAACAGAGAAATGTCAGAGCCTGCGGCCGTACAGCCTGTAGCGGCCCTGGCCCAAATGCTCGGGGAGCTAGCCGTCATGCACCAGGAGCAGACGGCGGTAAATCGCCGGCAGATGGAGGCACTCCAGGCCCAGTCTGAGCGGCACACCCAGGTCCTGGAACGGTTGGTGGCGAACATTGGGGGGCCCACCACCACCGCGCCGCTCTCCGGCATCTCACTGCCGCGAATGACAGCCACGGACGACCCCGCTCCTTCCTGGAAGCGTTCGAGGTAACGGCGAAGGCATGCGACTGGCCGGCGGCGGAGTGGGCTGTGCGTCTGCTCCCGCTACTATCAGGAGAAGCCCAAACAGCGGCGCTCAGCCTGCCGGCGTCCTCGAGGGGGAGTTACGCCGACGTTCAGCGCGCCGTCCTGGACCGGATGGGCTGCTCCCCCGAGGACTACCGCCGCCGGTTCCGCGAGGCTTGCTTGGGACCCGAAGAGAGACCGTTCGCCTTCGCGCAGCAGCTTCGTGATGCGGCAGTGAGGTGGTTGGAACCAGGAGACTTAACCGGGGAGCGGCGAATGCTCGACCGGGTGGTGGTGGAGCAATTTGTGGAGGCGCTCCCCGCCAGGACCGCGGCGTGGGTGAAATGCCACCGCCCAAAGGACCTGGAGACGGCCGTCACCCTGGCGGAAGACCATCTGGCCGTACACCCGCGGAGTCAGCCAGCAGAGGCCCGGGCGGTGACAGCGGCCCGGCCTGTCCCGGCGCCGAGGAGGAGAGTCAGCGGGGCCGCCGCAGCGGCCACACCACACTCGGTCCTTCCTCCACCTCCCCCTCCTCGTCCGTTGACTGGGGAGGCTGTCGACGCCCGCCCTGACTCCACCCCACCGAGAGCCCCTCAACGGCAGGGCAGGAGTGCTGGAGGTGCGGGCGGCCCGGACACTTCCGCAGAGAGTGTCCACTGATGGAGGATGGCCAAGTGGTCCGGGTCGCCGGCCCTCCGGTCCCCTCCCCCGGTCCAGGGGGGACATACAGCGTTCCGGTAAGGATCCAGGGGGGTGTACACCGGGCTATGGTGGATTCGGGCTGTCAACAGTCCCTAATTCACCAGAACCTGGTTCGCCCAGGGGCATTACTAGAGGCATCATGGGTGAAGATTAGGTGCGTGCATGGGGATATTCACGACTACCCAGTGGTGCCGGTGCAAATTAAATATGGTGGTAAAATGCATAGGATACAGGCCGCGGTTAGCTCCCGTCTGACGCACCCTATGGTATTAGGCACAGATTGGCCGGGGTTTGATAGGTTAATAGGGGTGCGTACACGACAGGCAGGGAGATGTGGTATCTGCGCTGTGCTCAGTGGTGACGCGAGGTCATCCGACACTGCAGAGAGGGAGGAGGGGCGTTGGAGGCTCCGCAGGTCCCTGTGTTTAACTCCATGGAGGATTTTCCACTTGAGCAGTCTCGTGATGATACTCTACGCTCAGCCTTCGACCAAGTGATAAAAATTGATGGTCAATTGGAGCCCTGACGCAGTGCAGACGTCCCGCACTTTGTTTTGATTAGTGGACAAGACTATGGAGTGAGTCGTTTCACTCTTGAGCAGTGAAATAAACAATGTGATGATACTCTACGCTCAGCCATTTCGAGGTCCAAGTATTCGATAAAAATTGATGGTCAATTCTTGCGCCCACGCACAATTAAAATAAATAGTTAATTTTGACAGGAGAAAGTACTGCGAGTCAGCCCTGAATAGTCACGCAGAAATCCCCTTCTCGTTACCCCAAAAACCAACAATCATGGATGGCAGCCTGCCTGAGACAGAAAACCCGTGGAGAAATGAAGGTGTGTAGCGCTCACTGCTTAGTAAAAGCTTCTTGCTGATAGTAACAACTGGGATAAACCCAGATGATTATATTGTTTGCAGTGCAACCAGAGGTCTCCCCGGGTGTTCAGCTGGACAGTGTTGGACACTTTTCAGAGAGCCCCGTTGAACAAATCATACTGAAACTGGGAAAGGGGTGGACGTAGCGGGAATTGATCGTGGAAATTACAAAAGTGTTTCGATACACATGATGTCGGGCTAGTGTGAGTCAGTGTTGGCTGCAGGCCCCAGGTGAACTTGCGCTGTACAACAGTATCCCGGGTGGAACGGGACCCTCGGGAGACTTTAAGTGCTCCTCCCCGCCTTCCAGTCATGTGGGATCTTCACAATTACACAAGTTTGGGACACACGACGAGTGATGGCAAAAATATGTTTATCACGTTGAGGGCTGACTGAACTCTAATTTCATCCAAATAATCTTCAATTATTCCATTAATGGATTAATGCTAGGTGATGCTCGTGCAGGAACTGTGAAACGGGTCCCCAGGTGCCACCTCCAAGAGACATCTATAAATGCTCGCGAAAACCAACAGGGCAAACCCCTAATATTAATCAGGCTCCATAGCAACAGCGGACCTCACATTTTAGAAGTGGTCCAGACCTGCGAGCTTGACCACATGACTCTCGGGGTTAATCATTGAGCGTTATTGCGGTTTGGAGCTAAGCACTCGAATAAAAAGAAAGATCTTATCTGCAAGTTTTACTTGAGACCAAATACCTAAATACACAGCAGCCAGAGGAACTTAGTTAGTACTGGTGTCATATTAGGTGAACTCATGATTTTGTGGAGTAAGTGAGTATTTAATATCAGATTTGAGTCACACTATGAATGACAGGGTGAAAAACTCCTTTTGGTCGCACGAGGTGGTTAAAAATCCACACTGGACACCAGCAGGGCTACTATTTTCTCGGCCTTGACAAGCACCTCGGTCGGGCTGCCTTACCACTGTTTCGTTCTTTAATTGAAACATAGGAAAAACGCCAAGAGACCAGATCAGTTTCAGATGTTTTCTTTTGTTGACCTGCGTCAAAAGCGAAAATACCACATTTGAGAACCTGGGGCAACTTTTTTGGTGCACGGCCCTTGATGATTTGAAAACAAGCTGCAGTGCTCGGTTCTTTTTAAAGGCTAGGCTGGAAATCGACTTATTCGAGGACTAATTGGTAGGATAGTAAAACCCAACAGATTTTGTTCAAGTCTCGGGTGGGCGGCCTGTGTAGACATCTTGCAGCGGTTGCATATGACGTCTTGATGCTTCTGGAAAGTTAGGTCGAGAAACCTGGAAGTGGGTAATTCGGCGGTTTGATTACAGTTTGTAACAGAAAGTTGCCCTCTGATTCCCCTCGGAATTGCCCCAGATTCACGAGTGGAAACCAAAGTATTGTCCTCCTTTTTTGTAAGATCCAGGCTTCTGTGGGGGCTCTGCTCACAGGTTCAGCTCACAAAGGCCACATGAAAAGCATCCTCATATTTACTGCTGTGGGGGATGACCAAATCAGGTGGCATCGGTGTTCACTTGCACTTTCTCGGGGAAAGGTACTAACTTCAATAAGGCAAAAATACTTAAATATTCCCTAGTCTTGGCTACAATTAGGCCTTAAATGCGGTAATTGTGACGTGCTGGGTAACTCTTCACCCTTAAAAGACGGACGCTTGGTCCAATCCGCCACCGCCCAAACGTGTCAGAAATGGATTGTGACCAGTTTGTTCCTTTGAAGCTCACATTTCTCAGGGTGGTCTTTGTGATTTCCTGCATTCCCGCTGTAGCCTTTCGAAAGCTGTGCAGACGGGGCTATAGAGGAGGACTGTGAGACAGCAGAGAGTTAGTCGGTTTCAGTCTTTATGTGGTGGTGGGGCGTGGTTGGAGCGTGGCTGCAGAGAGGGAGAAGTGGGGGAGTGGCTCTGGAGCTCGGGGCGGGTCGCCCGGGGAGGCACAGGTGCAGCGCATCAGGGGTTGATGTGTGTGCTTAAGCAGTAGCAGCCCTGAGGACGGGAGTGCAGTTGGCCTGGATGAACGACACGCCGGACAGAGGACCACAGCCGTGGGAGTGCGCGGGTGGAGCGAGAGAGAGAGCCCGGGCAGATAAGCGTGATTAAAGAAACCTACGGGTTATACCCGAGAACAGTGTGTGTGTGTGTCTCTGTTGGCGGGCCCAGGGGAGGGTAGCAGTGGGTACGCTACAACATGAAACGTGTCTTAAAGCTGCATTGCGTTCTGGTCTAATAGAGGAAACACTGGTTCAGTGTTACGACTAAAAAACTCTTTAGATGCAGAGGCTGCTGACCTCAAAACGTGACCTTTATTGTTGACGTTTTTTTTTAAAGCTGCTGAACAATGTTTGGCTGGCACAGCGCTGGAAATGTATGGGTGTGTCATGAAGTTGTATACATACAGAGTTGGCCACAGGAAATTAAAAAAAAAAAAAGGTTTACTTTAGTTTTACTTGGCTGTGATTTTTCCACTGATGCTGATCCAGTTTACCTCTGATGAACAACATTTAGCTAGTTTCCACTTAAAGACCACAAAAGGTCAATACTGGACCTAAAACGTCCACAGCAATGGGCAGATTATTCATCGTCAGTGGTGGAAAGTAACCAAGTACATTTACTCTAGTACTGTGCTTAAGTATAAATTTGAAGTACTTGAGTCTTGTCTTTTCATAGTACTTCATACTTCTACTCCATTCATCTGACAGCTTAAGTTACTTTACAACTTAACAGATTTCTGACCGCAAAACATATAAAAAAAGTACAGCTGAAACAATTAGTCCATTAATAGAAAATTAATTGGCAACTAATTTGATAATCGTTTCAGTCATTTTTCAGGCAAAACGTTCAAACATTTCAGTGGTTCCAGCTTCTAAAAATGTGAGGAAATTTGAATAATGTTGAGGTTTGGGCTGTTGGTTGGACAAAAAGCATTGTAGAAGATGTCACTTTGGGAAACTGTGACGGCATCACTACTTTCTGAATATTCACAAACCAAACAATCAAATTGATTAATGGAGAAAAAAAATCAGCAGATTAATGCATAATGACAAATTAATCATTAGTTGCAGTCTGATACAAAATAGTTCAAAATGAGCTCAACCAACCACAACAGTAAAATCCTGCTGTTACATTAATGCATGAGTGATAATAATCTAATGATATATGTAATAGTAATAGTCACAGGGGACACTGTATTTTCCAGATTATACTTACAGAAATAACTTGTAATGGAGTATTTTTACAGTGTAATAGTAAATGATCTGAACACTTCCTCCACCACTGTTCATCATTCATTTTGATAAGTTTATAATGACTTTAACCTACATTAAAGACCTTTAATATCACTTTAGTGCCTCGTGCTGCGATTCAGTTCATTTTAATGTCAAAAAGAGACTAAATAATATTCAAATTACTTCAAAACTCCTATAAACTCTTCATTTACTCTTTACTCCAACATCCCTCCAGTGATTTGTCGTCGTTTTGTGTTGTTTTTCTCTGGAAACGTGCTGAAGTCACATCGTGTGCGTTAATCAGAGTCGGACCACAGACAGGTGCGTCTCTGCCGGCGCTGCACACGCACGCGCGCGCGCACTTTGTGTTTTTCCCCACGAAGAAAAAAAACAAAGCGTTCAACATAAAAAGCCTAAACGTTTTTAAATTTACCCAAAAGATACCAAAGGTTGAGACTATAGTGGGAGAGTTTCCTGCTCGGCCGGACGCTCAGAGAAAAGACGCGTAAAGTGGCGACGTAGTTTACCTTCAGCTGAGATTTGGAGACTTTCCCGCTTTTGTCCACATCCAGAGCTGTGAACGCGTGCCATATAGACTTCAGGAGCTCGTCCCGCAGGGCCATGATGGTGAACTTAAACTTGTGTCCTCTCGTCTCCGGCTGTGCGTCTTGCCTCTCTCGCGCGCTCTCTCTGGGTGTCTCAACTGTCTCCGTTGGACACGGCGAGGACGCGTCACGTGACGCGCTGTCAGTGCTGCGTGTTTTTGCGTGATTATGATTGAAGAGCTGCAGCACCGCTCAGCGAGAGAAACACACACGCACCAAAAACTGACGTGTGGATTTGATATGACGAGTGTGTTTTATGTTTCTGTGTTCTTTATCTGTTTTACAGAACTGCCTGGAGAACTCTTACACTCCGAATAAGTTCCCCACATCTGCAGAAAACATTTAAAATACACGGAGTGAAGTAGTAAAAATACACAAGTGAAATCCATAAAATATCAGTCTGCAGCTTCCAAAATGATCATAAAGTGAAATTAACACAGACTGAACATTATAGACTGCATTAGAGTTAAATAGGTGTACCTAATAAACTGCAAGCTGAGCGTATTTATTCACCTAATTTATATCAGATATATTTTCATGGGATCAATTTTCTAAATCTGATGCTCATGACCCGAGAAGACAAATGAATGAATCTGCGGTGAACTGTCCAGGTGATTCCAGGTGTTTCCAGGTGGAAGCTGTGATGATGAGTTCACTTTTTCATGACACAGCTGTTGTACATTTACTCAAGTACAGTACTTAAGTACAAGTTTGAGGTACTTGAGTAATTCCATTTTATGTTACTTTAAGCTTCTACTCACATTACATTTGTTTGATAAATTTAGTTACTTTACAGATTCAGATTATTAATGCAAATTTTATCAACCAATAACATGATATATTATTATAGATTAAGCTACACAGCAGGATATAAATTAAATTAAAATATAATAAATAACTCAATCATATAATATACATTATTCTGTAATGAGTTGTTCTGCATAATGTGTACTTTTACTTTTGGTACTTGAAGTATATTTTGATGCCAATACTTTTGTGCTTTTACTTAAGTACATTTTGAATGCAGGACTTTTACTTGTAACAGAGTACTTCTACACTGTGGTACTTTTACTAAAGTAAAAGATCTGAGTACTTCTTCCACCTCTGCTAGCACTGAGCTGAACCCCCCACCGTGCAAACTACGGTTGTTCTCCCTCAGTACTACAAGTCAGAGGTGAGGACTCGAGTCACATGACTTGGACTCGAGCCAGACTTGAGTCACATGACTTGGACTGGAACCAGACTTGAGTCACATGACTTGGACTCGAGTCACAAATTTGATGACTTTAGACTGGACTTGACAAAATCAAAGAAGACTTGCAGCTCGACTTGGACTTTTAACACCGAGGACTCGTGACTTTACTTGGACTTGAGTCCTTTGACTTGACAATACTTGATTACCCCAATAAATACACATTTTAAAAAGCATTCATGTTTTGTTTAAATGAAATATATTATTACTCTGTTGTTAAAATGGCCTTACATTGGGTGAAGAGCACATTATGACTTGTTTAGGACTGGAAACTCAAAGTTTAGGACTCGGGACTTGACTCAGGACTTGAGACTTACTTGTGACTTGCAAAACAATGACTTGGTGCCATCTCTGCTGCAAGTAAAACAACAAAATACACCATAAAAGATTATTTACCGAGTCAGCTCATTTCTTTTTATTTATTGAACTGATTCGGCTTCACTGATCAACTGCTACGAACATAAACTTCATGTATTGGATGGCAAACTGTATAATGTTTATCTAAGTGCGTCATTCATACATTACTGTAGGTATTTTTTTTAAAACTAAAATCTGACAAACATGCAATTCTATTTATTTATCAACCAAACAGAATTGAAAATGTCACATTGTTTAAATGTTGTGCAGTTTTTCTCAGACACCGACACCGTCATCAATCTCTGGTTGATTCCATCAATCATTTTCTTTATGAATCGCTTTTTCTGTCAGTCGAGAAAAGGACAGAAAATACTTCCTAAAACCCCAAAAGGTGACGTCTTCAAATTGCTTGTTTTGTCCGGCCAACAACAAAAAGAAAAAAACAAATATATTAAAAAATTAAAAAGATCTTAAACAGAGAAAAATCCTCACATTTGAGAAGCTGGAATCAGAATAGTTTGGCACGTTTGCTTGATAAATTACAATTGTTCATAAATAATCAGCTCTAAATAAACAACTATACTGCACATGTATGCAGTCAGTATTATAACACTGCAGGTGGACGATGCCTTTATCAAATCACTTTAAGTCAAAACTGGGAGGAAAGCAGTTAAAGAGCGACGTTTTAGATGTGGTGTGCTGACGACTAAAACTCTAATACTCAGGGTTCATACAGCTTTTCACGAGTAAAATTAAAGCACTTTTCAAGCACTTTCAAGGTACCTAAACCAAAAATGTCCAGACTCTCGGAAACTTTTATCATCACATCTAACATGTTTTTACAAATGCAATTGCTATAAATAAAGTTTACATAATTCACAAACATCTGAGAGCAGCTGGTTAAGCAAGTTGAAGCAACTTTCAAGCCTTTGTATGAACGCTGAATACTATAATCTGACAGATTTACAGCATTTGTAAAGGGGAGTTCCTTCTAATTCACATGAAACCACACAGAAGAGAACAGAACGTGTAGCGTGAGAGAATTTATTAAAAGAACATATGTACAGGTTACAACAACAACAGAAAGAGTTTTTTTGTGTTAGAGGTTACAAGAACAAGAAGATGAGGAATACTTTTCTAAACAATAATTGAAGACCTCATGGAAAAAGAAAAAAAAAAATCAAAATAAACAGAACACATGAGAATCCAAAGAACAGGACAATGATTGTTCTAATGCTACAGGCAGGGTTGGCAGCACCGATCAACAGGGAACACTGGAACACTACGGATCAATTCTAACCTCGCTGGTTTTTGGTACTTCACACAAATTGGGATGATTTTCCTCAAAAATGGCATGATCCATTTTCCATCTGAGCAGAAGCATAAAACGGACATTAAATGAGGGGGAGAGGGGAGGGAACAGACTCCTGCTACTTGAAAATAAGAGCCAATGACCTCTAGAACGATCCAACCTGAAACTGGCCAAACCCTGATACACACAAAACATCAATAGCAGCAGGTTTTCTTTCTTCTTTCTTTCAAAAAAACAAAAAACAAAATGTGGCAAGTTCCACGTGTTGTCTCCAAAGTGCTCCATTACAAAACACAGAAATCGTCAGTTCTCAGACCCTCTGGTACCCAGCATCAGGCATTTGACAGGCAGTAAGGTGCGCACGGCTACGGCAAGTACATTCACTCTGAGGAGAGCTTCACTGCGGCTTCGATCCGCTGCCAACGGGCGTCGGCTTTGTCAAGGGGAAGTGCAAGGACAGACACGGAGAGAGAAGGGCCTGGCGTCTATGTAAAACTTTAGGAATGACAGAGTGTAAAAGGTACGGTAACTACCTTTGAGGAATTTTATTTTAAGTCCATCGGAAAAAGGGCTGAACTATGTTGGAAATGAGAGTCTAACGAGATGAGTTCATGTTCTGTGCGGCAACAGTCTACGCCTTTGATTGGGCGGAGGAGCCCAACACCACGACTGACAGGGTCCAGACAAACGAAAGACACCGTTTCATCTCAACAGGTACACAACCCTTCGTGTTTCACTTCCTGTCAGGGCGGGTTAAAGTCTCAGTAGATGGTGAGGCTCACCGACCGATTCATCTTCTTGCCGATTAGTCTGGAGGTTCTGGGGTTCGACTGGACCGTGGAGCGGGTCAGGATCCTGTCGGTGGTCAGGACCTTCTCCTCTGCTGCAGCTCGAGCCATCTGGGCCTTCTTCAGCTCCCTGAGGAAAATTAACAAGTGCAGTTGAGCATTAATGAGAGCAGAAGGCTAATGTCAGTTTCTTTGACTGAATTAGGGCTGCAACTAATGATTATTTTCTCGATTAATTGTTTGGTCTGTAAAACGTCAGAAGAAAATGTCTCGTTTTATCCGTAAAACTGTCAAAACTCCTCAAAAATATTTACTTTACCACTTAGAAAGCGAGAAAACATCACATTTAAGACAGTGGAACCAGTGAATATTTGCCATTTTTACTTGGATTTAAACAAATAATAATAACAACAATAATAATAATAATACCAAACTAGTTAAAAATTAATTATCTGTTGATCAACTAATCAATTAAATGGACTAATCGTTTGAGCTCTACAGAAAGCTGGAACAAGGTATTTGATTTGAACTATTTATTCCCAAAACAGTTGCAGATGAATTCTGATCATTCCAGCTCTAAATTGAAAATTGACAGTGCAAAAACAGCAGTTGACTCGTATTACTCTAAATATACAAAACCAATTTTCTGTGGCTTATTGTTTTATATCGCAAGTTGTCCAACCACTTTAACCCTGTACTCAAAGTCTGTCTAATAAACTGCGTCTGTCAGTGGGTTCAGTAGTTGGGAGTTTGTTGTAAACTTACTTCTGCAGCAGTGCGTTCTTGAACTTCTCTGCGTTGAGTTCGACTCTCAGCTGGTCTGCGCTCATTCTGGCAGCAGTGAGGAGCACCGGGTGTTTGATGAGTTCGGATGTCGACGGCCGTCTACTTTGATCGGGGTGGATCATCAGCTGAAAGAAAAAATAGATTAATATTAAGTAATAAAAATAAATAAGGATAAGCTGCTCAACACGAACGTGATCAGAAATACAAGAACGCACAAAGACAGACTCCTGGTAGAAATGATTAATCCTTTATTTAAATTAATTACCTGTTGGTCAACTAATGACATCTCTAAAAGCTCAATTTTGTTCAAATTAATTAACTTAAGTAACAATTTTACAGCAAAAATAACTGATGGATAAAAATGTGTTACAGATCCCTCCACCAAAACAGGAGTTCTTCACCTGAGGATAAGGAGGGAAATGAACCAAGATTTTCTTTAAGGCCTTAATCTAACAATGATTTAAGAAAATAATTATGAACATGACAGGAGATAAAACAAGGCCCTAAAACTGACGACTCTGGTCCCCACACAGCTGAAATAAAGAGATGGTGTTGCCCCTTACCTTGAGAAGGCTGAGAAACTCTGGAGAAAGCACTTGTGGGATGGCGGGGAGTTTGCCCTGTCGGATCTCGTGCCATTTGTCTCCGTTGGTGGGAAGAGGCTCCGCCCCTGAGGTGCTGACCACAGTCAGAGCCAGAGCAAAGATGTCTGCCTTCGTCAAGTTACTGTAGTCCTACAAAAGAAAATCAGACCAAAAAGAGAGGAATATTAACACATCTGTGAAGCTCTGTTTACTCAGAAGAAGAGGCAGTTTTTTGAAGTAAGATGACAAACCTCTTGTAAAACTTCATTGGCCAGGTATCTGCTGTCACCCTCCTCCACCTGGGGATTGTTCACTCTTGTCACATGACCAAGATCGCCTGGAGAGGAAACGCATACAGTTTAGACTGAAGAACTTTTACTTATCTACAAAGCCATCTAGCACCTTCATATATCAGCGGCTGCCTTTCATTTTACGTCCCAACAAGAACTCAGATCTTCCGCTGCCTTTCTTTAGAAATTCCTGAAGTGGCCCACAAGAAATCTGGTGAAGCTTCTTTCTGTTTTATGGCACCAAACCCCTACCTTTTTTTTTGGCTTGTTTTTCTCTCACTTATTGCTCTTGCTATTATTGCTATTTTTACAGGGTTCATACAGCTTTTTTAGAGTAACATTCAAGCACTTTTCAAGGTACCTAAACCAAACATTTCCAGGCTCTCGAAGCCTTTATCATCACATCTAAATTGTTACTATAAATGCCAGGAGACAACAAAGAAATAGCACGACGGGATCGTTTCATTTCAAACATTAAAAGATTTTTGGTTTACATGAGTGAGTGTGTAGATGATGAAACACCAGATTATGTTGAAAAATCAAGCGTTTTTTCAAGGAGTATATTCGAATTCAAGCATATTCTAAGTCTTGAAAACACAACAGTTAAAATTAAGCATTTTCCAAATTTTCAAGACTTTGTACAAACCCTGTTTTTACTTGTTTATTTTCATCTAATCTGGTTTTGTTAAGCACTTTGGGCTGCATCTGTGCATGAAAGGTGCTTTACAAGTAAAGTTATTATTTGTGGAGGCAGCGTACCTATTTTGTAGACAACACTGGTGGTCAGCCCGTCATCATCATCACATTCATCGTAGCTGGCTACAGACTTCCGTGAAATAAAGATGTTGCCTGGAGAAAAAAAAAAAAAAAAAAAAAAAACACGTCAACATTCACATTATTTTCTGACCAGAAAACATCCATGTTAAGACTCCTGTTGTATAAAAGACACAAGTATAGATCTGCTTTCCACAGCGGACAAATCTGCTGACAATGACCACTACTACAATTAGTTAATTTTAACAGCCTAAGTACTCACTGGGCTTGATGTCCATGTGCACCAGAGAAGTCGAGTGGATGTACTTGAGTCCTCGCGTGACTTGCAGCAGCAGATCTTTCAGCTCCAGCTCCGACAGGTAACTGAGCTGCCTGTAGTTCTCGGCAATGACGTCGGACAGCGTGCCGCCGTTGCAGTACTCGTTCTGGATGAGCATGTGGTCGTCCTCGGCCCAGGCGGAGTAGTAACGTACCACGTGGGGGTGTTGGCCGAGCACAGCGTGGGCGTACACCTCCCGTAAGGCATTCTGCCTGTGGAGGAAGGGAACAGCAAGTTTTAATTAAGACAAAGAAGAAAGAAAAAAGGGGCCTCAAGTATTTCCTGTAAACAATTAGCTCGTCTGTCCAATTACACAAAAGAGCTGTGTTTGTTACGTACTGTAACAATACAGGGCACTGAGGGGTAAGTTTCATTTAAAATCTGCGTATCCACCACTTTGAAAATGACTGGTACCACAACATTCAATATGCTGGTAGTTTAAAGCATTACATCTGACAAAATTATAGACCGTTTTTAAGCTTTAGACACTTTTCTCAATTAATCAATAAAATGTCGGACCAACAGTCGAAAACCCAAAGACATTCAGTTTATGATCGTATTAGACAAATTAAAATCATCAACTATTCACATTCGAGAAGCTGGAACCAAAGAATAAGACTCAAAATGATTAGATCGATCATCAAAAAAAACAAATTTCTGTCAATGGACTAATCGATGCAGTACTAATCTGCAGATTTTTTTCCCCTTTTAACTGCTAGATCTATAAAATACCAGAAAAAATGCCCATTATAATTCCCTAAAGTTTTGTCTGACCAATGCTCAAAAAACCAAAGATATTCAGATTATTACATATAACAATTAATCTACCAATTATTTTCTCAATTTATCGTTTGGTCTGTAAAACGTCAGAATACAATGTCTCGTTGTGTTCGTCAAACAGTAAAAAACTCCAAAATAATCAGTTTACCACTTAGAAATCCAGAAAACATTCATATTTAAGATGCTGGAACCAGTGAATTTTTGAATAAACAATAATAATATACACCAAACTGGACTTTATGTAACAACAAGTCACCAAAGTAAGTCCTTTGTAAGAGTTTTCAGATTGTTATAAACTTACTCGTCCACGGATCCTGCCAGAGGTTTCTTTGACCTCTTGATGGCGTAGATGCAGCCGTCGAGTCTCTTCACACACTTGAACACGGCACCAAACTCCCCGCAGCCGATCTTCTCCAGCTCGAGGAACTCCGAGGTGTACCTGGACATCATGTTGCTTTCCATCATGGTGATCCTCTGAAGGGCAGAAGAAGAGTTTTACAGCAAATTTATTATCAATGTTTCCATTTTGTAAAGCCGCTATTTTCCATTTAGTGAACTGGTTTTAATCAATCTACATATAAAATGATAAGAGTATTGATTAAGCTAATACATTTTACACTTACAACTACAACAACTATTAACCTGCAATATATCCACTGGCTCTTGTTAAATATATGCATGTATGGAATAAAATGAACTCTTTTGCCATGATTTGTTGATAATTTGTTTAGTCAGTGCATCCGCATGTGCTTTTATGGTGTGTTTAACATTAAACCTCTTAACAGGGAAATGTTTTATTAGTTAAGTTAGTTGAAAATCAATTATTAGTTATTTATTAAGCAAAGATATCAAATATTTTCTATTTCATGTGAGGATTTGCTGCTTTTTCCTTTTTTTAGAGTGATGTAAATTGAAAATCTTTGGGTTTGGACAAAAACAACTATTTTAAGATGTCACCTTGAGCACTGGGAGTTGTTTTAACTTTT
Organism: Macquaria australasica; assembly: GCA_005408345.1. Taxonomy (NCBI): domain Eukaryota; kingdom Metazoa; phylum Chordata; class Actinopteri; order Centrarchiformes; family Percichthyidae; genus Macquaria; species Macquaria australasica. The sequence goes on from SEMN01000125.1 coordinate 532,777, forward strand.
TTTTTTTTAATTATTATTATTATTATTTTTTTTTACATTTTATAGGTTATATAATCAAATAACCAAAATAACCATCAACAGATTAATCAAATAATGCAAATGCCATTAGTTGCAGCCCTGAAACAAAGTTTGGGTTGAAACCTACAAAATGTAACGAGTGTCAAATGAAGAGAAATAAACTATATTCCTAACTGTAAATGTATGTGTAGTATATTTAGTTAATGCAAATCACATGAGCTTTTAATTACCTTGGATGGTGGCAGGACTTCCTCCTCTCCCTCACCGTCACTCGCCTCCATGTCTTCTCCACAAGAGCTGAAAGAGCAGAGACAATAGGTTGGTTAGCATTCTGTACAGCAGGGGGCAGCACCAGAGGGCTTCACAAGCACATGGCAGAGTTCACCAGGTCTTGGTTCCTGGCCAAACCCCCCTGGCCTTAGTCAACGGCTTTAACGTATCTGGTTTATTATAACAATAGGTTTTGGATCTGTGCTCAAGATAACAGGTAAAAGGTGTTCAGCGCGTCTCTGCTTTGTGCGATTTAACAGCTTTTGAAAATCTTATTATGCACCAACTGGCTGGGGTGGGAAATATGCAACCAAAATATTGACTGTAGCTTGTCAACTCTCCCAGCCACTGTGGAAAAGTACTTACAGTCTGTAGGTACAACTGATTTTTGGGGGACTGATCCCACTCTAAAAAAGGTATTTCTAAAGAAAACAGAAAACATCTGAGCAACATACTCATTCCAGTGTGCCCGCTTCCTGTTGTTTCTCTGCTGTGTAGCAGACTGGATGAGGAGGGAGTCGGGGGTGAAGGGGTTGAAGTTGACCAGAGGGGTCTGCTGTCTCCTGCTGCCGTCTGCTGTGATCGACTTCCCCGAAGGCTCCACATTCTTGAACAGGGCAACTCTCCTGCTGGAGGATCCTGGGCCGGAGCTCCTGGCTCTGGACAACAAACTCTGAAAAAAAGGAGAGACAAGATTTAGTGCTTAAAACTCACACAGTAAAGATTTAAAAAAGGAGATTTTGATTAAGAGAGTGACTTCAACACAACAAACAAGATAGTTAGTAGTAGTTTTGAAATAAAGTCTTGTGGAATAAAATGCTGTCTAATGCAGTAATCACCAATTAAAAAAATATATATAATTCCCAGACATAAAACTCCAAGTCACCAAATCATCTGGCTGCTGGACTACAGTGAGGCCATTATGCAACAGCACAGTTGTACATTAAGTGGGTCACTGTGGTTAACTGACACAGCAGTATTCAAGTAACTCCTGGAATTCAAAAAGATTGGTTTGCATAAAGCTTTCTTTCCAGTTCAAACACCTGACAAGACCCAGAAAGCAGCAAAAATCAGTGTTTTAAGTGCAAACAGCTCAAGATAGTTTTGGAGGCATTTAGAGAAGAAAATTGTTCTTTTGGAGGTGTTTTTGAAGATCACATAAGCCGATACCTAAAGTATAAACCTGCAAACATTATGCAAGTAAATTCGGCCCCTGATCTCAGGCATAACATTGATAAATGTAAAAGTTTTTTTTTTTTTATCAACAAATACTAACCTTTGGCGTGTGCGGTGTGTCAAAAAGTCTGAGTTTTCTGAAGGTTTTGTGTGGCGGTGTGTCGGGGCAGTCTGGGATCGGGGAGCTGGATCCTTCCCCGTCGTCCTGCACGTAGGACCCCTCCGGCGACCCTCCGTACAGCCGAGAGGTTTTCCTCGGGGACGGTGAGCAGTTGGCAAAGAGGACGCTGCCCGGTGACCGCAGGTGAGACGGGGAACCAAAACTCTCCTCGTCCCACAGCTCCACGTCGTCGTCCCCGCCGGAGTGGTTCAGGGGGCTGCTGCTGCCTTCCAGCCGCTTGTCGACGGTGTCCCGTCGCATTGGCATCGGGGAATCCAGCTCCGTGAAGCCAGACTCTCCCCCGGTGCTGTTGTTAACGTCCTCAATGGGTTCATCTTCCCCATCGCTGGATGTGAACTGTAATTTTTGACGAATTGGTCGAGATTTCGGGGACGGGGATCCGTGCCTATGGCGACTGTAGCTCGACATTTTCAGGATTTAAACCCCGGCGTCGTCGACGGGAAAATCACGCGGTTTGACCCCCACTACTGTTGCGGTGGCGTTTCTCGCAAAAAAAAAACAACACACACACACACACTTTTAACTACCTTGAAATAAAAGGTATCGGTTCAAAAAAAAAAAGCTAAAGCTCCGTTAACATCCCAGAAAAAGTTAACTTGTTTGCTGCCTCCAACACGCCCATCCAACGCTGAGAAATGGCCCCGGAGTAGTAAGCTAGTGTTCACCCTAAGAACAACGTCCGAAGTTGGTCTTAAACTAAAAACAAATACTAAAACTACCGGGTCCAGTCGAGTATCGGTATCCGTCACTACCTTGATGATTCACTCATCGACACAGAAACACGTCTTTCCGTAATAAAACCAATGTTTACCAAATAAAAAAAAAAAAAAGTCTGAATGAGTCAAGCGCTGTCCTCCTCTTCCTATCACGCGCGTGGCAAAGGACTTCCCGCGACCGTTGGTCACGTGCGCCCGCGCAGCCAATCGGAGCGCGTCTCGATTTTTTGAAAAATGGGCGTTCCAGAGAGGTTTCGGGCGGCGTTGCGTCATCGGTGGCAGGGCAACAATCTGGCGCGAACGCGTGCCTTTCATGTGGCCGGAGACGACGCGTCCATTATTTAGACGGCGCGATGAAAGAAGCCGCGATGTGAACGGATCAGTCAAGACGGAATATAAAACCCGTTCCGTTCAGTTTACACAAGACAAAATAAGCCAGTTATTTTATAGTGATAAAATGGTTTCCGGTGGTTAAAAAGCCCAAACCAACCACCTCAAAATCATAATAAAAACCGCACGTTTCTTACTTTTTCTCCTTGAAAACGCCCTTTTTTTTTATCTACCTCACCTTCCAATCAAGTTAATTTCATCAAGATAACACCTCTTAACAACTTTCAATTTAATCATTTTCAGGTGGATTAAGTATTCTGATCTTTAACTTGTGTAAAAGTAGCAACACCAACATATAAACATACTCAATCACAAGTTTAAAAAAATCATTTATATTCTTATTTAACCTAAGAGTAAATAAGTATTGTTAGAAAAATGTAGTTGCATTTACTCATAATGCTGAGAGGCCCCTTTCAGAGTGTTACTTACTGTATTATACTGTTTTATATATGTATTTATTATTGATCCATCAGCATGAAGTATAATCATAAGTTTGTAGCTGATTGTGACTGTCATCTATAGTGTTATAGTGCATAATTGCTTGTGTATAATTATTTTTTATCTCAGTTCTTCTATAAATTTTGCACACCATACTATTAATCAATTTTCATAAATTACATTTTGTTATGTAACCATTAACTGAATCTCTAATATATATATATATATATATATATATATATATATGTCACATTTCTTTTCTGTATGTATTGTAGGTAAAGATTAAGAGGGACTCGTGGTCAAAATCAAGTACAGTCAATTAATCACACTTTTTTTCTTTTATTAGAAATAGCAATAGCTGTACACTGCACTGTGCACCATAAACATTATAAAGCATTTTCCCCCTCTCCCATCTTTGTTTTGAGGTTGAGGGACAAAACAGCATAGCAGAACTCCAGTTATCAAAATCCTATGTACACATAAAAGCTAAGTTCTTTTGTGGAAAAAAAAAAAACAGAGGAAGACTTGTGATTTCTCTTGTTGATATAGTCCAATTGAGATGGTTTTGATCCTAAATCATAGTCCATAATGGGTCCATCAATCATCCAGGCCCGGCGACTCTCCTTGCTGTATTCTTGATGCTATTCTGATGGCTTCCTCCAGCGAAGGCTGATCACTGAGCTACAGAGACAAGGAAAACAATGTAAACATTGATTGACATACTGATAACCACTGTTAATCAATCACTACAACTGCCACACCTTTAAAAGACAATACCACCTCTCGACTGTGACTGACTGTGTTAAAGGGTGCTGAAAATTAACATGACAGAAACAGCAGAGGGTAGTAAATAAAAAACAGTCTTTGTCATTATAAATAAAGGTTGGTCATCTGACCTGCAACCTTTGATGCAATCGTAGCCCCTCAGGGGTTTTAGGCCTGAATAGTTAATATACAATTTAAATGAAATAAAATACTATAATATGTAGTTAAAACACATTCATTTTTTAATGGATGAAAGATAATCTCTCCATCACTCTAATGTATGGCAAATCCCACTAATTTCCTTTGTTTCTGGTGATAAGCTTTTGTACGGGTGTTAAGAAAAATAGAAATAAAACCACAAATGCTAATTATTACAGCAACGGCTTCCTTTTTTTTTTTTGCAGAAAGAGTGCTGGTGGTCATTGTGAATTTGGATTACATGTAAACTCACTGGCCTGCAGTTGTTGTGTTTTGGTTTAGTATGATCCCTAATCAAATGCACCAGCAGCAGGGCGGCAACACACCTACACTCCCTGGGCTGAACCCCACCTACCCTATGAGTTTTAAGCAAATAGCTCAACAGGGTGGGATCTGGGGAGGGATTGTTTGAAGAGACCCTCCTGACTGAAACTCCTGTCAGTATCATACAAAACTCCTGTCAGTATCATAGAAGCAACAGAGCCCTGAGTGTAGTTTTCAGCAAAAACAAAAGTGATCAACGCAGAAATGCAGCAGACTCTGTAGGATCAATACCAAGTCTATAACTTATATCTCTGAATTTAGTGGCAGATGTATCCAATCGTCTTCGTAAAGTGAACTAGACAAACTCACACACTGGAACTCGCCCCACCAGTCTAATCACTCCTGTGGTGTCGGTCTACCAACCTGCACAGCAATGTGAGTGCCGTTGGATGTGGCCAGTAATGTGACAGGGTGAATGTCATCCTGTTCTTGGGCGTAGGCTGCCTCCTCCACAGTCTGGAACGAGGCCATGTCAGGTGTCATGATGGCCACCTGAGGGAGACAGAGACATTGTACACAAATCAACCACCTCTGCTTTGGTGTTTGGGGTCACACAAATCAGTTAGCGGCCACATCTGGTGCCGTTGTGGAGGTCCAGCAGAGACCTGGTTGTGCACCATGAAGCTGCTAAAAATGGGCAGACACCTGAAAAAGACTGTTGTGGTGGGGTTGTTTGCATTTTAAGTAAAAGTATCTGGTCTTATGAAGTACTTCTTATAAAGTTCCTGTGAAATAATAAACTCTCGTGTCCAGAGTTTCAGTCTTTTTCAACTCAGTTAATTAAGTTATGCATTAACACGTCACATGACAATGTGTGAAAGCCCTCTAACCAAAAAAACAACACACATTCTTCTAACCACATTTTTGTACAGTCTAAACAAAACCCGTCCAATTGTTTACCTGTTCATCTGAGCCGTCTGTTGTTACCATGGTTACCGAGTGAGCGCCTTGCGTTGCCAGCTCGTGGGCTGGGATGGTTATGGTTGTGCCTTCTTGGGTTACCATGGTGATTGTGCCACCCATAGCTTGTAAGTCTGCCTCAGAGATACTGACCTGATGTGAGACACAATGCAGAGTGAAAAACATTCAGTTTCACAGTAAATCGTTCTGGCACAAGATGATTTAAATCTTAAAACACCTTCTCTTCAAATATCTTTAGTGTTAACTACATACAGGGCTCGTACAGATTTTTGCGAGTAAAATTCGAGCACTTTTCAAGCACTTTCAGGGTACCTAAACCAAAAATTTCCAGACTCTCTAACCCTTTATTATCACATCTAAATTGTTCCTGCCTTAATTCCTTTGTTGTTTGAACACCAGCATACATAATAAAAGGCACAAGGAACCACTGTTAGAAAACTGTACAACATGGGACATTGATAGAGCAACAACAGAAGGGTTACAGCCTAGAGTAGTACTAGTGGGGTTTTGATGAAACGTCACTTTAGGGCTGTGTGATATTGACAAAATCAAATATAACGTTGGGGATGACTAAGTGCTTTCAGAAGACGTTTACACACTACAAATGTTTGAGAAACAGTCATTAGTAACATGGATAAGATGATTAAACAGCTTGAGGGGCTCACTGGTCATTTTATATTCTCCTCTGCTTTTAATTTCCTGTAATTGATGATATCATTGTTTGTTTTTATTTGCATTTGCTTTTAGTATTTGCCATTTCTTCACCTGGTGAAGCACTTTAAGTGTTATATAAATAAAAGTTTAGTAGTACTATTATTACTTCACTAAACTAAAATAGATTAGTAGCTCTGGAAATCTGGATTATGGCAATGCAGCCTTTAAGAGAGAAAATATGTAAACAATCTTATGATGACCTTTTTTCTTTTAGGTGCCCTCACATCAGCTTGGGCCCTTTTTGTTATTGGTAGGAAGATGCAAATGTGCCCACACACTTTTATGTTTTTTCTTCCACTAACTTAACTGTACTTCAGTCAGACAACTCACGTTGAAACGTTTATTATGCAGCAGAACATAGTTAGAGTTTGGCGTCTAGGCTCCGACCTCATCACTCCCAGCCAATGTGTTTACATGATATATTGAGGAGTGATGAGCACATATCTTAAACCCCCAGCCGGAGCCTGCAGGTGGATGCTGGGGTGGTGGTGGGGCTGAAAGACAAGCGGCAATACTGATGCAGGGCAGCAGTGGCATTTGACAGGCAGAGGGAGAGATGGGAAATTTTGCAGTTTAAATAGACCGCCAAATTGAGAGGGTGTGTTCGGTAGATGGTTGAGGAGAGTGAGGTATGTCACATGTGTAGCAATGCAGCTCGAGTTGACTGCCTGAACTAGCTCGCAGGCGTCGCTCCATTTATGCAGTAAGGAGCCTGTTTGAGGTCTTCGCTTGATTAACTCATTGTCAAGATTATACACAGTGGCCAGCAGGGGGCAAAGGTTGAGAACAGATAAGCCACAGTCTGAATGTTTTGCAATTTTAAATCTTTTGAACTGTCATGTAATCACTATTTGCGATGTCACTGCATTCCATTACCTGCTGTTGCGTTCCGTCCTCCTGCGTTACCAAGGCAACGTGCTGCTGACCAACCATTTCCGAACTCTCCACCGGGACCTGCTCTGAGCCGGAGTCATCGGCGTCGACCACCGCTGTCGTGTAGCTGACGTTGGGGTCATCGATGGCATCTGAATTAAGATTGGAAGAATTTGTCAGTATTTGACATAACGCTATTCCGTGTTATTCAGAAGTAATTTCATATTACATTTATTTTTATTCTGTGTGTATTTCCTGTACATTTTCACACTTCACAAAATGTTCATGCTGTAGTTACTTTAGTTTCATGCTTTTCTTTCATATACACCTATTTCTGCACAATATGTTTTAGTGTTATAATTGTTAAGATATTTTATACATTCTCATTTTCACTCACAACTCTTACAAACTTTGAATTTATATCCTAGTGATTCTTGTTGATATCGCCCACATTCCCAGAGGGTAACATTCAAGTAGGGCAGCAAATATCAATTATTTCCTTAAATAAATTATGAAAAAAATAAAATAAAAGTGAAATATATTACAATTTCCCAAAATCCAAGTTGACATATTCCAATTCCATTGTGCTGTTTTATCCAACCATCAGTCCAAAACACAAAAATATTCAGTTTATTGTCATATATGAAAAACTAAAGCATTAAATAGTCACATTTGAGAAGCTGGAACCAGTGAATTTTTTGTTATTGATTAGTTGGCGATTCATTTTCTGTCAATTATAACTGTTATTAACGGTTATAATTTCATTATCAATTAATCTGCCAATTATGATCTCCGTTACTCATTTGTTCTTTAAAATATCAGAAAATAGTGAAAAATGCCCGTTATAATTTCCCAGCCTAAGTTCATGTATTCAGATTGCCTGTTTTATTCGACCAAAAGTCCAAACCTTAAATATTATCAGTTTACTATCATATATGACAAAGAAAAGGATCAAACCTGCAAACTGAAGAAACTGCAACCAGAGAATGTTTGAATGAAACAAATAATCGACTATAAAAATTGTTGCCAATTTATTTTCTGTCTGCAGCTCTGTATTCGATCTAATCTTGTACTTCTCACAGACCTTCATCAAAAACTGCTTTTTAAGGAATTTCTCTAAATCGTTATATTTACACCGACCTGTTGGGGGCTCAAAGTAGGCCTCCTGCTCCTCCTCGATGGGCTCTGTGTCGTTGTGGGCTGTGCGTTTGTGCATGGCGAGCGTTGAGATCTGCTTGTAGGTTTTCCCACAATGGTTGCAGTTGTAAGGTTTGCAGGGTGTATGAACCACGTGGTGTTTGTAAAGGCTGGAGTATTCTGTGAAGCGCTTTTCACAGCCAGGCACTGTGCACACATATGGTTTCTCTCCTGGAGAAGTAGAAAAGTAGTCAGACAAATTTCATTTTTAACATTGGAAGTTATGAAAATGTCAGTCCTTATTGGAGTGCTAAAGTACTTGTTCTTTCTTGTAAACAAATTGTACCCAAGCAAAATACATAATGCTGAATTCTTATTGTATACTCCATATTTTTGTTTGCAAACTATTCACACAGTTGTTCAAGAACTCAAGAATTACTATGTGCTTAATAAGGCTCAGTACTGGGGGTCAGTTGTGCTTTTTTCATGACTTACTACAAGTTGGTAGGGACAGAGCGAATGAGTTGCCAGACTGTGATGCAAAAGAACTCACCGGTGTGTATCCTCATATGGTTCTTGTAGTTGGTGGCACTGGCGAACGACCGTCCACAGCTTGGCTCAGAGCAATAGTATGGCCGCTCCCCGGTGTGTGTGCGGATGTGAACTTTGCGGATGTTGGAGGTGGTAAACGACCTGCCGCAGCCTTCAATCGGGCATTTGAAAGGCTTCTCTCCTGCAGACAAGAAATGGGACGTCAGGGTTTGAGGGGTTAGACCCATCATTCCAGTTTTAAATCAAAACTTACTGTATGGATCAGTTGATATTTTTGGTGTTTGAAATGGATGGGAATTTTGATTAAAAATCTACTTTCAGCTGAATGATGGGAATTTTGATTAAAAATCTACTTTCAGCTGAATGATGCTGTGACCAGTTTCATGTGTAAAAAACTAATGAAAATTAACCCATTTGGACTTGACTGCGAGTTAATGTTTTCTTTTTTTTTTTTTTTTTTTTTTTAAATTGTAGGAGAAAATAATCTAAAGTGTTTGACATTACACATGCTGCAGGGTTTGCACTTCATTCTTCACTAATTCAAGAACTTTTCAAGCACTTTCAAGGTACCAAAACCGAAAATTTCCAGATTCTCAAAGCCTATAATCGTTACTATAAATGCAAGGTGACAACAAGCAAATATGACGACGGGATTACTGTATGTCTCTCTGTTAGGCCATATCACTCTGTAAGCGACAAATGAGAATCATGTTTTTCAAAAATAAACAGCAGCCTCTCGAAGTCATGCTTCTCGTGATAACAACGTGCCTGAAAAACCCTCCAGCACGTTGGAGCAGCTCCACACATCCAGCTAACAAAACCTTAACAGTTTGTTCAGCCTGTTCAGGACGGAGGCACTGTCTGCACCCCAGGCTGTTTTAAAAACCGTTGGTGTATGACTCTGGCCTGGTAGTTTGAATCAAAATAAGATAATTGGAGCTGCAAACACTCAGTCACTTCTGTATTAAACAAACAGCCTTGAGGCCAATAGCATCATTTCAAACAGCAGTTAAACCCTGTGCCAGACCTAAGACATATATATAAGAACATTTATACACCTTTCAGGCATATGGCACAACTAAATTATGATTGGTTCTGGGTGTGGTTGTGTACCTGTGTGAGTCCTTGTGTGCTTTTGAAGGTCTCCGGAGGTTTTGAAGGACTTGCAGCAGTTCAGCTCTTGACATCTATATGGCTTCTCCCCCGTGTGTGTGCGTGAGTGACTCTTCAGTCCATACCCTTAAATCGCCATAAAAACAACAACAAAAAAACAAAACAGAAATTGAGAGTCAGTGACATTCAGTTACGCCCTTGTTCCTGGTTAATGCACCTTGATTTCTGGAGCCGCATGAGAGCCATCTAAGGCCAATTTTATTTTGAGCTCAAAGTGTTAATTTGTCAAGAAGGTCACTATAGTAAATTATAGCATTTTATCAAGGAAATCAATAAAGAATTCAAAAGTAATCTGCCAAAATGTTCTGATGCAGGCTGGATCTATTTCTACTCTGAATTATGCAACCTGGCAAAAAAAAAAAAAAAAAAAATCTTTAAAAAAATATATATATTAAATAGCTTAAAAGTTAATGAGACAGCTCTGTGAGAAAAAACAGTAATTATCCACAGCTACCTGTTGCAAACTTCTTCCCACAACCGGGATAGTCACAGACGTACGGTTTGTCTCCAGTGTGGGAGCGCTCATGCACCTGCAGGACACACAAACATGGAAGATGCCGTTAAGGGAAATAGTGTCTTTAAAAACAACCCCACACTCGAGTAGGCACAAGCAAAGCCACACAAGCAAAACTTTTATTTCATTGCACACACAACCACAAAACACCCACACTTACCTTGAGATGGTGGGCAGTGGTGTAGAGCTTTCCACAGCCCTCGTATTCGCAGCGGAAAGACTTCTCGCCTACATTTGAGCCCCTTCCTTGCCTGTTGTCTTGACCCTGTAGTACAATCTGAAAGAAACGTGAATTAGACTCCACTGTTAAACCATGACGTAGGATAAAAAGTTATGAAATAAATACTCCAGAAAAGATACTCTACCCGCATGTGGACGCCACTGTCTGCTTCCACTCTGCCGAAGGACCCCAAGGGGTTCTCTATGTTCTCCACCTGACAGGAAGGAGAAAGGACACCTCCTATTACAGTATATGCTGTCAGAATTATTAACATTCACAACCAAAGGAAATGTACACTGGTATGTTATCCACCTCTGCAAAAATGTTACACAAGATAAACCATGAGGAGAACGTTTCAAAATTGAATCTATACATATATTGTCTATACAGATTGCATAAATTAAACACACTGTGGGATACAAAAACTGTTATTGGAACATCACAACATACTAAGATAAAAGAGTAACAATGTCAGCGCAGAAATTATCCACAGGGGAAAAAAAGTTATGAAAAAAGAAATGAAATATAGTCTAAACATACAGAAATCTGGAAGTATTAAATATAACGTCACTGACTGCAACATTTAAGATATTATGACCGGGGTGCACCAACAAGGATTCATTTTTAAACCTGATTAAATCATGGTTTAACTTTAAATTATGTTGCACCAAATTTGAAAACTAGCTTAAAATTAAGAAAGATTAAATTTAAACTGCTCTTTAAACCTCGGTTTAGTTTTTACTCTAAACCTAGATTCAATTGTATTCTGTTACACCAAAACTTTAAACACCATTTTAAAATGTGATCCAGTATTAAGCAACGTCTCAATGAGTAGGCTAACTAACCAACTTTTTAGCCAGCTAGCAAACAATGTAATGTTTTGTTAAGGAATTCAGAGCAGCCAAAAGTTAACAGTTCCTCGCCCTTTTATACTTACTAGGTCCTGACTGCACGCAAATTTTGTTTTTATTTATTTTAATTTCAGTAAGCAAGAATCTCCATATTGATTAAACTGTATTTAATTTCGGTTTACATCAATAAACTTGGATTTACTAAACAGATTAGTTTTTAAATTGTGCAACAGAGGTCTGCTTAATTTTAAATCAGGATTTACTCATTTCAGGGCCTGATTAGAAGTAATCTTAGATTAAATGAATCTTTGTTGGTGCAACCCAGTCTAAAAGTACATATATATGAAAAGTAAAAATATTAAAAACACAAGTAAACCAAGACATTATGAGGAGATATAAGCAAAAATCTTTGGGTTCTGTGTCACATAAGTCACGTAAGTTTCCCAGACCAGTACCAAACCAGTACATGATGTAGTATGTTTACCTTGGTGGTGTACTGCTCCAGCACGCTGATGGTCTCGGGGTCGATGGCCGTGGCCTCAGCCTGCAGGTCTGCGATGGTGCCGTCAGCCTGGATGGCCAGTATGGTGTTGGACTGGGGCATGTGCACTGTGTGCTGGATGTAGGCGGTGCTGCCATCTTCCAGCTGCACCTCCTGCAGGCCACTCTGTTCATACGCATCTGCACAGAAACAAAGGAGATGGATGTTCATAGAGAGAGTGAGATTGAATGAGGAAACTGGGCTCAGGTCCAGTATGAAAACTGAGATGGTTGTTTGCTCAGTTCCTACGTGAGTGAAGTCAAACTCACTGTTTCTTTGCACAAAAGCACTTAGCTATAAGGCAGCAGTTATTAAAAAACGAAGAGGTTTGGAAATCCTTGAGCTAGAATTATTATCGTATTATACATTTCTAGGTTTATTTGTTAAATTAGTATGAGCCTTTTTTTCCATTACCATGAATAAATAGACAAACATGGAGCATATTTAAAAACATTGAGTTTTGGTGACAAATTTCCACACTCAGAGAAACACATCTGAGCTGAATGCAGCCACAAGACACTGTGTGTTGCATTTAAAGCAGAGGTTTTCAAAGTGCAGGGGCTCCAAACTGTTTCAGGGGAGGCTCAGTGAACGGAAGTGAAACAATATTACATTAGTTATCAAAAGGAGATCTCATAGAACAGCCTAAATACGTGTTATTTGGTTAGAGAGATAGTTCAGAGATACAGTAGTTTTGAGGAAGGAGTCAGAAACCAATAAATGCATCAGGACAGACGCCAGAAGTTGTGTCAAACAGCAATATTAGGCTATCTTGGCTCAATTGATGAGTGTCAATGGGATCAAATAACATAATCATGATCCCACTGACATCCAGGAATTGAGCAAAACTAAGCAAGTAAACTAAAGGGGGTTGAGGAGGAGCCTTTTTTTCCAAGCTTTGTCTGAGGGGAGGTCAACAGTATCAGGCTTTGAAAACCCCCTGGTTCAAAGGCAAGTGTGTCACACATTCATAAACACATGTCCACAAACTGACATTTAGATAGATAACCTTTGATTCAAAGTGACACACTACTAGTACACTACATCTCTAGAGGTTGTAAAAGGACATTATGGAGAAAAAAAGAAGCAGACAGACTGAATCAACGCAGGTAAACCAAAACATTAAATTACAACTCTCCATCTTTTTATTCCTCTTTCTTTACTTTATTTCTCTTCTTCTCTCTTTCCTCTCATTTTTAGTTGCGTGGTGCTTAAAGTTTGTAGCGTCTTGTGTTTCGTGTAATATAATTAAATTACTGAAATGAGACACTTGAAGAAAGGAACTTCTGAGAAAATCAAGCTCTTAGGTGTTAAACATCTTGTACCTTTGGGTGTGTGAATGTAGGCTGTTGTTCCATCTTCTAGCTGAACTGCCTGCCCGTCTTCGAGCTGTAAACTGTCCCCTCCTACAACAGAAAAAAACCCAAAAACATCAGGCACAATGGCTTCACTGACGGTAACCTCTGCTTAGCTTCATTTTCTGGATATCTCTATGTATGCTTTCAGTCTATAAAACGGCATTATGTCATCCAGATGAAATACAATTAAATGATTCTTCCCATCATCCCACACACTGTGGCAGTTGGTTTTTCAGCATACAAAACGAATACTGTTCTCTCTGTCCTGGATACTGCAGGGATTTCGCGTTTTACCTCCTTTAGGCATCGACACATGCTGAACGTAGGCAGCAGAGCCGTCCTCCAGCTGGATCACCTGGCCGTCCATGATCTGTCCATCTGAAAAGGAGGCTTTGGAGTCGTGCTGGATGTATGCAGTGGATCCATCTGCAAGAGTGACAGCCTGCAGGCTCACTGTGTCCATGTTCTCCATCTGATCGCCATCTGGGAAATGGTTCGACAATAACAATACTTTTAACTTTCGACAATTCAATTCAATTCAGTTTTATTTATATAGCGCCATATCATAACAAAGTTAGCTCAGGGCACTTTTTCGAATAGAGCAGGTCTAGACCGACTCTTTATATTTACAGAGACCCAACAGTTCCCACCATGAGCAAGCACTATGCAACAGTGGCAAGGAAAAACTCCCTTTTAACAGGTAGAAACCTCGAGCAGAACCAGGCTCAAGGTGGGCGGTCATCTGCCTCGACCGGTTGGGTAGAAGGGGGAAGGGGGAGAGAGAGAGCAGGAGGAAAGAGAACATACAGCAGCACAATACAGTATAGATATGGTAATGGAATTGATGATGACAAGACAGGATAAATATCTGATACGGGTACATACAACTTTCTCTGGATGGAGCACTGACTGATTGGAATTTACTCTTTTACATAAAGTAAATTTAAATGTCTTAATAACGATAAAGTGAGATGTTTTTTTCTATTGCCTCCCCAATTTGGGTTCAATAACTGTATTTCTATATGACTGATCACGTCCCATGAATTCACAGGTTATGGTTGTTCTCATAAAGTTTCTTTTATGAGCCAATCACAGTGCCCAACCGTTCCAGAAAATGTAATTTTCATATTTATTTATTATTTATTGCAATATCTCCTCACTTTATTTGCGGTAATTTGTCTCTCAATACACTTTCAGAGTTATTATATATGTATGGTGTACACATAATAATAAATAATAACATTTATTGATATAGCACTTATATAAATCAGCGATTACAAAGTGCTTTACAAAAGGGCAGGCATAAGACAATAAAATACATAGTAAGTCTATTCTTTTATATTTACTTTTCATTTTGTTTATAGTAGATGCTCAAAATATATAGTATTCTAGTTATCTATATTATGCATCTGTTCCTGTACTTCTTTTTGTGGTGTGACACTTAAATGTTCCTGCTTTGGATCAATAAAGTTCAGTCATATTTACTCAGCAGCAAACATGATCACATATGATGAAGAAATTGTGAAATAAAATAACAAAATAATTTGGCCAGTTGTCCACCTCAAGCTGTATTCTAGTCTCATGTTGACTCTAAAGGGAATTATAACAAATTCAAAAAAACAAGTTCAAGTTCGGGGGCTCACCTGCCACAGTCACGGCCTCCGTCAGACAGAGGGTGACCGGCTGCCCGTCTGCATCGTGAAACTCTGCCATTCCCTGGGAGTCCCGGTTTATCTGGGCCAAGAGCATGCTTTAGCTGCTGGGGTGACACCGGCAGGAGACACATTTAAAACTGGTGTCCACACAGGTCAGTAAACAGAGACACACTGATGCAAGCACTGAGGATGGAGAGGCTTTTGTAAGATATGACAGCTAGTGATGCACCGATGACAGTTAATAACCAACATATATAAAATACGTCCAAGGCCAAGTTAACATACAAAACGGGGGGCCAGAGCAAAAGCAAGCTGCTGGGCTCGCCCCACGTTTCTCATGTGTACAAGTTTTGTGACATACACAATCCTGCGGTAACTTGATCTAACGCACGAATTTAGGAATTTGCAACTGCTTCATGAAATAATGAAGGTCTCTAACAGCTAGGCACCCACTTCGGAGTCAGGGCCTCAAGTTCAGGCCATAAAACATAACCCGCCTTAACATCACGTCAGTAACTCTGCTTTTGTGGTGCATATTCCAGGACACATTTTCTATTAAATGAACGTCATAACAAACCAGTTAACACACTAAACCTTGAGCTGTGGAGCTCTGGGGGCCCCACCGGAGCTCCAGGGGCCCCAGGGCAGTTGCCAGCCAACCCAACCTCGTTTACCTGGTTTGACCCATCAAGTGTTAGCTGGCATAAACGCTACTTGCAAGCAATATGTTCCCACGATTGAGTCGAGCGTTTGTGTTGTAAGCTGCACTCTACCTGAACGGGCTCCTGCTTCACCTGCCGTCACCGGCGCTTCTCCGTCTATTTTTGGCGCTTGTCGATTTGAAGATATAGCATCTGGGGCTAGCTAGCCGCGGCGCGGCACAACCGTGACTCGCCACATTTGTCGCTCTGTGGTGAAGCATCGCCTGGCGAGAGTAACGACGCCGCTCGGTTGGCACACCGGCAGCAGGTGTGAACGCGGGGCCCCAACACCTCACGGTTACAGCGTCACAACCGGAGTGCGGGGGGGGGGGGGAGGGGGTGGTTAGCCCCGATGCTAACAGCGCTGCTAACTACGCCAACCGCTGCCGGTCACGACATTTTTTTTTTTGTTTGTTTTTTGTTTTAGCGGTTATTAGCCAACAGTTTCTCGAGGACCGGGAGATTTATCTTGAGAACTCGGTTGCCCGGAGTCTAAGCGGACTCCGTGACAGCTGGGGGGCTAGCTAACTGCCCCCGCGGACCCTCCAGCCGCGCTCGTCCCCCCAAACAAGAACCGGGTGAATCCGCGAGCTGATCAACGACAACATGAGCGTCTCCTCTCGCTGGGCGCCGCTTCTGTCCGACGGTAAAACGGTGTCTCTCCCCCGCGTCCCCCCCTCGCGGAGACGGCTGTGGGGAATAATGCACACTGGGTAAAACAACTTATACACTAACCTCAGAAAATTTCCAACAATTCCTCCTGTTCGACCGCCATGCACCAGTGCAGGAAACGCTTCGCGATGTCCACGCACCGGGAACGTGTGCGGCGGCGCTGTGCTCCACGCGAGGTGCCGCCCCTAATCCCGAATTCGGGCGCGCCGATTGGCTGGAGGGATCGCAGCTCCCGCTCCTATTCGTCAGCCCGCGCGCCCGCCGCTTCCTGTTCCAGCCCGTGTCGCCGTCATTCAGCTTCCCGGGCCCCTGGCAGACGCCATTCCGCGTCGGGGTTTTTCGGTTGTCTCGGGCTTCTCGGCTGCGAAAAATGGGAAATGAAACATTTAAGCTTCGGCGTGAGACGACGGTCGGCGCAGACCGTGGGCTCCGGGCCGCGCCGCGCCGCGGGACGGGATCGGTCTGTTCCGTGGCGACACGAACGGCGGAGCGCGGGGAGATTTTTCGGCATCCATGTTGAAAACAAGGTCGTGTGGGAAAAAAGAGAGAAGAGGAGGAAGAAGAGGGGGAATCTGGGCAATGAAGTGAAGAAGAGAGGCTCCGAGGGACGAAGCGACCTGCTCTCACCTGACGGGAGGGACTACAAGGAGCTTCACGGCTGGAAGAAACAGGGTTTCAACTCAGGGGATGGTACAAAACATTATGAGACAAAGTCCAAAACATTATGAGACAAAGTACAAAACATTATGAGACAAAGTCCAAAACATTATGAGACAAAGTCCAAAACATTATGAGACAGAAAGTCCAAAACATTATGAGACAGAAAGTACAAAACATTATGAGACAAAGTACAAAACATTATGAGACAAAGTCCAAAACATTATGAGACAAAGTCCAAAACATTATGAGACACAAAGTCCAAAACATTATGAGACAAAGTCCAAAACATTATGAGACAGAAAGTCCAAAACATTATGAGACAAAGTACAAAACATTATGAGACAGAAAGTACAAAACATTATGAGACAAAGTCCAAAACATTATGAGACAGAAAGTACAAAACATTATGAGACAAAGTCCAAAACATTATGAGACAAAGTACAAAACATTATGAGACAAAGTACAAAACATTATGAGACAGAAAGTCCAAAACATTATGAGACAAAGTACAAAACATTAGGAGACAGAAAGTCCAAAACATTATGAGACAAAGTCCAAAACATTATGAGACAAAGTCCAAAACATTATGAGACAAAGTCCAAAACATTATGAGACACAAAGTCCAAAACATTATGAGACAGAAAGTACAAAACATTATGAGACAAAGTCCAAAACATTATGAGACAAAGTACAAAACATTATGAGACAAAGTACAAAACATTATGAGACAGAAAGTCCAAAACATTATGAGACAAAGTACAAAACATTAGGAGACAGAAAGTCCAAAACATTATGAGACAAAGTCCAAAACATTATGAGACAAAGTCCAAAACATTATGAGACAAAGTCCAAAACATTATGAGACACAAAGTCCAAAACATTATGAGACACAAAGTCCAAAACATTATGAGACAAAGTACAAAACATTATGAGACACAAAGTCCAAAACATTATGAGACAGAAAGTCCAAAACATTATGAGACAGAAAGTCCAAAACATTATGAGACAAAGTACAAAACATTATGAGACAAAGTCCAAAACATTATGAGACACAAAGTCCAAAACATTATGAGACACAAAGTCCAAAACATTATGAGACAGAAAGTCCAAAACATTATGAGACAGAAAGTCCAAAACATTATGAGACAAAGTCCAAAAACATTATCAGACAAAAGTCCAAAACATTATGAGACAGAAAGTCCAAAACATTATGAGGACAAAGTACAAAACATTATGAGACAAAGTACAAAACATTATGAGACACAAAGTCCAAAACATTATGAGACAGAAAGTCCAAAACATTATGAGACAGAAAGTCCAAAACATTATGAGACAAAGTACAAAACATTATGAGAAAGAAAGTCCAAAACATTATGAGACAAAGTCCAAAACATTATGAGACAGAAAGTCCAAAACATTATGAGACAGAAAGTCCAAAACATTATGAGACAAAGTCCAAAACATTATCAGACAAAGTCAAAACATTACAAAACATTATGAGACAGAAAGTCAAAACATTATGAGACAGAAAGTCCAAAACATTAGACAAAAGCATTATGAGACAGAAAGTACAAAACATTATGAGACAGAAAGTCCAAAACATTGAGACAAAGTCCAAAACATTATGAGACAGAAAGTCCAAAACATTATGAGACAAAGTCCAAAACATTGAGATAGAAAGTCCAAAACATTATGAGACAAAGTCCAAAACATTATGAGACAAAGTCCAAAACATTATGAGACAAAGTCCAAAACATTATGAGACAAAGTCCAAAACATTATGAGACATTATGAGACAAAGTCCAAAACATTATGAGACAAAGTACAAAACATTATGAGATAGAAAGTCAAAATTATGAGATAGAAAGTCAAAATTATGATAAAAAGTCAAAATTATGAGATAAGAAGTCAAAATTATGAGATCAAAAGTCAAAATTATGAGATTAAAAGTCAAAATTATGAGATTAAAAGTCATAATTATGAGATTAAAAGTCAAAATTATGAGATTAAAAATCAAAATTATGAGATTAAAAATCGAAATTATGAGATAGAAAATCAAAATTATGAGATTAAAAAGTCATAATTATGAGATAGAAAGTCAAAATTATGATAAAAAGTCAAAATTATGAGATAAAAAGTCGAAATTATGATAAAAAGTCAAAATTATGAGATAAAAAGTCGAAATTATGAGATAAAAAGTCATAATTATGAGATAGAAAGTCGAAATTGTGAGATTAAAAATCAAAATTATGAGATTAAAAATCGAAATTATGAGATAGAAAATCAAAATTATGAGATTAAAAATCGAAATTATGAGATTAAAAATTCATAATTGTGAGATAGAAAGTCAAAATTACGATAGAAAGTCAAAATTATGAGATAAAAAGTCAAAATTATGAGATTAAAAATCGAAATTATGAGATAAAAAGTCATAATTATGAGATAGAAAGTCGAAATTGTGAGATAAGTCATAATTATGAGATTAAAAATCATAATTATGATAAAAGTCATAATTATGTGAAAAAGTGGAAATTGAGAGAAAAAGTCGAAATTATGAGAGAAAATGTCGAAATTATGAGATAGAAAGTCATAATTATGAGATAGAAAATCAAAATTATGAGATTAAAAATCGAAATTATGAGATAGAAAATCAAAATTATGAGATTAAAAAGTCATAATTATGAGACAGAAAGTCAAAACTATGATTAAAAGTCATAATTATGAGATAAAAAGTCATAATTATTAGATAGAAAGTCGAAATTGTGAGATAAAAGTCATACTTATGAGAGTAAAAGTCATAATTATGAGATTAAAAGTCAAAATTGTGAGATAAAAAGTCATAATTATGAGATTAAAAGTCGAAATAGTCAGATAAAAAGTCATAATTATGAGATTAAAAGTCGAAATTGTGGGATAAAAGTCATAATTGTGAGATGTCATAATTTTGAGATAAAAAGTCATAATTATGAGATATAAAGTCATAATTATGAGATTAAAAAATCGAAATTATGATAAGTCATAATTACGTGAAAAAGTCGAAATTATGAGATAGAAAGTCGAAGGCTTTTGTATTCTGTTTATTGAATGTGCTGTTTGTGTTGTGTTGCTATAATGAAAGATTATAATGAAATACAGATTTATGTTTTGAAAAAAAAAAATTATTTTTCCCCCTTTTCAGCACGTCACATTAACTCATTGCTTCAATATCTCAGTAAAGATGTTATTGTTATTTCCAAATAAAACTACATTCCTGATTATCCTCTAACTTATTTTAGAGAAATCATCTGTCCTGTCAGCATTTCTTTGTCTAACATCTATGTGAAAGTGTAATTGAAACTCTACAAATGTACATACTGTTTTTATAGCATCAGATTTAAAATGACTTATGGTTTAGATGTTTTTTTTCTAAAGGAGTCACGATTCAATTAAGTGACGTATTTGTTCCGGTGTTTTCCGGTTGAAGCTGCCAAGAGACACGAGAACGGGACCATCAAAGTAAAAGCTTTATTGTAACAGTTACAGCTTTAATGATATACTGGTGGGACTGCATTCAGTGCACAGGAAAAAGAAAATCTAAAAGAGCAGAAGTACTGAAACTAGCACAGAGACTAAATAAATACATAATAATTAAGATCCAAATAAATTGCTTTATGAAAATCTTAATCCAAATAAAAACGTAGTGAGATAATAGGTAATGTAGGAGGTAAAAGGCTATAAACTGACCCATACTTTTAATGTATACCTTGTTTTTTATTCCCATGTAAAGCACTTTTAACTGCATTTCAGGTAGCTACTGCAAATAAACCTGAACTTGTAATTGCCTAAAGAAGCAATTGTGCCTCAATTTTTTTTTCCATTTTTGGCTTGTTTTTATACTCTGTGAAGGTTTAACTGGACAGAAAGACAGAGAAATTCAGTTTTCAGTTAGGATAATTTGTATTGTTTGGGTTATACTGCTCATTAAACATAAAAACAGGGATGTCGAAATAGATCAGAGGTTTAAAGCTCCGTTTACACTTGACATTTCGAGGTGGATCAACCCTCTCAAATCACAAATTCAGAGGAGGAAGATTTCAGATCATTTTAATTTTTTTAAGAGTTTTATTTTGAAGGTTTTGACCGGAAGTGTTGCTCACCTGTCTGACTTGACTACCTGCCGTCATAATGGGGGGTGTCTCCTCCGTCTCCACTAGCCTGAAGTCATCATCGGGGATTCCTCAGCAGTTTTGAGCCCGCAGACTCACACCGCCTCGGTCTGACCTCAGTCGCCCGCCGTCATGTCCACAGGGATGCGGACGGAGAACCGGGGGGACTCGGGGGTCCTGGATGCTGCGGCTCTGAGGCAGCAGCGGAGGCTGAAACAGGCGATCCAGTTCCTCCATAAAGACTCAGCTGATCTGCTGCCTTTAGATGGACTGAAGAAGCTCGGGACGTCTAAACAGGGGGTGTGCCTCTAATCACAGGCCTTATTTATTAGTGCAACTGTTATAGACACATTTTTGGGCTTTATCATAGTAAACTAAACTAATGCTTAGTGAGTTATGACGATGGGGGGAGTCACGATCCCACATTTGATTGATTTTATTATTTAAAATTATAGCCCAGATAATAATGGAGAGGTGTAGCCTTTGTAATATAGCTATAAGGAGAAAATAAAAGGTCTAAAATGAAAAGTATAGCCTAATGATTGCACACCTATAAATAAAAATATCAAAACTAAACTCCCACACTAAGAAATTGACCTTAAGTACATTGCCAGTGTGCAGACAGTTATTACTTTAGTAAAATAAATGTTTGGAAGGTTTTACCACTTAAACAAAATATTCCTAAAAACCTGTGAAAATATGAAATGAAGTTTGTTTGCTTGAGTCTAAATATTTCTAGAAATGGTGAATATTTATCCTTACATCACTGACAGTGTCATCCATACATTTAAGCCTGTAAATGTCAGATCATTTGGTTCTTATGTTGTATATAAGTGACAATCAGCATCTTTTTTTAGTTTATCTGCATATTTACTAGGCACTGTCATAGTGGCAGCATTATTACAGATTATTGATTTGTTTTTAAGCTCCAGAGCTCCACGGGAACGAGACGAGGACTTGGCCACATTTTCTAACTGTTCTGTTTTTTATCTTTATTGCAGCAGCCGCATCATATTCTCCAGAAGCGCCTGCTTGAGGCCAAGCTGTCCCGGGGAAGGATGACGCCGAACAACGGCGGAGGGGTCCTTCTGAATCGTAGCAGTCATTTAAATTCACACGAGGATGAGGAAGAAGAGGAGGAAGATTTCATCTATGTGCCCTGCAAGGTGAGTGGAAGTTGGTGAAGGCACTTAAAAATATGTAGATTACTTTAAAAAATAGATTCCATTACAATTATTTCATCAAAAATTGCAATCAACACTCAGCTTATTTCCATTTTTTATATTAAGAACAAGCCTTTCAAAAGTGAAATTAGAACTTCTGTGAACTTGGTTTTTCTTTTCTGTTGCTGCTGTGTTTTTATGTCCGTCTGGCCTCTTGTTGTCTCCATCACACATCCATTTTCTCCTCCACCTTCTGTGTGTGTTTACAGTGTTTAGGACAGGAGATGAACCTGCTGATTGACACCGGCTGCAAACTGAACCTGATGTCCTCACTAACTGTGGAGAGATCAGGGTGAGATCACACATTATCTGTCTATTTGACTTCCATCAGGTCCCCTCTCAGTTACGGCTGAGCGATATGGCCAAAAATTTTATCACGAATATCGATAATTATCACGATAAATGTCAAATCATTATTTCTGATTTGGCTCCTGAGTGAAAGTTGAACAAAAAACAGAGATTGCCAGAAATAGCCAAAATATCTACAAACTACTGAAGTTGAGTGACCTTTCCTGTCAATGACAGCTTTGTCCTGCGTTTTCTTCGGTGTTGCTCATTTAGCTTACGAGTATTTTGCTTATTCTGCTCCAACTACAACCCATGGATGTATAATAAGATCATTTTATTATACATCCATGCTACAAGCCAGTCAGACACTTTGTCTGTAAGCATATCTCTATTCCTGTCACATGATTGGCTGTTCGTCTTCTTCTTCTGTTTAATGGCGAGTTGCAACTAGCAGTTAAGGTGCATTAGAGCCCCCTTGAATGGGTGATTTAAGTATATCGAGGTCGTTTCCCCTTATTATCTTACTTATAATATTTATCAGAGATCAGGAGTGCCATGCCAGCATGCATAGATGGCGTCTTGACAACTGTAGCAACTGATTTAAGCTGAAAATGTCAGATCAAGGAGTAGAACCCATTATTGATCATGGCATCAGACTTCAATCAAGGTCTAACACTGGCAGAAACTGCATTATGTCTTTCTGTTAGCGATAACATTCAGATCACTCCTTGTCATTTAAGGAGAAGACTTCGAGATAAATGATCACGAGAAAACAAGCCTTGTTACCTTGAGATCACAAAATGATTTACTCGAGATAACAGCATTAAAAAAATAATTGCAAGCACGGCCGTTCTCGGCTTCCATACCTTTCAATATTCAGTGAGTTCATTTTTCTTTTGTCTCTCTCTCTCTCAAAGTTTGAAAGAACTGGTTGAGGAGAACAAAATGGAGAGGGATGGATTTCCATTTCAGCGGAAGCTTTGCATTGACGGACACATCAAAGAGCTCAGCCTCACCATCGGGCAACTCAGAATAATGTGCTCCTTCGCCGTAGTAGGTAAGGAATTAAAGATTACATACATTTTTGTGGCTGTAGCCAGTGATTGTAAGACACTTTGTTATAATATTATTGTCCACCAATTACATTTATTTGCAGAAAGTAACAGACCACTGATGTCCCTGGGCAACAAGACATTAAAGTCACTCAAGGTAAATCATCTACTTCCCAGGAGGAACATTAAAGTTCCCCTCCACTTAAAAACATGTTTTTCTTCTTGTTCCTACAGTTGAATGTTTGAGCTTCACTGTGCAGAATGACGTATGTGCAGAGTTTGACACTAGAAGGATGTTTTCACATTCATCTGCTGTTTTTAAGGATTTTAATGTGGAAATTATACTTTCTTTTTTTTTTTGCAGAAAAAAAAGCATATCAGACGAACATTATTGTTCCAAGCAGACTGTATATATGTTTTAATACATGTCTGGAGGGGATCTTTAAATGTAATGATTGATGATAATTGACGATGATAATTAAGGTACAAGGCTAAAAGTCCCTAAACTAACTAATAGACAACATGACTTTGCTACTCTTAGATCCTAATAAGTGAACATTTGGTCTGTGGATTCTGCCAGAGGAAAGGCCATGTTGTTACCTACATGTAAATGTGTGATGTATTGGCGTATCATTGTTTTTTTTTTTTTTTTGCAGTGTGTAATTGACACTGAAAAGCAGATGTTGGTGTTTGGGACAAACGTGAGGGAGCAAGTTCAGTTTGCCAAAAAGCCGTTCAATGAAAGGTACGATTTTATTACCTTTAACAGAGTGTTTGTCCTAAGGTAAAATTCAGATATACCCTGAATTATACTTCACACACGGACCTTCAGTTCAACACAATCACTAAACCTTTATTTATACAATTTAATTCATTGTTAACAAGTGGAATAAAATGCATGTTTTTCACGAAACACTTTTCATGCTACTTTACTCAAGTACTTTACTTCAAGGTTAGGAAAATGCTTGAATTCGAATATACTCCTTGAAAAATGCTTGAGTTTTCAACATAATCTGGTGTAAACCAAAAATCTTTTAATATTTAAAATGAAACAATCCCTTCGTCATATTTGTTTGTTGTCTCCTGGCATTTATAGTAACAATTAAAGGCTTTGAGAGTCTGCAAATTTTTGGTTGGTTTAGGTACCTTAAAAGTGCTTGAATTTTACTCTTAAAAAGCTGTACGTACCCTGAACACTGGCAAATGCACTTGTAAAGTTGTGGAAACCAAATATACTACAAATGAATCTCACCAAGCCCTTTTCTGCTTCTTCTTCTTTTCTTCTTTTTCCACAACAGCTCCTCAAACTTCCGAGACCTGTGACACACACACACACACACAGTGACCAAGAGCAATATAATTATTTACTCTTATCGGGGAACTTCACATTTCTCACCTCATAAACTCTCTGCCTGTTTGTTTGCTGCATCCATGGGTCAGATAATCCACACTGACTTCACTTCTTTTTACATAAAGGCAGCCGCTCCCACAAACAGTTCCTCATGTAGCATTAGTAACAAATAGCATTCCTGTAGCCTCGACTATGATCCTGTTTAGCTGTCACTACAGTAGCTAGGACGTATTAGCTAGAAAACTAATTATGAACAGAACTTGTAGTGCTTTAAGATTCTGATAGAATTGTGATTTATAGCTCTTGTATCCTACAGATTAGTATTGTTCTGCCAGACATAGTATTCTGCATTTATAGCTGGAAATCAGTGTTGGAGAATAAATGTTGGAGGGTTTTTATTTCAGTGTAGTTGATGAGCTTAGCACAATCTGTCGTGTACAGAACAACTGTTTATCTGCTGTCTTTTATAATGTTGTAAAATGTATTTTCTAGTCCAAAAACATGTATTTGCATTGAGGGTCACTGCCTTTGAATGTTTACAAAAATGAGAGCGACACTTGCGGTATGTTTTATCACGGGACTGTAGCAAAGTGCAGCACTGAATAAAATCAAATAAAATCCCAAATGATGTGAGAGGTTTTTCTGCGTTTTTTGCATCATTTTTCACAGGAAATTCAGCACTTTGGATAATCTTACATACCCAGCCCAATATATATATATATATGAGTTATTTGGGAGACTGGGGCAGCCAAAGGTAGTCTGACTTAATTAAAGCTGTTAATAAGAAGTAAAAGAGAAGAAAGATCCTGACACACCTGCAGGGATCATTTCTCACCCCTGCCTGTTCAGGAAGACCTACGACTGTACCATAGCAACTGTGCCATGACAGTACAGTGTTTGGTAATGCTCCCCGGTCACCAAACAGCCCCTCCAGTGGCCATGAAGAAGACTGACTCAGTCTTGAACATTTTCTCCATGGAAACCAACATCAACAGTGAGGTGAAGTTGTCGTCTGCAGCTGACTGTGAGCAACAGAAAAACTGCAGGTAAAGTAACCCGCTCACTATTATCTGTGTATTAACGTTCAGATCAAGGAAAAGGAACAAGAGTTGTGTTCCTTTTCTACAGAACATACAGAACATAAACATAATACTTATGTTTCCTGTTATTATCTGTCAGAGGAGGGTGAGTATGCAGAGAGCAGAGTGTTTTAGGGCTTCATGGAAGCTCAATTAAAACAAAAAAATTATTTGTAAATAGGATTAATGTTCTAAAACACAAGTTTTAACATAACCAGATCAGGGAAAACAACATAGCAGCAGAAAGTAATATAACTAACTGGGCTGCATAACTTAATTTCTAGTTCATTTTAGAGATGAGATTTTTTATTAAAGCGATTACAATAAGTAACACATTTCTCATGCATGAGTTTAAGAACTTAGAAAAACTAGTTTTGTTACTTTCTCTGTAATAATTTCACTTTTTTGTTAAAGGTTAGTGAGCATGTTTCAACAGAACAGATTCAATATTTCAGAAAAATTATATGTAATGCTAAAACTGGCCGTGCACCCCAGAGGTCACATTCAAGTTCATGTGCAAGTGAATTTTTATTTGAGCAAAACAAGCAGATATGTTTAGTGTTGCTTTGTTTGGTATTTGTAACATTACAATATTAAACATGGACCAAAACAACTCCATGTTATCTCTCTCTCTCTGTCTCTCACACACACACTTTTGTTACTCTATATGGAGTCATAGGAGTGACATTAAAAATAATAAATCTGCAAAAGAAAAAGAAAATAAATGTGGAAATATAAAAAGAAATAAATAAAATAATAAATAAATGGGGAAATATAAAAACAAATAGCAAAATATAAAATAATAATAAGCATTTTCATTATTTGTTCATTTATTTCTGTATAATATTTAGTTATATATTTTTAATTTTCTAATTTATTTATTTTTATATAATGTCATTTACTTATTTTTGGCCCTTCAAGGAATAGGGGAAAATCAAAAGCAATAGGGAAAAGAATAAGGAAAAATAAAGGGATAAAAATAAATAAATAAATACACATTTTTTTAAATATATAAATAAATATATATGGAAACAAAGAAATGTGAAAATAAATGAAAATGCTTATAGTTATTCTTTTATATTTTATTTGTCTTTATATTTCCACATTTAATTATTCTTTTTATTTATTTCTCTTTATATTTCCAATTTGTTTTATTTACTTATTTATTATTTTATTTATTCCTCTTTATATTTCCCAATTTTCTTATTTTTTTACAGATGTTTTTTTTTTTTTATGGCACTCCAATGACTCCACAACTCTCAACTATCCCACCACTCTAAACCCACTGAGAATAAAGGAGAGTTGTGTCATTTCCTGACGTTGTTGCAGTGCCGGGATGACGTCCAGGCAGCCGGTGGCCTCTGAGGCTGCACTGACTCCGCTGTTTCTGGGCAAACAGAGATGCAACGTCACTTTTGTGGTGGACAGTTCAGAGAGCATGAGAGCTGCTCTGGGGTCAGCGAAGCGCCTGTTGATCCAGACCCTGCTGAGCAAGGCTTCGCTCAGGGACTCCCTCTTCAACATCATGACATTCTCAGGCAAGGTGAGACGGGACTGGCAGCAGAAAGGGTCTTACACCTCAGAGGACAAGAAAAGCTCTCTACAGTCACTCTAGAGGTTGCAATGTTAATTATGAGCAATTCATATATCGTTAAAATATGTTTTTTTCTTTGTGGGTAACACTACGGGCTATGGGGTCATTAAGTGTTTTGGGTGGAATTAAAGTCAATTAGTCGACATTTTGGTCTTTGGTTGGCACAAAAGAAAAGGTCAAGGAGTGTCCAAAAAGAAAAGGGTTTGTCCTCTGGGGAGCATGAATGTACTCAGAAGATTCCATATGTTTATCTGTATAAATATAAAAACATTTGTCCTAATGGTGTTGCCATATAAAAGATTATGGGAACACCAAAAAAGTGTGGGATTCATTCTCTATAGGACCATGAACATCTACAGTAAATCTCGTGGAATCCAAGCTTTTAGTTTTTGAAATAACTCGTGGGACAAAGTCATTGTTTTGTCAAGTCAAGACACGTATAAGTTCTAAACTTTATGTTTCGAGTCACAAGTCATCATTTGTCCTTCACCATATTTAATGCCATTTAAAAAACAGTCTTGATTTTGTCAAGTCGAGACGAAAGTCATCAGATTAATGACTCGAGTCTGACTAGAGTCTAAGTCATGTGCTTTGGACTTACTTTGGACTTACTTTGGACCACTGGAAAGTTCAGATGTTGTGATAAGATGCTTTGGACTGACTGAATGATTTTGTCCAAATAATATTGTTTTTTAATATGATTATTAAATAAATTAAAGCCAATAATGTCTTATTTAACTGAGAGAATATTCAATTAAATAAAATCTGGTTCTTCATGCAGGCAGCACCTTTACTTTTAGTTCTTTCAGGACAGTTTTTGAGTTTTGTGAGTCACCTGCTCCTTGAAGTTTCTCATTCTACTTTGCAGCTGACCTGCTGGTCCCACCACATGCTTCCCTGTGCTCCCGACACAGTGTACACGGCTCTGTCCTGGATTCACTCCATCAGCTGCGGCCCCGGCAGGGATCTCTTGGCCGCCCTGAGCGTGGCCCTCACTGACCCCGCCTGCCACGCCATCCACCTACTCTGCACGGGGCTGCCCGACCAGCCGGAGGCCGTGCTGGCGGCCCTGCCCACCCTGGCAGCTGGGAGGCCCGTGAATGTCTTCTACCTGCAGCAGGACTCAGGTGGTCAACCGGACAGCAACACTCGAGACTACCTGCTGTGTCTGACCCAGGCCACAAGAGGGAGCTGTTATGTGATTCCAGTGGGTTTGAATGGAGTACTGGAGAAGGTAAGGCTGAACTTACTGGGTACTTTCACTGGACAGGAAGGGTATGAAAAATTGTAATCTGAAAAGTAACTAAAGCTGTCAGACAAATGTAGTGGAGTAAAAAGTACAATATCTCCCTCATAGTGGAATAGAAATATGAAGTTGCATTAAATGGAAAAACTCAAGTAAAGTACATGTACCTCGAATTTGTAGTACTTGAGTAAATGTACATTCCACCACTGAAGAAATGTGTGTGTACTTGGCTAGGTCCCACAGGGCATTAAAGGGATGGGTGTATATTTTGTGCTAAAAAACAGTTAACAGTTGAACTAAAACAGCAATATGTTATATGTTATTATATCTATTTATTTCTGAGAGGAGAATATGACATTTTTGTGAACTTGCAAATTACCCATTGATTTGTTCAAAAGCATAACCCCAACACATCACACCTACAATCGAAATGTCTTCATTTGGCTGTCACTGTGTGTGTGTGTGTGTGTGTGTGTGTTGTCAGGCGGTTCCACTGTGTGAGAACCAATCACCAGCGCCAGCACTCTCTCCGGTGAAGTGTTGCTGTCCGTCCACTTCAGTCTTAATTCCGCACAACACGTCAACGCCTCTGCTCAGGTGGGTTTCCATGGTTACAAAGTTTTTATTTTAACAATGCAGTAAACTGCCGTATGTTACGGCTACGTAGCAGATACTGTTTTTGTATTTAGCATGTGACATTTTTCAAGGGGAAAGTTAAGGGAAACTTAATTTACAGTGCTGAGTGACTGTTTTTTGCACGTCTTACTGTTGTGAATGCATGTTAGACATTTTAGGTAAAGCCTTAACGCTGTCTGAAACCCACTTTCAAATTTGTGACAACTTTATTGTATTTGTGAAAATACAAAAAAGGGGAGATTTCACTGCTTTTTTCACACATAGACATTGGACCAGGTCTAGATCCAAAACCACTATACCCAGACTTGTCAAATCTGGACTTGATTATTCCAGAGAGGCTAAAGATTCTTTAAAACACAGTTTCAGATTTGTGAAAGTTTTTTTCTATTTGTGAAAATGCAAAAAAAAGAGGGACATTTCACTCGCTCTTTTCAGTCTAGTCTACTGTAGGGAACTGTGAAGAAAATGAAAAAAAAAAAAACATACCTGTACTGTTTATGTGCAACACTTCAGAAGTTTCTTGGCTTCCTGTGGTCACCCAGGTGCAGTCTGGGTAATACTCTCCACCCGGTTACCTCCTGCATGCTGTCTGGTCAAACCCCGAGTCCAGAGTTCTTCCCAGGATGCCGAGTGCTGGCCAGGAGGGAGGTGGATGGCCTCTACTACACGGGCACTGTAATACAGCAAGTACAGGTGAAAAGATACATATATAATCATATACAGGCAGGTATCTGGACAGCAACACAGTATTAGTTCTTAGCTCTACTCCAGCACAGTGGATTTGAAATGAAACAATGACAATAAGGTTAAGCTTTAAGGGTGTTTAGCTCCATATTAGGTCAAATTGTGAACAAAAGATACACCTTTTTTAATACATAGTGACCCAATTTTAGGAGAAAGCCACACAACACTGATAAACCTATAGCCAAAGCAAACAAGGAGTATTTTGGGTGGCAAAAAGTAGAAGGATTTGACAACAAATATTTAGTATAATGGCTTTATTTGAACTTGTCTAATTACTCTCTGCTTCCTAAAGTGTATAAATAGGGCAACACTTCTACGCAGTTCATCTGATGTGGATATAAATACCCTAAAATTAAAACTGAAAGTCATCACTTCAATCTCAGTCATTATTAAATTTCAAATCCCAGTGTGCTGGAGTCAACTCAACAAATCATTACAGACTGCTTCATTTTCTGACTAGTAAAAGGAGACACATCTTCTTCCCCATGTGTGAAAACTTCAGGGCCGCGGAGGAGTTTGGGTCGTGGAGTTCGGCCGTCCAGGGAGCGCTGGTTTGGAGGTCGTCTCCTCCCAGAGACAGCTGGTTTGCTCCCTCGACATGATGAACCACGCCAGAGCTCGCACACATTGCCTGGTGCCTGGCGATGCTGTCCTGTCGCCGTGGGACCCAGATCTGAGGAGATACGGGCCGGGGAGAGTGATGGCCGCCACAGAACGCAGGGATGGTTTTGGAGGTACGGAGTTAATAGTGTTTCCTCGACCTCTGATGTCAAAGTCCATTGAGAAAGTTTTTATTTAATGAATGAATGGGCCTCTGTGGGTATTTGCCATCTTTACTACAATTTACAGATTACTTAGAACATTTGGAGATATATAGAAATAGGCTTGGTAGATACATTTTAAAACTTTTTTTAAACATTTATCTACATTTTAATGTACTTGTAAGTTTAAATCAGTTTACCATTGATAACACATTACTATTTATCAGTTATTTTTTCTCTTACTTTTATATTTCTCACCATAATTTAATTGCATTTCCTGTCGGTTTCATGTTTTTTTCTGTTACTTTTAATATTAAACTTAATTTTAACAGTTCTACATAAAAGGAGACAATGTTTTTTTTAAATTGTTATCAACATAAAAATCACCAATTTGCACTGAATTAATGTCTGTCCCTCTCAGTCAGTCACTCTTGTTTGACATTACAGTTGATGGTGTTACGAGCTGCCGGGTGCTGATGTGGAACAGCTGTGTGTCTCTGGTTCCTGGCAGCCTGGTTTTGCCCATTTCGGCATCTCAACATGACAGAATAGTCAGGGAGCTCCAGATCCCAACATCCTCCTCCAGTCGTTGCTGCAACTGGCTTTGTGCTCGCAGCTCCTCCTGCACCCCCCAGCTGTTCTGCACCGACTGGTGTCAGTCTTCACCGTCCTGCTGTTCAGTCACAAACCACCGGCCGTGCTCCTTTCCACCCAGTTGTAGGTCCAGCTGTGGAAGAATGTGTGGATTTGAGGGGGCAGAACAAGATAAACATGTGGACCTCAAAGGTACAGATGTGGGGAAGAGTGACACTGAAGTGCCCTCCTCCTCTTCCTCTTCATCTCTTTCTGAGGATGAGACCGGAGTGACATTTCCTCCTGCAGTGAAGCTGAGGAGTAAACAGCAGCGTCCTCCCTGGAGGTACTGGAGACGAACTGGGCCAGAGCCACTACACAGACAGCCAGGTGGGAAACACAGACACCGACTATAAACTGATACATCCTGGTCTTGATCTGGTCTGGTCTTTGATTTAAATGAAGAAGTTGTGACCAAAAAAAATTCAATTTAACTTAATATTTGATGATTTTTAAAAGAAATGAAAGGTGCTGTTTTGAAAGTCATTTTGCAATCAGGACTGATTTGGTGGGAAATCTTGCTTGATTGCTTTACGCCACAAAAAAGGAAGAGGGCGCTATTCTTCCAGAGCAGACATAACTTTTTGAGATTTCTGAGGTTTTATAGCGAGATGTTGACTGTAGAGTGAAAGGTTTATAAAAAAAAAAAAAAATAAAAAAAAAAAAACACACATTCATCAACTGTCACAAATACAAGATAAAGTTTTCAGATATGGATAAGTTTAGTAGGGAAACTGTGTCTCACTTAATATAAATTCATTATCGATGTTCAATCAAGCCCTCAAATTACTGTCAAGGTTGAGAATCTCAATAATCGTGCACACAACCTCACTGGTATTGACTAATTGTCCAACAATTAGTTAGATGCTAAGTGACAGAGCGGCAGCCCCCATGAGATCTGGTCATGTTGATATATTTCTGTATTTATCTGCAGGGAGTGCAAGGAGGATGTCACAACCTGCAAGGTTCAGCTTCCCCGTCCCTGAGATCAGTGCCTCGCCCAATCACAGCTCTCTGTTTCAGTCACTTCCTGGTGCTAAAGGACGAAGAGCAAACATCAGGGATGTTTTTGGAACGACCAACTTCAAACCTCGACCACCAGTGGGACTGCAGCCTTTCTCTGGCAACAACGCTACCACTGTTTACACATAATATGTCAGCGTACAGATAAAACCTCACCATATACTGATATAAAGTTGATAAAAACTAAAAAATACTTTATTTTAATACACTGATGTGGCATTAGTGCAGGAAAAAACATTGTGCATTACATGATGTTCTAGGTCAGAATTTGGATGCACAATCTACATAATAAAATACTCGAGTAAAAAGCAATAAATACTGTATATGGCTTCTCAATATGCAGCAAATAAACAATATATTTGATAGCAAAATAAAATGTAAACTCAGTGTAAAAACATGCAATAAACACACATAAACAGCAATAGCATTGGTCAGTTTTGTTATTGAAGTTTAAGGGTGGCTGGTTTGGTCAGGTGAGGGGTCAGAGGTCAAAGGTGAGGTTGATACTCTCTCCAGCTTTGACGCTGACCAGCTGAGTCTGCTGCTGTGACTCCGGCATGCTGGCAGTGATAGCGTACGTCCCTGGTGAAACCTCGATGTAGAAATCTTCCCCTGCTGCCGACACATGACCCTGAGGAGATTTTATTTTTTTACTTTTTGTTCCAACAGTGAAGCTGATGTGGAAGCACTGTAAAGTTCCCCTAATGGCCATCGGAGGGACTTTACAGATGATGGCTCCAAGAAATCTGCAGTCCCATAATAGTATATTTTTTCTACAAGATGTTGTCGACTCATTTATTTCACTTCTGTTAATGTGTGTCTGGGTGGTTGTGAAAAATCACCGTTCCATTTAAGGACATTTTACTTAAAAATTAGTTGGATGCATTATTGATAGGTGTAGCCTATCACAGCCAAATGTGGTATTTTCAGTGTTCTATTTTAGATTTAGCTGAATCTGATCCATGAAAACCCCACATCAGTCTAACCCTAATACAATCTATATCTTCAGAGCTGCATTAAGCAATATTTTTGATAGTGAAGGAGGTTCTCCTTATGTAAAAGTGCTGCTAGTATTGGCATTCCCACTGAAAATCAACACTTGCCAGTTTTTTTTTTTTCCAGCTTTCAGCTCCTTGTTTTGGTTTGCTGTTCTGTATGATTAAGTTCAAACAGATCTCCCAGACCCTACGCAGTCATTTAAGGCACACAAGCCGAGTGTTTTCAACTCCCTGGTGCAACACAGTGGCAGAGCTGAAGTAAACATGTGGCAAGCGGTAAAGAACATTTAATATTTAGCAAGCTTAAAGATTCAGATATTTTTCTCAGGACTTGGAGGTACAAAATAAGTCAAACAGAAAAATGATCCTAATAGGATGTCTATTTTACTCTGTGTCCGCTATGGGCTATTGTTTGTTAACACATTAGCCATAGTAAGCTGTTAAAATGACACAGTTCTGTTACTGTGAGTTGATGTTTAAGAGCTTTTCTGCTTCCTATTGGTGAAACATCACTTTGACAGATGAAAGCTTTATATGACTGAAAGAAAAAGCAGCAGATTCTTGTTACTTTGTTGTATGGAGCCCTTACATGTTTTCTGGTTGACATTGCAGGTGTTGTCGTCCCAACAGCTGGCCGAGTGTGGAACCTGGACACATGGCTCCTCTCAGTGTCAGTGGGCTCAGTGCAACAGCCAGACTCATAAAACCTCTGCAGCACAGAGAACATTCACATTTTAGTCTCCAGGTCTGCAGCTGAATGCACAGGGGTGAAGGCAAACAATCACTGACCTTGCACTGATAAGTCGTCTGTGCCATGAACTCTGCGATGGTTGCAAAGACCTCATCAAGCTCTGTGTGTGTTCTCTGGAAAATAATGAAAATTGAGAGGTGAGCCAAAATGACACACAGCAAAGGAGTCAAGATCCAAACATAATTGCTGTAGGGGTTAATATACAGAAAATGTACAGGCACCTTCACAGGGGTTTGTGTGTCTTCATCTGTAGTAGTGGAGGTCTGGGATGCTCTAATGCTTGTCCAGTCTACACTCCGCCTGGAGGCCCGCTCCAGCACCTCCAGACCCAGACTGGCAGAGCGCTGCAGAGAAGACTCCAGCCAGGCTTGGCTTGCCATTAACAAGTCGAGTTAAACTCAGGTGCCCTTCACCTGAAGGAAGAACAAGCAGAGAGCAGTCAGCCAGATCCCTTTACCTCGCAGCAAAGTCCAATAGACTAGAGTTCTATTCCAAATATAATTGTCTTTTCTAATGATTTGATAACAATTACTAGATTGACAGAAAATGAATCAGCAACAGTATCGATAATCTGTCCTCTTTTTAAGCAAACATGCCAAACCTTGAATGTGAATATTTACTGTTTTTGGACAAAACAAGCATTTTGAAGGCATCACCTTACGCTCTAGGAAATGAGATCACTATTTATGGACATTTTATAAACCACATTAATCGTTACATTGAGAAAATAGTGGTCAGATTAACTGAAATCGTTGCAACCTCAATACAGATGCAAATTAATACAATTTTAAATCCAGTATAGTATCAATGAAATACTATTGTATACCTCCTTAGAATATGATATAGTCTAAATTTGATGGTTTAATTCACAAAAACCTGATCGGCAACTTACGTCTACGGAGAGCTTCCCTAATCACAGCGGTTTTGGTAGTTTTATCAAAATTATAACCTTTAAACACCAACAAGCCAAATGCATGTAAAAGTGAAGGGAGGCAAACCGCGCATGCGTGAGGATTAACGCCCCCCCCACTGAACCACACCAGAAAGCGGACGTTTCGTCGCTTTCATCAGCAGCTACTCACTTTCTCTTTTACCGCCAGCCAACCGCTGACGTCACCGGCTCAGCACCGAACAGCCGAAACGTCGAACCGCTCCAGCTGCACACGTCACGTTCGATTAACGCTCCGTCACAGTGACTTCGCCGTTCGGTTCTACGCGCTGCGTCAACGAACCTCGGGCGGAGAGATTACCGACTACTCGTTTACCTGCTCGGCGCGTAAACACGCGCATAAAAACGAGCTTTAAAGGGAACTCGCGCTTCTCCGTTCAGTTTGCGTGTAGTCCTCACACTGTCCTCCTTTGGCTTGCCAAGTTCAGCGCTCCCGAAGCCCGAATCCGTGCTGCTTTCAAACGACAGCACAGGAAATCCTGCATGTTTAACCCCGCCCACCTGTATTTACTGCCGAAACACCCAAAGTCACGTGAAAACGTTTCGTTTTTCTCTGGTAAGTTGTAAGGAATAGCAGTCATGCCGCTTTCCAAATCTTCCAAGTATACAAGCAGGGTATCATTTTCCATTCAAAAATCCCCCCTTTCGTTTTTCAAGGTCTAAATCATTGGTGGTCACCAAGGGCTCACAAGTCTGAGGAGGTTCATGAAATAAGAAAAACATACCAATTTACTAAATATGCTGATTGTTTATTTTTTTTCTAACATTTTCTAAATTCTTGTGAAATCCTGGATAGTTTTGCATCTTCGGTCCTATAAAAATATTTATATGAGACAACCTGGAAAGGGAGACCAGTGTACTTACTGGTAGGACTACTCAGACACAACCTGTGATGAGGGTCACAGGAAGACGGCTTTTTTTAACGGGACAAGTCAAAAAGGTCGAGAACTAGTGTTATATGAACATTTCTAGATCTAGTGGCTTCCTGACAAAAGACAGAACCCATAACATATTTTCTCTCTCCTGTTTCTGTCGTCATAACTTCTTTACCAAGACGCACTTCCATCACTTTCCAGTTTCCCATACTCACTTACATCCCTTTTAGCTGGTTTCAAACGTTCAGCCCATTTTCAAATTCATATTTTGGCCTGCAGTTACCCTGAGGTGACTTATTGCCCACATAGATTTAAGTTGGCCCATGACCATACTTTACATCTAATGTGCTGGATGACTTGATCCATGTAACGTAGTCTATAGCAGACATGGGCAACTGGGGGCCCCCCCATCCTCACTTAGTGCAGCCCAATACATTGTTGGTTTCACAGGCATTGGAAGCAAGCGGGCCATTTGACCACATTTGAACTGGATCCCAATTGTAATTATACTGTCCACTGATAGAGGGCGCTCCCTCCAAACGCAAGAGGCCTGTAGTTAAGCAACTGCTTGCACACGCTAGTCTTGGTCTCGCCAGGCCTTATGCGCAACGACACCCAACGAAGAGAGACATGAGTGGCCAAAAAAGAGAACTGGGCCAAGAGAACTGCGTCTTCCAGGCAAGATGGGAAGTGTACGGTCACTATCTGGCCCTCTGGTGGTGAGGATAACATTTTTTTTGGCCCTCTCTATCGTCAAAGTTGCCCATACCTGATCTATAGTCACAGTTGTAGTGCATACTTTGGCACAAGTAGCCACAACAAGACAGTTGCTCTCAGTTAATGTTTTAAACATTACTGTACAGGTTTATGACATTTCATTTGAGCATAAGTCTCTTTGAGTGTCAATCTCAAATTTGCACTTAACTGAACATGCATGCAACATACTGTTGACATTTACAGAGCAAAAGCTTTAATGTAGCACATACCATAACTGACATATATGGAGGCATTTCAATCAGACATGACAAAACACGTAGTTCCCATTTATACAGTTTATTTTTGCAAAAAAACACCGACAGGAGCATTATGCCATCAGCACACAGGCTCCTCCCACTGCCTTTATCTTCTCCTCGGCCCGTCGGCTGAAGAACTTGGCCTTGACGATCACAGGCTGCTTGGGCAGCTTGCCTTTGCCCAGAACTTTGTAGTAACCCTGCGAATTAAAAAACACATTAGTGCATCCAGATAACCACATCTGCATGAAGACTATTATATCTGACAACATTCTGCTAAACTATTTCCATGTACAGAAAGATATACAGTTGCAACAATGCTCAGCAGGAAATGACTGAGTAGTTGAAAGCTCACTACATTAATCTGTATTACAACATTTGCTTAGTAAAACCAAACTGCTCAAAAGACTGAAACTGGAGCAAAGCCCGTGATATTATGGGTCAACTACTGTAAACAAAATTCATAAAATTAATTCAACGTCCAGCAACACTTTATTAACAGTGGTGTTAATAAAAATTAAAAGTCCATGCAATGCAAATATACAAGTACAAAGCTACATATAATAGTTATGGAGATTCTCCTATTAACACTGGTTGTTCAGTGCAGCACTAAGTACATTCTACAAATCTTCATCCAAAGCAAAGTTCTGCAATTCCTTTCCAGACATCTCAATGTGTTAGTGAGATATTACCCTAATCTCCTGTGTGCATTCGTTAGCAATTGTACTCTAAGTGTGGACTAGTTATTGTAGCTTGCAGCGCATTTCAGAATGGACAGAAATATACCGTCAACAGTGCGATAAGATTACTGTTCAGTGAACTAACATGGCAAAAAGTTAGGATTTGTGCATGTCTTTCAATTTTAGCACTAAATTTCTTTGGCACAACTTTCACTTTGTGTCAGTAACGCCTGTGTATCAAAATTGTTAGAATTCACATTGAACAACGTGGGAAAGACACTTGCCACATGTCAAAGACGACAAACACTAACAACAGTACTGGATATCTTAAGCCTAGCTCAGCTCAAAGAGTAGGACCACGCAAACGTCATCCATAAAAAGTAAAACAACTTAAACCCCAAAGCTGTCCCATTAACAGTATTATGTTATTCACCACGCTTTTCACAAATACACAAAGACCCTGCTTTAACTGGGTTTCGTTCAATTACCACAGTGAGCAAATCAAGACGTGCAGAGCCTTGGATGTTCAGGCTCCAACTGACCCCCCAACTCCCTCTGCCATGCCATTGTTTTAATAATGTTGAGGGCTGGAGACAAAACATTTAGTCATTAATGAAAATAATGGTCAATACTTACAGCGCGCACAGCATCGATGATGGGGGCAGGTCCTTCTGGCTTCTTGCCATAGTTAAGCCTGGTCTGCTCGCTCACCAGCGTCCACAGCTTGTCCAGGTTGATGGTGGGGCAGTGGGTTGTGTTCCTCTTCAGGTGGTAATGTCTCATACCCACCTTACCAAAGTACCCCGGATGGCTGAGGAGACACAGGGAGGACAGACAAAAAGGTCAACTGCCGTCTATCCAGGGTGGGAAATAAACAGTGATTCTAGGACAAACTGGAAAATTATTGGCCGAGTTTGGTAGCTTTACATAGGTTAGCACTTTGGCAAGTAACTCATTTAAAAAAGGCGTTGCTCTGCTTGTAAATCTCTCTAGACTTGGCAGAAAAGTCAACAAGGGCGACAAGATTCATATTGAGCTTATTCCAAATGCAAACCTACAGACAGCATGTTCTTAAAACAAAAAGTCTGACAATTATATAATGCCAAATTACACTGGTATTAAAACATACAACGTATTAATGTGCAACCATAAATTAATTTCCAACATTCTGTACATTTGTTTTAGGAAACATTTTGTAACTGCCCATGTGGCTGACTGGCCTACAAAGAGCCAGTCGGTGAATAGGACCAGTCTTCACTCTAAGAGGACTCTAGCACACCAAGACAACGATGCGTGTCAAGATGAGACTCTAGTCTCTACAACAGTAACTACTGACTGAACAGCACCAACAGTGATAAGATACACCGCCGCCACTAATCTAAAAAGGAAGACAACAGATAAATGTCGACGTGTACCATGTCAGATTATACCTCTGCTTATAGACATTAAAGCTGACTGACGAATTAACAATCAGCCATTTGTAATTCAAGCCCACGGGTATCGCTTTGGGGTCATTTCTCCAAAAAACTATAAACTGAAACTTGGCAACGCCCTCGTCAGAGTATCCGTAAACGGGAACGTGCATATACGTTTTCTCCGGAGGCTGATCTTCTGCACATACACAGGTTTAATAATGACAACAACAGGCGTCACGTTAGTGCAGCACTTACTATTTGTCGAAGTTGATCCTGTGGTGATGCATGCCACCAGCATTACCGCGACCTCCAGGATGCTTTCTGTGCTTACCTGTGGAGGTGGACAGGTTCACGTTAACCACGTTATCACATGCACATCTACTAGAGACCCACCTTTTAAACCAGGCCAGCTAAAAAAAACTCACCAATGCGACCGTGTCCGTGGCTGACGTGTCCTCGGAGCTTCCTGGTCTTGGTCTTCTTGGTAGGCTGTGAAGATGGATTTGATATTGATTATCGATTAGAACTAGTTGGCTTCAACTGCCTGTGGAGCTCGTTAACTTAACCAAATAAGCCAAATAACCTCTGGCTTAGATGCATTAACTAACACCAACTCTGAACACACACTCGCTGGCTGTGTGTTTCGTACAGCGAAGTAACACTTCGAGCTCAAAGCCACCATTTAATGACAATAACCGACTGCTTTCATGCTGCCTTAGGAAGCTAATGCTGCATTTACCGGCAGCCTTTAAGCGCTTAGCTCGCACAGCAGGAAGACCTTTCTCACGGGCTCTTCTGCTTTTCGAACCGCGACTACCTCCGTCACACGTGTGAAGACTTGAGAGGTTTCGTGTAAGCGGTTCAAACACGCGGGTCGCTGCCGAGCAGGACGAGCCGGCGGGCCGCTGCAGCCGCGGGCCCAGCAGAGCCGCCGCGGACCGCTCTCGAACGACCCATAACGTTACTATATCGCGGCGAAAACGTCCGGTAAGTGACCGCAGGAGATGGATGTGGCGTAAACCGCCATCGGATGACG
Source organism: Macquaria australasica (assembly GCA_005408345.1). Classification (NCBI taxonomy): domain Eukaryota; kingdom Metazoa; phylum Chordata; class Actinopteri; order Centrarchiformes; family Percichthyidae; genus Macquaria; species Macquaria australasica. The sequence continues at coordinate 573,287 of SEMN01000125.1, forward strand.
GTTTGCTGTACGGACGAACAAGGATGGGCATAGATTCGACCCAATTTCAATGCGCAGGGATACTTGACGGCACCTACCATCTTGGAGGCTAGTTGAAAGAGGAACGGGATTTGGAAACCACGCGGTTTTGTGCGAGACTTGTCTCCTGGCAACAACTGGCAAAGAAATCCACAGCGACGCCCAGTGATGGATGACAGAAGTGACTGAGTTTAAGTACATCATGTATGTATGTATGCATGCATGTACAGTGCATCCGGAAAGTATTCACAGCGCTTCACTTTTTCCACATTTTGTTATGTTGCAGCCTTACTCCAAAATTCATTTTTGTCCTCAAAATTCTACACACGATACCCCATAATGACAACGTGAAGAAAGTTATTTTTTTGAGATTTTCGCACATGTATTAAAAATAAAAAAAAACTAAGAAATCACATGTACATAAGTATTCACAGCCTTTGCTCAATACTTTGTTGATGCACCTTTGGCAGCAATTACAGCCTCAAGTCTTTTTGAATATGATGCCACAAGCTTGGCACACATTTCTTTGGCCCATTCCTCTTTGCAGCACCTCTCAAGCTCCATCAGGTTGGATGGGAAGCGTCGGTGCACAGCCATTTTCAGATCAGAGATGTTCAATTGGATTCAAGTCTGGGCTCTGGCTGGGCCACTCAAGGACATTCACAGAGTTGTCCTGAAGCCACTCCTTTGATATCTTGGCCGTGTGCTTAGGGTCGTTGTCCTGCTGAAAGATGAACCGTCGCCCCAGTCTGAGGTCAAGAGCGCTCTGGAGCAGTTTTTCATCCAGGATGTCTCTGTACGTTGCTGCATTCATCTTTCCCTCTATCCTGACTAGTCTCCCAGTTCCTGCCGCTGAAAAACATCCCCACAGCATGATGCTGCCACCACCATGCTTCACTGTAGGGATGGTACTGGCCTGGTGATGAGCGGTGCCTGGTTTCCTCCAAACATGACACCTGGCATTCACGCCAAAGAGTTCAATCTTTGTCTTATCAGACCAGAGAATTTTGTTTCTCATGGTCCGAGAGTCCTTCAGGTGCATTTTGGCAAACTCCAGGCAGGCTGCCATGTGCTTTTTACTAAGGAGTGGCTTCCGTCTGGCCACTCTACCATACAGGCCTGATTGGTGGATTGCTGCAGAGATGGTTGTCCTTCTGGAAGGTTCTCCTCTCTCCACAGAGGAATGCTGTAGCTCTGACAGAGTGACCATCGGGTTCTTGGTCACCTCCCTGACTAGGGCCCTTCTCCCCCGATCGCTCAGTTTAGACGGCCGGCCAGCTCTAGGAAGAGTCCTGGTGGTTCCGAACTTCCATTTACGGATGATGGAGGCCACTGTGCTCATTGGGACCTTCAAAGCAGCAGATATTTTTCTGTACCCTTCCCCAGATTTGTGCCTCGAGACAATCCTGTCTCGGAGGTCTACAGACAATTCCTTTGACTTCATGCTTGGTTTGTGCTCTGACATGCACTGTCCAGTGTGGGACACTATACAGACAGGTGTGTGCCTTTCCAAATCATGTCCAATCAACTGAATTTACCACAGGTGGACTCCAATTAAGCTGTAGGAACATCGTAAGGATGATCAGTGGAAACAGGATGCACCTGAGCTCAATTTTGAGCTTCATGGCAAAGGCTGTGAATACTTATGTACATGTGATTTCTTAGTTTTTTATTTTTAATAAATTTGCAAAAATCTCAAAAAAAACTTTTTTCACGTCATTATGGGGTATTGTGTGTAGAATTTTGAGGGCAAAAATGAATTTATTCCATTTTGGAATAAGGCTGTAACATAACAAAATGTGGAAAAAGTGAAGCGCTGTGAATACTTTCCGGATGCACTGTATGTGTATATATATATATATATATATATATATATATATATATATATATATATATATATATCGATGATCGATGCCACTGATATAAAGACCAGGAAGCTCCTCACAATGCATGGAGGATTTCACCCCAAGTCCAGCACCCTGAGACTGTACACTAAGCGGAAGGAAGGAGGCCGAGGACTAGTGAGCGTCAGAACCACTATCCAGGATGAAACAACAAAGATCCATGAGTACATCAGGAAGATGGCCCCAAGTGATGAGATGCTTAGTGAGTACCTCAGGCAGCAGAAGCCGGATGAGGAAGGAGAGCAGGTGGAACCATCATGGGAGGACAAACCCCTGCACGGTATGTACCACCGGCAGATAGAAGAAGTGGCTGATATCGAGAAATCCTACCAGTGGCTGGAAAAGGCTGGACTGAAAGACAGCACAGAGGCACTAATCATGGCAGCACAGGAACAGGCTCTGAGCACAAGATCGATAGAGGCCGGGATCTACCACACCAGGCAGGACGCCAGGTGCAGACTGTGCAAAGATGCCCCTGAGACAATCCAGCACATAACAGCGGGGTGTAAGATGCAAGCAGGCAGGGCGTACATGGAACGCCATAACCAAGTAGCTGGCATAGTGTACAGGAACATCTGTGCCGAGTATGGGCTGGAAGTCCCACGGTCAAGATGGGACACACCTCCGAAGGTGGTTAAGAATGACCAAGCTACGATCCCGTGGAACTTCCAGATACAGACTGACAAACTGGTGATGGCGAATCAACCGGACATAGTAGTGGTGGACAAACAACAGAAGAAGGCAGTAGTGATAGACGTAGCAATCCCAAGCGACGGCAACATCATGAAGAAGGAACACGAGGAGCTCGAGAAATACCAAGGGCTGAAAGAGGAGCTAGAAGAGATGTGGAAAGTGAAGGCAACGGTGGTCCCCGTGGACACTCGGGGCTGTGACCCCCAAACTGGGAGAGTGGCTCCAGCAGATTCCAGGAACAACATCCGAGATCTCTGTCCAGAAGAGTGCAGTACTAGGAACAGCTAAGATACTGCGCAGGACCCTCAAGCTCCCGGGCCTCTGGTAGAGGACCCGAGCTCGAAGGAGGAATAGACCGCCCGCAGGGGCGAGTGGGGAAATAATAAAATATACATGCAGCCATGTAACAGCTACGTTATTCAGCAGAACATGTCCCCGTTCAGAACATTTAATTTTTATTGAAAAGTACTAGCTTTGGTGTTTAAATGTGATTTCATTATGTACAGGGAGTAATGTGTTGGCAAAGAATTAGCTATCTAAATTAAACCCTTACCGGTAATTACACTTATTTAAATATTAGGCTAACGAGGTTAGCTCAAACAAAAATCACAAACAATAATTCAGTTCAGCTACAATTTCCACACTCTAAGGAAAACTAAATTACAGTTTATTATTCACTAATCCTTAACTACTAGGCTTTGTTGTTAGCAAGCTAGCAGAGTAAGAGTTGATTTTCTGGTTGGTCTTTTCACGGAAATATGATATAATCTCTGTATTTGATCATATTTCATGATCATTTGAAGGTCATGGTGTTTGTGTCATTTTCACACATCAACAGAAATCTGGCTACATAGAAAAATACAAGTGTGATATAACATTTTCACAGTTTTATTATAAATATTAGTTAAATCAATATCATATATTGTTTTTATACAAATGAAGAGTTTTACACATTAATTTCCTAATTGGATTACCAAAATGTTTCCTCTGTATAACACACAGAGCCTTAAATACCAATGAGAAAAACTTTGGTTAAATTACTTCAAAATCTGTTGCTGTGAATTCCAAAACAAAACGAAGATGGACATTTACAAATGAAAAACATTTTTGCATGTGCAACACATACACTTTAACTTTACCGACACAGGCTTAGTTACACGTGAGTGGGCATCTTGCCCTGAAGGAGTCTTCTTTTCCTGTATGCAAGTATGCAGTCATATTAAATTGCACTTATTTTAGGTTATTTCATTAAACTCAAATCCCCCAAATAATAAAGAATTGGAAAGGATAGCTACTATTTCCACATACTTGGAAAACGTTACGATGCAATACGATTTATTGTAAATGAAATGTGGAAAATGTTGCTATTGGTGTTATATTGTTTGCTAAGATTGTGTTTGTTTTCAGATCATGTCTCATTTATCTGTCTAGGATGTGTGGTGTTACTGTATTACTGATGATCTGAATATAATTAGTCACATTTCTTTTACTTCACCACTTCATTTAAAAATCCATGTGAACAGGACACTGTTGTAATTTACAACATGTTAATGAGGTGTCAGTATATTTACCTGTATAAATAAAAGTTACTGAATAATAAATGTTTGTTTCAGCTCCACCCTGCCTCATAAGCATACACATACTCACATTCACACCACGTTCTTCCCATCACAAACCTACCTCTTCTCAAACAGAAACACTAAGGCTTTTATTCACTGTAAGTTAGACTACATTCAGTGGAGCACACATAGATTCATTATTTAATAGAACATGTGATTGCACAGTGAAACCTCACCGTAGTTGCACTTGTGTGTCTTTTATGAGGATTTACAGCAGAAACCAGGTCAGCTGTGGTGGAAACAAGTTGCACGTGCTGCATTTTCTGCATCATCAGGCCTGTTCACATCACAACACCCACTCGGACACGGTCAGTGATGATTCATATAGACTGTGAATTGATAAGTCAAGTCGTAAGTCAGTTAGAGTTTATCTTTGGACAGATTACAGGGAGTGAACTCATCACTTTCAGCCTGAGGAAAAGACATGTTTCCATTTGTGCACCGAACATTTTTTGGGCCTTGTTAATATCTGACTTCATGAAGCCTGTGAGGGAATTTCCCTATAGTAAATCACTGAATGTTACACTGAATAATAAATGATGATGACGTGCTTTGTGACTAGAGTCCATGAAATTATTTCTGTAGCAAAACCTCTGAACAATTGTAGGAAAACATCTGTATATTTTCACAAAGGACTGTGTATAATTTACGCATTTATAGAAAATAGTCAACATTTCAATACACTTTTAATCACAAAAACAAATATGCACTTTTTGACATATAGAAAGAGTTCTACAATGTCCTTTTAACACATACATGTTTTGCTGCAGGCACAAATTCAGTTCCAAAAGCGCTACTATAATACGTTAACGTTTATTTGTTTAAGGACAAGTATAGTGTGAACCAATGCCACATATCACAGCATTTATAGCCTAAGCTAATGATCGATGCCCGTAGGTCGGCTTTTAAAACACATAAAACTCCACAATAAAAAGAAACAGGACAGCACAAGACACAAACAAATTTACAATGATACAATAAAGGTACCATAAAAATAAATAACACAGTCTAATTACACCGAGTCTGTCCCTCTTGATCCTGGATACATGTGGAAAATGCTCCAGGGCTTAGCTCATCCTCATCACCTGACTTTTTCCAAAACAGACATCTTGTTTTGTGAAAGTATTTTATCAGTTTTCTTGTGGAAAGGAGACTTAAATTGATGGAGACTGATAGATAATCAGAGGAAGTGACAGAAAGCGATCACATGACAGCGATAAAATACTTTTATGAATAAACTTAAAGAAGCTAAACTTGTAGGTTCATCTATAAATAAAACAATTATAAACACATGATGTGTGGACAGTCAATGCATAAATACATTTCTCAACATTATAGTATGTCATGTATATTAAATAACTAAGCTTTTCATACAACTTATGCTTCATAAACTAAAGATCTCATTTTATTCTTCTCAAATAAAACTCTTGTGCTTTTTCTTGGGTTGTTCTGGTGTGCATTAGTCTCCAAATCCATTTTTAACATCCTACGTTTTATCAATCGCTTTGAATTGCATTTGATTTGTTTGAAAGGTGCTATATAAATAAATTTAGATTGATTGATTGATGATTGAAAAGAGGGAAAGAGGAGATATTAAATATCAAAATAAAGCCAAATCAGAGTTCATTAATTCTCATTTCTCAGCTAATTGTAAACACATTCTTTGTACATATGTCCATGACAGAATACTTTATGGAGATCAGTTTGAATACATTAGATAATAAAGAAATAAAAACATTATTTAAATAATTTATTTGAACACAATTGTCAGTATGCTATCTGCGCTGATATTCTAAAATGTTTACTTTCTTTTTGTTCTACAGGGTTGAAGCATCAGTGTAGACATCATTTCTAACTAGACTGAATTAGTTTGACATTTCTTTCCACATTCAAACACCACCTCAAACGTTATCATGATATATGGAGTTAAATGGGAGGATTTCTTCCTTGTATTAATTAATGTGTTTTTGGCAGCAGTTAGTCCCAGGAGTATTGTAGAAGGTGGCTGCAGAGATAAAGACATATTTGGTATTTAACAGCAATAATTCTGTGGAGGAGAGAAAAACTTCACTTACATCCTTTATTTTGTAGAGATGATAAGTCCAGAGTGTAAAGGTGGACATACATGTAGTAGGCAATATGATAACACATTAAACCGAGTTAAAGTTAATAAAATAACTAGAAGGTTATGAAGACAGAGATTACACGAATGAGTTGAATGTGCTGCATCAGGTTATCAGGTGATTCTGCACCAGTTAAAGCTGATTTACATACAGTAGGTCTGTTATTCAAAGCTTGCGTCAACTTTACAGCCTGTAACTTGTCATTGGTCAGAATTAAACCACTGGGAGTGAACTCTGTTTGTACCTCCATGTCAAGAAAAGACAGACTTTCCACAACTGAGCCTCGACTGGGTTCCACTTAGTCAAACCTGTGAGGGAATTCTTCTTAAATGATTCACTAATGGATGTACTTCATTTTCAGGTTTGATGCTAGGTTGCTGTAGTTTTCCCTATGCGCTTTATGCCTGGAGTCCCCTGGCTATACGGCGAAAAGACACATCACATGATTAGTTGTGAAACATGGTTAATAGGAAACGCTTGCAGTGCTGAAATGTCAAGGGGGGGGCTGAGCTCTCAACCAATCAAAATCATCCGTGTCCCCCTTGATACTGCCATCCCTCTCATCCTTTAGCTCACATCCACCTGGAGACACATTCACCTGGCTTTCTGAAGCAGACATCTGGTTTTTGCTTGCATTCACATTCAGGTAAGGAATAATTATGATGCAACTTAAACCTGATTTCTGTAAGTTGTTGATGTTCTGTTACTGTACATGTTTTTTTGTATATCTTATCACTCATTTGGCTTGTAGAGATATGTCTTTTCTTGTAGCAGTCAAATTAATCTTAAAATGATACTTCTACTGATTCTTCGGTGGCTTTTTTTGTTTGTTTTGATTCTTACATTTTGCTGTCAAACACTGAGCACACAGGAGATTTCAAACCAGCAGCTTCTTTGGTTCAGCGTTTTCTCCTCTGTTCTTTCACCCCAAGCGGCCCGAGATGGCAGACCTGCCTCGCAGACGCCATGGCAACTTTCCCCAAAGGCGGGCCACCCTGTTGCCACGGGTTGCCGAGCCAAGGGTACAGCTGGCACTCGAGGCCATGTCATCTGAGACCGGTTCAAATCCGGCAACTGCAGCAGAGGAGCCAAGCCTCCCAGCAGAACACGTAATCCAGACACAGACAGTGTTGAAATAAAATGGCTTTAATGATTGAGTTATTACAACAGCTGGATGAGTTTCACAGTGTTGAGGAAGTGGGAGAAGATTGTCAAAGGCTTATATTCTGATCTGATATTCTATTCTAACTATTCGTGTGATGAAAATAACACTAAATCTCTATTTAATAATAATAAAATCAGCTCTGCAGGACTGGATTCTGTGAGATGGAAGAGGAGTCCAACAGGTCTTGCAACGGAAAGACCAGACCAGCCTCTCCCTCATCTGAAAAACGACAAAGACAGCCTGGAAGAGATGTCGCAGCTTTACTGGAGAGAATAAGGTAAAAAAATAAAGGACAACATGGGGGACACGTTCTTCTAACAGCACGAAGGGAAAACGTATTTAAAGGAATACGCTTATTAATAAGCGTATTTCCTAAAATGTCAAACCATTCCTTTACTGATGTTATATTGGTCATGTTATATACTCCAACATCTCTAATGAAAAATGTCTTGCTGGTGCCGTTAGAGTCATAGATCCTCAGTAACCAAGCCTTCCATCATTTATTTCCACAGGATTCACCCAGAGGCCCAAAGGATTCTGGGTAATTCCTGCATACCTGTAGTGAGCTTAGAGCGCCTGAACTTGCGGTCGGTGTCCTTATCATTTATGCAGCCTGTGGTGTCTCTGGTGCGGCTGCCATGCCAAACACAAGCCGAGCTCCGCCACGACGTCTCCTCCTGCTTGGATCCTCCTCAGCAGGTACAGAGCTGAAAGGTCTGGACCCCTTTCATGTGAGTCGAGGACTAGCACGACCCCCTTTGATGATGATGATGATCACTGCCTTTCTCCTTGTCTCTGCCTGCAGAATGGACTCACCTCCTCTCAGTCTCAACCAGCAGAGTCGTCTGATCTGAGCCGACCAGAAGCAGAACCCACCTCCTGGACTGAACCATACTGTCCTGACAGCCCCACCTCTGAAGAACCAGAGCAGGACTCGGGCTTTGACTGTGAATCTAATCCAGATCAGCTGTACATCCTGTTTGATTCTGGATCTGATGAATGGGACGCGGATGCGAAAGCTGACTCAGAGACATTTTATCTGGATCCAGATGTAGAGATGGTGATCGAACTGGATCCAGAACCAGCAGAAGCAGATCAGGATCAATCCCCGGAGCTGGAGGGTGAATCTGAGATTAAATGTGAAGTGGATGTAGTTGAAGTTGAGGATCAAAGACCGGATCTTTGCTGCTCACAGGAGGAGGCGGACTCGTCCGTGCAGCAGCCTGGACCTGCAGCTGGGCCTGAGGAGATGGAGAGTGAAGACTTCTGTGCCGCTTGTCTGAACGGAGGAGATCTGCTCTGCTGTGACCGCTGCCCTAAAGTTTACCACCTGGCCTGTCACATACCTCCGCTCATCAACTTCCCTCTGTAAGTGCTGCGTGGACACACAGTAGGCAGGCTTTATGATGACAATCAGTGGATTTTCTTATTTTCCACAAGAACAATAAAAGTAAAACAAACATATAAGCAACAGTAACATAAACAAACAAACAAAGAACAGCTCAGATCAAGAAACATAAAACAGGAGGCTACAGGAAATAGTCCATGTTGCAGGTTCAGGAGACTCCTTCAGACAGGGCTGCCAGACTTTGTAGAACTGATCTGCTTAAGTAGGTAGAACCAGCTCAAATAAAACTTTACACCAACCCTTAACATCACTAATCCACTGTAACAATGTACTTTGTTCTTTTGTTCTAAGAATAGTTATATTTCTACTTGGGAGGCCCAAAATCAAACACATTGGATCCATATTTTTTCCATTTCACTTAGTATTTCAGACCAATACTTGTGTAATTTACGACCTGACCACAGGCAGTGGGTTAAGGTACCTGTTTCGGTTTTACATTTGCGACACAGAGGAGAAAGTGATTAAAAGAACGCCTGGGATCAGGGGATATATTATATTTCTATGTATAATTCTAAACTGGATTGCTTTTGTTCGAGTACAGATCTTTTTATCCTCCCATGTCTCCTCATCAATAGTCACTGACAAGTCCTTCTCCTGTACACCTTTCCCCACTCTTTACAGTCAAGTGTCTACTTGAGGTTCCCTTCTCAGATTTTAATAGTTTTTAGAGGCTTGAAGAAGTAAAACTATTTAGGATTTTACAAGAAAAAGGTTTGAAAAAAACTAAATAATTTATGCAGCAGAAAAATGTTTTATTTCTTATTTCACATCTTGTTCATTGTGACTCCTTGTGGGGTTCTGACTCTAATCTAGGAAATATTTTTACAGCCATTTGGCGACTTACATTTTACTCGCACATCGGGAGCAATTTGGGGCTTGATGTCTTGCTCGACCCACTCGACCAGTTGAGCTACAGTCACTTGAGATATTTGTTAAGTTGGTATTTGTCAGTTTCTGTGGTCGTCTCTTTATTGAGCCCACTAGACACCAGAGTCTCCTTTAGTCATTAACAATAAATCTGTGTACTCCCAGTTTGTTATTGTGGCTGTTGACTTGTCCAGCTGTAAATCAAGGTTGATGGTCTATTTTTTATTTTTGTCGTGCCAAACATTTTGTCCATTCCACATGAGATTACAAGACAGCCTTCAAAGATAAAGGTAGTGTTATATTATTCATTATTTATCTTTTTGGGCAGACACTACTGAGCATGCTTGGAGATGTGGTTTCTAATTCACACTGCTTTACTAGTTTGATGAGTTAAGAGGAATAAACTAGCCAAAAGTCATTGTAATTAAGGAATATGTCGCCCAAATGCAACATGACTCGTAAGCAATGATAAAAAAGGTAAAATAATGCCATCATTTAATCTGAGATGCGGCGCTCCGTGCAACAAATTACTTTAAAGAAAATTTATTTTTTCATCTCTAAATGATGAGATAACAGAGGCTGTGTGTGTCCTACAGAGGTGACTGGGTGTGTACGCTGTGCAGAACTGACCAGGAGCCCGTGGAGACCTACGACTGTGAGAACATGCACTCCTGTGGGGGAGTCAAAGCTCCGTACACACTGTCCAACCAGGACCAGAGGGTGAGCTGCAGGGTAGAATCAGTCTGGTTACTGTGCTGCTGTCTGACCCTGATCACATGTAAAGTACTATCTGTAAAAGTATTCGTTTCTTTACTTAACTGGGTTGGGCTTTGGGATAGTCCTGGTGATAACGACTGAACCAACACAGAACCAAGCAACATAAAGGAAGCAGGAAAAGCAGGGTTTTTTTTCTTCTTCAGCAGCAAAATCACTTTTATTTCTCTTTCTAAAAACAGTTGTTTCCCAGACTCTGATACAGTATCAGCCTAAGAGCAGATGAACAGATGTTGTTTAATGACAGTGTATGTATGTGTGTGTGTGTGTGTTTCAGAGGTGTGAGAAGCTGACTCTGCTGCTGTACTGTCACCCGCTCAGCGCTCCGTTCCACGAACCTGTCAGCCCTCTGGTCAGTGCAACAGATCTCCATTAAAAATCTGCACTGTAACATATGTAAAATAAATCCTGCTGACAGGACTGAATAACATATATCAGTGCGAAACTGTACAAATATATCACAATAACCACACGATAGCTCTTAGTTAAGAAAGTTACAATGTGGTGTAGTTGGGCCCAGTGTACACAGGATTATATGACACCAATATTGGTTCAATATAAAAAATAAAAATGATAAAAAACACATCAAGATGTCGTTGGATTACACATCAACATTACATGTCTATATACAACATTTCAAATGTTATACAGATATTACTCATCTCCACATCCCTCAGTTAATATTTTGCACATCCTGCACAAAATGTACAGCTCTTCATTTTCATATCATTGTACAGATTTTTCTTATTTTATCTTATTCTATTTTATTTTATAATATTTATAAATATTCTTATTTATTGCTAATTTCTCTATTTTATATTTGTATTCTTGACTTGTTTTTTTTTAACAGTACTTACAGTACTTTATTAGCTTTATTTTATATATCTGTGTATATTTCTAATTTTCTCTGCTATGCTTATTTATGCACCAATACACCAAAGCAAATTCCTTGTATGTGTAAACCTACTTGGCAATAAATCCGACTCTGATTCTGAACATTCACCACATGAACCGAAAGTTTAAAAATGCATTTTTGAATGTTATTTTTTTATCCAGATAAACAGCCCCCCCCCCCCAGTACTATAAATCAAATGGAACAAAGCAACCTATTTAAAATCACTTATCAATAATAAAGGGAAAGACCTGCAGGGCAGAAACAGCACAAAGTGATCATGTCAGTATGTCATTGTTATAACAACCTACCTAAGAAAACACTGGCTTACTGACTGTACTGCATATGTAAAATGTTCCACTGAACTTTCATAACAGGCCTCGATGTTAAAATGAAAAACAATCTCTCCTGCGATGATCTAATCTCTGTGATTGTTCCTCTCCAGGCCCGAAACTACTACCAGATCATCAAGAGGCCCATCAACCTGTCAGTGATCCGCAGGAAACTGGACAAGAGCAACACGCTCCACTACTTCACCGCCGAGCAGTTTGTCGATGACGTCCTGCTGATGTTCAAGAACTGCGCTACGTTCAACTACGTAAGTTATATGTCATGAGGTCGTTGGACTTTCCCGCTTTAATCTAATTTCTAGTGTAATTTAATTATTTCTGCACTATAGCCTGAGGGAATAGGTTCCACATGTAGCAGAAAACTGGATAACTTTTCCACTTTGATTTCTTTATGTAGAGAGTCAGTCAGGTTGTGTCCGTCAGTCTGACAGTAAATATTTAATCTCAGGTGATATCTGACATCAAGCAAGAGTCTGCAGCCAAGCTTGCAGCTCTGTGAGGCTGTTCTGAGACACAGTGCTGCTTTGAGCTTAATGCTAACCACAGCATGCTCACAATAACAATGCTAACATGCTGATGTTTAGCAGGTATAATGTTTAACTTGTTCATCATCTTAGTTTAGCGTGTTAGCATGCTAACATTTGCTAATTAGTACTAAAAGTCCCTCAAGTCCCATCTTAAAACAAACGTTTATCGGACAACCTTCTAAATTTTCTTTAAACTCTCTTTTATTTCCTTTAAAAATGTTTTTCTTTCCCTATTCTTGCCTTTTTCCTACACTGTATTGGTATCTGTTTTCTTTTATTAGATTATTTTATTAAATTATTATTATTATTATTATTATTATTATTATTATTATAAAACAAGTGCAGCTCAGGCTGATGGGAATCCCATTCGTTTTGCAGATATTTGGTCATAAGCCAAAGTGTTGGACAAATTAAATTTTTTATCTGATGATGGCTGCAGATAAAAAGTCAGTAGGATTCATCCTCTGGAGACCATGAATGTCTGTACCAAACTTCAGGGCAGTCTATCAAATAGTTGTTGAGGCCATTAATACCACAATAGCAGTCTGATTATAAAACTATCTTGCTCCTTATTGGCCCAAAATCTGCAAAATGTTTACTTGACCAGTGTGCAGGCCTGTGAAATAAAGTGACTTCACCAGGGTGAAACAAGGAAACTAAAAAGAAGGGCTGAACTAGCCTGTTGTAAGTCCCTGGATAAATAAAGTTTTAAACTAGACAAACAGCTTCTGACCTTTTTCATTTATCTCCCTTTGCTGTGCAGCCGGACTCAGAGGTGGCCCAGGCCGGTCGAAACCTGGAGGTGTTTTTCTTGAGCAAACTGAAGGAGATTTTTCCTGACCGGACGTTCCCGTCGGCCAGCCAGGACAGGACGGACAGAGCTCGCCTCCGGTGGCTCAGCAGGAAGAGGAAGGAAAACTGCAGGAAGAAGAGATACGTTTTCAGTGGGAAAAAATATTACCTGTAGCTAGTTTAAACAGTACATGCAGAGTTGTATGTTGTTGCCTTAAAGCCTTTTGATTAATGGAGAACGTGCTGAGATGAAGTCATTTATTAATTTTGTACTTTTATTTTTTCATTAAGGGAAATCACATCATGGGGAACTAAGCAGGTCGAGTCATTTTCAGGTATTTTCACAGAATTTCAGGTAGAAACATGTTTTCAAAGGGACTGATACTGTTTCCTGACGTAGAATGAAATCAGTCAAATGCAAATGAATCGCGTTGTTTTTGATCTTCTGAAAGATGCACTGTAGGATTTCACAAACTGCTCATGAAACGTGAATTAAACATTTTCCTGAAAATGAAGACTTTTAGAGAGGTCAGCCTGCTTCTTACATGTACTGCATGTTTTTTCATGTGTGTGATGTGACTTACGGGGCCTCAAAGCTCGCTGTGCAGGTGGCAGGTGATACAAGTATAATGTGTAATATAAACATGGGAGAAACCTTGCATTTTTCTCCACACCATAATTCTTTTCAACTAGGTCAGTTTATTTTTTCCTTTAGTCACGGGTTTCTAAATGCTTATAAAATGAAACTACATATAACTGAAGTCTCTACATCAATCAGTGAGAAACAGAGTGACAACAAGTACAAAGAAATACTCTACAAACCCTCCACAGTGGGAAAAGTTACAAGCTATTATATAAAACATAATTCCCCAATCAATGTCCTCTTTGATCCAGGAGCTTTTCAGAGACTCATTCTGTCTAAAGTTCTGCCAATAAATACATGGACTTCACTTATGTTCTGAAGTTTTATAAGTGTGATTGAACGCTGTGTGGACTGAACTTGAATTATGGCTTCGTAATTTGCACGAGCAGATTTGTTTTTGTGTATGGATTTTTGTAAAACTGAATTTGGTATTTTCTTATTTGAAATTCTGATTTTACCTTTAAAATGCAAAATAAAACATACAAATTCTTTATATAAGATACACATAAGAGTACGTATCAGTCAAATTCATGTCTGTAGCACAACTTTTACTTTTGTCCTCAACCCTCCAACTCGCTGTATATGGAAGCACACAGTTTATCTGTCTGTCTGTCTAACAGCAGCCACATGTGCTGTACAGTACGTCCAGTATGTCAGTCCTTTTACCAATATGACCAAAGGCTAATAAGGACAAATATAGCTTTAGACTGATACTTTATCTACTGTATCTTACCGCAGCAGGTTGCTTCTGAATGAAGTGGAACAAAACTGTGTAATCTGTAAAAAGTCTGAATCCTTGTACGTTGGATTTGTGGTCATTCACTCACTAAAGTTCTTTTTTAAACAGTTTTAAAACAGAAAACGTAATTTAATGTCTATGACTACTTATCCTGCCTCCCTCAAAAGAAGACACATGTAAACCTTATGCATATTATAAATAAATATGTCACTAAAAGAGACACAAAACAGATGCGTTTGGTTACTAAAGTTCTTATTACTTACAACCTACTTCACTCAAACTTGAAGTTAAAAGTTGCAGCACACTGAAAAATATCCACTGTCCCTGAAATGATGATGAGAGATGTGCTTGAAAATAAGAAATAATATTATTATACGAGTGACCGAGTGGAATTTTTATCATTTTTTAACATCAAGATAAGCAGAGAAGGAAGATAACTACTTCTTAAGGTTTTTTTTTCTTTTTTTAAAGTGGTTTTTACAACAACTTCAATATGTTATTTTAATGCTTTTAACAGGGTTTTGAGGTAAATTATCTTTGGTTTGTTGTTCTCCAGGCTCTTGCTGTCACTGCTCACAACTCCCCCACAGCCCACCAGGGGGCGTGTTTGTATCTAAGACTTTATATTAGAGCCACATACAGTCAAAAGGTTAGAATTTACAGTATTTGCAGTGAGACCTTTCAAGCATAAGGGTTTTTTTTGTGTGTGTTTTCTTTATTTTTTTCCATTTCTATGATATGTATCTATTTTTATTATACGTCTCTTTCCATTCTCCCTGCTGGTTTCTGCACACAGTCGGCAGATTCGGAGGTCAGCAGGGTTTGTTTTCCTCCCGTCAGAAGATGTTGATTCTGTCATTTAATCTTTATCAGAATGACAAAATGACCAGACAGCAAGCACATAAATTACATGAGAGTTTCTGACGTGTTTTTTGAGCTGTAAACTACATGATGTGACGATTTCTTTGGAGTTACTTCTAAATAAATCACTCTCCGATCCATCCTAATGTGGATTTGTCTACCAGACGTCACAGCCTTTGTTTCTCTGCTGCAGTCCTTGGTGGTCTGCTCACTGTTTCTCAGTTTCTAATTGTGGTTTTCAATTTTCACCTCTTAAACCTGATATTTCAGAACATTGTGTTCTTCCGAGATTCAGTTCAGCGTAACTTGTCAAACAGGAAAGACCACGAGGCGACTGCTTTCAGAGAGTTCATGCCATTTGAGCCAGAAAGCGCTTTACTTGCCAAAATGCTCCTCTATGAAACACAATCTGTCAAGAAAGCTGCACCATGAGTGCTTTTACACCGTGAACCTAATAAAAGGAATTTCAAATGGACAAAATCTATTGCCACCACTGATAAAACCCTCTCTGTGCCGGCCTTAAACACTACATGGTGTCTTTGATCTGTGTGTACATCCACTATAGGATCTAAAAAAATGTCAGCCATTGAACAAAGACATACAGAGAAACATGAGAGGGAGCTTTCAAGGGCCGGCAGCCCTGTGGCTAATGTTAAGATAAAATGGGGGAAATTGACCGTGAGATGTTTTCAAAGGGAGGTTTATTTTCCTCTTGTGTCTTTTAAACCCTCTTTATTCAATCCAGTAAGCCTCAGTCACATGTCTGCTCTCTTTCTTCTTCCTCTCTCTCCAGTCTTTCTTTCTCCCTCTTTTTTCTTTTTCTTTCCTGTGTTGTAATGTGCAGATGTTTCATTTAAGAACATCAAAAGGCCGCATCATGCAGCTCCCCTCTCACTGTCTAAAGCTGGGTGAATCACTAATATCACACAAAAAGGAGGAAAAAGGCCGACGCTCCTCCGGCTGCAGTTGTCTTCCTTTGAGATAAGACCTACATCTGATGTTTAGACCAAACTCAAGAGCGTGCATTAGCCACGATTAGACACCTGATATTTTTCATTCATCACTTTGGAACAGCTGTTTTAAGATGTATACTTCCTCCAAAAAGCTGCCCGCCAAGATTTGTTGGTACTCTTTGTGTTATTTAGAGTCATTCAGACTCATTTCCTCACTTACAGTGTTACAGTTATTTCATTAAAGCACTATTTTCTTGAATTATCATGTCTGGGAGTTGGATAAGTGTTTGATGTTTTCTTTGGACAATGTTGAGAGCAGAGCTGATATATATATACCATCTTGGCCATCAGTCAAGATGGCCAAGATAAAATACATCTTTACCATCAGTAAAGATGTATTTTACCTTTTTTTTTGACGCTATCTCAGTGTTAAAGCTCTGGGATATAACACAAAAAGAAGATAATGTTGCACATCATTTTTCGTGTTTAACTTGAGACTGTTCCTGTGCCAAAGACAGAGATTTGGATTCTTTTCAAGCCATATACCACAAAATAGAATAAAGCTCAAAGACCAGCACCAGTCATCAGTCATTTCACTTCATTATTTCAACATCTCAGCTATGGAAATGTGTTGAAACATCTCCTCTGATGCCCAAATTTGGGAATTAAAACTTGAGGGGAGAGTATAAGAAGAAGAAGAATGAGAATGAAGGGTGTCATAATGCCTCTGCACTTCATCAATCCAGCCTGTGTCTGCCACACTGAGGATGCTGGTTCATACAGTAACATGTTCAAGATGTTTATATGAATTTGTGAAGGGAATGAACGACTTCAACTGAACCAACAGGCACGGGGAAGTAAAGGACGACCATGGGATTTAGATTTAAAGGTGCCA
Source organism: Macquaria australasica (assembly GCA_005408345.1). Classification (NCBI taxonomy): domain Eukaryota; kingdom Metazoa; phylum Chordata; class Actinopteri; order Centrarchiformes; family Percichthyidae; genus Macquaria; species Macquaria australasica. Next base: position 590,510 of record SEMN01000125.1, read on the forward strand.
TTTTAAACATCAAAGTCACATTAACTCAGATTTCTTGGAACGATTAATAAAGTGAGAGCTCTGTCAAAATGATAGCTGCCATCTCAGAGATTAAGATAAGCTACAATAAACTAAACAACTAAACTAAATTAAGCTAAGTTACAAAACTGCTTCATCCAATTTACTTTCCTTGTCAATGTATTTGTTTTTATTACACACTGAGCATTTTTATTATTTTGTTTATTGATCATCCTATTTACCTTGTTAGTATATATTTGTATTTCTTACACTCTAAACATTTTTGTATTATTATTTTGCTTCAGTAAGTTACTAAGCTGAGTCAAAGACAAACTACTCTAAACTAAGATAAGCTAAACCAAACCAAGACTAAACTTCACTAGACACATCAGAGACAAAGATTGATAATTATTTAAAATATCAGGCTGCCCACCTAATTTCAATGGCATTCAGTAATAATAACCACTTAGTTGTGAAATGGCATCTCCTGTTTGGCTAACAGCCACAAGGAAACCTCCAGTGCAACATAACTTTTGTCATGTCACACACCGGTAGATAATCTCATTTCACAGAATAAACAGAAACCTTCCAGACAGATTCCTGGTGCACAGACGTTATGTAATGATGTTGTTGATGCGCCGTGGTGCCCTTTGATGCTGTTTTGTTGAGGTTTCATGTGTGTGTGTGTGTGTGTGTGTGTGTGTGCAGCTGATGAGAATAATGTGTTTCTTGGTGTGTGTAGTTTTGTGGGCACATGACGTCGTCCCATGTGAAAGCCTCTTTAGAGTCACGTGTTGATCAGCGCAGGAGAAATGATCTTTCGCTCTCTGCCTGATTAAAAGCTGCCATGGATGGCTGGGCCGTCCACCGTGTGCTCGCCTTGGAAGTAAAACAGGAATCTGGTTCTTCCTGATTACAACAGGAAACATGAAAAGTTATTTTATTTAAATTTTTGTATTGATGGAGAATATTGTTGTTTCTGATCCAAAGTGCTGATTGAGGTCAAGTGTTTCCGCGTTCAAGGTTGATTAAAAATCTTACTTTACTGGTATGAGATTAGGCATGATTGGGACAAACATATTTTCCCAATATGCAATATTAATTCCTCTATTTCTCAACATTTCCCCTCGTTCTGATGAGAGAGTCAAAGATTTTAAGTGATGTGTTGGTGATTTCAGTCCTCATCTGAACTCCCAAAACGTAAAGTTATCTGGTACCAATTATTTCGCCTCATGCAAGCTGATTTGCAGGGTATATCACCGAATGGAAAGAGGCATAATTTGGTAAACATTTCAAAAGCCTGTCCAGTCTGCATGCCGTGCATTATCAAAGGATTTGGACGCACGTAATGTGGCCAGGCTGTTTTCATTTCATCATTACGGGTTTTGTTTTACGGTATTTTAAAGGTTCTCCATGATCCTAAAGTCAACAAGAAGAGGGTGGCCCAAACTCCAAAAAAAGGTTTTGAAACATTTCTTCACTCTCACATTGATTGACAGCTTTCTTGATGCAAAGACTAACATGTGTAGTGTATTTATAAAATAGTGGAAAAGGCTTGTTTACATTTGTAATGTTTGAAAGGATCCGGCAATGGAAATCCTACATTTTGGGGTATTCAGTCCAACCATTATAATCATAAAGAAACTATGTAAGTAGACTAAAACAACCCAAAATTAAGGCTTAAAACGGTGCTGTAATTATTTTTTGTGAAATGCCGTTAACACAAAGACAAGTGCAGCCAAGTCATGACAGCCCTCTTTAAAGTCGAGGGGTAAAATTTAAGACTTTCTTTTGGAAGAGGGGTCATTGACTTTGCATGCAAACAGATACAAGATCAAATGAAGCCAGTTTGGAAACGGGCCCAAAAATGCCCAGAACGAGCGTGCAAGAGGGTCAGGGGGGGACAAGAAATGTGGTTTTAGTCTTAAGAATATTCATTTTGTTGGCTGACGTTAGTGTCTGTGAAATCGAAGCTGCTGGAGGATGATTTATTGGCTGCATGTGCCACGTTTTGTGTGGCGGCTGAAGCTGAAGGAAATGGATTGCTCATCTGAATTGATTCAGTTTGATGTCAGAGGTATGACTGATGCTCTAATCAGTGTTTTTATTGCTGGCCTTCTCATGGTTTCACTTCTACACTGCACTCAAAGCCTCAACTTTACTATATTGCTTCAGTCTGGTGAGCTGTGACTGTACAGTTGATAAAGTACATAATCAAAGTCATCAAAATTTTTTCCCAATCATATCACTGCCTTCCCTTTATGAAAACGTGTCGACCAATTTAGATAAAATGACTTTCCTTGAAGCCAGAACAACCAAACACTCAGCAGCAAGTTGACAGATCTTATCACAGAGAGGTCAACAATAACTCCGCTACCTGAGGAAATAAAAAAAATGCTTGTTTCTTGATTTTAACTCAACACGAAGCCACAACATACGGAAGCCCATTTCTGCCAGAAAAAATAAAAAACATGAAAAGTTGGGAATAAAAAATACTTGTCGTAGCTATGGAAAAAGGACTTTGATGCATCCCGCGTGTGGTTGAAATTTAGGGAACAGGTTCGGGTCGAATGTTAAATCAACTTGTCTCGTGCTTCAAGTCATTGTTGACTTGTTCAATATTTAACCAAAACCACAATTCTAACCAAGATAATGATCCCTAAATAAGAAAGTGCTTTGAGTGCCTAAACATAACCATACAAAAACATTAATCATACTTTAGTTGGAACACATGGATATTGTAAATAACTTGCCAGATATGTTCATTTAAAACGTTTCCTCATGTTGATAAAAACCGGGCGGCATTACGTTTTTTTTTTTTTTTTAAACTTTCACAGTAAAAATAATGAGATTTTAAGAGAGATGTTATGTCCTAGTTATCAGATAAGAAGTCAAAAGTTTGATTATTTTATATCAAAATTATTAGTCACATGTCAAAACTAGCTTATAATTTGTACTTAAAAAGTCACAATTTTGACTTAGTATCCATAAATCTGACCAGGTAAATCTCATTAATTTTGATTAGTAGATCAAAAGTTTGACCTATAATGACTGCGTACAATGTGCATTAAAGCGTTAATAATGTTTTAGTTGCCAGGAGTGGATATTTTATTATAAGCGCGGATATTTTAGGAAAAGCAAATGAAATATGTTATCAGTGAATGTTTTGCAGATACATTCTGTATGAACTTTTTTTGCAATTTGCCAGATGTGTTCAAGTGTTTCCTCATTATGTTGATAAAAACATGTATTTCAGGGGGCATTTTCTCTCAAAACCTACTTGCTGTTGCAAATTAGTTGTATATAAACAAAATATATTTGAGACAGGGTTGCATTAATTTTACTTAATAATAATAATAATAATGACAATAACTTTATTTGTATAGCACCTTTAAAAACAGAGTTTACAAAGTGCTTTGACAGACAAAGCAAAAACAGGAAACTCAGGAAGCAATATAACAACAGAAAGCCAAATAGTAAGGCAAAACAAAGGCGAGATAAAAATTAATTATAGATAAATACAAATAAAAACAATAAAAGCAATAAAAAGACGACATAAAGATGACGTCACATAAAAGCAAAAGCAAATGGGTTTGTATCCTTGTACCTGTCTTTCTTTTCCTGGTGGGAATGGGCTTCCATAACATTACAATATGAAGAATGACACAAATATCCATAGATGGCAGCCGGACTACAGTTACAGTGCCAGAGTTGGAACAAGCACAATAGGTTTAGTCAGCCATGACCTTTGAGTAACCTCTCTGTAGGAGGGGGGGAGAGACCGAAAAGAGAGATATATGGGAGTAAGAGAGGATGGAAAGAAGGAAAACAGATGGATTGAAAGGGAGTAAAGAGGGGAGAGAGAGCTTTGATGGATACAGGAGAGAGAGAGAGAGAGAGAGAGAGAGAGAGAGAGAGAGAGAGAGAGAGAGAGAGAAAACAGAGGTGTGAGAGTAAAAGAGCGCTTGGCACAAAGACAGACAGACAGAGAAGAAGTGGACGCTTGTTTTCCCCCATCTCCTCTGCCTCCGGCTTTAAAAAAGTGAAACAGCCCTTTGAAGAGGAAGCGAGGGGTGGGGGGGCAATCCTGTACTCCCGCCCAGCCTGGACCGTAAGGAGCATTTAGTGAGCCGACGCTAACCCAGAAACCAGACACAACACAGAGCCGCGGCCAGAGAACCAGCTGAGGACCTGACAGAGCGCAGGCATGAACGACATCAAGCTGGCCCTGCTGGGAAGCCAGGGGGCTGGGAAATCAGGTGAGTGGCTGGAAGTGATTTTTATTTCAAACATGCTACAGAAAGAAATACCTGTGGTTCTTCAGTCAACATCTCTGTACTGATGCCATTTAAATGTTCTATTTGTTGCTTTCTTTTCAACACTTGCAGCACACAGTGTGGATATTTGGTGCATAATAAATCACAGATTCAGGCTTGGAAATCTTCTTTATACAGCATATTGAAACACTATATAACAGTTTCAGGCTTTGTTTGAGTACAAAATACCTAAACAGGTGGTATATAAGTACAGTAACCACCAGAAAAGAAGCTTTATTTATTACATTTGGTGTTGATCTTTAAAATAACTTTCAAATAATGTCTCAGGAGTTTAAAACTGCATCTAACAATTAGACTATTTTCATTTTCTCCATTAATTGTTTGGTCAACAAAACATCACAAAATAGAGAAAAAATTCCATTAAGTTCCGAGAGTTCAAGGTGGCATGCTAAATTATATTATTTTGTCCAGCCAACTGTCCACAAACCCAAAGATATTCAATGTACAATTATATAAATCAGAGAAAAGCAGCATATTCTTACATCGGAGAAGCTGGAACCAGAGAATGTTTGGCATGTTTGCATTCATCAATTATCAAAAATGGTGCAAATTACCTTTCTACTGATTGATTAATCAATTAATTGACTAATTGCCTCCTTTCAACTCTACTTGAGTTAACCTGCTTGGTATCCCAGCCAGACATTCTAATTAAACTTCACAGTACAACCTCAGTCTTTGTTTTGATGTAATGACGCACTCTCTTCTGAGGGGGGGTAAAATAAATATTAAATATGATGACTTACACGTTACTTAGGTCTGTGTTTTGTAAAGTCCTGCATGTTTTTGGATTTAGTCTTATCAGAGGCTGTATGTTGAATTACAGACGTTAGTGGAAACAGCTCAAGTTCAAAGTCTCATTGTGTTTGAATGCTTTAGAGAAAACCTTCTAGATGAACCTTGAACTGCATTGAAGACGCTGTATCATAAACCAAAGATGAGCTGGTCTGGTTAATGCTCAAGTGAGTGTGTGGTTATTTTAATATAAGCTTAGATATTTTACTAACTCTCCAGTATGACACTGTGACATGATGTCTGCTGTGGAGGCTTTTTCAACCTTAATTTGTTCAGGACAAATTTGACAGGATGTGCATGTTGTTTTTCAGCTTACTGCAACGGTTAAGTGCCAAAGGTAATTTGAAGCATAACAAAATGGAAGCCACTTTTCCAGAACGTCCACAGATTTGTACTAAGTATTTTTCCAGTCAGAAACCTGTTGATACTGCTGGAACAGTAACTGGAACATCTATTAGCCGCTAACAGATGTTTATAATTACAAGGGAAACAAGGGAAACAAGGAAACAAGTGAAACAAGGTCCACTTATTACCACTTCTTTTCCCCAGAGCATTCAACCTGTATCTCTAACATAAAGACTTCTATCTCAGGCTAATTTAGCTAGTTGGATGTTCAGCAACTTTAACTGGTTAAGCTGCATGTTTTCAGGCAGCAACAGGCCTAAGCTTTTATTTTCAACAGTTTATCGGCTCCATTTATTGAGATGTAACTGAAATAATGAGATTATTTATGCCTCCACAGAATCCCTGCCTTAAAAGAACTTTGTTAAATTAAAACCCATCTGTCACAGAGCTGATTGCAATGTTGGAAAAAGGGAAAACACAACGTATACAGAGTCAGTGTACTCTACTTTTAGGGGAGCTAACATTCCCCACCACTGGTTTTGTTTATGTTGTAATTAACTAGATCAAGCCTTTTACTCAGGCTTTGCTGACAGTTTGTGCCATATCTATATTTTGGGCTGAACAACGTCAACTCCACCAGCTTATTTTCCAAGACTTTCAACAGTTTGAAACACATTCCTGTTGTGAAACTGCTGTGAAAAAATGCTGGTGAGGCAGAGGCAGAGGGGGTTATGGGACCTGTGTTGCATACATCAGTATGAAGTCTCTGTGGTGCTGGTTAAGACTGACTGGCTCTGCGCTGTGTTCAAGCTTCATAAAACAATGGGACGCCTCCATTCTCTCGCTGTTACTGTGGAGATGCTGTATCCTCTGGAGGCTACACGTGCATGTGTGTCCATTTAATATGTTTTTCTGCTCTTTGCTGTTCTGCTTGATGCTTTCATTGCACGTTTCTAATTGTCTCGTTGTTTTGCTCTCCGAATATATCAATGTTAGGCTCCAAAAGAATTGCTATTGTGTCTTAAAGTCCTACGTGTTGAGTTTCTTTCTGCATGAGTGACTTGTTGGGCCATATTTATATTTATGTGTCCCCGTAGCCTAAGTATAACCCCTGTATAACCCCTTCAGAGGACCGTGACCACCATCAGCAACAGGCTTCCAGAGTTCAGCACTTCAAACTTCAGCCCTTAACTGAAACTGATTGGCTGCGGGACCAAAACTGGTCAGTTTTATGTGTAGCTTGCAGTCTGGAGGCGAAGCAGAGGGGGGAAATATAATCATTAAGCTTGCCAAATATGCACACAAGCCTTCCAGAAACCATGCACCCTCTTTCATCTGAGGCCACAGTGAGGCTCCAATCCCAGCGAGCGTTGGCACCGTGTTAAGCCTGCGGGAGTGAACGAGGGTCATTTTCCCTCCACTGCTGCCACCTGTGAGGGATGAGAGTGTAATGATGCCGTGAGTCATCTTGTTGTTTTTCATTTCGTCTGTTTCCTCCAGCTGTCCTTGTGCGGTTCCTGACCAGGCGCTTCATCGGTGAATATGCCTCAAACGCCAGTAAGTGTTCCCAGATTTGATCATGATTGTGGTTTTCATCCTGGAGAACAGAGTTTATCTTCAGACATCATTGTGTGTTGCTATTTAGTCACTAGTAAATCTCACCTGAGCATCCATGAGACTGACAGTCCAGGATGCCTTCTGTATACATAATTCAAATCTACCTATCTCATGGTTTCACACATTTGATCTAATTAATGCCGTATTAATTGATTTGTTTGCCACTTGGGGACAGTGGAACAAGCTGCAGTGACATATTATCACCTTTTAAACGTGTTAGCAAACAATCACCTATTAACCAGCAGACAACAACGGAGCAACATTAGCATTCATTTTCAATACCTGACGGAAATATCTGGCTCTTTAGCTGCTAAATGCTCTTTGATAATGGTGAGAATGAACCAAAACAGTAAAGTTGGGGACCGGAAAACCAAAACAATGAGCTGAAAGATACTAAAACGCTCTGTAGGGCTGAGGGGACCTGCAGAGTCGGGTGATAATTCTCACTTCTCACATTACACATAGTCATTTAATCCATTGTTAATACAAAAATATTGATTAGTGCAGCTTTAAATCCCAAAAAATAAACCAAGTCAAACTCAAGATAAGACTTCAAAACTAAACAAGGAGAGAAAAATGGCAACAACAAACAAACGGACAGAGAGAAATAGACGTATGATTAAAAGAATTTAGTGACTTCTACCATCAGTCAGTATTTTAATCAATTAATATTACTGAGCTATTTATTTTCAACTGTTTTCTAATCCTTGTTACAGATTCCCTGTACCATAAAAGGATGTCAATCGATGGCAGGCAGCTGAACCTGGAAGTTTTTGACCCCTGTTCTCAGGTACAACATATCACTAATACACAGAATATCGTTAACTGAGACAAACTTAAGAATAGTTAACAATATTCAATAGTCAAATTTTTTTATTAGAAAAGCAGAGCAGCTGCAGTAGGACTCCAAGACTCCAAACTCTCCTGTTTTGAGTTCTTTGGTTTCCTCCTACATTTCATCAGGTGGACTGGAAATCTACTCATAACATTTTGTTTTTTTTGCCCCGGCACGTAATGGACGGATGACCCTGAGAAGGGATAAGTTAAACAAATGAGAATCTGATGTCTTTTCAAGAAAATACACTCAAGACATTCATATGAAAGTTAAAGGGAAACTACAGGGCCCCGGGCCCCATTTTTACATATTTTGGGGTCTAAACGACTAATAGGTACAAAACATTTTGGAATTGGCCCAGTAGATCGCCTCCGCCGGCATCCGCGAACAGGCTGCAATGGCTGCAACATAATCCTTTGGGGCAATTGCTTGTTTTTGCCACTGACAGGCTCAGATTGTTATTCTAAGTGTCTGACAACATTATGGAAAGGATCCCTACAGAGACAGACCGTTTTGTTAAAGCGTAACATCCTTTCTTCTTCCTGCAACAACTCTCATGAGATTTCAGAGCGAGACTTTTCCTTGAGCGAGACTTTCTGTTTCTGGTTAAACAAGATTCCCTTTAAATTTCATATTCCAGCATTTTGTTTGACTTATGATAATCATCACTAACAGGCCAGACCTCAGACAATATTTATTTTACCTACAGCAATATCACTGTTGCTAAAAATGTCCATAAATCATCAGTGTTGGTGGAAAACCTGCTGTCTCCAAAATGTCACAGGCCAAGAGAAGTATGGTAGAATTTTCTGAATCCATCTGCTGAGGTGAAAACATCATCATTTCTTGTAACAGTACAAACTGTCCGGTTTCCAGTCTGTTGGGGAAGCTGCAGTGCATGCCCATGACCTTAAATGCACCGCCGTCAGATATTTACCTTGGGCCGGCAAGTGTTCGATCCGTACAGCACTTAAAGTTGGGAATCCAAAGGGGTTTATGAGAGTGTCCCGAGGCGATGTGTGCCAATGGCTGTCTCTTTGAAGAAAAGAGCCGTATAACCTGCTTACTCCTCTTTCAACAAGACCAAAGACCTGAGAGGCCTTTTACTACTAGAGCTTATTTTATTGGAATACCCCACGGCTCAGCAGAACAAGAGCTGGTCATTGTCTTTGTCTGTTAAACTCACTGTAACGCCGCCCTTTCATAAGAAGCACTGAGTCGACGTCCTGCCCTTCTGACCTGAGCTGCATAAAGAAACTATGGAGTCAATAAAGAGAAAGGGATAAGTGAGTTTTTACAGTGCTGAGGCATTGCTGTTTGAGAGCTCAGATGTGCCCTTGGGGCCCCTTGTCCTTCCTACACTGTTTATTTCTCCTCAAGGTCACTAAAGCATGTTGTCCTATTCTCGCTCTGCACATGTCTGCACGCTGGTGTTGTTCAGGGACAGCAGCAAAATGAGCTAGTAGGAAGTAGGACAACAGTAATGCATAGGTATTGTATATATAGAATAAGGTGTAATGAGTTCTGTGAGAAAATCAACCTTGAATAGCTTTCTAATGTGTCATTTA